>CM075453.1:37001095-37601095 GCA_037832335.1 Carallia pectinifolia
CTCCGCCGCGCTCGCAAATGCATAAGGAAAAGGAAACTGAAGGTGGAGGAAGAGATGGAGATATTAATGGGATTAATAGATCTCAAAGTTGTCTCCAGGGTACTGAGGATGACTGAGCTAAGTGAAGAACAAGTGCATTGGTGTGAAGAAAAGATGAGCAGAGTTAGAGTATCAGATGGGAAACTTCAGAGAGATTCATCAGTACTTTTTTTCCCAGCACATTGATCCACACACCAATATTGCAGATATATTTTGTATTTTGCTTTGATGATGAAGATATCATGAATGTGAATGCATACAACTGCACAAAAATTGAATATCCCAGGCACCCTTTTGCAGACAGTGTAGAAAAAGAGGAAGGGCCGTTACGTGGACATACAAAAACTTATCCAAAAAAGTGTTCATACTATAGTAGGCAGTATATTTTATATAATTATAATCAAAAAAATATAAATTAAAAAATAGTGATATTTATTCGTTTCCCATGTTATCATTGTAATTATATAAAATATATTAGTTATTATAATATGTACACTATATGGATAACTTTTTATAGATACATAAATATTTTTTACTGAAAGAGAATACGTGGGAGGTGGGGGGTAGTGGGGCCTACAAATCAAAGTGAAGACATGTGAGTGACTTGGAACTTGGAGATATGGAATCCATGAAAGAAGAAGAGTAAAGGTATGTTGGCCATGGGAAGTCATTAAGGTTGACGGTGAAAGCGGAAAGACCAGAGACAAAGCAAGGAACATCAAGATAGAGATAAGGGTAGCTTTAGTTAACTTTAGCCCTTTTTTTTTAATTAGGGGGAGGCGTATCTATAAGGGATTTGAGCTGAATCAAAAGCAAAAGGAAGCCAAAGCTGGTACACATGCAGTGGAATAAAAAAGCAGTTAGCGCATGACACACTCAAAAGGACCATTTGCAACATCAGCCACATGAATTTGTAGGAAAAGAAGTAAATATGCTAGAAAAATAAATACATCCACCATGAATAATGTATGTAGAAATTTAAACAGAGTATTTTCTGATCTTGTTCTTGGCTTTCATTTGATGTGGATTGTGTTCTAGTTTGATCGAATGTTGACTTTGTAAATCATCCACTATGCTGCTCTCTTATCACAGACACGAAAATTTTTCTGTTTCTCAGACCACTGGTGTAGCCAATAGCTATAGCCATGTTAAGTGGTGCGTTTGCACTTTAAATTATTTGATTAAGTTTGCTATAACTGCGTTTTAAAAATTC
The DNA here is from genome assembly GCA_037832335.1 of Carallia pectinifolia. Classification (NCBI taxonomy): domain Eukaryota; kingdom Viridiplantae; phylum Streptophyta; class Magnoliopsida; order Malpighiales; family Rhizophoraceae; genus Carallia; species Carallia pectinifolia. Next base: position 37,002,348 of record CM075453.1, read on the forward strand.
ACTAGTCTCAAAACCTTGGTTTTGAAAAAGCATCAATTTAATGCTTTTTATTACAGCTAAAAAATGAAAAAGCACACCATAGATACTGTTATTTGGTGGACAAAAATAACTTTGACTCTTTAACAAAATTTCACCCCTTACTATTTTCTGTGTCTCATTCCCCTTTCGTAATTGATCGTAGATGCCCCAGCCCTTTGAGAGATAGTAGCGGTACAAATAACACCAGCAACAATGATAATTACGAGGCTCTTTTTGTTCAATTCCCCACAATTACCAAGTGGCCCGCCGCAAAGCCCCTCCTTCCCATGTACGATATATATTTTATAAAATATATTTTATGGAATATAAGCATGGTCACGGTGATAATACACATTTTTAAAATATATTTTATATAATCAAAATTTAATGAAAATGAGTATTATAAATCATCTATAATTTGTCTAATATTAGATATATAAATTGAAACGAAAAATAGGTATTTAAATTTTTAAGAATAAAATAAATTATTAATGATGTCTTTTATAATTATTTTGTACACTTACAACCACTTTAACAGTATTTTTACCAAACATTTAGAATTTTATTAGATTTTTTTCACAATTTTTTTACCGTTATTAACAAACAATCTGTAACTTTAAATAACAATACTTTTAATTACAGTACTTTATTAATAGTACTTCATCTCACAATATTACCAAACATAACTTATGAAAGTAACTCTTGCAACTATATCAAGAAATTTCTTGAAACACACGGTAATTTAAATGTGATGAAAACACAATAATATAAATTGAAATTGAAATTTTATTATTTTATTATTATTTTTTTTGGTCTTGATTATTTTATTATTTTAAAACTGCTCAGTGCACTCTCTTGATACATCCAGCAGCACCGTTAATAAGATCTATCCAATACAGATGCATTAGCATTACGTAGAGGCGAACCCAGTTTTGCTACACCAGAACTGACGATAAAAAACAGAAATGTGGCTCGTCCCGTGGTCCACGGTTTGGGTTTAAACTATAACCGCGGCGGCCCGGTCTCGTCCAAGTTGGTATCTTTTTCACACGCATAGGCCGCACGACATGTCATATGATATCAGTTATGATTCACCTGCAACCTAGCTCATCGACGTCCCAGTACATGCATTTGGAACTTGCAGAATTACAGTATCTTAAATCTTTTTTTCATTTTGCTCTAAGAAAAAAAAAATCTTCTTTTTATAAAGAGAAATTTTTTTCAGACGAATTTTAGATCGCGACTCACACTTAAAAAATATAAAATATGAATTAAAACAGTACTCTTAGTTCACACAATCTCAAGTTTGTGTTATTATTAGGTGTTAACATCATCTTAAATCATAACGAAGATGAGGACGTTTTTATAGAGGACTATCATGGTATCTTTCTAAAATTTATATACAAACCATAGCACTACTCGATTTTCTCAATTATGTAAGCCACTTCTCTCCTTAAACAAAAAAAAAAAAAAAATTGCTACGGATTTGTTTGTTTGTTGAAAAATAATTTATCTGTATAAAATATTTATAGGAGAAAATTTTTGCAGAGAAAATAAATTATTTTTCGCTGTTTGGCTATGATATTATAAAATTTAATAAATATTTTCTTGTGTTTGCTACATATATAAGAAAGTTTTTTAATTTTTAAATATTTATAATATTAACTTTATTTTTGTCACTCTTTGTTACATCTTTCTCTTTCTCTCTCTATCATCCTCTGTCTCTCTTCCCACTTCACTTTCTCTACATAGTTTTTCCATCAGTTTTTCAACTTCATAATCTTGCATTACTCCAAGTAAATAGAGCATCCAAGCATCAAATGGGCTGCTTAGTTCATCGGGCCATCATTTTGTATCAAAGCTGCCTTCTAGTGTATGTCTGTCCAAAGAACCGACAAGAACAACATTAAAAAAAAAAAAAAAAAAAACAACAACACTATGACCATTATTGGCAGTGACTACAAAAAAAGACTCTGTCCTGGTGATCTTAAATTTTTTGGAAGCAATTAACACTTTGAGATATTTGGTATCACATGCAATAAAATAATATTGTTCAAAGCTAAATATTTCCCATAGAAAAAGAGAAAAAATTAAAAAAAAGTAACTTACCTCAACAATGATGATATCTGTTGGGGATTTCCGAGTACGACAATAAGATTAATTTGGCAATGGAAAAGGCCAACAATGGCTTAAAAGTTCATATTTCTATCCCTCACTCGTGTGCTTCTTATGGTCTATGCCTTCTTTATATAAAGGCTGCTAGCTCTGTAAAATAACTTACGGAAATAAAATCCGTAAGTTATTTTACCTTAAAAGCTTAAGATTTTTCCGTTGACCGACTAAATATTTTTGTTTGACCGGATATTTTACACAAAATAAATAGCAAAAAATAAGACAAATATTTTCAAATAAAAAATTTTATACGAAATAAATAGACCCTAAATGCAGCATATTCCTTCCAGTGAGAGAGAAAGAAGTGGGGAGAGGAATGAAGGGGCCCAAGAAGCCCAAAAACGAAGATTGACACAGAAATGCTTGGGCCTAAATATTAATTAACTGGCATCGGCCATTGTTGGCCCAGGAGTGACTGCAAACAGGCACTATCTCGTTTATATGGTTTACCTGAATTCGAAAGTGGGGAATCCATCCATTTTTGAACCGGCCGATTTTATTTTTTTTTCCCAACAAGTTGTGTTGGTCGCAGGAAATTTCCCTCAAATCTCCTTTCACTCAAGTGGGCATCGGCCATTATCCCCCCATCCCATCGCCAGCAAGGTTAACTTAATACTTCCTGCCAGTGTTGACTGCCATGCAATGTTTGGAACCCATCGAATCCATCATTTGAACAACTTGCATCTGCCAATGGTAGACCCCTCGACCATGTGTGGTGTACTGGTGTGTGGAGAAACCCCGCCCATGAATAGACTTGAGACGTGAGGGCTATTGAGATGGTTAATTGCCTATTTGTACTATTATGATAGTTTTTTTTTTTTCTTACCAACTATTATGATAGTTCATTATGTAATTTTAACGTGCATAAAGGTACCTGATTGAAAGGGATTGAAAGATAAATTGAATTATCATTTATATATATTTTTAATAAATTTGTTATATATTAATTTTAACAATTTTATAGTTATAAGTTTAGAATATTTCACTCACTCTAACAATCTTTTCTCTTTTAACATTTTGATTCATAATTATATTTAATAAGAAAATTACAAATTTATGACTACAGTTATAATAGTATAATGCAATCGATTTACCTACATTCGTGTGTTTTTTTTGTTTTGTGTGAGATCCTAATATTTAAAAATTATATTAAATCTTAATTAATTTAGTTTGAGTATTTACTGAATCTCTTTTGTAGGATGATTCTCCTAATGCTGTTTATATAAAAACTGCGGGTGGAATAAAAACTAAGCAATACAGGACTTCGCAAATGGGTTTACTAGCTACACATAAACCTTTGTTGCCCATCAATTCGATGAGAAGTCTGCAAACAAGCAAACAACTATGCGACCAATATGCAGGAAAAATATAAATAAAAAATTTAAAAATTGATGATGATTATAACCGTTTTGTATGGTAAATAGCGAGATAAATCAATTTTTCAGCCAACATTTCTTCGTCTACATCAGCTAAAAGCTCTTAATATTTTAGCAAATAGGACAATATTTTCGTACCATACCCACAAACAGATTTGGAGTATTCTGGTTCCTATAATTCTTCAACACAAGTTATCATCCGGCCTAAATCACTCTGGTAACAAGAAGTTTGTTCTTTTGGTTCTCGGTTATATCCACAAATTTCCCATAGGCTCAAGAGGGACGTACGGCATGCCCCAGTAAGGACAACAAGAGAATATTCAAAATTATGTACAATTAAATATGGAAAATATCAATAAGACTTTGATCCAACACCCAATTGTATTAAAGACTGCACCTCTTAAAACTAATGCATTAAATAGTGATTCGAGGACGTACAACTCATATAGTTGACTTAAAAAAATTACCAGTTTGGAATTGATGTTTTTTTTTTTTTTTTTTTTTGTGTTCTCAAGAATATGTAGGGTTGACAATTGAGAGAGGGTCGGGCTGAAGATGACCTCCTGTTTTTTGTATTTATTTATTATCTTTATTTTTGTCCCTGTCTCCGTTTCTGACTAATATAAAATTTTAATTTCTGTCCTTATCTCCACTAAAAAATAGGGATCCTTGTCCCCGCTTTATAGCTGTCCAAATGAAAATTAAAAAGATCATATATTTTCACTGTTTAAAATATTTGAAACTCGTAGTTAGTAAGAAACTAGTTATATATGTTACAAATATCCTTTGATTTAAAAATATAATGAATAAGTGATCTAAATATTAAAGTTCAAATGTACGAATTTTATATTAAGAATTAACAATACAAATTAAGGTCTCACAACTTGATACACAACGTGCAAAAGAATAATGACACTATTTTTGAAGATATTATGTTACTCAAGTTTATAATAAACAAGTATTTAAACTATATTACTCAAGTTTATATACTGATATAATGACACTACTTTTGAAAATGTTGATATAGAAAAATAATGTAGGCAAATTACATTCAACGTTTTAGTTATTGCATAACACTAGAGTTTAAAATTATATTTTATAAAGATATAGATCACATAAAAAAAATCCAACGATGAAAAATTTAATGAATGAAAACTATGAAAACTTTACCCCATAATTTTGAATTTTTTCTTTTTTATTTTTCGTATGTAGTGTTAGATTTCTTATAATGTTGAGAGTTTTAACTCCGTTTCTAACTTTTTAAACAATTTATTCTCATATTTTTGACATGTATATGCTGACACATTTAGAAAGAAAGAAATAATATTATTTTAGAACAAGACCTCTAGTAAAAAAATAATCTTTAAGAACAAATTATCGTAATTCTTGCATTATTTTTAGCAATTACATTAATAATTTTAAATTAGCTAAAACATAAGTCATTGAATAGTGAAGGTAGCAAACATTAACAATAAAAACGAATAAAAATTAAAGAATAAAAAAAAAAGGCGAGTATGAGGATGGAGATAAGTAAACTCGTTCCCATTCCCATATCCGCTAAAAAAATACGAAAAATGGGGATCTCCACTCCGTTCTGTGGTCAACTGACTTTGACTTTATCCCCGTCAAAGTGGGTATGAATAATTTCTAACGAACACAAATAAAATTGTCATCCCTCAAAATATGAGATGCTATTATGTGTTTTTTGTTTGTTTATTTGTTTGTGTCTACGTTACAATGTTAGGAGTGCTATCCTATAATAACTTTGGTTGGTACTTGGTAGCTTAAACATCGGTCTTAATTATATCATATTATATTATATTTGTAAAAAATTAAAAACATTCATTTTTATACAAAAATATTGTAAAAATATACTTGAATCCAAGTTTTTTTCACAATCTAAAATTTCTAATTAAATCATTAATCTCTTCAGATTTTCGAACAATGGATGGCGAGAGTGAAATCACGTTACAAATCACTCATTTTCTACAACGAAAGTATCATAGTATGTGAGAGAAATTTGCTTATATAATCTGTATTTTTTTGTGGTGCTTGAGTTACCAGTTTCTTTCTATTCCTCCGTCCAATTCATCTCGCAAGATAAAATAAAGGATAAATCTTACCCGACTCCCAGTGTTCGGGAGAAATATTACTGATAAAACGGGATATCAATATTTTTAATTATAAATTTTTAAATTTTTTTATATTTGAATTCTAAATTTTTTTGATATTTTATATGAGTTTTAAAATTTTTGATTTTTTACCAAATCAGTCCATCTGTTTACTAAAAGTGATCAATCTATTAAAAAATAATTTTAAATTTACAAAAAATTATTTTAAAAAATATTAAATATATGAATTGAATGTCTAGTCTATCAAAATATGCATATTACTTATTTAATTTGTATATTTATTGATTAAAAAATATTTAATGTGTATATTTTGTTGATGAAAAAAATATTTAATTTATATATTTAATATTTTTTAAATGATTTTTATTAAGTTAAACTCATTTATTAATCGATTGACCACTTTTTGTAACTTAAAGGACTGATATAATATGAAATTAAAAAATTTAAAATTCAAATGAAATGTCAAAAAAATTTAAAATTCGAATGTAAAAAAATTTAAAAGTTTAGAATTAAAAATATTGATATCCACTGATAAAACATATTTGTAGAATAAGGGCAAAATCAGAGTTATATTGTATTTGTTGGTAGATGTCGACAGTTATGGTTATTATTTTTATTTAATTATTTATATAAAATAAATTTATTATTTAAATATTATTAAATTTAAATAAATTTTTTCTAAATTAACCACACTTTAAATGTGATTATTAAAATTTAAATTTAAATTATACGTAAAAAAATATATATATAAAATTAACGTCAGACTATTAATTTGAATAATGATACTCAAACAATGTCTTGGTAATTGGGATGCAGTGATTCTTCAACAAAAAGGAATGACCCAGAAAAAAAAACAAAAAGAAGAAAAACGACCGACACCATATGTGGTTGCACCAAACGTAGATCAAGATTGACAACACACGATTGTCTCTGGCCTCGCTCATAGTCATAGGCTTTCCCTCTCCGTGCTTTACCTTCCTTCCATTACTCAAAATCCAAACCCAACCAACGCAATCCTACTTTCTCTCTCACTCTCTCACGTCATCATTTTTCTTCTCTCCTTAAAAATCTAGGTTCTCTCTCTCTCCTCCTTCTGGAGGACCGTCAGTGCTGCTCAGGTCTGTCCCTCTCTCTATTTTTTACTGGCTCTGAAAAGTTTGGTTTTTTTTTTATTTTCTGTTTTTGTTGGGAAAAAATTTTGGTTTCTTGTTGGTGGGTTTTGTTGTAAAAATTTGTATGATTGTGGATGGCAGGCGTTCTTGGGGAGTGGTTTGTGGTGGGGTGGGGAGAATTTAGGAGATGAATCGTTGTGGGTATCAGGAAAAGAGCGCCATGGCAGCTTCTTCCGAGGAGCAGAGGGGGGTCATCATGATGATGGCGGCGGCGGCGGCGGCTGGGGACTCCGTGATTTGCCCCAAGCCCCGTAGACTCGGCATCTTAAATCCTTCCTTTAATGACCATATCAGACCTTTGCGTTTCCCTCTCCCTCTTGGGTATTTCAATTTCTACTCTTTTTTCACTTTTCTTTTCTTTTTCTTTTTCTTTTTTTTTTTCTGTTTAGGACAAGAACTGTTCTTGGTTTTTTTTGAAAATTTTCGACTTACTTTTTGTTTTTGGTTTTTTTTTTCTTGGGATTTATGCTAACAGTCATCAGTCGGAGGTGGGAGATGCAAGAGATGGGACTGAGCTTCTTGACTTATTTCTCACTAAGGTTCCCCTTTTTCTGCAATTTTCTTGTTTGAATTTTGTGCAAGTTTAACTTCAGATTTTTTTTTCCCACTTGATTGTTTTATAAGCATTTTTTTTTTGATAACTAAACCCTATAAAAGAGAGTCAACAGGGTTTATTATTTATATGGTTACTTAACACCTCATATAAAGGTTCTGTTCTTCTTCTATTTCTGCTGGATGGTATTTTAGGAAATAATGTAATTGAATTTATGGGCTCCCAGCCATACAGGACATAGGAGTTGTAATTTTGAGTTGAATTTGAAGTTTTTCATAATAACAAATTTTTTTTTCTTTTTTGTTTTTTTTTCCTTGAAATGAGAACTCCTATTGACCAAATTATACTTGCAGTGCCAGTGTACTTGGTAATCTATAAGAGAAGGGTCTTTTTATGTTGCTTATTGATGGCTATGACAATGGAGACTTATTGAATTATCCTTGAATGCAGGAAGGATATGGGGTGGAGAAACCTGGATCCCAGGTGGTATCATCCCCACCATTTTACTGTGGGTCACCACCAAGCAGGGCTACAAACCCTGTAATCCAAGATGCTCGGTTTGGTGATGAGAAGATAGTTCCACCATCTCCTGCTCCACAATCTCCATCTTCGGCATGCAAAGGGGGCTGTGTCCGGATGACTTTTGGGCACAAGCCAGCTGCGGTTAGGATTGAAGGGTTCGACTGTCTAAGCAGAGATCAGCGCAATTGCAGCATCTCTGCTGTGGCCTAAATGTTTAACCCCTCGTCTGGATGGGAAGAAAAGGGAAGGAGATCGTGGAACTGCAACAAATTTTTCCGGGAGAGAGAGATGAGAGAGCCAATGGGAAAGTTCTGCTGGTATTTTTTGTATATAAAGGTCGATTTGTGTTTCTTGTTGAGTTTTGTCTATCCTGTTGATCACACTCTCCAAGCTATGTGTATGTAGTGAGAGGTGCTTAATTTTGAAGAATAACAGGTGGGGACACACTAGAAAGGGTTTCCCTTGGTTTTTGTTCATACAGAGAAGGGAGAAGAAGCCTCAAGTCCTGAGAGTTAGTAAAGACTTTTGGGAGGTTCCAATGTTTCATTGTAATATTTTCGTGTTTATTAACCTAAATCTAATCCTCGTTGTTGTGTAATTGTAATGTGAAGGGAACGAGGATTTACTGTTTCAGAAATTCATTTATATTAACTACTTTTTTGAGGCTTACTTTTTTGTCTGTTTACTTTGTCAAGTATGGGCCATTTGTTTATATTTAACGAAGGCCTGATTTGTCACTGACTCAAATTTGTTCTAATCGCAAATATCAAATGTCCAACTTTTTCATTTTTTAATGTGGCAAGGAGATCCATAAGTTGGAGATGTCAGACTTGAGTTTTGAGTTTCAAGCGTTTTAGAGGTAATATTCTCTCTTGATTGATAGGTTTGATTGCGTGTGTGTGGGGTATTAATTTTAAATTCGTTAATATTATAGTCAGTTTAAGAGATATTTATTTTGACTTAATAATATTCTAGTGATCAGTTTTTTTTATAAGAGAGATTAAAAAAAATGTCAATAAGTGACTCTAGGTCTTAGTATAGAAGTACGATAATTTATATAATGATAATATATTATTTTTATTTGTTAAAAAAAAAAAATGGCAACGAAGATCTCTCACTTGTTATCTAATATTATACTGTCATTAATTTTGAATAAAATGACAGCTTTATATGGATAGAATTTAAATAGTTTTAAAGCAGTGACTCAGATTATTAGATCATATTTAACTTTTTTTTTTTTTTTTTTTTTTTTTTGGGTCTAAACATCCACATCATTTTGATTTAATTTCAGAAAGTATCTTTCATAAAATAAAGCAAATGTCGGAGGACAGAGCAAGATAAAAAGTCTACCATTCTATTATATTCTACCTCGACTCGAGGTCCATTGTTTGGTTCTGTTTGGCTTGTGTGGACATCAACTAGGGGAAGTGAGGGATTAAAAGCACCAAGGACTGTAAAAGGGGCAAGTCAATCCTGTGCCCATTGATTGATAGGGGCTCTTTTCTTTTTCTTTTTCTTTTTTTTTTTTTTTGGTGGTTTTTCTCCTTTTTGGATTGGATGTTGAAATTGGGGTGGTTTGTTTGTACGAGCAACGGGCTGGCATTGGCTGATTAGGTTAGTGGTTGAAAGCTCATAGCTGGCCGGCTAAAAGGTTGGAAATGAGCTTTCCTCTTCGTGGGCCTTTGCAGTCTAGATGACAGCGACCAGCATCTGCAATGTTTCAACTTCCTGTCTTCCTGCTTCCTTCTGCTTCTGGGTTCCGCTTGTGGGTCACTACATTGCACTGTGTGACACCGATTTTTTCGCAGTCTGTTTTCATTTAATTTGCAATATCGCCTCTTTCTTTCGCAATATCAACATTGCACTGTTTTCATTTAAATTAGTAAAATTTTATTTACTAATTTACCTATGATAAAATAAATAATTTTTATGTCATCCGTTTAAAATAGTTTATTTTTCTTTTTTGACCAAAATCATGTAATATTGAACACTTGTAATTATTAATTAATTTCATTATATATATATATATTGTATGTCTGAAAAATAATTTCATATGTTATAAGGTAAATTGACTCAGTTTACTGCATAAGATATTTCATTAAAGCTCTAAACTGTACAAATGAAATTCCAGTAACTGTACACGACAACAATAAATTTTTATCACAATTAATCTTGAGCTAATGATACACTACGTATATACAAAGAATAGTAAAATACACCACATATATTCTCCATCAAAAAAAATAAATTAAAAAAAAAACACCATACATTATCTGTTCTCAGCACTCAATGCCACTTCCATCATGCTCTACTAAAAGAATAGTCTGCCTTGATACATATTTAGACACTTCAATGTATCAATAAATGCAGTTTTACCATCTGAATTCTCGAAAGAATTTACAAAAACTAAATTAATTTTGTTCTTTTTTAATCAAAAACTGTAACCTTCAGACTCAGAAGTCAGAAGTGGAAGATGAATGGGGAAAAAAAAAAAAAGCAAGGCAAGAGGCCTCAAATAATGCTCCTACGACTATACACAACTATGTGGTACTGAACAAATACAGAAGCCAAAGGCAAGAATATAGCATGTCAATAGAAGAATACTATAGAAAATTTTACTTATCATTTGTGAGTTATTGCCATCTCCTAACATTGGCTGCAGACTTAGTTGGGGTTAAGTTGCCTGTTGATGTTTTCTTCATACCTGAAACAATGATGGAGAGGAGTTCATTTAGCATATATATGAAGTAAAAGGCTAAGTCAGACAACCTTTTAATAACCACAAAGGCAACCAGTTAATGGAGATTATAGCTATTTTTTACTTACTTGTCGAGCTTTTAAGAGAATCTCTTGACGCTGACACTGTTGTTAATTTAGTTTTTGCGTGTTTTTGTAGGCTCCGAATCCTGGATGCCACCTTATTCCTGCAGGATTTCAAAAAGTTTGCATGTTAATATCCGGGTACTAATTGTCTAATTTTGATCAATCGACCCTGACTAGAACTGGAACTTGAGACTTCCAGCTTTGAAGACAACAAGTCTCTTGTGTTGCATATTGGTAGTCAAGTACAAATGGACAAATTCTGCTACATCATCGCAAGCAAAGCCGATGAAGAGATTGCATATCAGATTTGATATGTCTGCTTTAGTATTTCCTTAGTATGAGCTGATTTATAACGAGTACTAACTCAAATTTTATGGGAATGGAAAACAAATGCAATACTCACTTCTCCATCTTGTCAGATGATTTTGTGCCTTCATCTGCTGAGCCATCAGGCTCAGTTCCTGCAGAAAAACTACCATCAGATACGTCACTTAATCTCTCTTCAGTATCTCCATCATCATCTGCAGATTGGGCACTCTGACCTCTGTCTGATGCAGAAGGCTTGTCTCCATTGTCCGAGAAGCTATCCTGATCAGAAGCTACTTTTTCAGAACGCGCTATATCTTTCACAGCAGAAAGACTCTTGAGAGAGTCGTTGCTCGCGGATGAATATCCAGACCTTAGTGAGCTCGTTCCAATCTTTTCACCAGCGGAAACAGGATTAGCGTGCTTCAGATCTTTAACTAATTGCAATCTCTCAATTTCATCATCTTTTTTTGATACGGTATCTTTTAGAGATGCCACCTACGATATCAAAATAGAGTTAGGAAAACCATTAAACCACGCACATGTGGACTGAGAATTTCTGATACTACGTTCTGAAAATTCCTAGAAACGCATAACATTAACATTTATCTGAAAAACCTTGCAGGCCAATAAGACATAACAGCAATTGTTGCAAGCTCGGAATCAATATTAGAATTATAGACTATATAAGAGGGGATTTATTGAAGTTATGGTGTTCTGCCTGTAAAGTATTATGCGAGAAGATACTAAAGTGATTTCCAATATCAACAGCAACATGATATAGATGATAATAACCTCAAGTACTGATAGAAAATTGTTAAGTGAAATGGTTATGGTTGGCCAAGTTAATTGACTTTAGAAACACAGGGTGGCAGCCAAGAGAAGTAAAAATGAGAATAACCTGCTCCATCAATTCTCTAACATCTTTGCCCTCTTTATTGCTTCGTGCTGCACCGAGCTCAACCCCGGAAACCCGCTCTGCAAACTTTAAAGTACTCATACTTTCGGAATATGAGCCCACATCGGGATTGAGCTGCACAAACATAAGCGTCTTTGCTTGACCTCCTGGTTATAACAAAAATTAAGCCAACAATTAAGTGTCATGGAAGCACAATGCAAGTTAATAGCAACCTTCTATCTGTACTGTACTACCCTGAAACACGTGAAGACAGATTTTGAAGGGATTTGAAGAGATATAAAGTACCTAGAGAGCTTTGCAGGAGTTGAGTGAGCTTGCTATTTCTGTATGGTACATGAGGGGCTTTTTGTGCAAGTGCAAATACAACATCTCCCAGGGCAGACAGCGATTTATTTATATGCTGTGCTTCCTTAAGTCTATCTCCAGTTGCCTCAGAGCGATCAACTCTTTCGCTTCCTGCTAGATCCACTAAATGGAGAGTACCTTGCAAAGTGCCACCCGTTTGCAAATCCTTTCCATGAACGTGGATGCTGACAACACTGTGTACAGAGCTCTATATGAAAACCATTATGCCTTTGAAGATTCACATAACAACAGATAAATATGCTACGAGATTAGGTACAAGAACCTATGGGAACGACTGCTTCTTTCATTCAAGGCAGTGGCTCCAACAGCTCTGTTTTTCAGTCCAACATCTATTAGTTCTAATACATCTGAGGTTGATCCAACAGGATGGATGCTAGCATCAGGCACAGCTAACCCACTGGACTGAGAAGTAGAAATCCCAAGCGTGTGTGCAAGTCAAGGGAAACAAACAACTCACGAGCATTACATTTCTCTTTCAAATAGAACAAATTTAAAAAAAATGATTGCCAATTCATCATGAATTTAGTCTAAACAAACTATGAAGCATAGAATTTAATTATGGAGGTATGCCAGGGCGTGAGAAAAATTGCTCAAGGCCTTAAAACCAAACTAGAAAATAAGCATGAATCTAGCTGATAAGGATATCTTTTCTGAGAACCACCACTTAATAATAGATCGCGCACTTGTTCGTTATAGATTTCAACAATCTGAACAGAAATTTCATACATATAGGAGCCACTTCTACTCTGAGAGATTTGGAAAAGGTCATTAAGGGCTCGATAATTTACACCCCAATCCTCTTCAGATGCTGTGGAAGGACCAGTCTGCAACAGAAAATCAAATTGGCTTAATGCCGTGGACAATGATTTTCGATATAATACAGAAGTAAAAAATTAAAAAATTTAGAATTCTAACCATTGTGTAGGTTTTTCCTGAACCAGTTTGCCCGTATGCAAATATGCATACATTGTATCCATCAAGTACAGAGCGTATAAATGGTTGGGTGTCTAAAAATATCTCCACTGCCAATATTCAAAGGAAATTAGTGTCCACACATTGCAACAATCCCATGCTGTCATCATGTTTAAAAAGCAGTTATCTTCAGGAATTATGAAAGATGCAGTACCAGTCAAGGAAGCAACAAGAGATAAAGAGATAAAAACCTTGACTAGCAGCTGGACCATAGACCTTATTAAACCTAAACATCCTGTGACCATCCTTTCCTTGTTTGGAAGGATTAGCAACAACCAATTCTCCATTTTCACCAATAAATTCTACTATTGTTTGCTTTGAGGTCTGTCCAGGAAGAAATGGCCTTATCCGACAATATATTCTAATGTTTCCTGCAGAAAGTAATGGGAAAGTTACATGCACCCGTGGACAAACTGGTAGACCATAACGCCAAGAAACAGTACCTTTTAAATCTTGAAGCTCATTAAACATCTTGCGATTTTCAGCGAGGAGTATGTGATAATTCTCACTAGCATCCACTAATAGTTTAAGCTTTGTTCCTGAACAAGTTCAGAGTTAGATCCTTAGAGCTTGCCATTGCTAATTGTAGAAAAAAGACAGTTTCTTAGAACCAACCTAGGTGATTAAGTTCATCCTCATAGCTCTTCTGCGATTTCATAATTTCATGCTTGATGGAATTCGAAGACAGTCTCAATTCCTGAATTTTTTTTTTTTGTGTATATTTAGTAAAAATTACAATGTAAAATCATATAAGAGTGGAAGACAACAAAGATTATGGCATACCCGCAATGCACCAGATTGAAACTCCATATGGCTCCGACAAATGTGCTCTTTCTTGCTCCAATTCTGGCTTTTCGAATTCGAAATCTTCTCAAGCACTTTTATCTTGTCTTTTGAGGCATCTAGGAGGTGCTCAAGTTCTTTTATTTTCTCCTCCAGGTGCCTTTTAGCACCCTTAGCTTCAGTTTCCATTTGCGAGCAACGCATTTCTTGTGTCTTTTTGACTGTTTCTACTTCTTGCTTCCATGCTGAGAGTTCAAGGTCTTTCTGCTCCTTCTCTTTCAACAATTTAAGCATGTCCTCCTCAAACTTCTTTTTTTCCATGGTTGACTTCTGCTCAAGTTCTTTTATTTTCTCCTCAAGGTTTCTCTTAGCACCCTTAGCTTCTGTTTCCATTTGCAAGCAATGCATTTCATGCGTCTTCTTCACTGTTTCTAGTTCTTGCTTCAGTGCTGAAAGTTCAAGGTCTTTCTGCTTCTTCTCTTTGATCAATTTAAGCATGTCCTCCTCAACCTTCTTTTCTTCCATATTGGACTTCTGCATATGTAACCAGAAAATAGTGCCGACCAAAGGATATGGTAAAAACTATCCAAGCAAGAAGAAAAAATTTCAAAATCTAAAGTACGATATATCAAAGGAAAAGTTAGCAGCTGCAATAGTTTACTAACTAGCCCACAGAGATGAAACGAATGCAAAAGAAAGAAAAAAAGGACTGAAAGACATGATATTAGTTAGTTAGCCAGCAAAAACTGGAGTGTTCCCAAGAAGTAACACAATGGGGAGATGAAGCTACACTATAAGTATCTAGAAGGCATTTGATTTCACATAAGAGCCAACTAGATAGCATGCAAAAACAGAAAAAAAAAAATCCTGTAAAGAATATCAACTGCAACCTTTTCATCAATTCAGGTTTTAAATAAATTACGCGAAAAAAATTGCTTTTTCTTGCCTCTGAATTGTACCTTCGATTGTGGAAGCTGTCCAATAACAATCTGTATAAAGAGCATTCATCAAATAAGTGGAAAATGAGGGACCATGTAAAAATGTATACTGAATGTACCATAATGAAAATTTTGCCATACCCCTGACTTCTCACCACTTCCAGAAGCAAGGGCTTCAAGCACTCTGAGCCTTGACTCATACTTCTCCTCACGAGCCTTGAATAGATTGTTTTGCTGAAGGCACCGAAACAGAAATAAATAGGTAAAGAAGACAGAAAAGACCATTAAAAGTTTAATGGGAAAGACATAATATGTTACGGTTCTCAAGTGCTCTGCTTGAGTTGATATTCGCCGTTCAATCTCCTGTACAACTTTTCTCAGCAGACAAGCAACACGCTGCACAACAAAAGTAGAGTTGAGTTCATTTTTCCTTTCAAGTCTCTGTGCATAAACTGCATACATGCGTATTCATTTTGTATGCACACAACTGGATGCAAACATTCAAAGAGACACATACAACTGAGATTTGTACACGCGATACACAGTTGTTCATATTGATTCCATACCTGAGGTATTTCGCCATTCTTCCTTTCAATGCTTTCATCCAGAATTCCATTGACAACACTCAAAAGAGACTGAGTTGGAGCATTCTGCACAGATGATGATGAACTGGCATTAATAAGGCTTCAAAATGAAACACTTAAGGCGAATGAACAAAATGAAATTTCAGTATCTATAAACAACATAGGGACTGGAAAAACTTACATCTAAACTGTTTGATTTCATCATCTCGGAAATGTTTGCTGCTGAAAGATCGACAAATCGGCCATGCTTCAATTGAAAAACCTCGTGAAATTTGTGTCCAAGATGATGCGTTGATGTAGCTGATGGCTCTGTCAATTGGAAGGAAAACATCAAAGATGAGCTACATAAATTCCAACAAATAACACCAGGGCCGCTGATGGCAAAAAAAAATATCTTCATTACTTAAATGTGGCATATGTTCACATAAAGCAGAGGAAGGTGTGAAAAAACCATACATAGTACTTCATTATACGTGTCATGCTCAATTTTTATAAGCCAGTGATCCACACTAATGCCAATCATACAAACATTTTGTGAGAGAGCGTATGTGTGTGTTAGAGAGAGTGAGACTGGATGGAAAGGGCGAAAAAGAGTGAGAGCATGCCAAACACTTAGGTTTGTTTGCGTGGTCACTGACTTTTTTTGACCCGAGAGAGGTCGGGTCTAAAATAAAATAAGGGTGAGAACATGCCTGACATGGTAGGAGTACGCAAGGGTTGTTGAAATCTTGACTCCAAGCCACTAGAAGAAGCGTCCCCATTGGCTCTAGGTGTACTAGTTGCTGAAAATTTATCAGCGCCAGCCACAAATTGTTCCTTAACCATAACAGTCTTCAAAGATCCCTGGGGTTTGGCGAGGGAAAAGATCAAAGTTCCACGTAAGCATTGAGGCAGTCAGTTCACTGTTGAATAAGTGACACGTTGCAGATCAAACTTTCATCGCCATAATAGGACCTGACGTGTGGAGAAAAAAAAAAAAAAAAAGGCTTCCATGGGTCTCAATTAACCTGGGATGGGAAAGGAAGAGAAAAGGAAAAGCATCATACAATCAATTGCAAGCTGAAATTAGTGCAAAACACTGAGTAAGTTTGATTTCCAACAATTGACAAAAGCTGAAAACTCTTCAGCAAGATGATCATCCCAATGTCCTATAAAGGATGCTAAAATCAAGCTCATAAAAAACAATGTTACCCCATTAAAATAAAAATAATGTATGTATGCAATCAGAAATCCTACGTCAAACCAGGGGAAGAAAAGCAACAAAAGGGCTGAAATGATCATGGAATAAAGATTGAGATGATGCCATGAACTACACGAGTAATTAATCATTCCAAAAAAAAAAAACAAGTGAAAAGAAATAACCAACCTGATCAGGAAATACAACGTAAGATTCATGCACGTATGTTTCAGGCGAAAAATTGAAGCCTTGTCAATTACACGAGAGAAAACATCATCATTTTTTTGAAAAAGGAATTTTGTGGTTACGTGATTTTTGTTTGAAATTCCGCGTGCCGTTGGACTTCTATAGGTGCAGCGGCACAGTCGCACAGCGAGAGAGTAGGGGAATTAAAGTGGAGAATGTGCGTGAACTTAGGAGTGTAAGTCTGTACGTCTTCAATCATGTGGGTGTTTGCCACGTGTGCGGAACCCGACAGTGACGGTGGCTCTTCTGTTACGTGCCATATTCCCGTGGCCATTGAAAAGTCCAAGGAAAGCGGTCTTTTGGTTCATGGCTTCTCAAATGCCTAATGCTCATTAGCCAATTAATCAGGATCTTGGCCGGATATTATCATAATAATAATAATATTAATTATAAAAAAATAGTTGTGGGGAGACTCTTACTATCTTTTGAGATTTTATTCGAGTCATTTCAGATTAGTCAGTTCATTGGATTGGATACTGGACGGTTTCAGACTAAAAAAAAAATAATATTTATTTATTGATATTTGTTATTTTACTAACTTATTTTAGTACTATTCATAGAATCTATTTATATGTGGCATAAATTAGATGTAAGTTACGCTAAAAAAGATAATCAAATTAAAAATTTTCTTATAGTTTTTATTCTTATAATTAATCTACATGATATCTTGAGACGTGTGGAATGTATGAATGAATGAACAACAAGCTCTTTAAATTTCATTAGCTTTTTATAGGTCTACAGATTACATACAACTTTTATAATGCCGAATATATACTAAATTGATTTTTTTCATATGTGATATATATGTGTCCTTAAATAAAATAATTTAATTTATTTGAATGGAATTGAATTATTTTTCTTTTGTTTATAGTGCTTAAATGATAAAATTCCATCTATATTCTCGCTCTTTCGCCTCTACAGCCTTCTGGCGTCAACAATAGCTACGACCTCTTTGCTTGATGGTAGCTCTGACTGAGTTTTTGTTTTGTTAATTGTTTGTTTTAAAAATAAGTAACATGAAATTCCAATAGTTTGAAGTCCCACTAGGTTGGCTTACATTTATTGTAGTAGATAGTTTTATAATGTGTGTCTGTTTGCTAAATTATTTGCTTGGTATTTCGATTCTTGCTCCCTTTCTAAATTTATTTTTAGTGTGTGTTAGTTTTTTTTTTTTTCCAGATTTCCTAGACCTAGACTAATTAGTGGGAGAGGGAAAATAATTGGGAAGGTTAACAACTTGAACCTCAATATCTTTTTTAATAACATACTGTCAATACTATTTGAACGATAAGTTTATATCTTGTTTATTTGAATTTTTAATAAAAAATAAAATCAGTACGATGAAAAGAATTTGAAAAGGATGCGAATGTTGCAACTAGTTTGGTTTCACATTAAGTGGAATTTTATTCCCTTTCTAATGGTAAATATTAAAAAATATAATCCTTATTGGACTGTTCAAATTTCTCATATCCACCGTAAGGGTGTGTTTGTTGTGCGAAAGAAAAGGAGGGAGAGAAAAAAAAATATAATTATTATTACATATTTTTCTTTCTTATATTTCTTTCTTCTCACTTTCTACACCACTCCAAACAATATTATTTTCTCTCCACTTTTTCTCTCACAAATTACTATTCATTTTTTCTTACACTATACTTTCTTTCTTTCAATTTTTCTACCATTCCAAACAATTTTATTTTCTCCTTACTTTTTCTCTCATAAATTACTATTCACTTTTCTTTCACCACACTTTCTTTCTCTTTACTTTCTCTATCATTACAAATAACTTTATTTTCTCTCTATTTTCTTTTCTTTTCTCTTACTTTGCCCACCCTTCCCTCCACTCCAACACACCATAAAAGTAACCAAGTTATAGATTAGCTTGCAAGTATGCGTTTTCGCTAGATTGGGGCTTTTACTTCCTCTCTAAGTTACTGTTGATTGCTGGCCACTTTTGCAGCAAGACCTCAAGGGCATTCTTTGGGCCCGTTGGCTAATTTCTTAGTTTTTAATTTTTTTTATAAAATATGTGATGGCGTTTTCTGCCTTCCCTTGATTAAAAAAAAAAAAAACAGAACTTAATTTTAATACATGATATGGAATCAAATAATAATTTATACAGACGCGGGTTCTAATCTTGTACAATGTTTCTTAAATTCTAGATGCCTGGACATGTCCAGGTGAGTTCTAATCGCGTCTTTATGTTTGGCCATGTTTCTATTTAAAAAAAATAACTGAGTTTTATATATAAAAAATCCAACAATAAATGTTATAAAGTTGTAAATTTGAAGTACATATGTTTTTTCGATGAATGCATTTTTATATTGATTCTGAGTGTAATTTTAGCATTTTAATGTCCTACATCATCACAACTCCCAACTCTAGCAAGATCCAAAACAATAGACATGAATGAACTATTAACAGAATTACAATATTTGACCATTAAAAAAAGAAGATTTAAAAGAAGAAGAGGTGGGCAAATTATAATTGCATTTTATTGTATATACGGAGCACCGAGACAAAGAGGATACAAGTAGCATATATATGTCATGACAAAAAATAAATAAATAAATAAAACATGAAATACTGTGGACATTAACGAAAAAAAAAGTCAATTTGGGTTCCACGTTTATGGCATTGGATAAGCGTGAAAATCAGAAGAAGAGTTGGCCTCGCAAAAACCAGGGGCCAAAATTAATGGGCGCCCGCAATCTTCAAACTTCGTTATTGGGTTGAGAAATCTGCGTACGGATTCCACAATACCAGGAGTAAACAACGGAAAACGAGTTACATGCTCGTGGGATTAAACTGTGATTACGAGGGTTTTTGGTAGAATTCTGGTGAGCACAGTCGGGGACGGGAGACCATGAATTGATGTCCACGCACTAAAGAGCTTCATGGTCCAATGACAATGAGAATTGTCTGTTGGTGGAAGTACGTAGTTGAGTCCTACAGAATCTTTTGGTTTCAAAGTGATGGCGAGCGAGTATTTGAGTGTTGGCTTAACTTGCCATCTTAAAATTTATTTTTCCCACTTTGTGGCGACTCGTTTAGCACAGCAAGCAACGGTTCATGTTGGTCTCGGACCAACTTGCACGTCCTCCTCAATAACCTTTCATCCTTGGAAAAGACAACAAAATAACATACGCGGCTAAAGAATTTGAATCAGTACTAAACATGACTGGGTTTGAATATTTTTTTGTCTGATACTACATTAAATTGATTAATTTAAATCAATAAAGCAAAATTTTAAATTAAATTTTAGTACGATTAAAAAATAATACTAAATTTATAATTTATTATCTAATATAAAAAAAAACGTAATAATTATTTGGTCACTTTATAATATTCTCTAACAAAACTTTACTAACTCTAATTTTTCATTTTTATCACTTAAAACAATAACATAATTACAAGTATGCTGGCTAAACAAACCAGAAACTTTTCGCTCAAGCATAGATAGCCTGTTTATTCGGAAACCACTGCGCGCCCACCTTCACAAGTCCCAACCTCGGGGGACGCATTTATATATCACAAAATCCCCTTCACCTCCCACAAAAATCACGGCCACGTCTTAACAAAAAGACCTTGCAGTTTCTGTCTCTTTTTCCTTTCCCACGTTCTTGCTAACCAAACACGAAAAGAAAAAGAAAATTAAGAAGAGATAGCAGCAACAGCAGCAGAAGCACCAGCCGACCGAGTCGCCGTACGTACGGATGAGCTGCAACGGATGTCGAGTGTTGCGAAAGGCCTGTGGCAACAGCTGCAGCATAAGACCTTGCCTTCAGTGGATCAAATCCCCGGAATCACAGTCCAACGCCACCCTCTTCCTCGCCAAATTCTACGGCCGCGCCGGCCTCATCAACCTCATCAATGCTGGGCCCCAACATCTCCGCCCTTGTGATTAACTAGAACTTTTCCTTTCATTGTCACCACTTTCTATTAATATTATTTTAATAATTATATATATATTAAAAAAAATAATTGGTTATTGCAGGCATCTTTAGATCATTGCTTTACGAGGCCTGTGGGCGGATATTGAACCCGGTTTACGGGTCGGTCGGTTTGTTATGGACCGGGAGCTGGCATCTCTGCCAAGCCGCCGTAGAAGCCGTTCTGAAAGGGGAGCCGATCACGCAATCCTCGTCGTCGGAGTTGTCTTTCAAAACATGTGATATCCGCCACGTGTCCAAAGATGGCGACCCGGCTTCTCTAGGTCAGCTTCATAAAGTCTTCAACAGCAGCAAAAGCCAATTCAAGCGTTCGGGTCGAAGAAGGAAGCCGGCGGCTGAGCCGCCTTTGGAGTTCATGACTGAGTTTGCTGGGGCGATGTCGGCGAGTCATGATTCGGCGGCCGATGGCCGCCCGAGTCCTGGGGTCGACAGTGGTAGTGGGGAAGGTGACAGCGTGTCGGTTGAGACCGTGGAGGCTTCGCTGTCCAAGCCCGACGACCGGGCCGCCAGAAACAACCTAGTATTAGAGCTCACTTTGGGCCGAGCGGTCGGCGATGTGGCTCTGAAGTAAAAATCTGGTGCGGCGTAGGCCCAAAGTGGGGTTAGTTTTTGACCCCACATGATTTGGGGGAGTGCCTATGTTGATTTAAGATTTTCAGGAGGTCCTACTTGTCCCGTCTTTTTTTTTCTTTTTTTTTTTTTTTCCCACATAATTGTTACTTTGGTGAGGAAAACCCCATAATTGTCAATTTTGTAGCGTACAAATGTTTCTTTCCTTCCTTTAAAGGGAAATTATTTTTTTTCTTTATTAATAGACCTATCAGACAGAAAGTTTATAATAAAAGTAATTATTTTTATTTTTATAAACTTTACTTTTATTTTTTATGATAAGAACTTGATAACTCTAAAATAAAATTTTTAAATCTTTATCACTAAAGTATCTCTTAAGAGATAGAGAAAAAACATATAGTTTCCTTTCTTAATTCTTTTTCTTATGATATCATTTTCTTCTAAAAAAAGTGTATTCATACTATTACACCAAAAAAAAACAGGTGTGTTCATAGTATGGATTGGTAAAATTAATTGATCTGATTGATCTGACGTTTGAATTCGTTGAACTTAGAATTCAAATAAAAATGAGAAAAAGTTTAGGATTATATTGAAAAAAATTTTAAAAAAATTCAGACTAAATTTTTAGTTGTTCCCTTATTTTTGTATGTTTGGGAATTTGAAAATAGTTTGTGTTATTTTTTATTAATAATATGTAAATTCAACAAGTCAACGGCTTTGCCAGGTCAATAATGGAGAAATCAGTTTAATCAACTCAACCAGTGAGTTGACCAAGTCCCTTAAGTTTGTGATTTTTTTTTTTTATTTGGAGAAATATACTTTATAAAAAATCTTGTCCTACGGTATTCAGTAGTCTATTCCAAAGAGTGTGAGCCATGGTACACGGCAGCGGAATTAGGGTTGTGAGAAATAAACAATAAAAGATTAAAAAATAAAAGTCACTCCGCGAACTGGTTGATTTGAATCGAGAATTATGGTAAATTAAACTGATTTTAAAAATGTTTAAGTCAAACTGTTAAAAATCTGTTTGATCGAATTATTTATAAAATTTAATGCAATGTAAAATAAATATATATTGATATAACGTAATCTTGTAAAAAATTTATTAAATTTTTATAAAAAGATACGGGATGTTTAATGGACTTTGCTTCCCTTGCATGTTCGTACTGCGTTGTTACGTCGTCAACCTTTTTTTAATAGTTTGAAAAACTGCAGAGCCACTAAATAGATCTGTAATTAAGTTTAATACATTTTAGTTTCACAAATATAATTTGTTTTGTATTAAATGAAAGTATAAGCAAACTCTATATATTAGCCGCCTAGTTTTTCTCTATTATTTATGTACATCATTTTTTGAAAACCTAAATATATATTAAGTGTATAAATCTAAAATTAAAAGAAAATCTCAATTTTTTTTCTTTATACCATGTGGTAATTTTTGATAAATTCGTAAATCAAAAAAATTAAAATATCTTATAATTACTAAAATTTTATTATAATTAGGATTAGAATTATATCAATCAATTAATATAAATTTAATTGTAAGCAAATAAAGATTTTATTGATTTATATAATATTACTTTAACTCTAATTAAATTTTTATAAAAACATAATAAAAACAGAATGAAAAACTATTATCGAATGTTCATTTTTAAGAAAGAAAAAAGAATAAAAAAATTTCTCAAATTTACCTATAAAAAAAAGAACTACATTAAAATTTTCTCAAAAGATAAGGAAAGGAAAAAAAAACTACTCCCAAATTTTTTTCTTAAAAAAATTAATACTTAATTTTACAATGTCTTTGAAACAGTTTAAAATTTTTTTAAAAAATTAATACTCAATATTAGAATTTTTTTATTTTTTAAATAAAATAAATAAAAATAATTTTTCCAATAAACACATGTCTATTACTAGTATCTGTATTTATGTCTAGAGAAACAATTATGAAATTTAGTCTGTTGGTTTGTTTTAATTTGATTACTTTAATAAATCTTATCAGATGCTCCAAGCATAATCATAAAACTCGCTAGCTCAGTGGGTTGGACCCGTGATCTGGTGAACTGACCACTAAGTTGAGTTGGATTAATAAAAAAATTGTTTGGACCTTCGAATAGGAAAAATCTGATCAACCTAATTGAATTTTTAAAATTTAGCTGACTCAATCAGCCCATTGAATTGGACTGGGATATCTCTTATGATTAAAAAACTACAAAAAAAAAAAAAGAAATATTTTAGTTTATTTCAATGTCTAAAGAAAAAAAAAAAGAAATATGCTAGTCTGTTTCAATTTGATTAACTTAATGACTCTTATAAGATGGTCTAAAGTCTTAAAAAAAAAGTGTATGTCTATTTTAATTTTAATTTTAATTTTTTTTAAAAAAATTATTTTTTTGGTGAAGAGGATACGAATTATATAAAATCTTTGGATTCCGTTTAAGTTTCGGTTAACAAACGAGAGTATTATCAAGAAAAAGAGAAACACGAAAGAGAGCTCGGGGTGGAAGGGAACGGAGACCTGCGGGAAAAGAAGGCAACAGGGAAGGACGAAGAAATGGCGAACGTATTGGATCTCCACAAGGGGAACAAAAAAATGATGGAACACAGATGCTGGGATTACCCCAACTTCAACCGTGTCGGAGGGAAGTTGACAATGGTTGATTGGGAGGATTGTGGCACGGAATTTCTGTGCTTGGTGATTTGCCAAAGGGATCCATCCAGGTATACCTCGTTAATCCGAGGGATTGTTCTGTTTTCCATGTTTGCGACTTTGCTTATGAGAAACATGGCCTTGATGAGAAAAGTGGATTGCGAATGGTTTGCGTTGCTCTAGCCTCCAAAATCTGCATTTTAGGCGGTGAGTTAATAGGGTGCGATAATTCTTTTGCATGTGATGAATCTGTTGTGGAGGCTATCTATCCGAAGGATGTTTACATTTGGGATGTTGCCGAGGCACTGCGACTGCAACGGGAGAAAAAGAAGGACGAGAACGAGGACGGGCATCACCTCTTCTACCAGTGGAAGAATTCACTGAATTGCGAGAAGCCCGAACCTCAATAGTGTGTTTGGATTGTGAGATTTTAAGGCAAAAAAAAAAAAAGTTATGAAAACAAAAAAAAAATATGAAAAAGTAAAAAATTATTTTTAATTGCTTGAGATATCAAGCAATTGTCCATGATAGGGCCTTGCTCCTTGTTCCGTCGTTGGCGATACATGCACCATTCTCCTTTCAGCACTCTCGGTTCTAGTTAACTTACTATCGAAGTGACAAACCCCGATTTATAATTTATAAAAACATATAACAAACTCTTATGATTAATTTGATTGAAAATCATAACTTACAATACCAACAAGCGCTGGTGCAGATGGCAGGGGTACGTCACCTCTTAACTAGAGGTCTCGAGTTCGAATTCTTGAAAATATAGTCGCGTTAAATACTTGTTGGGAGACTTTTGTCACCCTTTGAGATCTTGTTCGGTTCGGTGCAGATTAGTCAGTCCATTGGATTGGATACTGAACGATCTTAGACCAAAAAAAAAATTCATGACTTACAATAATATCAATTAATGAATTTTGTAACATAAGATAAAGTAAATATGTAATACTTACATAAGTAATTCGGATTAAAAAAAGTAACTGGTTCAAATCATAACAAGTTATAATTAAATCATAAAGGTCAATAAATTAATCAGGCAATGGTTTCATGATTCTGTTGTGTACATTTTCCTTGCACCGTAACAAGTTTTGTTTATGGAATGGGATGGTATTCATATGCATTGCCTTAATGGTATTCCTAAATTATTCTATTCAGTTGACTTACCAAAAACAAAATAAGAGAAAATAATTCTATTCTATACATATCCTATAATATCTGTATGCCAAACACTGAAACACATCTTGTGCACCAAGCAGTAGTGGATCTAATTTTTTTTCTTTTTTTTTTTTGAGACCAGCAAGCTTATATAAAAATAAAATATATTAAGAAAAGATTACAAATATCCGAGCAAAATGAAACTTCATGGAACAATAATACGACCTTATTATGACATATATAATTTGATCATTTGGTAAAGAATCTTCTGTTTTTATATTTACCCTTACTTAGTCTTGTTTTTTATGTTTACCCTTACTTAGTCTTGTTTGCATCTTTTTGCTTCATCACTCGTCGGAATCTTATTGATATTTGACTAAAATGATTTATCTTAATTGCGTTCAAATTACATATTACATGTATAATACACAATATTTTACTTTAAAAATCTTTTTTTTTTTTTATTAGAAGTCCATTGAACTGTGAGTTACACAATGAGGTAACTCTTCTCTTCCATAAATTCCACCATTCTCTTTCTAAAATTTGAACTTAAAATCTTTATAATAAAAATTTTAAATTCTAATACTGATGTGTCCCCTAAAAGATTTAACAATCTTGTTTTGATTAACTAATTCCAACGAAGGCTCGAATTTAACCTTTTAGTCGTAAAGACTACTGAAACACATATATTTACATTACCATCCAGCCCATGAAGTACCAAGCTATTATAACCCAAATATACAGGTCGCCAGCTTTGGCCCAACAGAGTCATGGCCCAACTCCAGCACATCTCTACCATCATAGTTTGCTAATATCCTGATCGCCTCTTTTATTTAGCAACAAATAAAAAAAATGACAAGTATGATGGTTATTGCAATTTTATGTCGAGTTAGAGGATTTATCATCTAAACGTTAATAAATTTGAATGAGACCCTACTACAGTCAAGCTAATAATTGTCAAATTATGAATTCAACACTCTTACTCTAACCAAATCTTTTAAGCTCATTATGAGGCAAGAAAATTCAACACTTATTGACCAAGAGAGAGCAAAAGAGCGGCAATTTGAATCTATGTCCGCTATATAGAAACATGTCGTATCACTGTCTACTTACTATTTCGGACGGTGCTATCGAGGTCTTTCCACTAAGGTAAAAGTCACTCTTTTTGAATCAGTCATTAACATCAGTTTGCTATGAAAGTCATGCTTCCACCGGCAAATGAGAGAAGAAAAAGAAATTGTGAAAATTATCAGACCTAATTTGTGCGGCAGTTTCTAAAACATCATTGTCGACAAGAAGCTTATAGATCTTGCAATCAGATTTCCACTACTTATTTCATGTAAAAAATGTTTCCGTACGTAACTAGCTTATCCCGACATCGAGGAAACGGGTCGGTTGCATATTACAAAACATTTTGAGGTAAACTGCTTGGCTTTACATGGGATGCTTTATCAAATAAAAGAGGTCCCCTTAAGAAATTTTTGTCTAGATATATAGACACTTTTTTTTTTATTTTTTGGTGTAAAAAATGAAAAAATAGTGGTAGTATTCATAATTCTGACAAGGAGAATTGCCTTCACTACACAAGATAAATTTAACATGTCTAAACTGATCGAAAGAGCAAATCCTAACTGCCTAGCAAGTGTCATCAAATCATTCAAAATCCTAAGGGGCTGTGTACATTTAACCTCACAGATGCCTTAACAAGGATTCGAACAAATAATTATATGGTACGAGTAAAGTCTTATAACCACTTGAACCACAACGATCGGTGGTGTTTAGATGCTTTTCTATTATTTTTTTTGCCAATTATAAAACATGATTTTTTTTTCTATTTGTGGAGAATTATTCATGTGAAACCCAATCCACCAGTGCACTGGGTGGTTGGGTTTTAAAATTAAGGAATCCAGCCTCTATAAGTACAAATTAGTAGCAAATGTCTCACCAACCAATAGACGAAAATAAAGAGATAAACACATGCAAATGTAATATACTTTCGTTGTTGTTTGGGAAGGGAGAGGGGACGAGATGCAGGAATCTTGTAGATGTGATTCTAGAAGCTCCAAAAACAAGAGAGACATGAAGATGAAGCCTAGTACATTGAAGTTCTAATTAGGATTGAAATTAAAGTGGCTTAAACGACAAATAACGATAGAAACGAAGAAAGTGTCCCAACAGAAATGATTACTAAAGATAATAGTCTTGTGGGTTGGTGCACATTTTAACCACTCCTAGTAATCTATGTCCACATGCATACATTTATTTAAAATGGAAAGGAGAGATAGAGCAGTATAGGGCGTCATGAAATATCTCGGGTTGCCATTAACCAAAAATTCTGTATACACCAATCATTGTTGCATGCTTCTACAATCTACCTTCAAATTGACATTCTAATACAAGCTGAATGATGATAATGATACTTTAATGTAGAAATATCATTGATTGAATAACAGCTCAATAAAAACTTTAGATAGTGGTCATGTTGCACTTTTAGGCACTCAGTTAGAATGTTACCAAATATTGATCAACCAATCATTTTGGATGAGTTAACTAACAATATGTAATCAAAAAAAGTTAACTAACAATATTTTTGTGAAAATAAAACCAGCACCTATATAAATCAAGAGATTTTTAATTTGGTTCATTGTTTTAGTAAGTATAACTTACTTATTATTTTATATTACATAATAAATCAAATATAGTTAAAATAAAAAATAAAAAATAAATCTATATAATATAAAATTATGAATAAATTATATTAAAATAAATAAATAAAATTATCAAGTTTTCCATATCCACGCCCAAGTACAGAAAGAGCCGGTGGGGAGAGAGAGAGAGAGAGGGAGAAAGCAGATGATGTAAGCGACAGCAAGTGTCAAATATATATTTGATGAGGAGAGTAGTGTAGACAATTGAACAATGGGGACTCGGTAGTTAGAAATGGGTGAAGGTGGTTGGACAGGATCAAAAGAAGAAAACAATTAAAATCCGAGTGTAACCAGGACTCAATCCCCTTTGCTAGATATTTGCCAGTCATTCTCCGCAATAATCATTGTCGGTCCAATTGACCACGTTTTCGTGTCCATAATTTTCCTAAGTGTTGTTACATGGTTACATTTAGTTAGAATTTAATTAGATTGATGTTATATTAACGTATCAGGCTTAAGTTTTGTTTGTTATCTTTTAAAGTGCAGTCAAATGGTCCTACTGATTTAACACTATTTCTAGCACTACTATGCTCTTTTTCCTTTTTTCAAAATTAAAAAAATTAAATATTAAATATAGTTAATATTATCTTAAATATATTTAATAGTACTATAAATATTGATTTTTGAAACAATTTCAAATATTTTTTTTTTGTTAACGTAGTAGTGCTGTTTTATAGGACCACAAACATTTATTCTATTTTTTATTTGTAAAATTTAAAATAATGTTATATTTACATCATTTTAAATAAGTCAAGGAAGATCCTTTGCCTGCCTATCTTTCTTCAATTTTCTTATACCATGCTTCGAGTTCAATTTTCTTAGACGTAGTCATAAGTGTATTACAAATACAAATATACAATGCTTTGAGTTCAAGGTATTTTCGTCATAATCTCAAAAGGTGAGTGACAATTTAGGGAACCCATTTGCCATCTCATGCATATGGGAATGTCAATTTCGTAAATTAGTCGCCCAGCGCGAAAACTAAGATCTCCATGCACCATCTTTGTCAACATGTTAGCTGTAATTGTCATCAATATTAAAAATAAAAAAATGTATTAGATATAGTCATGGCGGGCGGCTTCTTCTTCAAGAGTGATTTATAGATGATCCAACATATCTTTAAGTTAACCTGTTCTGGTTGATGTTACAATACAGCTCTTGTCTTGTCTTGTTGTGGACATCAATCCGTCCGTACGCACTCCTAGGTTTCGGACACCCATCAACGATTTAGGACTCTGAATCGCAAAAAAAATGGAGGAAAATCTTCCTCCTGGATTCAGATTCCATCCTTCAGATGAAGAGCTCATTACCTTTTACCTATCAAGAAAAGTTTCTGATGTCAGTTTCACTTCTAAAGCTATTATTGATGTTGATCTCAACAAGTGTGAACCTTGGGATCTTCCAGGTATGTACTCTCAGTATCACTTTGAATTGTAATTCAGAGTTTAGTATGTCTAATCTTCTCATAGCTAATTGCTCCTCCGTTTTGATTCTCATTTCCAGTCGTTTCCGAGGAATTGGTTAATCCCT
The DNA here is from genome assembly GCA_037832335.1 of Carallia pectinifolia. Taxonomy (NCBI): domain Eukaryota; kingdom Viridiplantae; phylum Streptophyta; class Magnoliopsida; order Malpighiales; family Rhizophoraceae; genus Carallia; species Carallia pectinifolia. Next base: position 37,031,973 of record CM075453.1, read on the forward strand.
TTCAAGTTTATATTCATTTTCTCTTATTTTGCTTGCCAAGGACTTGAATCAATACTATAAAAGTGTTTGGTTTAATAGATTGCTTGTCAAAAAAAAAAAAACTGTTAATTGATTATCAGTAATTATTTTTACTAAATACCATATTAACTATCAAATATATAAAGTGTATACTATCAATCACCAGCTTTTCAGTCATTAGCTGTTAGTTAAATTGAACAGAAATTAAGCATGTCATCTTTATTATCTTAGACTTTTACATTACGAATATTTTCAGACTGTTTTGTCCGGTTCTCTAATTTGTAAGTGTAAAATGATTTAATATTTTCCATAGCCACGACCAGCAATCTGAGTGTAGGCTTTTATTAAATCAAAATTAGCATTGTCCTTTCCAACTTCCGAATACATAACACGTTATTTATGATTCTAGCTTGAGCATAACATTATAATTATTTTAAAAGAAAAGCATGGTGTTTGTTATTTTTACTTTTTTTTATTGTGTGTATAATTTAATCATGATTTTATAATATATAAATTTATTTTATTATTTTTTTCATTTTAAATAAATTATAGTTATGTATAATATAAAATTATAAATAAATTATACTCACTATAAAAATGAGTCAAATAGAAATCCTTGAACAAAAAAAAGTAGATAGGTGCTAAATTAGCATGTATATGTGATGCAGGCAAGGCTTCCATGGGGGAGAAAGAATGGTACTTCTTCAACATGAGAGATCGAAAGTATCCAACTGGACTTCGAACCAACCGAGCTACTGAGGCAGGCTATTGGAAAACCACAGGAAAGGACAAGGAAATCTTTCGTGCTGGTGTACTAGTTGGGATGAAGAAAACACTAGTATTCTACAAGGGCAGAGCCCCGAGAGGGGAGAAAAGTAATTGGGTTATGCACGAGTACAGACTAGAAGACGAGCACTCTTTCAAGCGTGACAAGGTACCTATAGCTTTGATTTCGTGAATTGTTAAGAGTTTTTTTTGCGTGCGTTGCTAGAGTCCAACTGATTTCAAATCCAGTTGGGTGATTAGAAATAGCAAAATCTGACTAAATTGGATACTTAACTTATCAGAGCTCTATTAGATCTAACTTGTATTGTATGAAAAAATTAGTCGCCTACAACGCAAAATAATCAAAACCTGAATAATTCAAAATCGAAATAACTCAAAAACTAATTCACTTAAAGCTTCATTAACTTGAATAATTCAAACTTAAAATCCGTAAACCTATATAAAATATATTTGAAAATTGATGAACTCAAAATTTGATGAAGTTGAAATCAAAACTCAAAATTCAATAAATATAAAATCTCAATAATCTAATATTGAAAAAACCTAATCTAGATCCAACTCAATCCACTTATTTGTCACCTCTAGAGCCGATTGCTTGAACAGGAGGATGGCAATCACAAATTGATATTGCCTTTGGCTTACGGTTAAAGTTGAAACTTGCAAATTGCATTCAAAAGATCTAAAGTTCAAGTCTCATTCTTCAATTAAAAAAAAAAAAAGGAACAATATTGCAAACTCAAACTGCAATTAACACCTTGCACCTTCCTCTCATAATTACTTTGTCTTTGTCTTTGGTATGCAATAACGTTAATTATCCACAATGCTGCACTGTCACAGGAGGAATGGGTGGTTTCTAGGGTATTCCAGAAGAGCTCTGCAGCCAAGAAACCCCAGCAGGCACAATCCTCGCAACAATCGCCAGGGTCTCCATGTGAGACAAACTCAATGGTTAATGAATATGGAGATATTGAGTTGTCAAACCTAAATTCATCCAGCGGGTTCATTAACAATATCTCAACTGATCAGAACCATGCCTACGAAAACAATGCAAACATGAACGTGAACCTGAACATGAATTGGGCAGCAGCAGCAGCAGCAAGGGAAGCCGCAGCAATTAGTCTTCCTTCATTTTCATGGCCTTCTGGCTTGCTGGGTTCGAATATTTCAATGAATTCCTTGCTGCTGAAGGCATTGCAGCTCAGGAGCTATCAACAAATGGAAGCCACTGCTGATTACTCTGGTCAGACACAAGGGATCCCTCAATTTGGGTCCACCGATTTGAGTTCAAATTTCCAAGCCCCTTCTTCTTCTTCTTCTAAGGTCTTAGAGTCAATGCTACTACTGCAGCCACAGGAGGAGCAACCAGTCAATGTGGACTCCATTTGGTAAATTTGTAAACTCAAACTTCATTTGGTGAATTTGTAAAGTCGAAACTAACATCGTTTTCCGATACAATCGAGTACTGGTAGACTTGCGACTCGGTATATATGGCTAAGTGGGGCTAAAGCTCCTAGGATCCTGACCAGCGTAATAATAATTAATTAATGTAGTTGCCATTGTTAAAGAAAGTTCTGTTTAGATGTATGGTAAACCTATGTTTGAGTTTCTCTTTATCTTCATGTGTCGAGTTGATGTTGTCTGAAATGGGGAGAAGTCCCTGTGAAATCTTCATTGTACGCGACACTTTTCGTTGAGTTTCATAATTTTAAATAATAATAATAATAATAAAACAACTACATAATTTATTAATAATATTTAATTAATTATTTATTTATTTAAATTTTAATTATCTTAAATTAATATCACATTAATACTATTTTGTTATTAGTAAGCATTTCCTTTTTGCTTTTAAATTTTTTATTTTATTTTACTACCCATCATAACTTTAAATAGTATTAAATTAATTATGAAATTTATTTAATTATATTTATTATTTTATTTATTATTTTAAAATTAACTACCTAACACTCTATATTATTTTAGCACTATTTTATTACTAAACAAATAAAGATACTATCTGTTTTCTCTTTTTTGCAACAAACAAAAAGAACACCGTACAGACGTTTTTAAGGGTCTAAGTTGAGGGTTACTGTGTTGATGTCTAAAATCAACCGTACAAATGTAACAATTTTGATACGAAAGGTGTTTGACGTAGGAATTTAATAATAATTTAATATATTTTTTTAATTTTTAATTTAAATTCAAATTTTATGGACAGCATTTTATAATTTTAACAGCTGAATTTAGTTGGTTTGATTATACCTTATGCACTTCTAATTTTAAATTTATTAATATCATTTAATCAACTTAATAAAAATTTATTTAAATTTAATAATATTTAAATAATAACTCTCTTCTTATGAGTTAAATTGAATAAAAAATATAAATGATAATTATTTAAGTGTTAATTCATAAATCTGACGATTAATATATGTGGGATGAACTTTTTTTTAATAAAAAAAATTGATGTTACCACAGATTTTAATAATAGACCATTTGGTTGCTTTACAATGTTTTAACTTTTAAATAGAGGCAGGCCCCGCACATAACCATTTGCAATCAAAAGATATTCGGAAGATTTGAGAGTACTTAATTTACATTTTTTTCCGCTTTAATTAACACCGCGTACCATTATATTAAGGAGATGACTTAATCTAAAGATTAAAAAAAGAAAGGTTAGTTAATATGCAGGTTGGTGGTATGAACTATTTGGACTGGTTAATGGGTTTTTGTTTAGCGGTTAGGAGCTTACACGTGTTTGAAGTGAGAGGAAATGTTAGAAAAGGTAGGCAAAGGAAAAAAAAAAAAATAGTGTTGTTTGGAATAATAAAAAAAGTTAGAAAAAAATATAATAAAAAAATTAATAATAATTTATGAGAAAAAAAATAGTGATAAAAAATATTTAAATAAGAGTTAAAAAATTTAAAAATATATATAAAAAAATAATAATTATTACCATTATTTTCTTCCCTCATCTTCTCTTGCGCACCAAACACTAGTTAGCCTTTTGGAGGTGACTTTTGCTGCCAATGGAGGGGTTCCTTGACTTCCAAAGGCTATTCATCCCTAATTTTAGAGCTGCCAGGAGCTTTTCCTGTCTCCTTGCCAATTTGTCCTCGTCGTTTTTATTGATTTACAGCTAACCCACAAGTTGTAACATCACACACGATCTTGTTTGTCGCTTGTCGAACATGATATTTATTTTGAAAAAAAATTAAATGTTTGGAGCGTTTTTTATTTAACCAGTGTTTTGATTCTAACAAACTATTAATTTTAAGTGATATTTATTCATATTTTTAGTAATAAAATTTTATTTTTTTATTTTTTATTATTTAAAGTATGTGAAATGTTACTAAAAATGATAGAACTGTTAAATTCAAACTAAAAAAATGGGACTAAATTTCGAGCACTAAATCCGAGCTCATTTATCTTTCATAAGCTCGTCTGTACATGACCTTAACATTTAAAAGAACAGAAAAATCATGCAAACATAGAAGTAACACGTGAACACTTAAATCTTTAGTTGCCATGTTACAATTTATCGACAATAACAATGCACTAGTTTACCAAACACCTCCATTCTCTACTATTGTTACATGCTATCTGGGCTATCTACTAGACTACTACTAATGCTATACGATATCTTCTGTCAACTGCTAATCCACATAAATAATCCCCGGTCATTTTGATCCGTGTACCAGTCTATACGGCAATGGCTTTCTCGTAAGTGTGCGTGGAAACTAAAACAAGAAATGAACAAGTTTGAAAATATGGATCCTTCCTGGTTCAAGCTGCAGAATCTCTTCTGCTAAATGTTGGTGATCCGCTAATAATTTCCTGACCAAGCTCCTTTATCTTGTTGATTAGAAGTCTTTGCTCAGTCTCAAGCTGTACCATATAGTTTTCTTGCATGTCCTGAAAGCTTTCCATTTCGCTGAAAGCGGCGGTGAGTCCTTCGAGATCACTATCGTCTATCAAAGATGAAAGCTTGCATAATGTCCCTCTCATCTTATGAAACAAAAAACGTGAGAAACAATCGTCAGATTTAAAGGTCTGCAATTGAATTTAGTAGAGAACTATACCAAATAGATCATATTTTTGTGATAAATATATGGCTAATAAACAGACAATCAGATTAAGAACATAATAACCACATGGCAAATGCTTAAATATTGAGGACAGCTCAGAGAAATTCAGGATATAATTCAAACACGAAACTTATCAGCAATCTTTGAAGCTTTTATTGCTTTGAAGAAAGCTCACAGGAGAAATGATCTTCCATAAGTTTTTGTTCAATGCAAACTAAAGAAATGTAATTTCAGAAATGTTTAGTTTTTAAAATTTCCTGTCCATGTGAAGGCCTTTGGTCTTGCTGTTGGCTGTGCAATGAAGGATCAATTCCCCTCTCCCTTAAAACTCCCTTTCTCAGGAATAATTGAATTTGATCTCTAGTCTCTTGGAACACGCGAATTGGCTTTACTGGCTAGGTTAGCTGACATTCGCAATTCTAGAATTTGAAATGACGAGAATATCGCTACAAGGCTTAAAGCAACTGCACACGTATGGCTAAAACAAGTAGGCACACATAACCAAGAACTAGTATCACCTGGCCAGATAGTTGTTGCGATTTAGTCATGGATCCTTCAGAATCCAAACTGGTTCTCTTCTCAAGTTCCGGAACTTTCCTAGTGATTTGAACGTGGATCTCTCCTCTTGTCACACCTTGGAGGGGAATCCACTTGTCAGCCATCTGGTTTGCAGGCAATCTCTGATATTCTACAACACAATGACCTATACTTAAGGTGGGAAGCAAAGCATTATGATCTTTCACATGCAACTCCAGGGGACTGCCATCATCAGGGAACTCTAAGGTTTGATTCCATTGAGGATTCAGAGTTTTGTACAAAACCTGAAACGCAAGGCAGAACCCAGCAGGAGAGTTATTTAAATAGTAGAACAAAACGCATAGGAGACAGACCACAGCTACACATTAATAACCAATACAAGTTTTGCGCTGACCCAAATGAGTCTGCTCTCACACGCTGTTACTTCAAGTAAGCCATTCTGCACATCATCTTACCAGTCATTTCCCATGACCATGTAGCCAAGATATAACTTAAAATTCTTGACAGATTGTGCATATCAAACAGGATGCTAATACAAGAAAAGAAAAACTGAGGAAAAAGTGGAAGTGAAATGAAGAGAAATAAATAACCAACTAAACAGGGACACAATCAATTGTAACAGGCCATTAATCTTAAATTTTTTTCCACAATGAGAACATCAACTACACCAGCACATCTTGCAATTTTCAGGCTTAGACACTGGTGTGCACCTGTGAGAAAAACTACTATTGTTTCGAAATTCACCAAACGTCCATATTCATTTCATTGAAGGAAATCAATATGAAATTAAGGAAATAATATCATCGTAATCATGAATGTCGTGCCAAACCTTTGTTCGCTTCTTGAAGTTCCCATACTGCACCCTCACATATGGGTCACTTGTTCCTCTGAGATCAGCAGCTACAAGATCTCTTGCTTCGATGAGAACAAGTTCTATCCAACCATTGCCTGAACCACTGGCTGTACCCTGTTCAAGAAAGGGAAGGGAAAATAAATGAAGAAAAAAAGGAATACGAAGAACGGCAACAACATGCCAGAGTTGGAAATGATGGCCACTTGGCCTACAGCATGGCCAGGATACATGTACAATTTACAATGAGTACATGCTTGATTAGATGGCTGTAAAAAATATGCAAGCAAAGCTCCTGTCAGCACATATGCACGGGTTACAAAACTTTCATAAAATGGGTCTAGTGATAGTATGTTTTTACGCCATTATATTTTTGTTTTAGTCTGAAAAACATTGTATATTTAAAAACAATGAAGCAAACCTTGAACGTGTCAGATTTATCAATTTCCACTGCTTCAATTTGCAGTCGTAGTTCTCCTGAATTTACTTTTTCAAGGGGAACCCATATGTCTCTGATTGAACTCTCCACGAGTCCTTCCAAATTCACTCGTGCGCTGCCAATATTGTCATCTCCAAAGACTTCTTCACTGTAGCATTTAATCATAAGGTACTCACCACCACCTATCTCATCAAATTCAAACCTTTGGTTCCAGATAGGATTAGAAGCATGTGCAGTTCTTGTTCTCTGGATCGCCTGAAAATAAAACTCGAATCACAATCGAAGTGGGACAAATAACTCAATAAAACCTTGTCAATAATTTCCATACTTTGCATCATTATCAACTTCAGTTTACGCACCACCATTCTGTACAGAAAAGGGAACCCACCTTTCCATACTGCAATTTAACATATGGGTCACACTTTCCAGTTCTTTCTTTTGTGGCAAGGTCCTTTCCCTCTACTACTACTACATTGATTTTCCTCCCTGTCCTTAACAGATAATTGGATGATCCAAGTGTTGGCTGTAGAGAATTGGTATGGGACTTGTTCAAGCTATGCGAACCATCAGAAAATTGCCATTCTTTCAACACAAGTTTCACCCTCAACTGCAAAATGCAAATATAGGCAACAGAAATAAATCAGTTTCTATGGTCAATTCTTTTAGCAAAAACAGACAAGATGAGGGAATTTAGCATCATCACCCAAATTGAAGAAATATCTCAGACATACACAATTAGAATCACTTCAATCAAAGATGACCATCCAGGTTCTAATATCACATCATTATGTACAAAGGAAGACATCAAGTACCAGTGACTTTTAGGGTAGGCCTAAATATATGCGTGCCTGACAGTCTAGGTCCAGAAAAGAAATTTTTTTCAATGATGTAGCCATATATAATGCCACATCTTAGACAATCATACTTTTAAGGCATGCATTTGGACAAATATCTAGATTCCCCCCAGGGGGGGGGGAAGGGCGGGAGAAATTCTGCTGCCAATGGCAGGCGATCACGTCGCACTTGGTTTATAAATATATGCTTCTGTTTACAAAAAGAAAACATAAAGTTTGAAGCATAACTCTGTTTATGAGGATGTAATTAACTGCACATTTTACCTCTCCCGAATCAACACCCTCAAATGGAACAACCATTTCAACTTCTTTTCCACAAAACTCAGCACGTGTGGCTATTATCCCAGAGTCAGGTCCTATTGCCCAAAACATTGTTGAATCATCTGCAACATACCTCATCTGCTCAAAAGGCCAAAGAAAGATTAAAAAAAGAAAATGAAGTTGACATCGTTGAAGTAGCCAGCCTTTTGACCATCTGATACAATCTCTAATTATATGATCACACAAAAAAAAAGCTGGCAAAAACCTCCCAACTCAGACTTCATAATAAAAAGAGAAACTAATCAGTAACTCTTAAAATTGACAGTTAACTCCCCAATCCATTACCCAGATGGCTATTTTTGAGAAACTAGAATAAACTTGTTCATTTCAGAGGGCAGTACATCGTGATTTAATTTGGACACTTTAATAAACCAATGGACCCACAACTCTGTTATTTTCACTTGATGTTTGCATCAAGGAAAAATGAAATAGCTAGACCTAATTTTTTTAGACACAAAAAGTGCAACCCAACCATGGACTGAAAGGCAAACACAGGACCTGGGGTAAAAAGCCTTTGCATTGGATAGTAGGAACTTGCCACACTAGGTAAATTTAAACATTCAAAAAATAAGAATGGAGAACTCATAGCATAGATATGCTCCACTATAAAGACCTACATGTCCTGCCATAGCTTTATGCTCACCCAGTTTTTTAGTCCTGTTGGAGTGGGGAAGGGGATTTAACTAATAGTGAGGTCTAGGGTTCAAATCCCAAATCTCACCCCAAGTTATAAACTTGGTAGCCACTAGGCTATACCTAGTGGTTTGTTTTATGCTAACTTTACATATGCCACGATATGATTATTTCGAGACCACATAACCATGTGAACTGTCTAATGACACATAACTTCAGGGACAGTAACTGTACCTTTATCTCACAACTTGCTAGAAAGTTACACTTAACACTGCCTGGGGTGCAGTTATAAAGTTGAAATTGAAGAGTTCCAGATTCACCATGCAAAACCATGTTGAATGTTGAATTCCATTTAGGACTTAAGCCAGGTTTTGCAGCTGTTCTCCTAGTTAACTTTCCAAGTTCAACCTCCACAAATGTCTGCAGATCTTTATCATCAATATGCTCTCCTGAACTACCATTTGCAGAATCACTTGGCTTCCTTGACGGACTTCCTCTCAAACTACTCCTAGAAAGTTTACTGGCCGAAAAGACTGTCACATAAACAATTCCACCAACAGCCTTCTTCCCTAAATTCACTGCAGGTAAACAGTAAGCATGTCGACGAGGTTCAACCATTGTCTTAACTAAGGTATCAGTGAAAATTTTGACCTGCTCAAGGAAAAGAGAAAAAGAGCGCCCATGTGTAAGAAATAGCCTTAATCCAAAGGGTAAAGATAGAACACTTTATGTCATGCTTTAATCAAAAGTATCTATTTGAGAGCATCTATAGCCTCCATTAAAATATAACACCTAAATAACCCATAAAAGGCAACCTGGGTAGTGCAAGTGAAATCTTCATGCTCATATGATACATCAGATATATAGATATGCATAGAACTAGACATCCCCAAGACTTGTGTGAAGAATAAAAGTTAAGTTTATGTGCAAGAAGATTGCATATAGAAAGCAAAAAAGCTTCAAAATAATTCCAAGAGGCAAAACAGAAGCAAAGATCAATTCAAAAAAGCACAACAAATAGCAAACACAATATAAATAAGTTTACATCGCCATAAAATTACAATTCGTGAAAAATCATACCAACCACGAGGAAACCCCAGGCAGCTCTGTAGCAGGCAGTGATTGGCTTCCGCCACTTCCAAAAGCAATTCCAATTTTCACATCAGGAGTTGATACAAATGAGTATAAAAAAGCTCTCCCATCTAGAACTGGCATCAAGAGAAGCTGTAAATTGTAGGCAACCATGGGAAAATAATATCAGAAACTACCAAAGTTGAGAAACAGTGTGTTAAATTAATTGTAAGCATTCCCTCGACAAACAGAACAAACAAAAAGCAAAGAAACATTTGACTTTAATGGGATTCTAATACTAAGAACAAAATAAAACAAGTAAAGAGAACTGTATTTGATTGACTGTGTAGATAAGAAGAATCAAAACAGATATAAAGGAAACTCTACTAAGATCTTACAAAGAAGTAAAAATCAGTCATTTCTGAAACTCATAAATGACGAAATCTATACTCCATCAGTTGACTTCATTTACAGCCCTTTGTCACAGTAATGGAGACAATGAAGTTCTGAGTCAATTTGATCTGCTAAAACTCACGGCACAGCTTCCTCTTATGAAAGAAATCTTATGTCAAGGATCTGATCCTTAAGGATTATACCTCAAATTTCAGGTCCTCTTCTAAACTTTATTTGATACAGTTTTCAGCAAAGTGCTCTTGCAAAAAAAAATCTCTCCTCCATGGACATTATAATCATGATGCATGTTGCCAGTTGACTATAGAGTTTCGCATGACAACAAATAAAAGCAAAAATAAGTGAAAAAAGGGGCAAGAGATTCCCAAGGGCAGATATGATGAAAGAATGACAAAATCATATGTAGAGCAATGAATTGATATTAAGAAGATGGCTATATCCAAGGTAATATATCCACGAACGAACAAAGTAGCAATCTTGTCTCTGAGAATTGCAATGTTAGAAATTGGATCTGTACGGACTTGATACTGCCACGACTAAGGAATTAATGGAGGTCCATGAGGAATGCAAGAAAACTGAAGAGTTGCTTGTAGAGAAGGTTAAAGATGTAGACTTTACACCAAAGGACAAGATTCTTCTTTTTACCAAGATATTCAAAGCTAATCACGATCTTATGATAACAACAAGAAATCTTTCTCGATCAATCCCTTTGCTCCTCATTCTTCAAGAATCAGAAATTTTTTTTTTCAAAGTTTGAATTTGTTTGGTGCTGTTGATCTGGATATTAAGCACAATTTAAAATTGCACACAACTAGCAAATTGACTTTATTGTCACACTTGCATTTAAAGTTTCCAGTCCTATGTATGTGACTAAAAGTGCATGCATGTATGCATGCAGCTACAGTATGTATCTGTGTGTTTTGTCTCTATGCATGTCCTTGAAGATGTTCTGAAGCAAAAGCTTACACAAAATCATCTGCTATGCATTCCAGCAAAAGGTAAGCATGCATAGAAACTCATTGATTTTCTTACTTTTATCTAGCTTGTAATGACTATATCTATTTCACAAAACACAAGCACACATAATGTGCACAACACATTATAAACGCAAAATCAACACTATCAAAGCTTTTAGGTAAATGCACAATACCCACAAGGCATGATTAAGGCCAAGTTATCCAGATCAGGAGAAAGGACTAGTTTACATACGTCACCCTTGATGTGGAGGCTATTTATAACTATTCGAGCAGCTCCCCTTAATGGCTTGGCCACCTTAGCCAGCAACATGATGCTCATGTCACTTGTATCCCAATCAACCCCTAAATGCATAATTCGCTGTCAAAAAGATAGTCAAGAAACCGTTAAAGAATCAGGGATGTTATATTGTACACAGAACTACTCAATCAAATAAGGTGAAAAAAAAAACAAGCATGAAACAAGAAAGTCATTAAACAAATGAAGTTCTAAAGAAACAATGTTTTCACACCACTGTTAAGCACTGTCCCATTGTATCATAGTAGAAAATAAAGCAACTAAAAAGGATATTATGCATGGACTTTCAAAAGCACAAAGTGAGCGCCGGAAGAGAGAAACTGGAAGTAATTTACATGTCCCTTACTATTTGGAACACAAAAGACAATACTCGGCAAACTCCACATTTCACAGAAGCAGGGCACCTTGGCTTTTCATCTTAGAAAATCAATGTTTCCAATTTCTTATAAAACACACTCAAGCCTTGTGCAGCAGCTAATTCAAATCTAGCCTATTGATAACTTCAGTTAACTTCACATACAGCTTTGCTCATGCTTAGTTAGTTTAATGGCAAAGTAGGATTCACTTCAACACAGAAAAAGACAATATCCAATCACACATATGCGGTAGCTCATCATGTTATTACTGCCATGATTATCTGGAAACAAGCACAAGGCTATAGCTGCCATATCAGTTTAGTAGATGATAAAGTATGACAACTAGAGCATAATGATATCAATCTTGGCTCCAATAAGCTTTAGGGATACCGTGATTACTATGATTCTTAAAAAATAGACAGAGCATAAAGTGAAAAAAACATAACACCTTGGCAACTTAAAAAAAAAGGTCTCCCAGGTCCCCCCAAAACTGTTTCTTAAATAACCTTTCAGGCATCATATTAGCAAGCACTAAAACAAACAGGAAGCCAAACCTGATCACCAATAGTTGACCAGCAAGTTCCATGGATACCCAAGTTAGGTGGGCTAGAACCCAGTGAAAACTCCTGCAGTTCAATGTTTTCCTGCACAGTATATGTTTTGACAATTAGCACGTAAAATAAGGTTAATATAAATTAAGAATCTATATCATTCAATTGAATAGCACAACACAAAGCATATTACTCACTATAAGCTTTGACTTCAGCTGCTTTAAACGTTTCTGCAAAACAGGTTTAAGTAATTAATCTGAGCTCGCAAACATTAACAGGATGGTTCTGTAAGTGCATCTGGAAGACAAGAAATTCTCATTGCTGTGTGTATGCAGAGAGTCTATGCTCATATCAATAAAAAAGCCAAACTCTACCCAAAAACGGTAGAACACAATAAGATTAAGCAATTTCCAGGTGCTTGTGTTGATGGATCAATTCCTGAACAAATTTACAGGGATGAGAACATGAAATTCCTAAGTTTTCCTCTTTTTTTATTCTTTTAAATACCAGTTCAGTATTAATGAAAGTATGAAAAAAATTTGGCTACATCTTTTCTTTTACTATTTCAAATACAAAAGACCGTAAAAAGAAATTTTAAGGGCCTCAGAGTCAACAGAATGGGTCAGGTAAAGAAATAAAGAGCATTTGAGTAAATGTAAAACTGAAAAGAACAAATGTTAAACTTTGTTCTGAATTTGGCTCTCTGATAAGGCTTGCACCTAAAATTTGGAGCCATACTAGCCTAGATTTTTACCGGCAATGCATCAGAGAAAACAACCAGATAAATTAGGGAATGCAAGAAATCAATTTGGCCATCCAAATTACTATTGTGTGTAGAACCTGGACATATAGACACTAACACAAGACAATAGATAACAGCATTGAACTATAGACCAAAAGCTTATAGATATGATCGAAATCTAACCTCGACAATGGATGCAAACCTTGTTGAAAATCTTGGGTTAAAATAATTTAGCCAAACTTCCGTCAAAAGCTTGTTCAGCCACTGGCAATGTTCCACGGGTGTTATTGGCTGTATAATTGTGTGAGAAGATTAAAATATTGCACTATGAAAAACAAAACAGGAATTCGATATAAGCACAATGCCATAAAAAATAAAAAAGAAGACAAGAAAAGAAGAAATTCAACATAAGCACACGGGGAAGGAAAAGAGATAATGGGTACCGAGTAGTTTAGTACGATCCGCTGCCACTTTCTATTCAGGTCTTCCACAAGGATCTGGCGTTGATGATGGAAATACTGTACAGGAAAAATGACATTGTAGGATTTCATTTGTAAAACCCATTAAACCCTCACGCATAACTGAAATGAGTGGAAGATAGCCATTGAAAGTAGCTTATATTATATGTGAGTTCGCTATAATCAACAATAGTACTGCTAAGAAAGTCACCACCGACAATGAAGTCAATGAAAGAATAGAAAAAGGGCCAGGAAAACCATAATCACATCCAATAAATCAGAAATTCAGATAATTTAATTCCAATAGATACCAAAACAAGCCTGTTTCAACCGTACGATAAGATATTATCATAAGGATAATTACATTAAAAAATATAAAAAAAAAGAGAAAGAAAGTTCAACATCATCTGCCCACAAGGAAATCAAACACATAGGAATTGAACAAGTGATGATCTCAACAGTATAAAGGCAAAAAAAATGCCCCCACCCTAAAAAAAGGAAGTTCCCCCATTATATTAAAATTAACGGAAACAAGAAATTCAACAATTCAAGCATCAACATCCAACAACAATCCGAAAGCAAATGATCAACAAACAGACAAATAAACAAAAAAAAAAAAAAGCAGGCAAACAAAGAGCAATGACCAGGAACTTGCCTGAGCAGTAGCCAAGACAGCAACAACAAAAGGGACCCAATTGGAGAGGGAGAAAACCCATCTCTCAATGCACCAAAGGGCTAAAATTAAAGGGATCAGCAAAGGAAAAAAAGGGTTCTCCACCATGAGATGATTAAAGAACTCCACAACCTCTGAAACACCAAGAAAAGCTGCCACTTTTCTCCATGCCATCTTCAAAGCCAGCCTGCCAGCAACCCAAATGAAAAAGAAAAAGAACAAACAAAGAAAAAAAGAAATGACCTTTCACTTCCCTAACTTAAGTAATACCATTGTAATCATCATACACCTCCATGGAGTTAAACATTAATAAAGGAAAGTTAAGGAATTTAGTGAGACTTTTGATGCATCTTTGGAGACTGAAGAGTTGCATTTCCTTGGTTTCTGTTCTATATTTGGGTTTGGGGGGAAGACCGAGGAAATGTCAACAAGTCAGCTGCATTTGCCCATAATTTTCTTTATTGTTAAATAATAAATTTGGCTTTTCTGACATTTATCTTTTCTGTCCGAATAACCGCACATAACTGAAAGGTGTTCATTTTTTCAAAATTTTTATTAAAAACTTCATCATTTGACCGTATTGTAAGTTGTACGAAAATAATCATACACAGTATTTAAATTCAAACACCCAATAATCATATTATTTTGATCTACTTTTATTCTGCCTAAAATTCTTACAAGCGTTTTGCTTTTGTTAATCTATTTGAGGGGGGCCCTTTCTTTAATTTGGATTATTTTATTTGTTTAGATTGATCTTCGCCTTTGATGGCCATTTGGTTGTGTGAGTGGGACAATACGATAATTTCCACGCGATTATCGGTGGCATGTTGGTACAAGGCCAGACCAGACCAGGCCAGACCGATGTATTAGGACCACAATATTTTTATTACTAATTTTTTTAAGAGTTTTTACTAAGTAAAGTAATCAACGAGCCTTTGTTTTATTTTTATTATTATTTATTACTAAAATTGAAGAATTATTCCATACAATGTAAAGAGAAGTTTTATATGTATATATATTTTTTCCCTTTGACCTTTTTGTGCATGGCCGTATAACTTTTTTGAATTCGAAAAAGATGTACTTTTACGCTTGTGCATTACCATGCGTGTTATGTTTAATTATTATTTTATGCAAATTATATGTTCTAGAAATTTATGCGAAAAGATATAATTTTGACCAAAAAAACTTGTACCACAATTTGATTGGAGCCAAAGAAGGAAAGGAAAAAAGAGAGGATATTGTGAGATAGTGGATGCAATACCCTGCTTTTGGGACAAAAACATAGCGTTGAAGTGTCCACAAAAGCAAATAGAATCTTTCTCATACGGTGATGTACCTGCGTGTGGCAAAGGGGCGAGCCAACTTGAATTCGATTCGGAATTATAGGGGTTTTTGGGTAAATTTTTTAAGAAATATATTTGTATTTTATTTTTAGAGAGTAAGTAAATAAATATTTGATAAATTTTTTAATATTAGTATTTAATTCTTCTTTTTTTTATATAACTTATTAATAGCATTTGATTAAAAAATCACTTAAAACTATTTTTTATTATTTTTTTTATTATTCTTAACTTTTTAATATTGATAATAATTTATATGAACTAAATTACTTTTAAAGAGTTTTTATATAATTCTATTATTATTTTTTTCACTTGGCACATGAATTAGATATATTAATTTATTTCATTAATATTTATATAAACACAATATCTTTTTATTTCAACTATTCTTAAATAGTATTTTTTCACTTTAATTTTCTTTAATATTGACACTTATAAAAAAATATCAAAAAATAATAATTAATATTTTTTTAAAAAGTTAAAAAGCAAGTGAAAAATTCTTAATATTATTTATCGAATATTATTCTAAAAATATAAAATATGAAATAAATTTTTTAATATGATATATATCTATATAAATTAAATGTCTAAATTAGACATCTCATTATTTAACAGTAACAGTAAGTATAAAATTAACTAGATATTTTATTAATTTTATTAATAATCAATATTAAGAAACATGAATCAGTAATCAATAATAGTAATATTCAACAAGTAAACCAAACAGACCCTTATTTTGGATTTCTTGTTCTAAGTATCAGGCCTTTTGAGTTTGAATTTATTAAGTCTTGGATTATTCAAATTTTGAATATTTAGAAATTTGATTTTAGATTTATTATATTTCAAGTACATTGTTTTGGATTTTAAATATAATAGGTTTGGGGTTCTTCAAGTTTTAGATTCACATTATTCTGATTTTGAATTTTTTAGATTTAATTTATTCGATTTTTGAGTTAATAAAATTTCAAGTCATTTTAGACTCAAGTTATTCAGTGCTTGAGCCATTAACTTTATACAAGTTAAGATCAATTAAGTTGAATTTTAATCAAATTAAATGAGATTATTAGTCTCTTTTTTTTTTTTTTTTTTGGGTCTAAGAATGAGATTATTGAGATGATTTTGATTGTACCAACTTTTGCTACGTACCAAAAATGAATCCTGTACGGCGATCGTTTGGGAACATTCAACTATGCGGACCATTTTCTTCCACATTACGAGCCTTTATTATGGGACGTTATGGGCCCGCCCTTGCATTTTTCTCTTGGACTCCCGTACCTGGACGGAGTAAATGATTTTATTTTATTTTTTTAATTAAATTTTAAATAGTATGTATTGTTATTTTAAACATATTTTTTAATACAGTTATTTTAAACATACTTAAAATTATTTTAAACATATTTAATATTATTTCAATTTTAAAAAATTCACTAAAAAACAATAACAAAAATATTTTTTTAATGAATCAATCCTATAATTAGGTTGTGAAACTCGAGCCATTAAATTTTTTTTTCTCATTGAAAAGAAAATATTAAAAATATCATGGTCTAAGATTTAAGCAGTCCCTTTTTTTTGTTACAATTGTTAGAAGATGGCAGGAGATTGCTGCAGAGTGGAGACATTTTAAAGTCTCGAACTCCCTTTCGGTCAAAGTCTTGCGTCAATTTCGTCAACCAGGGTTAGTTTTAAATAGTCACTTTTCTATTTGAGAAAAAAAGAGAGATTAAAAATTGCTTCTTTTGATTCTTTGTAACATAAATTGGAAATTTCAGATCCAATATCAAACACATATAATACGACTTTCAGATTTATTTGTCAACTATTGCTATCAATTGGAGGCAAATTAATATTAGGATAAAGGTGACAATTTGTTAATAAATGATCAAGATTCTTTACACTCGTGGGCACGTTTTTAACTTTTTATAGAGTAATTTTGATTAAAAAAATAACTAGACAGATACAAAATTAATAAATATAATTAGACACAATTAATAATTTAATATACTTTTTAATTTTTTCTTACTTTATTAATTCACGTTTTATATTATTACAGCAACATTTGTATTATTTTATTAATTGTGTCTAATATTATTCATTATAGCTAGCCAATATTTTTTGGAAAAAGAAAACAACTCCGGCCGCTTGAATTGTTTAACGTTGGATGGTTGAATTATGGTGGGTTAATCTATCTGTACGGCCTTTTTTTTGGGTCCTTGCGACACTGTACTGCCTCAATCCTGGGATCCAGGTTCATTGTCTTCAGATCTGGTAGCAGCTTTTTTGTTGCATGTAGACGTTTGTTTCAGGTTTTAACACAAATTGAAGTTGGACAATGCATCCGTACAATTACTTTTTTTTTTTTTTTGGCTTTTTTTTTAACAAATTAAGAGCTTCACTGCATTTAAATACAGTTAGAGATACATAAAAAAATATATATATATATACGTTTCATTTAATAACTCATCATAATATTATATTTTTTAAAATTTTTAACAATTTTTTTTTGGTGAGATTATATCGTATTAATACACGTCTCCTGTATTATTCTTGCCACGTTGTAATCAGATTTTCTCCTTGTAAGTGTTTGTACCTTGTACTGGATCGAATAGAGACAGCTCTTTAATTTCTCGTGACGTAATTGCTTAGACTTCGATGTATAAATTACAGATATGAGAGATTTTGGGGCCACTTTACTTTAAATTAAAGTAAATTCCACGAAATTTCTCCATTCCAAATAAGTACAAAAAATAATTAAATCTGATATAAATTTTTTTAAAAAAAATTATAGTACAAAAAAATTATTATTTTTTTAAATTTAAGAGAATAGCACTTTGGAAGACCACCTCAAAAGTTGAGCCTCCAAGCACGAGTTCTTGTTTCACACTGAAAAACAAGTGGATCACCTTCTCTGTCAATTCCTGCAATTTAAATTAACACGAATTTATATAATTAATATGTAACTTCATGAGATCAAATTATGGAATTTTGAAATGCATCGTAAATTGTAAAGGAGAAGTTGGTAACATATTATACCATTGACTTAAATCAGTGAAATCAACTTTTATACTTGTCGATAAAAATTAAAAAAATTTGAATTGTCACTTTCATGCAAGCAAAACCTCTCAACTAAAAGGTTTCTCTCACTAAAAGCTCTCTAATTTTTCAAAAAAATCTCACCCTTTGCTGGCCGACGGAGGATCCACCTCTGTCGGCTTGCCACCAGAGCTCCTTGCCAGCTTCTAAATCCGTCCTTTTCCTCATTCTCCTAATCTTTTTTCTTCCCCTCTCATCTCCTTTTCTCACCGTTTCTGAACCCCATATCTCCGTTTATGGGCCTCTTTAGCTTGCTTTTAGTTGGATCAGGCCTCAATAATAGCACCCATGGCTTCCTTGGCGCCAAATCTACTATCCCTGGTGTTCAGCAGCCACTTTTACATTTTCCGACGATGGCGTCACCACCGGAGCCGCCACCTCAGCCTCAGCCTCTGCCGCCAGCGCCGTCTTACCGGTTGCCGGCGCTACTTTCTCCGTTTCTGTTTCCGATGCTGGGGCTACTTTACCAGCCTCCGGCGAGACAGCCGGAGTCCACGTTGCTGCAGGCCGACCAGGTGCTGCCGGTGCCGCCTCTCCCGGAACAATTGCCACCGCCGCCCTTATCTCTCCCCACGCTGCTGGCCTTGATGGGCAGCTGTCACGGTTCACCATCGCCTCCTCTGTACTTATCAGAATTGGCATCTGTTTGTCTTCGCTTTTAGTTTGGGTGCTTTGGCTGTATTTTTATGTTGATGTTTGTTATATGACTGTGGTGGAACTTATTGTCAGAAGTTTCCGGTGGTTGTCTGTTATCTGTCCACCAACGTGCGGTTTGTGTTGCATTATGCAACTTTCTTTGGGTGTAATAGATCTACTTAGTACTGTGCATTTAGATAGATTAGATTACAGTCCTGTTTATAGTCTTCGGTTTCAAGCCCAGCTTGCTAATGGTCGAGTTGACCAGATGTTGTGTAGGCTTTTGTGCCGTTATGGCCTGCTTCAAGCAGGTATCTTGGACGCTTTCGCGTCGTGTCGATGTATGTTTCTCACCGATTACTAATGCAATGGTTCTCTTATGGTCAAAAAAGAATTGTCGCTTTCATTGGATTTAGACATTATAGCGGATGATTATTTAATGTGAAAACCATTCTTGCAACTCTAGAGAACGACACAATGGCCCGCAAGTGCACATATTTTACTCATTTCCCAACAATAACAATAGTTCTGATGGGCAACATCACTTCTTTTAACAATAATTCCATTTGAATCAAGTGTAGATGCATTATTAAAAGAACATTGCCCACGTTTTGATTCCCCCCTCTTGCATTTTCTTTCGTTTATGATCAAGTAGAGCTTTTTTTTTTTTTAATCATATGAAGTTACGATATTGAGACTCGAACCCTCAGCATTAACATCCATTATTGCACTAGCATGTTGGTTTTACTTGCCAAGCAGAACTCAGCTCCCTGGTGTTAGTTACTATTAACATCCACCATTGCACTCACTTAGGCTCTTTAGCAGGTGGCTCACTGTCTATGCTGCTCTGTTCTCGGCTTGCAGAGAGAGAAGGTGGTGTTTAGCACTTGGGGGTTTTGGTCACAACCTTCTGGGTCGGGTCACAAAGTGGCCCATGAACAAGAAACCTATATGCTCTGAACCCAACCAGCCCAAACGGGTATTAGTAGCCCATTTCCTGATATGCAAAAACTAAATAACAAGGAGACTGCCCTGATGGGTGGGCTCAAATGATTAAGCAGACAAAATTTGTTCTGACAAGTCCTAATATTGAATTTCAATCTTAATTGTTGGTTTTTATATGAATCCCCCCTTCCAAGTCTTAGTCACAAACTGATCTCAGTTACTTTTGGAACGATTCCTTTTATAAAAATGGCATGCACTTTTTAAACATAATTTTCTGATTACGCCATTAATGAAGTGTTAAGGCTACATTTTACATGTCGTGTTATTGAAAAAGTAAGAACTACGTCTTCATCCATTTTCTCTAGCATGAGATATATTCTTATGGCTTTTATCACTTTTTTTGAAAACAAAAAAACATTCATCGTACGTATGTGGATCATTAGATGTGTGGATAGAGATTGGAAGTTATTCATTGACGTTTTCATTCAATCTCTCATATAGGGAGAACCCCCACTAGAGAACTGACAAGTCTGAGCGTGGCTCTCCTACATTCTACCCAGTGTATCGAATCTGATTCCCATAACCGGCGGTCACTAGATCCTTCATGCCCATTTGGCAAGGACACCCAGTACATTGGCCATAGGGCATTGCGCAACACAATGATTCAAACTTGAGTCGATTGCATAAAACGCACGCCGACTTATCGTTCAGATTACCATCTCAGGTAGTTATGACTCTTATCTCGAACACTATGATTTTGTGCATCTTATGTGACGTACAAGTATATCCTACGATTAATGATGCAAATTTATCTATTATCTATATATGCTTTCCTCCGGAAGAAGCCATACATTTGGTTGGTAAAAAAAGGATAAGAACACCACAACCTTGTTTCGCTTAAACAATATTAAAGTGGTAATAATGATATCTACTAGTTTATATACATATTTTTTATTTTTCTGACTTGAACTATATAACAATTTATATCACTTTAAAATTCTTTAAAATTTTAAATACGAAACTTTTAAATATCTTTTGAAAGTATAAATGGCAAATAATAAAGTGTACAGTAAAATGAGTATTGCTAGAAATACTAAGCATATATTAATTTTTTAATATTAAAATATATGATAATACTTCGCAAAGCTAAATTTAAGTATAGTGGAACTCATATGTAAGATAGAAAGTGATTGTGCCATATATATCAGATTAACGTAAAGATCTTAGGGCCCGTTTGGTATAGTATATATTTTTCATTTTTTGTTTATTTTTCACAAAAAACAGAAAATATGTTTGGTATCTTTTTTATTTTTTATTTTTTTGTTAAAAAGTTCAAAACATTTTTTAAAAAAAAAGGAAAATAATAAAAGATACATTCTCAATTTATTTTTTACTTCTTTTTTTTTTACTTTCTCTTACAACCTTTTATCTCTCTATCCATCATCTTCACCATATATCTCTCTACTCATCCTCCCACTATCCCTCTATTTTTTTTATCTCTACTCATTCTCTCTCTATCCTCTCTCACTTTTTTACCAGCCTCTCTACTCATTCTCTCTCTACCGTCTCTCTCTGTCTCTCTCTCTCTCATTTTTCTCTCTTTACCATTCTCTCTACTCATTCTTACTCTACCCACTCTCTCTATCCTTTTTCTCCCTCCACTATTTTCTTTGCTCATTCTCTCTCTACCCTCTCTCTCTTTTTCTCTCTCTTTCATTCTCTCACTATTCACACTCTCTCCTTTTTCTCACTCGACTATTCTCTCTACCCTCTGTCTTTTCTCTCTCTACCATTCTCTCTACTCATTCTCTCTCTGCCCTCTTTCTCTCTCATTTTTCTCTCTCTACTCATTCTCTCTCTACCCTCTCTCTCTACTTTTTCTCTCTCTGTTTATTCTCTCTCTACCCACTCTCTATTCATTCTGTCTCTACTTATTTTTTCTTCATATTTTCTCTCAACTCTCTCTTGGTATTCTCTTTATAGCCACTTTTTCTACCCTTACTCTCACTATTTATTTTCTTTTCCTATCAACTTGTTCTTGCTCTACTATTTTTCTCACTCTCTCTCCTCCTTTCTCTCTCTATCTATTTTCTATCATCTCTCTCTAACCATTTTTTTTTACTTTTCATCTCTCCATCAATTATTCTCTATATATTTTTTCTCTATTCATACTCTTTTTACCATTTCCCTCACTATTATTTTTCTATTTACTTTTTTATTATTATAAAAAAATTGACAATAATAAATATAAAATTTAGTAAATAAAAAAAAATAATAAATAATAAATAATAAAAAAATTAACAGTATTTTCAAACAAACTCTTAATAAAATATTTTGGCAAATCGTAATCGAAAGCAGTAAGGGTATATATAGATGAGGCTGCAAGTCGAGTAGTAGCTGGGCTACGGTAAACAAGCGGGCAGCCTTCATAATTTTAAGGTAGCCTAAAAGAGGCCTGGCCCGACAAAGACTAGTCCACGGCCATTTCCAGCATGGTCGGGGAATAGGCCCAAGAAAAGTTGCTCGTTCAGTCAAATCTATTATATGTGCTCATGTTTTTAATTGCGTTCATGGTCAGGGTCCTTGGAACTTCTGTGCTACAGTTCCAGTACCCTGCGAGCGGGCCTAAGCAGATAGTCATATGTACTCATGCACGCCGCTTCGAGCTAATTCATGATCAATTAAGTTGTTACAAGTCGATTGGATATAATTCAAGTAATTGATGATAATGACGATTAATTGTAATGTTTTAGGTTTCGAATCTTAAAGTTTATTCATATAATTCTTTCTTCCTTACCAATGCTTAACAGCTCAAAAAAGACTAAACAAAAACATGTTAAAAATGTTTAATGATCAATTCTGCTCATAAAAATTTTTGTGTTCTTTAATCTCTATCCAAAACGTTCTGTCTATCTAAAATCGGACAACCAAGTTACTTCAGTCAAACTAAATCACCCCAACCAAATCATTAAGTTTGCCATTAAATTTACTGATATGACTATTAAGTCTGGGACGTTGCGACGACTAACTGTCATCTTATACAAAACTCATCACATCAAGATTTCATGTCATAAATTGGTGATAATGCAGCATTTTGAAAACTAATTTTCTTTTTCTCTTTAGACAATATCAAAATAAATTTTAATAATTTTTTAGTAAAAAATGCAAAAAAAAAACCTCATTTCTTTCTCCTCCCTCTTCCTTTCTCTCTCCTCTTCCCTCCCTCCTCCCTCCTGCCTCCCTTTCTCTCTCCAAAACAGCTATTAATTAAAGGTCCATTATACTTCTTTCTGTTTCTTTATTTTTACCAAACTTACAATTTTGACCCGATTAGTGTGAAAGGAGCATGGAGCAAGAGCCTTCAATGGCATCAAAGAATAAGAAAACAAAAAGGGTGCAAGTATGCACAGTGCAATATCATCATATAACATTATTTGACATCCATATGCATCCAAATTTTAACTAGTAATTTAATTACGCTAGCTACAATCAGCCTTATATTTCCTGGCACATCAAGGAATTCATTTTCTATTGCATTGTAGAAACTTCTTGATGCCACGGAGATGCCCATTTTCTCTTGTATTATCGAAATTATCGTTGTAAAGGAATCTTAATTTGCCTCTGAATTTTTACCCACATATAACCGTACGTTTCTAACATTATAATATATAAGAGAATTTATCATAAATAGTTACTGCCAAACTGATATTAGGCAGATTTATTCCTTTTTGAAGCTTCTTCTCTTCGTGCCCAATTTGTAATAATAATCTAGGAGTACTGAGTTGGTGAAAAGCTACAATCCAATAGCATACAAATTATTTCCTTTTTTGAAAGATACAAATTTATTTCCTATGCCACAAACCAAGCATATATGACATAATGAGATATGTGATGAGATTGTATCTGAAAAGAACAAAAGAAAGAAGAGACACAGTTTGTTGGCATATTAAATAGAGCATTTAATCTACTACAACGTGGCAAATTGTCTATGATCTACTCAATAGTTCTTTCAACGAAAAAAATTCTTTGACTTTACAAACTAAAAATAAAGTAATATAAGTTGTTAAATTATTTAATTTATAAAAAAATATTAGATATTATTAAATGTCACTTTATTTCTTCTTGTTATTTATTATTACTTAAATATAATCGTGTAATCTTATTTTATTCCATTAACAAATAACAAAAAACAAACAACCTCATTTTTTTTTTGGGAGTACCTAACTACCATGCCTGTTAATAAATATTTGTTTTATTTTATATCATTTTGATATTTAATGCTCATAAACAAACTTAATTTATAATAGAACTTAATGAAAAGAAAAAAATTAGTATTACTGATCACAATTAAAAGTCTATGATTAATTTGTTGTTATAGTATGTTTTGTCATTTAATGTCACATGACGCATTTCAATTATTTTAGCCTAGTATTAATTAAGCAGAAAAATCGTTCAGCTCAATAATTCTTTAAAAATAATTTTAGAAAGAAAAGATGGAAATAATTATTAATTAAGCGTGCTACTCACTTGCCGAGAACGCGTTAGCTTAATTAAGGTCAGGTCGGAAATCCAGCTGCCAGCTTCCTAGAGGAAAACAAACCTTATGTTCCCCGCGCAAGGCGGCCGAAATATCCGCTGAAGTTGAACACATGGGGCCCCACAGTTCAACTGCTTCCCTATGACCACTCGTGTCTCGCCACGTCATCACTCCATCACAACCGTCACTTACCTGGCAGTGCCACCTTTTATCCCTTCTTTTGCTCCTTTTTTTTTTAATCCGAAACAAAATGATAAATTCATCATTTTCACATGCTCCAATTCTGTTTTTTATTCATGAATTTGTTACTAAAACGAAACAAGAGGATACGTGTAGTAACGCATATAAGAGACAAATAATTAATTTAATAATATTTAATTATTTATTTATTTATTTATTTTTTAAAATTAAATATTTTTTTTATAATTTAACCGTTTAAATTATTGTATATCTATTTCGTAGATAATATTGTATGTTAAAAAAGTATTTTTAATGAAAAAAAAAGAAAATCCCACCACCTTCCAATCCAAATCACTCGTCCACTTGGCACCCCAGCCAAGTGGATCAAAGCTATTTCACTCATTGCCCTGTGGGACTATCAATTCTCATGTCTATAAATGCACACTTTGCCATTCTCTTTTTCTTTCATCTACACCAACCAATCAATACCTCAAAATAAGGTGCAAAATTCAGCTATAACCAACAACAAACCCTAACTTTAACACCCCCATCAAGGCCCTTTTTGTGTCCTACAAGTTTGTTAGGAAAAAAAAATAATAATAATAACAACATCAACAATAGCAACAAACATGAGCCCTACGCCTTTCCATGATCATCATGCAAAAATGAACAACAAAAACAATGGCTTATGCCCACCACCGTTGAGAATCAACAAAGACTCCCACGTGATCAAGAAATCATCCTCGCCGTCATCATCAATGCTGTCACCACCATCATCCTCCTCCTCATCCTCAGCATCTTCCCTGGGCGTTGCGGGCCCCAACAAGCCGCCCCAACGCCATCCGGTGATCATATACACTCACTCCCCCAAAATCATCCACACCCACCCTAAAGATTTCATGGCATTGGTGCAAAAGCTCACGGGACGGACCCGGTCAGAAGACGATCAAATAAAGCAAGAAAAGGGCAATAATCCAATGCCAGTCACGGAGACCAAGAACATGAAGAACGTTGTTGGCAATGAGGACAATGAGTCGTCGTCGGTGATCACCACCGATGAGAATTGTGGGAACATGGGTGATGGACAAGTCAATTCTTGTTTCGCGGCTCCTCCTACATTTGAGCCCCCGAATCCTTATATTGCTAACATTCCTCTCTTTACACCCAATTCAGCTGATTTTTTGTGCCCGGATCAGCCTTTCTATAATTACACCGACCCTTTGTTTTTCACTCCAAATGTGAGGGGCTCTCTGTCATCATCTTCTGGCTTGGAGGGGATGAACGAGATCAGAGAATTCTAGGCTTTCCTCTTTCTTCATCATTTTTTTCTTTTTTCAATTTGGATTAAATTCTTTGGTAGAAAGTTTTGGTTATGTTTTCATCAAATAGGTAGCTAATTTTTTTTATTTGTTATTCTTTTCGGAAATAAGTTATGATGTCAAATAATGTTCTGTGTATTCCTGTGGTTAGTGCATTCCACAGGAAGAAGAGCATAAATTTTAATGTTCTGAATTCGAACGTTTGTTAATTAATTTTGTTTGCCTAATTATAGTTGTTAATTTCAGGTTAGTTGCACGGTTGACAATTCAGGAGTTGTAATCTTTATACTCTACTTGTCATTATTAAAAAGAGATAGAGCAGCTATATTCTTTCTATTGTTGTTTATATTATTCTGCTAATGTTTTTTTTTTTTTTTTTGAGCACTTCATTCTGCAAATGTTGTTGGGTGCATGGACTTCTCCATGGAATGTGGATGCTTGCTGGTCTGACATTGTCATGTGGTAGGATTCTATTTTTTATTTCATTTGCCTTTGGATGGGATGAAAGGGACAAACGGTAGGAACCACTGATGTTGATGACGCAGAGATGATCTCACAATACTTAGTGTTTTTTAATTTTCAGTTAAAAAAATTTAGAGGATTTATGTTCCACACCAAACTGATGTATAATAGAATAAAATAACGAAAAAAGATTCATATAATTAATCCAATCCAGTAAAGTTCGAGACTAAGGCTGTGTTGTTGTTGTTTACACATTTATTAACAGTAAAACATTGTCACTGGAATTACCTCAATGATAGAGATGACAAACAAGTAGGGTTTAGACCAAGTTATTTCAAATCTCACATCATTCCAGTTTTGAATATTTTTCATTCTATGTACATATTTTGAGTTCATCGAATTTTAAATATATAGAATGTCAAGTTATTCGAATTTTAAGCATGTTAAGTTAATCGTGAAAACATTGCCTCAAAATGGAAAAAGCAAGGTGTCATGATGAGAAGTTAGGATGAGCATGACACTGTCAAAACGAGGACTCAAGGAGCAAGAGAATTTTGATGCCCCCAATGTGATGCTCATTTGAAACCCCCTGAGAATCATAGGAAGTCCCACAAGTTAAAATTATTATCCAACAAGAGATCCAGATAAGGAGACATGAAAGGATCAACTAAAATCTGCGACAACTGTACCATTTCCGGATCCTGGAATTTTCTAATTCGCATGTTTTTCATTTCATATATTATCTTCCCTTGCTCCAATTCAAAATTTTGCTTGAAAATTTTAAAATTTTTTATTTGGTAAAGAGTAAAAATTGGGGGAAAGGAAAATAATATTTAGTTAATTAGTTGATAGACGTGAAACCTAGGTTCAGATCCATAGCGGTTGCTTGATCATCTCATAGCCTTTAGCAGGTGATGTTCATGTGTATGGCCGCTATTTGGGAAACAATGAAAGAGTCATAAAAAATCCTAACTTGGGCTAGAGAGACATTCGAAATTACGGAAAAGTTATATAGTGGCAATAAAGTTCATAAAAAGTTATATAAAATTTCACAAATTCCATTATTTTGTAGTTGGTTTCATATTTTTAATCTTTTGATGTATGATTACTGTTAATATATAATAAATTCTTCC
Organism: Carallia pectinifolia; assembly: GCA_037832335.1. Taxonomy (NCBI): domain Eukaryota; kingdom Viridiplantae; phylum Streptophyta; class Magnoliopsida; order Malpighiales; family Rhizophoraceae; genus Carallia; species Carallia pectinifolia. The sequence continues at coordinate 37,059,675 of CM075453.1, forward strand.
AACAATAATGAGTAATGAGTTTCATATGTTTAGTCTTTTAATTTATAACTGCTGTTAACAATAAATCCTTCCAACAATCATGATAACACAATCTTGATTCACATTTAAAATGTGTTAAAACTGACCAGGTCTATATCCATGTAATTTAACTCTTGAAATTCCTCACCCATAGTTAAACATCACCAACACGTTCCCCAATCAAAATGATTAATTAACATTTGAGCCCAAAATATCGTTGCTAGCAACTTACAGTAATAATTAACAGACAAAGCAAGTAGAAAAATAGTCTGAAGTCCTTAGACCAAGGTCGCTGCCAAATTCAGGCCAATTTTACTCCCGGAAGCACACCATCGTTTCTTTCTTTGCCTTTTTTTTTTTTCGGTTCAAAGGAAGCACACCATAAGCCATAAGGATTCACAACAGTTCAATTCATGTAATTGTAAATGTTGCACTACCATTCAGATCTTCCACACCATTCCCAAATTGTTCGTCCCAAATTGGTGCTGTATCCTGACAATTCACCTCCAACATAAACGCCTGAAGTGGAGAAAAAAGAAAAAAGACACAATTTTTCCTTTTGGGGTCCCTGTTTGCTCAACTTAATTAACAAATAGATTCGTGAACTACTAACAGACCAACTCACTGATATATTACCTTATTCGAAAGGGACGAAATGAACTTAAAAAATAATAAACTATTATATTCAGTGGAAATTATATACAATTACAATGCAAAAGTCTACAAATTTCAGGACTAAATTTAGAGTGATCCTCCTACTACGGATAATGAAATTGTTATGCCTGTTACCGAACTAAGAGATTGATACGTAAAATCCTACACAAAAAAATGATGCATAAAGCAATTCCCGCACTGGATATTGAATTGACCTGTTTTCCTTTTCTTTTATCGGAGCTTTTCCAGCAAATATTGTAAACATCTTTCTCTGGTTCTTGAAATTTACTGTGAACACGGGTTTACATGCAAAATTACAGAATTATTTCTTCTTCTTGTCATCTTTTTCTCTTTCAAGAACCACGGGAGCTGCCGGAATGCTGAACCACCACTCTCTTAATCTCCTTGCAAATCTTTCTGCACTTGCTCTCCTTGGAGGCGAATACCTTGTAAACATCTCGAGAAAAATGAACAGAACTATGTACTTGACAGGTATGAAGGCAAGGATCAGCGCCATGCACAATAGAGTAAATGCAAGTCTCTCGGTTGCCTGCTCATTCCATAGACACGACACATTAATTGAAAGTGTTGCTGGAACATGCTTGGTTTTACTTCAGTATAAATCTTCGGTCAAGTAAGAAGGGCAAAAGTAAATGGCATGCACCAAGCTTTTGATGTACTTCTTAATGACAGCCAAGGTGAAAAAACGAAAAAAAGAGACTGGGATGCATAGTATGCAAATATAAAGAATGAAGGAAACCTGAGGAAAGACAGACAACAGCAAGGCACGAAATTTGAGTAGGACAATGTTTCCATCTTGGATGAGCTGTTCAACTTGAGTTATCGCATTCTGGACGGCCAAGAGTTGCTCCATGGTGTTCATTGGTGGAGGTGCTACCACCTTAAGTGCATCAACAGGCATTCCTTGATTAAAGCAACGTGAAAGCACCATAAAGATTGCAAGACAGATCAGCATGGTTCCAAAAGCATAGGCTACCCATCCCCTAAAACACAATATTCTGTAAGTTCTCACGAAAGAAACCCAAGAGCATGATGCAAGCAAGAAAGATCATAATCAGTTATTAAAAGTGCATTCAGCCTAGTTCTGTACAAAACACTCTTGCTGCATACGATGCAATCCGAAAATCCAAACATCATGACATTTGAAAGGCGCGAGACACAGAATAATATGCATCTCAAAAATGATACAGACAAGAGAAAGTGAAAGCTTAATGGCAATTATCCCGAACTCAGAGCATGGGAAGACTAAGTTAACAAACTGGTATCACACCTTGAGCCGGAAAACCAATAAACCACATAGAATACCTCTAAAATTAGATTTAGCACATCTAACCCCCACTGCTCTTCACTCGTTACGTATAATTGAAGTAGATCATCGGAAAAAGTTAACCAATCAGGGAGAAGGGCAATAAGGAAGTAAGAATTTGATATCAGAATTATGGGAGAGTGATTTCAGGATTCCACAGGTTCCCTTCTGGGAAAAGAAAACAGAGATTTTCAGTACTGTTGAACCTTCCTTTCGTGCAGATACCAAATGGGGCAAAAAAAAACATCTATTGTTACATTCAAATTTCAAACAGGAAAGCAACTGATAAATGTACGGGGTACATGCATTAAAGCAATCAGCCAATCAACCCATGTTGAGGGTGGACGGCAATCATACATAAGATTTGTAACTTTAGTAACAATTATCCTAATATTTTTCAAAGTAAATAGTTTTACCAAGACATAATAAAGTGGCAAGTGCTTGGTTATAAACATTTAGTCATATTGAGAAGCACAGAAGAGGTAAAAGAAGATTTTTGCCATTTTTCCTGCCAGGAAAGCAATGTTCATTACAAGAGTTTGCTCCAACAACACACATCACTAAGGGCGATAAGAGAAGTATAGGCCTTACCTCCAAATGACATAACCGAAAAACAAACAGAACAACAGAGACTTCATGGGATCTTCCCAGTATGCCAGGAAAAGAAGCCCCTTCCCAGCTTCCATAACTGGGAAAAGTAATTCCTGCAGACATGGTGATAAAAGGAAATTCTGTTAGCCAAAAGTACATCTACTTTTTCATAGAACCAAGGTGCCAACGTAAGAGCTAATGGAATAAGCACTGGTAATAGTAATAGCAGTTTCAAATTGTGGCTGCAAAACCATGACAACGACAACCTTCAAGACAGGGTGACCCACAAACTATCTTTTTGAACATCAGTTCTGCATTATTCAATCAGAGGCGCTCAAAATCTGCTTAGCAACTACAGTTCAAATAAATGAAAAGTGTAGAATGAATCAGATGAACCGCGCATGCACAAAATGACAGGTAGAGAACATATAATGTTATTTAGCATCACCTTCATCACTGCCAAATTGGTGTCAATACCATCTACTTTAACTCCATCTACTGTTTCTTGCGCAAGCACTGCCTTTTTGTAGCTGCTTCTAGATTCTTTAACAGCTCTTTCCAGTTCACTAATCTCTCCCACAACTATATCACCCACAGCAAGACCAACCTCATTTGAATCGCTTGAACTTGTGCCAAGTACAGACCCTAGATTGGAAACCATGGTCAAGGCAGACACTGAATACATTCCACCTCCAGCATTACATTTATTAGTCCGGTCTAATTCCTTTGCAGAGGACATGTTTGCAAGAGTTTCCAGAATCAAATCTCCACCGGGAAGTTGATCACATAGATTGAACATGAGAAGAGATTCAAAACGAGGAGAATTTACATAACTAATTTCTCTAATGGCTTGTAGTCGCAAAATTCCGAGTACAGCCTTGGAAATTGCTTCATCCCGTGCAGCTCCCGTGATCTGGAACTTCTTCACAAATCTATGTGCATATAGAATTTCCCTGATAATTGCAAGCCAGTGGTCACGACGAGTATGTCCCTTAAGCTCGGGAAACTCTAAGACAACTGGTTCTGATCTACAAACAAAGCATTACAAAGTTAACAGCCATATTTTCTCAGAATAAGCTCTTGGTCCACGAAAATGAGATGAGATATATACTATCACTGGTAAGAAAATTTAGCATGCACCATCCTTACAAGGAAATAGATTTGTAGAAGACTGCCTTGTCAAAAAGCCGAGTACCCCATGGTCCAGTTAATTCAGGTTTAACAATCTGTTTTAGATCATTTGACAAGTCATATGTTTTTGGCTTGTCATAGGACACAACACGAAGAGCTTCAAAATACAGTGCATGGTCTGTGAGTGTTAGCCGTCCTGCAGACATATAAAAGCAAAACAACATAACATAAGAAATTGGCGAGTTATGTAAGCATGGATTAATTGAAGGGAAAATTTAAAACAAAAAATGAATGTTAATCTGTACTTTTTTAGAAACTAATAGCATATGTACATGTAGGTTCTCAGTGATTAATGAATTCTATTTTTTAATTGAAGATAATGTACATAGAAAGAAATTTCCCCTGTTTGTAATATCCTAGCAAACTATTTGATTACAAGTAGTCCTACACTGAAAAATGAAATTTCAAATTTGCTATAGGTGATTCTTTATTTTCTTTTCGTAATAATTTTATTGCATAATACCACAGTTTTATTGTCAAAAAATAAAACTATAAAACTGAGAGACTTTACAAAAAAGTCTCAGTAAATTTGAATAAAGTATTCTAATCCTTACAAAACAAAAGGTGTTTTCATTCGAGGCTTATTCCACCCTTTTTTTTTTTTTTTTTGCGTTCCTAGTCCTAATAGGGAAATTTATCGTGTTTCCTTTTCTAGTTTTAATCCAACGAAGAGAATGAACTTAGTGAAGTATGAAAAAGGGAAGTATAGACAATCTGTCAAATTTTTTTTTTCAAATTATTTATTAATCCGTCGCAAGAATAAGATACAAAAATTATTATATTTCTAACTTTCAGCAAAATTCAATTACTTTCATCTTTTTATGTTGGTCTAAACTTTAACAATACTTTGGTTAGTTATAATTCTATGTGCAAAACAGTCTACAGCTGAGATTTGAAACGTTTAGAAAAATATAGCAAGGTATGAATTAGTTTGTTTAGAGAATATAGCAAATTATGGATTGATTATAATTATACCCTTATGTTTATGATTTATTGACATAAGGGTATAATCATGAAAGTTTGTCACCCATCAGAATATAGTAATATAAATGATTCTGTGTTGGTTACAATTGTAATGAAAACAGTACCCCAAAAAAGATGAGTAAAAAAAAGTAACCTTATCCCATTTGTTACCTGGCCATGTAGATATTGCCACGTGTTCAAGAACTGGTTGAGTGGTAGTTCCATCTACTTCCAGAATTTTTTCCCTTCTAGATGATCGAACTGCAGAGAGAAGTGATGAATCTGATTGGGTCTTCATCTTTTTCAATGCTCTGCAAAGAAAAAAAAACTGACTTGCTACATTGATGCTGGAAAAATAGTAAAAAGAAAATGAAAAATGTTTGAGGATAAGCCCACTAAACAAAAATTGCAAACACATAAAACAGGGAAACAATAGTGAGAACAAGTGGACTGCGGTGCTCATGCAAAGAATTAAAGTAAGGTCTAAAGAAGAAAAATATACACAAATTCTCGATGGAACATTCTCAGCTGTAGGATTAATAACAATCAGCATTTGTGACAACACCCCATCCGAGTTTTATTCAACATCTAAAAAACTAAGCAAGTACAAGAAAACAAATGTGTGAGTGATGCCTCAGCATAAACCTACTGAAAACATGACTAAAACATTGGTAAACAATCCAACAACTTAACGTGCGGAGACTAATGCACTTTTTTGTTTCTTTGGATATCTATCTGGACACAGGATTAGTGGCCCGAGATGCTAGCATGAGAACAGGGTATTTGGAGAAGTGCTATACATCGCACAAAACCATATAAAATTAGAAAGTGGTTTTGTATCTTCTCCAATAATATTTTCTTCTCGAAAAACTTAATATTATCATGAACAATTGGATAAATATAGTCAGCATAAGTATACCATCTAAGCAATCTCTAGAAGATGCCACGAAATGTTGCTAGACCTACAGTGGTTGAATTGAATAAAGGAAAAGAATATCAATACATCCCTTATTAGTGTACAGAGAACAATCTATCAAGCACAGGTTTAGGGCTTACATGATCAAGTGTACAGAGAACAATCTATTAAGCACAGGTTTAGGGCTTACACGAACAATTTTGACTGGTGAGGGGCTTCAATATCATTTTTTGACTTTTCCAAAATAACTCGCCCAACAGAAACCAACCAAAAATACTTCTTTGAGCTTGTCTCATCAACCAACTTATTCCCATTTTTGCATATATTTTTAGGCTTCTTCAATGATAAGATTATGAACAGAGGTTCATCATTAAGGCATTTTTTAAAACTAAACACCCAAAATGCACAAAATCTTCAAACACAAGAAATGTGGTTACCTTTCTAGTCCACTTAGATACTTATCGTAGACACTGAATTCAAGCCGACCATCAGTTGAAGTCGTAAGCACCTCAAAAAGATTTTCAATGATAACCACATCGGCAATAATTGGAACAGCTGGAGCTATTCGAGAGAACGCTTCTAGCCCGACCGTCAGTTCCTCATCTACCTATGTAAAAATGACGTACAAAAGGCACCCAAATCAATAGAGATGTGGAAAAGAGTAAAAAAGACCGCAGCTTAAAAAAGGTTCAACTTATAAGGACAGCACAGACTAAGATGATGCTAGTCCTGCTTGTGCTCACACACACGGAGAGGGGAAGAGCCAGGGGAAGAATAAATATTACTGCAAGCAAGGACTTAAAAACTACCAAATAGCTCATCATACTGCTACTGACAGGGGCAAACAAAACCTTCAAGCAACCTTAAGACTAGCTATGGAAATAAATTGGGTTTAAAGGATGGAAGGACATGAATTTTCATTTTTTTTCAGCATCTAAACCATACAGCAATATTTGAAACACATCGTATGCTCTACCTTTACTGAGTCACACAAGTACAGATAGCTTCTGGACAAATAAGCACTCAAAAAAATGGAAGAACTTCTTCGACATACTACATATCAAAAGAAATGTAGCTTTGCTGCAAAATTAACAGTACACACCCACTCCTTTACTCAAAATAATAATAATAATAATAATAATAATAATAAAACATAAAACATCACACAGTAAAATAAATGAATGGAATCAGCATAGCTAAATGAATGAGATTTACATCGACTGGAGGTTGGCTGGCAGGTGATGGAGTTTCCCAAGCAAGCATCATGTCATATGTCAGACGTCGAAAGTTCTTAGTAGCTAGATGGCCTGTTTGTTGAACAGATAGAGCAAGTGCTCTGAAGCAACAGTACTCCAAAAAGTTCCTTGCATACTTGGATGGATGCTTAGTAGAATCAGAAGCCTCAGTATTGAAGCTTTCTTGAAGCTCGGAGGCAGGAACAACAAGGATTCTGCATTATCTTATTACTATGTCAATTAGGGAAGGCAAAAGGAGAATATAGCATACTAAATATGATGAAGCTATGTTCATCCTTTTGTTAGCGCTGAAAATATGATATTTCACACAATAGAAAGAAGGGCAGAATGTTAGCCCGCATGATAGCAAGGATTACTTAGTGAGTTCCAAATCAGCTTAAATCATACACTGTAAATACAGCTGCATCAACCACAATAACAAAACAAGGAGCACAAAAATCAGTTTGGCACTTACTTTGAGCATCTACGAACAACTATATTGGCAAGCGGAGAAAGCTCTGGTATCCAGTTTCTGCTAGCGGATGGGGAATTTTTCATCTCCTCAAACTCTTCGCCAAAGGAGCTTCGCTTCCCAAGTAACCATTTAAATGATCCTTCCCTCATTAGACCCTCAATCATAATTCTAGTTTTGCTTGCTGTAGCCATCTCTAGTGTCACCTCACCAACTATTGATAATGAACAGGAAAATCTCTTCAATGCAATTCACCGCCAAGAACTTCCAATTCGGCACATCTCTAAGTCACACGACCAAAACATCGCAAAAACCACTCACTCATTGATAATTGAATAGCCCAATTGTTCAAATTAAACACCCTTTCCCCTAATAAGTCCGCAGATGGCTACTGATCGAACCAAATTTTCTTAGGAATTGAGATCATTGGAGAACATGCAGAATTCTTCAGCATCCAGTAGCTGAATTTACCAGTTCCCCAACTCCAGTCCTCAAAATTTCTAAGAACAAAAGAAGCCCAAATTCCTTAAAAAACCCACCTACCAAAATCAACAAACAACCTGAACCCAGAAAACCTTTGATCAACCAAAGCACAAAGTAGCAAAGGGCAAACAACCGCCTCAAGAATGCATTACAAAATCCCCTCCAAATCTTGGCTTTGATTGAGGTGCTCTTATCAACTTACAAAGTAAAGCTCCAACCAAATAAAATTGAGAAGATACTACTTTGAAAAAATTTTTTAAACCCCAAGTGCCTATTAAAAGATCACCAAATTCTTTTCATATCAGCAACAGACAAGAAACCCCACCTCAGATTAAGCTCACTGGACCATTCCCCGCAAACCGATCTCCCATCATTGCAAGATTTTACAAAATCACAGATGTCTTGATTTGGGTTTTCGCCAAATAGACACACAGAGAGAGATTAGGCTAGTCGATCAAGAAACCTTCTGATTATTACAATCACCGACTGTGACTGAACTACGGAGGAAGAAAGCCACCGCTATCAACTGATTAGCCTGGTAGGCAGCGTCTCCAGGTGTCGAGATGATCTGACGTATTTTAACAGTGTGTTTGGAGTGCGAGGAAAATAAGGGAGAGGAAGGGAAAAGCGAAGAAAAAGAAAGAAAATGGAGAAAAAATAAAATTATTTAGAGTGATAGAAAAAGTCGAGAGAAAGAAAATAGGTGAAAGAAAATGTGAATAGTAATTTATGAGAGAAAAAGTTGAGAGAAAATAAAATTATTTGAAGTGGTAGAAAAAAGTGAAAGAAAGAAAATATAATAAAAAAAAAGGTAAATAATAATTTATGAAAGAAAATAAAATTATTTAGACAAAAAAATAAAAAAATAAATAATAATTATATTTTTATTCTTCTTTAATTTTTCCTTCCACACCAAATATAGCGTAAATATATTCTTTTATGATAACGTGACTCATGAAATAATTGGGCCGTTTTTCTTCCTGCAAATAGAAAAGGAGATGCACAATTTTTAAATTTTTAAATTTTATATTTTTTTTACAATTTGACTCTTAAAGATTTTTAAGATTTTATTTAAATTTTAAATTTTTTAATTTCTTATTAAATTAGTTTATTTATTAATAAAAAGTAATTAATTTATTAAAAAAATAATTTTAACCTTATAAAAATTATTTAAAAAAAGTTAAATACATTAATTAAAATTTTTTTTCTATCAAAAAGTATGCACTTTGCATCTTTAATTCATGTATTTGTTGATTAAAAAAATATTATATGTGAATTTTTGTTGATGAAGAAAATATTAAATTCATTTATTTGACTTTTTAAAATAATTTTTAGTGATTTAAACTCATTTATTAACAAGTTGACCATTTTTTATAAATGAAATGATTGATTTGGTAAATCGAAATATTTAAAACTCAAGTGAAAAGTCAAAAAAATTTAGTACTTATATGAAAAAAATGTAAAGATTTAGAACTAAAAAATTATATATCCCATAAGAAAAAGGGCTGTAATTTGGTTTGGGTTTTTGTTTTTTTTTTTGTCCCCTTTTTTTAAGTTTTTTTTTCTGAATTTTTTGATGTTTATGTGTTTGTGGAAATAAGACCAAAATAATCCAAGCAATTAGAATAATTTTATATATTTGTGTAATTTGGTTTGGACTGTTTTTTTGGTTTGGGGCCGTTCTCGTTCATATGTTTAGTGTCTTAGTCCTCGAAGGATTTTTAAGTAGTTGAAACTTAAATTTTTATTTTAAAAATTGTATTTTAATTTTAAAAAAGAAAGTATAAATTTCATGAAAAAAAGTGAGTGTAGCTTATAATTTAATAAACATTTTAATAAAAAAGAAATAATAATCCTATAACTTAGCTTCTTTTTTCTGATGAGATAATATGATAAGTTTCTTATTACAATACTTCATAATTGCATATCTCACTCATTTTCATTCTCATTTTCTCTAAGCAATTCACATATAATATATATTTTTCTGTAATTTTATATCCAGTAATTTTTTAATCGTTGTTATTGTTGTTTTAAGCTGTAAGTTTTAACAATAAGTAGTAATATATAACATAAAAAAAAATTTCATGATTCTTCACGATTTTTTTTTATTGATGTGGCAAAGAGTTTTTAATTTTTTTTCTATTTGGTAGACTTTTTGTGAAATTTAAAAATTTTTGTAAATTTTCGTAAAGAAACTCTTCGTAATATTTATCTTTATTCTTTAACAATTTTAACGTAATAACACCCATTTTTTTTCATAATTCCAAACTTTGCCCATAACTTCTCTAAAAGGGTAACAAACTGCATACAAAAAGTCCACACTTCCTCCTCATTTTTGTGTATACATATATATATATATATATATATATATAATAGATGTGCACGTTGACCCTAATTTTCGAAAAGAATCACTTCAATGACACATTAGAAGACGTTGAGGTCATTTAGCAACAAGGATAGGCAAATGGTCCACACTCCACAGGAAAGGAATATATCCAAAAACAGGTATAACGAGAGAGAATTGCCTCAGCCTTGAAGCAACATTAAAAAAAAATAAAAAATAAAAAATAAAAAAGGTTTTGAAGTGCAGCACTCTTGCTATTGTTTATGTTTCCCTCACATTTTGGCTTTACTAAAATCTTTCAACAATTTTAAAAGCACCAAAGTTATCCTGACAAGAAATCTGCAATTAATTGAAACAACATTTGAGAACATATATAATCAAATTTGTTTGCTTGCACAAAATAAATTACTTGTCGTGTATATAATATAATGGTGATATGATTTTTTTGGTGCAAAATATAATGGTTGATATAATACCCTTCAAGATTGCTCTGCCAATAATGTCTTTGCCTGGTGTACACGTACAGCCTAAAGGGTTCCTATGCTTCTATGTACACCAACAGAAACCAATGGGGAAAATTCTGTAATGAATTTTTTTTTGGGTACATATATGGCCATGCATCTATGATCTATCATATAACATTCTAACTTAACTGTTAGAATCTTATAGATTCTAGGATATAGTTGCACCAATTTATAGAGTAAGAGATGTATACGACAGGAAAACAACGTCAAAAGAAATTACTGAAAAATTCATCGAATAATATCAGGAAAGATCTATGCATATGTTTGATATTATTTAGGCATATTTGTATAAAGAATCTGGACGATATACAGGACTACATACTATAATCTATAAAATTCTAGCATTAACTATGAATCTATATCATGGATCCGCATGTTGAGGGAGGCTAATGGACTCCATTCATTTTTCCTCTCTTTTTTTGGCTTTTCATTTTAAGCGTTGTTACAAGGCCCAAAGATTTAATCAAAATTTAACCACAATAATGCCATGTTGATAACATTTTGAATCTTATATATTTTCATATTCACGTAAAATTTAAAATGATGTCACGCTTTTACATTATTCAGAATAGATTTTGAGTTAAATTTTCTAATTATGTATCTTTTTCTTTTCTTTTTTTTTCTTCTTCTTTTCTAGTAGTGATCACCATCAGCACCACACCGTATGGTCATATGTAACCACTGTTGATATTGCAGCAAGGTGCATTTGGACAGAAAATGGGTTCACCAAGGATAGAATCATTGGAAAAGAGCACTAAGTATTTATGTGTATATCGCATATCAGCCTATTAGCACCTATTGCCCAATATCAATCTCATTAAGAAATCAATCCAACTAAATGAACGGCAGAACGGGATTTGGTTATTCATTCATTAAAAAAAAAGTTAGCGTATAAAAATATCACCTACTTCACTTAAAATAATAAATTTAATATTAACTTTAAAAAATAAAAAATCTAATAACAATTTTATCTATAGTAACAAATCTAACACGTTGTGAAATTTATTGAATAAAATTTATCTGTTTTGATAATGTGACACTAACTTATATGATTATCATCTCATTAAAATAAGCATATTTTTATTAATCTATCATAAAAACAGACAGATTTGGTCTATATAAAAATATTACGTGCTAAATATGTTATTATAGATAAAGTTAATGTTAGATTTATTATTTTTTAAAATTTATTATAAATTTATGATGTTAGATAAATTTAGTGATATTTTTGTGTATTACTTCCTTAAAAAAAAAAAAAAAAAAAAAGACTCTGATTTGGCTAAAAGCGATTGAAAGACCATTTTCTTTGTGTCTGAGAAACGTCTTTCCAGTTGAAAGAGAAAGGGAAGTTTACTTACAAATTTAAGAGGCAGTATCTTAAATTTGCAACTCATAAATTACTTACGCACCTAAGAAACCAACATAAATACAAATCAACTACAGATTAGGTATAAAAAATATGTTCATTTGTATAGAGGTATCAACTCTTTTTTTTTTTTTTTTTTTTTTGGTCCCACGCACCAAAAGTTGGCCTAAGTATTCTAGACTAGCTTCTTGTGAGTTCAAATAAATTATTTTCTTTTTTTTTTGACATGAAAAAAATATAGTTGTGAGCGTATCATCCATCAGACTTTTGGGTCGGTTCGAAATAATTTTCATTTGAACAACATGTTTAACAATCTCTAAAAGAACCAAATTCACAACGCAAGCACCAATAGGACTAACGTCTCCCTACCACTAGTGTTTTGATGAACGAGTCTAATTCTAAGCGTATGTCATAATATTTCGTCAACCAAAGGATTACCTAATCATTGCAAAGGGAGGGGTATATGTGCTAGGACTCGAACCCAAAACATCAAACGCAAAAACATGCTAACTTAGGGTCTGTTTTGGTTAACTGTTGAATGTTATCGTTGCTGATTGCTGATTCCTATTTACTGTTACTGATTACTGATAAAATTAATGAAATATTTGGTTAATTTTATACTTATTGTTACTGTTGAATAATGAAATGTATAATTTAGATATATTATTGGTGTAAATATATCATATTAAAAATTTTATTTTTATATTTTATATTTTAGAATAATATTTTATAAATAATATTGAGAATTATTTTACTTAATTTTTAACTTTAAAAAATATTAATTTTTATTAAATGATAAAAATTATTATGTTTGAAATTTTTTTTTATAAATGTCAATATTAAAAAAATTGAAGTGAAAAAAAATATTATTTAAGAATACTTGAAAAAAATTATTGAAATTATATAAATATTAATAAAATAAATCAACATATCTAATTCATGTGTTAAGTAAAAAAAATAATAGTAAAACTATATAAATATTTTTTAAGGGTAATTTAGTCCATATAAATTATTATTAATACTAAAAAGCGAAAAGTAATAAAAAAAAATAGTAAAAAGTAGTTCGAAACTGTTTTTCAATTAAACTGTTGTTCGGAAGTCAAATAAGGAAATAAATAGAAACAATAACATTTAAAAATTTACTAAACACCTATTTACCTACTTTTTAAAAATAAAACGTAAATACACTCATTCAAAAATAAATTCAAACACCCCTTATTACTGAACCACCAACTCCTGGGGTAGACAAATTGTTTCCTTTGGATGTGGAAGTTTGTGCCTCACGCATAAGTGCAGGTCCAAATATACAAATATCATTTTTGCATGTAAATAAATTCCTGGAAGAAATTAATTGTATTGATAATCAGCATCTCTCTTTTAAAAAATAAATAAATAAATAAGTAGTAATAATATGTTAAAGACTCGTCAAAAAAATATAATCAAACCCTTTATTCAAGGTAAACAATAATCAGCGCCTCTAATTTGCCAGGAAAAGGGTGCTTGTGATGTGTCCATTTTTGGGGCTTGGAAATGTAAAGCAGAACGTTGCAAGCTCACATGACAAATTGGACGCTTTTCGGGCCCGGAAAGGATTGGAATTAAGTTCTAATGAGGCCGAACTAAAAACAGTGGAACCTCGAATCCGTGGGCTTTATATAAGCAAATTGCCCACTGCAATTTTTGCTTAAAAAGCACACGTATAACTGCTTCCGTTCGTCAGGTTAAAATGATTTTGATTTTATTAAATTTAAGTAATGATATTAAACTTACAGTTCACCACTTAATATAAGAAATACTGTAATTATTCAGTTGTTTTGTGTCCTTAGCCACTAAATCACAATGCTTAATAATAAAATTATGAAATATCATTTATACTTTTTTATTTGTTCATAAAAAAAATAATAGAGGTAATTATTTTTTTTATTTTTTCAGTTGAGAAAATATTTAAGGATTAGGGTGTGTTTGTTTCTTGTAAAACATTTTACAGGAAAAAATTTTACAGGTTTTCCGGCGTTTGTTTCACGGAAAATATTTTACATAGGCAAAATTTGGGGAAAATTTTCAGATTTTCAGGTAAAATAACTTCTCCTTTTGTAGAGCTGAAGTTATTTTCAGGGAAAACACAAACTGTGCTATAAGTAAGTGACAAAGGAAAATCATTATTTTCACTGTAAATATTTTTCCCTACAAATATTTTACAAATGTAAGTTATTTTATAGCAAACAAACGGACCCTAAGTGAAGTCTAACATCCCAACTTCAAATCTCGCTTTAAGTTTTAAACTTAGGGTATGTTTGTTTGAGGGAAAATCACGTTCAGGAGATTGTTTTCTCCATTTTCCGATGTTTGGTGCAATTAAAAACGGATAGTCAACGGAAAATGTGCTACTAGTCAAAGGGTAGAAGGGCACGCTTTTGCGGAAAATGACATACGCTCAATTTGGGCGGATGTCATTTTCCCCGTTCCATCCAAGAGATCAAAAAAAAAAAAAAGAAGGAACAGATGGAATCGAAGAGAGATCGAGGTATTCAAGCTGCAAGCTCATCTTCTTCATCCAATTGATTCTTTATTTTCATTCGCCCTTCAAGGCGCAAATCTTGGACCCTTTTTGTTTATCATCTTCTTCCTTCGATTTTTTTTTTTAAATTTCTCTTCATTATTCTAGAAAGAACCGTAAAGCCCCAAATCTTTATTTTTATTTCAAGTTTTAATTTGTTTTCCTTTCATTCTTTCTTCGAGCCCTAAATCACAATTCCTCTTCAACTTTTTACCAATTTCCAAATTATAATCCTAAATCTTGTATTTCGTTCCCTCTTCTCGTTATCGGTTTTGTTTGGTTCCTATAAAATTTTCTTTGGTGTCTATGCTTGATTTGGTGTTAATTGAACTATTTATTTTGCAGGTATCAAGAAATGCCAATTTTTTTTGCCATTTGCAGAACCCAAGCTTCCATTAAAGCTTTCTTCTGTCTTTCAGGTATTTGTTCTTTGGCCATTTGCAGAACCCACTGCCAATTTAAACCCACGCTAGCAAATCTCTATTTTCAAAGCTCAATTGTAAATTTGACAAAAATACTATTTTTAATATTTCATTTTACAGAATTTCACCAAACACATAATGATATTTTCAGCACTACAGTCAAACACTGTAATTGAAAATGAAATTCCAGAATTTCATTATTCTCAGCAAATGATATTCCAGAATTTCATTTTTGTCAATAAACAAACGGACCCTTAGTGGAGGCAGTTCTTTCTCCTACATCTTATAAATGGTCACACGTTATTCAAGTTCAAATTTAAAATCGTTGACTCTTCAAGTCTCCAAGTTCCAGCCGCTAAACAGTCTCCTTAGAAACAAACAATTTTAACCTTCTGGTAGTTTTTTTTCTTTTTTTCTGCCTGGTGAGAAAAACCTTCTGGTAGTTACGATCGAGCTGATGTAATAAAAATTTTATTAGCTTATTTTGCTTGGAACATTATTCTTGCCGTTAATCACGGTTTAATAACGTTATATTATTTATAATTCTTGAATTCTCATCTCCCACGTTGTCATTGCCACAACTCTTCAACACATCTATCATTAATGGTCACCATCATCCTCAGATCGTCACCGTGGCAATCATCCTAATCTTCGAATCCATATCCCTCTCCACGAAGTTTACTCTTTGTTTTGAGTCTTTTGACCATGAAAAATCTTCCAAATTCGTGTCGACGTGTCACTGTTAGCGCAATCAAATGGGGACTTGGGTACCATGAATTAAGACAGAAACCTTTTTATTTGTATTTATCAAAAATCTGTTGGATTATAAATTATATAATAAAAGTAACTCTTTCAATCAATGTCTCGGTCTCTTGAAAATATATCAAAGTGATGACTCTTGTTGTGCGCAACGGTTTAATTTTAGCTATATTTTTCAAATGTATTCATTAAGAATTATATGCAAATCAATTATAGAGCCTCATCCAATGGTTATAGCATTTGTTTTTGTTTATTTATTTATTTATTTTTTCTGTTGGTATTCTCTTGACAACCTTTTTAGGGGAGCGAAGAGTGGTTTTCAGGATTAGGAATGATCTCATAATTAGAACAGCTATGTACCCCTTCAAATGTGCCAATTGTTTTATGCTTATACTATTATCATCTGTGGGTTCCCCTTCCCCCCCCCCCCCAAAAAAAAAAAAATCTTCGAAGTTTGTCTTTATTATTTCGTATTAATGGCTTGACTGGTAACACTAATTTTAGTGACAGATCCAAAAATTTTTATCAGAGAAATAAAATTTACATGAAAATAAAAGAAATAACAAAAGAGAGTCAATATAAAATTTGGAGATGACAAAACTCTAATTTCAACAAGACAATGAGTTAAAATTAGGATAAATTATATCTAAATACACCTTTTTTTTTTTTTTTTGATTTGATTTTATGATCAAAGAAATTTTATAAGACAAAAGCCAGATATAGTGCAATTAACACACATGCCAAATATTACTTCATTGCTTGACAAAAGCCAGATAGAGTGTAATTAACACACATGCCAAATATTACTCCATTGCTTGACAATGGATTGATTGCTAATACTCAGATTCACAGTTAACCTCCAACGTGGTCCTTTCGCACACAGCTCCACATTAGCTGTGCAAAAGTTGTTAGCCATTTCAAACAAGAGTCTAAAGCTTTCGAATCAACAGCACACGCTTGTTTTTTTTTTTGGTCCTTATCAACCGCAAACGCCGCTAGTACCGAAAGCAAAGTTTTAAATCGCAGACGGCTGCCGCAATTGCGTCCGCAATATTGCGGGTTGCGGCAGCCGTCCACGACAATGTACAGGACTCAATTGAGCCCACCCCCACGTGATTGCAGCGGCATTGGACCACAAATTTGAATCCGATTACGTTATATTTCAAGTCATTCAAATTTTAATCATTTCATATTCTAAAAAAAAAAAAATCGTTTCAGATTATTTTGAGTTTCCGTTAATCAGAATTGAGTATACCAAATTTTTGAATTTTTGAATTTTTATAATTTTGAGTTGTTTTAATTTGGAATTTTGGGTTGTTTTAAGATCAAATAGAGTAAAATTTTGAGCAGATTTTTCAGATTGAGTTAAATTTAGCCCGTCTATATATTATTAGCTATTTATAATTTTGATCAAAAGACAAATAAAAAGGTATGGGTACGGATCCAAAGGATCCGTGCCTGATTTTTTTATCAAATCTTATGTAAATTGCAACAAAATTTTAATTTTTTACAATAATATTGATATTTTTTTATGATAAAAAAAATGATATTATGTAATTTTTTTTTATTTTATATTTTATTATTAAGGTTTCAATAAATTCTAAATTTATTATATTATAGATACTTCTTGAGCAAACTTCTTTTCGAGACATATATTTAAAAAGAAAAAAGAAAAAGAAAGGTGAAAGAGAAGATATTGGTATCTAACTTGAAAGGAACAGTACATATATGCAAGAGTCAAATATAGCTGCAGTGATGGGGAATTTTCTTGAGCTACTTATCTGTATTGGTTTTGAACAGAAGCCACAGGAAAGAGCGGCGTTGTTACATTGCGAAAATGCTGACACGTCCTTAATTATTTATCAAATAAAAACACATAAAACAATCACGAAAACAAGAAGTCCATGTTTTAAGATTCCAAGCAAAAGCTCATAATGCCGCCTGATTTGGCATGCACCAATAAGAAATAAAGAGCACGTTTCTATATCTTTAAATCTTGTTTTGCGTAAAAAAATTGTTGTCCAGTCAAGCACGTTTCCATGTTCTGAATCTCTGTTAACAGTCTCTCGAATGAGCAGAAACCGTGGTTTATGAAAAAAAAAATTGGGCACATTAACCAGTTAATTTACAATTCCAAAGAGGTTAATTATTCACTATTCTATTTTGCAAACTCCTATTTTTCGTTTTGGACTTTTGTAGGGTCCATCAGTCAATGAGATCGTTTGAGTGATTGAGTGAAACTATAGCCTTATGTAGGCATTCAATCCTAGCCTTTATTAGGTCTTAATCTTATCTCTATCTTAATACATTAGCCAAATCGCACTATATAATACTATTTGTGCATAGTTTTCTATCAGTGAAGATGGTTTTATTATACTTTTGACTTTATACAGTTTTAAAAAAAATTAATACTCTTATTAAATTTTAAGAGTATGATTGTTCGTAAATTTAATACAGACTTAACTCACTATATACAATAAAGTATCATAATTTTTCTTGGTGGGTCAGTGGGTTAGCCCTGACTTTTCATTTTTAAAACATAAAAAAAAAAAGGGCCTTGTTGATTGATGAACCCGTATGACTGTTATTAATGGCCAAGGATTTTTTTTTGTGGGAGCTTCATTGTAATCAATTCAACACGGCTCAATTCTCTTCGTCGGAATTAGTCAGAAAACACAAACTGGTAGAACTTAAGAGTAGTTTGACGTTCATATATCTATATACTATTATCCAGCAAGGAAAATATGCAAATGTATATTTTGGGTAAGAAAGTCAGTCACATTGATTCTCAATTTAATAAGTGGTAGAGAATTATGCAATCATAAAAACCTTGATGTGATTAAGAAAAGATACTAACAATCAATCAATAATAAAAATATATATATTTAAATATAATCAATTTATAATTTTATTAATCAATCAATATCAATATAAAATCTTAATATTATTACAATATAATTACGTTATATGCAAGACAATCTTTACTTATATATATTAAAATTCTTATACTATATAAGATATACTATACAACGAAAAAGATGCGATCTTTTTTTAATCCTTCAGCCATCATTGGACGACCGAGCAACTGTTTCCACAGACGCCGTAACGCTTGGAGGGACGTCATAACCGGGGGTTCATCTTTACATAGTCAACCGTCTAAAGGCCCAATTTCTAGCCAATCAATGGCCCTTGTCGTACCTCGGAGGGACGCCGTAAATCTAGCTGTGTCAGAACCACAGCCAAAGCAGATCGATTACTTCTGGGCCGTTCGACCCTTTAATGTTGCTTCCACTGGCTTCATCCGTCTCTTTCCGACACTTGAATAGCTTAAGCCGGAAACAACTCTCTGTTTCAATGTCGTGTGCAGCTATCACTATTGCTACCACTATTGCATCATCTGCCTCTTATCCAAGTGTTACGGCGCCTGTAGAAACAGTTGCTCGGTCGCCCAAAAGATATTCTAAAAAAAGAGTAACATCTTTATTATTGAATGATGTGTCTTATATAATACAGGAACTCTAATATATATAATATAAATTATTTTGTATATAAAGTAATTATATTGTAATAATACTAAATTTTAGTATTAATATTAATTAATTAATAGAATCATAGATTGATTACATTTAGATATATAAATCTCTATAATTAATTGATTATTAGTATCTTGATTTGATCATATTCAAATTTTTATAATTGCATAATTTTCTAACAATAACTATAAATGACTGATGTCTAAAGCGAACATGGTACATTGTTCATGTAAAAAAAAGACAACCCATTTTGGATATTCGCTGTATTGTATGATGGCTAGATATGTAAAACATGCTGAAATTTTGTGGACTCGTGCGTTTCTTGTAGACTTGTTCAGATGGACACTTGATGCTAGGTTAGGCTTTAGAGACGATTCACTTGCTGGAGAGTTTTCCTCGGACCATATCCTGTTCTAAGCGTGCTTTAATTGTTTTTCTCAATCCCGGGCTTGGTAAGTTTTTTCTTTTTTTTCTTTAAATTTTTCACACATAAAATAATTAGCGGTTAATGAGTTAATTATTAAAAGCGGCTAGAAATACTAGTCAAAGGATATCATACAGGTATAAGCCCTCCAACCCACTTAAGTGGAAAATTTTTAAGATTAAAAGTATTTGAGAATAGTGAAGTTTGAATCCTTACCACACACCCCGACACAATGCCCCGACAGCCAACTCGGCCTAACCAAGTTGGTTTTCGTAATGTTTCAAGCATAGTCGATATAAAATAAATCGTACAAAAAACTCTGGCCAAATAAAGCTAAGCATGATAATTTTATTTATGTAGTTCATTGGAATTAAATATCATGTTTCATGTTTGTAGGAATTCGAGAAAGTCGAGATTTAAATATGCAACTTAAAACTTTATTTTTATAATCAACTAAACTGAGCCTAGTTAGTATAGGATGATATTTTTTGGATGAGGCAATGCAAATTTAGAAGAAACATAAATCTTAAACTTAATTTAAAGTACAATTAAGCTAGTCAAAAAAATATTTGTCCAAACCCAGGTACGTTGGTTGCAATTTTGGACCATGAACAAGTCCAGTTGTAAAATGTATAGAACCTTCGCGATTTTTTTCTTTTTTTCAGAAACATGTGCTGAAATTTTTTAAATAAAATTAAAATGAGATTAAAGTAATATAAACTGATGAATTACTAAATATAGAAAAAACAAAAAACATAAATTATTAAATATAAACTATATAGTTATTTTAATGTTATATAAAATACAGTTCTGCAAGAGCTTTTTTTTTTGGTTTTTGTGTTGTTTTCTTTTTTATCCGAACTGACGTAAATAAGTAGGACGAGACAATCCTAATTGGCTTATCACTGGGTCAAGAGACTAGGTGACGTCAATTTGTTTTCACATAATTTTCATCGTTTTCCATTTCTCGTCGGTAGGCATACATAGACTTTATAAGAGAGGAAGTTCAATGGAAACTCCATTATGTGTTTACTTCCACAAGCTAGCAGTCCTTTGAAAAGTTGTTAATCAACTACAGTCAGCTAGCAAATTGGACCCTTGTGGTATATAAGTCATGGACCGGTGGTGACTTGGAACACTTTTAGCTTCAAGACCCCCAATTCCCCATCTTTTGTATTCACATATGCTTTTGTGAGTCTTCCTGTCCCATGAGCACCGAGGCAATGTCTTCTCTAAGCAAGACCATAAGTAGTTCTAGTGAAGATGATGATCTGCTTAGGAGAGGGCCATGGACTGTTGAAGAAGACACTCTCCTCATTCATTATATTGCTCGTCACGGTGAGGGTCGATGGAATTTACTTGCTAAACGTGCAGGTACGTGACATTTTTTGTTGTTAATTAATATGTAGCTTTCTCTTAACAGCTTAAGTTTTTGGATAAAATGTTTTTTTTTTTTTCTTGACAATACCTATATGGTCACTGTCGTTTTATTTCGGACTTTTTTGTTGTAGGGTTGAGGAGAACAGGCAAGAGTTGCAGACTGAGATGGCTAAATTATCTAAAACCGGATGTTAAGCGTGGAAATCTTAGTCCACAAGAACAGCTCTTGATCCTTGATCTCCATTCCAAATGGGGTAATAAGTAAGTTACTATATCTTGGATTGTTGGATTATCTTGATTAATTACTTCCGCTATTCTTTGCGTTAAATCTTGAAAATATCAAGTTGTAATTAAGATAATGATTCATTGTGTAGATGAATTTCTAATGTTACTATAAATTGCTTGTACTGTCCATTGCAGGTGGTCAAAAATTGCTCAATATTTACCAGGGAGAACTGACAATGAAATAAAGAATTATTGGAGAACTAGAGTGCAAAAACAGGCACGGCACCTTAAGATAGATGCCAACAGCCCAGCATTTCAAGAGATAATTAGGAGTTATTGGATGCCCAGATTGCTTCAAAAGATAGATGGATCAAATGCTTCATCTTCCATGATATCCCAAAACCCAACAATTTCTCAGCCAATGATCAGTTATGATCCTGAAAATTCAATATTGTCAACTCAGCCGCCGCCAGTGCCACCACAAGAAGTGGTTCCCCGGCAGGGACCTGTTGAAATGATGGGGACAATGCACAAAATGGAGCATCATGAGCAGAACTCTGATTCAGAGCAGTGCACAAGTTCATGCATTTCTTCTGCTGAGTCAATCAATATCAATCAAGTGTCCCAGTTATCAGAGTACCCAACAAGTCCATTTCATACCATAGGCAATAACAATAGTGACTATAGCACTTTTTTGAAGGATTGCTACAATGTTGACAGTAATTGCTATGGCATAGACGCTCTGAATCTGGGAACTATGTCAGTCCCTGGAGGCTTTGGTTACCCATGTGGCGATCGACAGATGGCAGAAAGCGATTGGGGTGGATGTGATTTTGGAGATACCATGTGGAACATGGATGAATTATGGCAATTCAGAAACTCACAATAGAGAGAAAACCCAACAAATATTTGGGTCTTGTTTTTGAATACCCAACAAAACATATGGACTTGTTAGTATATGGCCGCAAGTTATGCTTGTAGGAGTAATTATTATTGTGTGTCTGTGCGATGAGAGATTGTTGATACATTTTTTTTTCTCTACCCAAAATATTGACATCAACTGTGCGTTCATGATCTTGCATAGGCTATGATCAATTTTTCTTCAACTTAGTTCTCTTTCACTTTCGTCTTGGAAGAGAAGGGGAATGGTGGAGTAGGTTTTGGGACACAAATCATTGCCTATTGAACATCGTTCAGATGCAACTTGGAAAATCAGAAAGGTGGTCAAACTGGAGCCAGAGAATTAAAGAGATGCTCTTATTGTCATGCAGATTTTCAAATTTTTAGTTCAATTTTCAAAGCCACTTGTAAAATCTCATTAAATATCTGAATAATTTTAATCAAATTTGCAGAATTCCTACCAACCCCAAACGGATCCATTTCTAGGAAACAAAACGTCTTCCATGTGTGCCTCCAAGACTTTCTGGTGTGAAAGGAACCCCACTTACCAAACAGAAGCATCAAAGGATGATGACTCAGTTTGTGATTGATTGATAAGATATATTTTGTCATCTTCTCTTTGGAGTGAAAAAAGGAAACTCTTTGAAAAATACCCTTATCATTCTTCATTGCTTTCTTTCTTAATTTTCCACTTATGGTCAATTTTTCATGCCAACCAAGCGCAGTAAATCAATTCAGGCAACCTAAAATTTTAAAAATGCCAACCCAACCCATGTTGCCCAAGGACCTGTAATTGCACACTAGACCCATAGGCCATAGCTAAGCTAAGTTTATTTATGCTAGGCAGAATGGAGAATAGAGTTTTTTTTTTTTTGACATGAGAATGGAGAATAGAGTTGAATGATGCTAGTCAGTATAATAATATTCACACATATCTTCTTGGTGCTGTATGGGGAAAAAGAACAAAAAAAAAACAAAAGGAAAAGAAAAAAGTTCCCCAGTCAACGTGACTCGTTTAATGGCTTAAAGCTTATCAGCACATGCCCATTTCTTTCATAATCAAAACGAGAATTTCGTCGGTTAACTAATATTGACTGGAAGATGAAAGCTATAGCTCCAAATTGGCGCCAGCGGGTTGTGAATTGACAAATCTTAGGTCTCATGAATGAATTCATTGCAAGAACCCAGTTTTGCAACAGACAAGCCTTTTTTTTTTTTTTTTTTTGGGAAGATATTGGAAAGAGATGGGTGCTGATCAAGACTTATGACAAAGAAGAAAGATTGTAGTTAATATTTGACTGGTCAGCGCATCCCGCTCCATAGATTAATGTCATACAACCTCATGCTTAACAAGTTATTTTGAAAGAATTTACAGTCAATATATCACTATTACCATATAAAAAAAAACCATCCAACATTACATATGAAGCATTTTTTTATGTGGCATATATTCATCTCTTTTTAGAAAGATATAAGGTTTGGGTAATATTAAAGTTACTTTATTATAACGTAGAGATCATGTAGTAATCAGTCGTCTTCAAATTTCATGACCTATGTATATTGAGACCACTCGATTAATTCGGCGTCCTTGATTTAGTTAATAAATGTAGAAAAAATTAATTATGTCACAACCTTGTAAAAAAAACTACAATGTCTGATTAAAAGCTAGCCGTGTTAATCCTAGAGCTCAACTATGCAAGTAAGTATCTCTCACCAGCTGATCGATAGGTTCCATATGCGTTGGAAATTTCTGTGGGCATAAAATTTGAAGCAAAGACGTGAGAAAAAACTATTTTCAGCTCGTGGGTAATTGCAGTCCAAAAAGCGGCTCTCGTAGGGCTTGGCATCAAGATGTGGGACGGCAACGGTGGGCCTCAAGCTGGCTTCCACCTTTAATAAGCATCCAGATTGTGGGCCATAACGTAATATTAGAGAATTAACATCTGAATCTTTAACCTTTCTCGTGAGTTTTGTCCGGCCACCTGGTAATGGCATAACTGTTTTTTTTTTTTTTTCTGTGTTTAGAAGATGGTCAAAATTTACATTATAATTGAGAGAGAAAGAAAATGAAAATGGTGGACATTGAATTCTCAATCTTTCATCTAGCATAATACCGATAAACTAATTACTCAAAGTAATTAGTTTTCTATATAATTTTTTTTTATGGATGTATAGGGTGTCATCTCTTATCCATTTTATTAACAAAAAAACATACAAAGAGTTATGCTCTATTTTCTCTTATTTCCCGTTCGATAACATGTTTGTACAAGCTAGTAAAATAAGAAGGAAAATGTTTTGTTATGCAAATTTGCACCAAATCTAGCTCGCTTCTTTCAAATTAACGTTAAGGGGATGGATTTTTGTGAAATTCTAATTCTAATCTCTCCAGTTCTACAATAAGTTTTTTTTATGTCGGGACTATTCATAGTTGTGTTAGAACTAAGAAATTTATAACAAATTGCTTTCTTGGGCATGGTTTCTAAGATTTATTAAACTTTAGTAGTTTTCTCTCTCTCTAGTCTCTTCCAATTTACCATCGCAACACGGCACACAATTACACGTAGCCCTGTCGTGCCCTTATAAGCAGCTCATTGAAGAAAAGTAGTATTACCTAAAATTTTTATTTTGATTATTTTTTTTAAGTGAATGTAATTAACTTATAATCTTATACTACACAATAAGTGAGATCCACTTGAACAAATAAATTTAAAATAATATTTGAATGATATTAGATTATGAGTTAATTTTACTTACTAAAAAAAAATAAAATTAGCAAACACTAGTATTACTGTATATCCTTCACACATAATCAATTACACATAGAAATGATTGATAAAATTGAACTTAAACTAATAAAATAATATGACTCATTGGTATTTTTATTCTGTTTATTAACTCATTGTTTATTATTAAATGATATTTGTATAATTTATTAATTATATTTAACTATGTTCATCGTTTTCTTATCTAAAAAGTATTTTTGCAACTAAAGATGAATCTTTTCTTTTCGTGAAGAAATATGTTCTGAAAAAAAAAAAAAGATTACCTTACGGTTTGGCATCGAAATTTCCATTTTAAGCCACAACTCAACACACATTAGCTATGATGTGTATATTAAGACTTACCTGTTCAAGCGTCTAGTTGAGCTGGAGAGGAAATAGTTTTTATGACCTAAATTTGAATTCTGGTGGTCACTAAATTATATCACGTTGTAGTTGTAGTGGTTCAAATAAGACCATCCCTTTGTTTATATCACGTTCTTGTTTGTTAGTTGATGGAGGATGAATCTTTCCTGAAGATATGCTCAACGTCCTATTTTGAAGTCTGCTACGCTGTACAAAATTTTGGATGCCGCGTTGGTGCTGCTGCGACGGCTACAAGCTAAGAATTTTGGCTTTAGCCAAGGAATCCCGTTCACAATTTACAATTTTGATGATACAAAATCTACAACACGCGAAAAGTAATTTAATGATTTGTTTATTATTTTAAAATTTAATATATTTTTTATAATTTAATGATTTAAATTTTACTTATTAATTTTATACTTATTATTACGTGTCTATATAACTTTTCACATTAAACAATTAGTTTCAACTTTAACGTACTTTGGAAGTGTATATTGCAACCATAATTGTTGGAGTGTTAAATAGAACAAACAAAATAAATTTTCAACTTAAATCTTCTTAAAATATTCTTAAATGATAAAAAACATCAACAATATCTAAGTCTCTCGAAGTTTGATGGGGCATCACCAAAACAAAGCAAATCGACGGAGAAAAGAAAAAAAATCGATTTGTGTCGACATAGTGGCGTAGCCATAACCGAGGCTTGGTCCAACACAGAATCTCACGTGGTGAATGTATATGTACACTTCTTTTTTAATTTTACTCACTTAAAAGGCTAGTTAAGTTAATTAAACATTACGTGTGAGTAAAAGTATATATTTTAAGTGAATTTCAGTTAAAATAAAAAAATAAAATATATTTTAGTGATTTAAATTATCAGCAATAATGCATTGCAAAATTCGTCAGTGAGATTTTTTAATGGGAATCAAAATGATAAAAGTTATTAGACGTCTAAATTTTTTTAAAAAAATAAATAATTAAATAATTAAATAATTAAATATTATTTAAATAAATTAAATAATTATTTTATTATTGTATTATATAACACATAATCATGCTGCAGAGCTCTTAAATAAAGTCAACATGAGAGGGGACGAAAAAGAATTGGGCTAAAATCTTCGGCATCCGTAAAAAGCAAGATTGCTTAGAGAAAAGAACCTGCAAATGACCAAATGGGCCATGGGCCAGCCCGATTCATTATTCAACTTCGAGTCCGAGAGACTTAACATCAGAACCATCCGATTCGCCAAACCAACGAAGGAGATTTACGATTCTGATACGCAAACCATACCGTCCACCTGTAAAAACGAAGCCATCGTGACCCTTAATTCTTCCCATAAAACCAAGCTCAATTTCTAATGTCTAGGGTTTCTGCTCTGATCGGCAATTTGTAAAAACCTCAGTGGCTGTACTGCCCGCCCTGCTCTTCTCGATCTTCTAAGGTAATCTCTCTTTCGTTTTCCTTTTCTTGCCAATCACAACATTGCCAGGCGTTTGGTTTCCGGGAAAAGTAAAAGGAAAAGAATAATTCAAAAGTTGATTAGATTTGTGTTATGCCTCCCATTGCTTCTCCGGTTTACTCTTGCAATTCTATATTGGTATAGAGTTATAGTTTTGGCTTTAATTGCCTGAATTTCTCATTTTTTAGAAGCATAGGTTTTCTTCGAAGCGCTTGCAAGTTAAATCCTTGGTTTGCTATTATCTGTTAGAATTTTTGTGCGACATTTTTCCAATTCGTGGGTCTGCTAGGATACAGCTGGTATGGTCTGTCTTCGGCTTTTTTGTGTTAATGTTCATAAATAAATCTCCGCGTGGTTAATTTTTCTTGTCGATCTTCGGGTTGGTTTTTCAATGCAGATCTGTGAAGATGTTTACTACGAAGCAGAAAATACACAAAGACAATGATGCTGAACCAACTGAATTCGAAGAGTCAGTGGCACAGGTTTTAGTGATATTGCCGTGTTTGTGATACTGTAGTAAATTGTAAGTTAAGTTTCGTTTTGATGATGTGGACGTCTGTATTTTTGGTTTTAGGCACTCTTTGATTTGGAAAATACTAACCAGGAGCTGAAAAGTGAACTGAAGGATCTCTACATAAATTCTGCCGTGTGAGGATGCTTGACCGAAAGAGCATTCATTGTAGGTTGAACTTGGTTTTCACCCTCACTTACTTTGTTCCCTTCTATCTATCTTGCAGTCAAGTAGATGTTTCGGGAAACCGGAAGGCTGTTGTTATTCACGTTCCTTTCAGATTGAGGAAAGCTTACCGAAAGATTCATGTTAGGCTTGTGAGAGAGCTTGAAAAGAAATTTAGTGGAAAGGTAATCGATAAAGTGTACCGTTGGGCATTCTTGCTATATTATTACTATTTTTGAGGAATTGGTAAACTTGCATTTTTCCTATAAACACTCATATACACCCACGCAAATGTGAAAAGATGTATGCATATTGCTTGATTGATATTTAGATAGTGTTTTTCTTTGAACTGACCTTAATGGTTGTTTTATTTTTCATGACCTCAACTAATCTTTCTTATCTTTTCCTTGCTCTCTGTGATACAAATCCTGGGAAGAGACGGGTGGAATTTATGGAAGGGGAGAGCTACCCTCAATATGTAGCTCATGGCCCGATAGGCCTCCTAATGGACCCAAAAAAAAAAAAAGATATACTTAATCATTATTTTAATTAAAAAGAAAGTCCCATTATTAAAATATTTGATAAATCAGAGACTTGTATGCTTTACGAGTCAGAAATCTGACTTGCATTTTGCTACCTGTTGCAAAGAAAATTTAATTTTGTTTAAGTGCAACTGTCGTAATGTCCTCTAGTTGGTTCTGAGCATAGTGACAATAATGGATTCTAAAACTTGTTTGTTGCAATCATGTTTGTTAATGTACATTAATTTTTTTCCAGGAGTTAAGGTGTTGGCATTGTTGTTTTTAACCTACTTTGAGACTTTCTTTAGGATGTAGTCTTGATTGCTACCCGGAGGATATTGAGGCCTCCAAAGAAAGGCTCTGCTGCACAACGGCCTCGAAGCCGCACCCTTACTGCTGTTCATGAGGCAATGCTGGAGGATATTGTTTTGCCTGCAGAGATTGTGGGAAAGCGCATCAGATATAGAATTGATGGATCCAAGATAATGAAGGTAATACCATGGCACTTGCGCAACTGATTTAGTCAAAGATAAAAGAGCTATAAACAAGTTGCTTTGTGTTGCAAGTTTATTGCTGACTGGCAAAATATTAATGACTTGTAATCACACTGAGCATCACAAAGCTTTTTCTTATAGCTGTTTGACCTATTCATAATAATGGCAACCATTTTACTGTTCTTTGTAGGTATTTTTGGACCCAAAGGAGCGAAACAACACGGAATACAAGTTGGAGACTTTTTCCGCAGTTTACAGGAAGCTTGCTGGAAAAGACGTTGTCTTCGAGTACCCAATAACTGAGGCATAGAGCCATGGTTGGTGTTGTTTCCATGAGTAATTCGTTAGTGCTCCATTTTGACATTGATGAGTTGGTTTGGCAAGCAGGAAATGTTTACGATGGAGTGATATTTGTCATTTCATGTTGTTTTCATTTCTGTGGTACGAGTGTTATCAATGCTGAATTGAATTGTCATCGAACTTGTGCAACAATGTGATGTGATTGCGCAGTTTTGATATTTAATTCCAACTTTTACTGCATGATGCCTCTTTTAGGATCAGTAAGCCAACTTTTGTCCTTTTTTCTTTTCTTTTTCTGTGATTGGCGCCCTAATTGTTTTGGCTTTGGACCAGCTTCATAATAATATCTACAAATCTCTGGAATTAGGAACGGGGAGAACATAGGAATGGATTTTCTGGGTAGAATGTAACATTTTCTTCACTGAGTTACCATTGGTTTGGCATATATGACATTTGCATAAATGACATTAATACTGGTTTTGCATATATGACATTTGAATATATGACATTGATACTGGCTGGCATCTATTTGTCTATTTGCTTGCACTCTCTTTTCGGTAAGAGTGTTTGTGGATCGGATTGAACAGTTTTCAGAATATTTTACATTCAAACCGCTATTGACGGTTTTATAAGATTCCAAACCATCGCCAGTCTGCCAACCTGTTAAATTGCATACTAATTCGTCAGGTTGTGGATTGATTGTGGGCAGTTATAATCTTAAACGAGTAAAACCAATAGAATTAATCAAGTGAGGACAAAAACTACCGGTTAAGCATTAACAAAACCAGTCGTTTAAGTTGAACGTTAAGGGGTGTTTAAGCATTAGCAAAACCGATCCCAAAAGTACTAAAATGAACGGAACCAATTGTCGATGACCGGTTCACTACCAAAACCAATCGCTCCACCGATTAGTATTAGCCCTACGATTGTGGATCGATTAGTCTGGGTGGACAAGAACGGTTGTGGATCAATTGTTAGGTGAATGTAACCCCCAACAGAGCCAATCGTTTAACCATGAACAAACGTGCTTACCAATCGGGGATATTTTTTTCCTCTCGATTTTGGTGGATGTGGGTTCTCCCAGTTCAAGTTAGGCAGTTTTGACAGGTCGGGCAGTTTAACCTCTCGGATCCCAACTTGAGTAGTTTCTTTACTAATGATAGCAGAAGAAAAGTCTTGCGTTTGGTTTAATTTGGAGTTCATACTATTTTGAGGTATGCAATCTCACCTTGTGTGGAAATGAATTCGCCAAGATTGAAGACAACAAGCCTCTGAGTGGCTCTTCCATGTCCAAGTTCATAAAATTCATTAAGCCTGAAATGTGTCGTAAACCTATAGTTACAGGGGAAATAAAAGCAATAAAGAAAATAATTAACTACAATATAACTATAGGTTATACGGAGAACTAACAAACGTGCCTAGATCAGTTGAGGGGCTGACACTTCGGGTTTACAGCTGCCAACCTCAAAATGTTAGACGACCAAATGCATCAGTTTTTTTGAGTCCTCGTCAGCAAAATGATTGTTGACATCATTTGTTAGTAAAAAAACAGAAACGAAGAAAAGGCAAGGATGGGTTTCGATTACGATACATCATGTAGTGCTGACGTGCACGACGACCTCAGTCAATATTAAAAAACAAAAAGATTTTTTGATTGTATAACGTAATTGACGGTTAAGAGCTTGTCTGCACGGTGGGAATACCATTAGGTTAATAATTTTCAGTCTTCCGAGATTTTTTAAATAGAGACGGTTAATTTAACGCTCTATATGTGAATCTACATAATAGAAAAAATATTATTATCAGATTTATATTTGCACTATTATTTTTAATTACAATTATATATAGAAAGATACAAATTATACTACTAATGGCCACAATAATGAAATAGACTCACGTAAACATAACTTTACCGCTTTCTATATGGAAAGAAGGATCTTTGTTTCCCGTTTTCTAAGAAAATTACTTCGGTTCTGATTCAAGCAATACATTTCACCTCTAATTGCTACTCATACATGTTACTATACTATTGTAGGACATATTATTATTGGTAGCAAATACAATGCAAGAATTTCACGTTATAGTTAAAGTTAAGATCATGGAGTTTCTCAATTTTTTTTCGGTACAGTCAATCATGACTTAGAAAGCTAAAGAAAATAAAACAATATACATTATGTAAGGTATAAACCAAAGAATTATGCTTTACATAAAATTGGCAGAGCTTCTCATAAGGTGCCACCCTATCTACCTTCATCAACAGAAGAAACAGATATAGAGTTTCTGGAATATTCCTCCACAAAGCTATTGCCTCCAGAAACCCTCGGGGCACCATTGTTTGTACTGCTCGTGCTATTAGTGGTGTTAGTGAATGGAGCAGTAGTCGTTGTTGTCAAGTGTCCTCTCCGGCCTTGAATTCCTGGTTTACCTGGTCTTGGCAAAGTGAAAGAGTCACTTGAAAGCATGAGATGAACTGAGCTCATGTCAGGCCTATCCGCAACGTTTTGTTGACAGCATAACAAGCCTAGTTGAACGCACATAGCTGCCTCGTCCTGATTGCACTTGGCAAGTCTCCGATCAACTACGTCCAACGTCTTTCCTTTTTGATAGAGCATCCATGTCTACATCCGAGAGACAGAAACAAAATAAGAATTTCTGAAATCTCAGCGTTTCAAATGCGAGGTAACTTTAAACTTCGAGATTGGTCTTTAAAAATATTGGGTGTTAATAATGCTGTTATACGTCTGATTCCATGTCTATGCTTTCTACTAGAAACGTTTTATCACTGCAGGTGCTCCTCATTTCCATTTCAGACTTAGTGATTGCTCATTACCATTAAGGCAGTCCACCAGTCATTATAGCTCTATCAATTACAAGGATGCAGTCAAAAGGAACACGTCAATCTAAAATTTTTCCTTCTATCACCCAAGTCCGCTGGAGTCATGATTAATTAGTGGCCTTGGGAAGGCAACTATTAAGTCCGAAAATTATTACTCATGAGTGAATGATCTAGGCATGGATGCACGAATCATAAAGTCGCACATATCAGCTATTCTGGCTTCATAGGTGTTACCAATTACATATGTTAGTTACACTTGCAGCATCTTGGAATCTGCTGAGAAATCTAGGCATTGGAAGGTACATTACTGGGTTCCTGTTACTGCACAACAGAAACACTTCAAGACATCTTTTTCTAATTATGGCACATAAATCAAAGAGAACAGCCATATATATGTGAATTGCCAAATACTGAGGATGCATTTTGATATGTAATTGCACGCAACAACTGAACAGGCACTCCAGATAAAAATCAACTCACATAGCTCAATAGGTCTGCCTTCTCTCCACCAAGTGTCATGTCATGATTCTTCCTCCCACTTACAATCTCTAACACCAAAATCCCGTAGCTGAAAACATCAGTCTTCACAGACAAATATCCACGCATTGCATATTCGGGGGCCATGTAACCACTGTATCAATTCCTTAACTTCTCAATTTAAGATAATCAAACACATGCTAATAAGGAAATTACTCCAGACAAATACATGGCCATGAAAAATTAAGAAGTAATAAGAACAAGCAAAGAAATTACTCACTGAGTACCAGAAATCTTGAACGTATTCATGTGTGTATCCTCCCCAGGAAAGAGCCTTGCCAGGCCAAAATCTGATATCTTTGGATTCAATTGTTCATCCAGCAGAATGTTGCTGGCTTTGATGTCTCTATGAATAATCCTTGCAGGGGCTTCTTCATGCAGGTACAGAAGCCCCCTCGCCACGCCTGTAACTATTTGATATCTCGTAGTCCAATCGAGAGACGAGGACTTGTTTTTATCTGACAATGTCTCGCGAATTCAATATCAATCATTAGAACTTCCAGAAATATTTATTCAATCAGCGATCTCACAATCCTAGCAAATGAAGAGTAAAGAAAAGGTTTATATATACCAAACAGAAAGTAATCAAGGCTTTTGTTAGGCAGGTACTCATAGACAAGCATCTTTTCGGGTCCATCTACACAGCAACCCAACAAGGTAACCAGATTCCTGTGCTGAATTCTTAATAACAATTTCACCTCATTGGTAAATTCCCTGATTCCCTGTCTTGAAGTTACTGAAAGCTTCTTGACAGCAATTTCTAGACCATTAGGCATCAACCCCTGTAATATTTTTGCAACTGCTATTCAACAACCATTTCACAAGTCCAATCATATAACCAAGAAGCCAAAGATTAAAACGACAAAAGTACTTTATGGACACGCATAGGTGGAAACGCAGCAGTAGGCACATATACCGTTATATCGTAAAAGTGTATTGAATTTCAAAAAATAAAAAACAGATAAACCATTAAATATTGTTAGATTAACTGCTGATTTACTAAGCATATCTACGCAACCAACCTCTTAAAACAATCATCTGGGTCGTCTTAATATAAGGAAAAAAAAATTGTTTCTCTGGAAAAAGTTAATACGGAGGACAGGCCTACATATGATTTGCAGAGACTTTCAGGGAAATTGCCTACCTTGTAAACGGGGCCGAAGCCGCCGTGGCCAAGCTGGTTGAAGTCGGAGAAGAAATTGGTGGCGATTTCAAGCGTGCGGAGTTCGAAGAAGAATTCATTAGTCTCGGCGGCATCTTCATCGCCGCCGTCAGCGGCCGAGCCGGACTTGACTTTCTTCTCGAGGCAGGCGCAGAGGAAGTGGGAGATAATGCCCATCAAGGCAGGCATCATAAGAGAGGCTACAAGTGGAGCCAGCAAAGGTTTTAGAGCAAAGACCCAGACAGACGGACGAGGTTCCAATTTTCGATTTTAAGACCGCTGCGTTTAAAAAAAAAAAACAAAACAGTATAAACACAGAAAAAAAAAAAACAGTAGTGTCAATTATTTATTTATTTATAAATCCAAAAAAAAATCATCTTTAGGTGAGGCAGGCAGCTGTCAATTATTTATTTATCTATAAATCCAAAATGAGATCCGCGTTTTATGCTTTGTTTGGTTTGATAGAAAGCGGTGTGAAAGCAAATGATAAGAAAAAAATGAATTGAAAAGAAAGTTATGAGAAAATGATAAGAAAGTAAAATTTTGTATTTGAATTGTATAAAAAAAATGCAAGAAAGAAAGTGTATGAATAAAATTATAAAAATACCCTTATAAACCGATGTTATAAAAGAGATATGTTTGGATTAGTTTGGTAATTTTCAATACATGTCATTTTATTTTTTTTTAATTTGGTTTTTGTTGTACTTTTTCTGGCAAAATAATGTACGGATTTTTTTTGGTGGGACATTTCTTATGGTTTTCTTTTTACGAACCAAACGCTGGAAATTGTCTCGGTAAGCATGTTTTCTTTCATTTTCTTTTCTAACGACACGAAACAAACAGAGCATTAAGGATTGGCAGATACAGTGTGTTTGGATTGTGCGCAATTGGTGAGAAAAAAATTGTAAGAAAAAAATTTTAGTTGGATTGGTTAGAAATATATAAAAAAGAAAATGATAACAAAAAAAAATTATAAAAAACATATTATTTGGATATATAAGGAATAAATAAGAAAAAAAATAATAAAAAATAATATAATAATAATAATATTTCTTTTCGTTATATTTTTTGATCCTCTTTACTCACTATCCAAACAACTCGTTGTTTTCTTTAGTTTTAGGTGGCATTTATTTGACTTTTTGACTCTTCTAACTTGGGTCATTTGTTTGTCAATTTGCCCCCACCTTTAATCAACGGCCCTACAAAGCATAAATGCACAAAGGAAACGCGGGGATACATTTGACAAAGTTAGCAACATTTATATTGAGATACATCAAAGACTGAGAAAGAAAAAAAAAAACAAAGTGTAGACTAATTATATATTTTTATCATTGCAAAAAAATATAATTGAAAGTAAAAATAACATTTTGTTATGTTCTTGTAGCGATAACGTGTCCCAATGATTATTGTTAAGGGGTGGTACTAAAAAAACTAAAACGTCTGTATGTTATAATCCGAAATATACTTTTTTTTTTTTTCAATTTTGAATGCACTTATTTAGTTACATCTTATATTTAATAGTTTTATAATTTTACCTAAAAATTGTTTTATTTGTGTGTGTGTGTGTGTGTATTATGAACCTATTTGTATTCATAATTATCATTTTAATAATTATTTTAATTTATTTTTAACATTATGTTTTTATGATTATCATCATTAAATTAAAATTGATTATCATCATTACATAATTATACCCATCAAATTAAAATTAGTGATTTTTTAACAGTTCGTCTTGATAAAAATTTATTTATCAAAACTTTGTCTTAGTGTTTACTTTTTCTTAAATGTGAATATGCTGAAATTAGATTTCCTCCCCAAATATTCCCATTGGTCAAATATCAGAACCAGAAGAGAAAGGACTGGTAGACAGAAATTTTCTTCGTAAAAATGTTAGAATGAGTTAGAGACTAGAGTTTACAAATTAAAAAATTATTATTTTTATAAATATCAAGTATTTTACGTTTCAAAAAGTTTAAAATGTGAAAAATATTATTTTTTAAAGTGTGAGTTCTATATTTTAACTCATTTCTAATTTTTCTCCGATTCATTTTATTTGCCCACGAAGCTGCGCTCAATACCATAATTTTTTCAACCATAATATTTTCTACGTTTAGTGTCAATTATTTATAAATTCAAATACGATCCGCGTTTGATTTTTAAGTATGGTCACCATAAGTTCTCTCTTTTGGTTTTAGGTGGCTTTTGACTCTTCAAGTCGGGTCATTTGTTTGTCAATTTGCCCCCACCAAGCCAACGAGTCTTAATCAAACAAAATGAAATTGACTTTTTCTTAAACGAGAATATGCTGAAATTTAATTTCTTAAAAAAAAATATGACTATATAGTCACATAGTATTTATGATACGTAAATTTTCATACTTTAACCATTTAAATTTATATATACTAATTTTATTATTATTATTGTATTCCTAGGTAACTTTTACCTTCTTAAAATTATTTTACAATAGGACACATTTACATATCTTGAATAAATTGTCTTGATTTTTATCTTAAAAGAGACTGTAACTGTTATTTTTAAAATAAAAATTAATATTTTTAAAGTATAAAAATAATAAATATTTTAAAAATATTAATTTTTATTTTAAAAAATTAATTTTAATTTTAATTAAGATAAAATTCAAGATACAATTTACCGGACACTAACACTTTTTTCTTTACAATAAACCAAATAATCCAAAGGTCAATATCAGAACCAGAAAAGACTCGGTGGACAGAGGTTTTTTCATAGAAAGCGTTAGAGCAAGTCAGAGACTGGAGTTTCCAGATTATAAAATTGTTATTTTCTTAAACAATATTTCTGTGTTCTAAAAATTTCAAGATAAATATTATTTTTTAACGTATAAAATCTACGTATCAATTCATTTATAATTATCCTCCTATCCATTTTATCGGTCCACGAAATTGCGCTCCATGCCAAAATTTCACGGTGAACGGAACGTTAATAGGACAGGTCAGCTCGGTCAGATTCAAAAACCCATGCCGGTTGGACCGGAACCTCGTGAACCGGCAGCCCCAAAAAGGTTGCATATGTGTTGACAAATTTGCCCCGCGCGACAGAACCAGACGACCTTTTTGTTTCGTACTTCTCATCTCTCTCTTGCTTTTACTGCCTAAGCAGCCATCGACGGCCTTCCCCTCCAGAATCTTTTCTCCTACGCGTACCCGCGGATCCGAGAGGAGGGAAAATTTCTGTTTGGCTGCCGAGAAAATAAAACAGAAACGAAAGGAAAATAGCAAGTAAATTAGAGAATGAGGAAGTCTTATTCTTCTCCTTCTCCCTCCGATGGAATCAACATCGCCGCGAGTGCTCAAAGACTCGATGTCGATAATCAGATTTCTCTCCGGTACTATTTTCGGATCGCCGATAATATCCTCAAACAGGTTTTACTCTAATTGATTACTTAATTATTTTTTTTATTATTTTTTTTTAATTATACTTGGTAATTAAAAGTTCTCAATGTTAGGCTTAGGGTTTGCGCGTATTGAAGTTGGTAGTTCTTGGAATTTTCTCTGATTGTATAGTAAAGTAAGATTTGAAATTGCTGTTCTGGTTGATTATTTTGGCACATCTTTTACTTCCAAGTGTAATCGGAACTGCTCATAAAAATATCTAGAGATGATAACGTGTGCTCTGGTGATTAACAGTGGGATGTTTTTTCAGTTATTTTACTTTGATATCCAATGCTTGCTGAAGTAATTAGTTTTGCACTTGTTGTGCTAAGAGGCTAGAACTGTTTCGATTAGGTCGGTGGCGAATTGGTAGTGGAGGGCATGCCTGTGGTTGGTTCATTTTTTAAGCAATGCATGTGGTTATCTTGTGTTTTTCACAATTGCAGCATAGTGTGTAACTTTGAGAGACACGGACAGATTCGGAGTAATAACTTACGAACACATAAGTATGATATGTGAGATATGGTGCTGCCAATCGATGAACGAGTGAAAGCCAATAGTTTTCAGTTTCATTGTAATTTTATGGTTATGCATACATAAGTCTTGAAGACTATTGTCTAATTTTTTTGATTCACAGCAATAAAATTTTGAATTTTTGCACTTTTTTCATGGGTTTTCTTAGCATTTTAATCTTCGATGCATCTATTTATTGACAGATTTTTCCTTTTTTATTGCAATGCTTGTCTCTTGTATCTTTTGTTGCATGAGTTATGTACTTGATATAGCTTTTAGTGTTCTCTTTCAAAAAAGAAAAAAAACAAGGCAAATATCTCTGACAAGGTGTTATTAAGAAAGCAATTCCTTTCTGGTGCAAAATGATATATGTTTTGCCTTTAATCTCTTTGCATCTTTGGTATGAAAGTTATACAATTGATATTGCTGTTTTGCATGGGAAAATGATATGTACTGAGACATATCTCTTATTGCAAATGTGGCAGAGTTCAATGGACCATGAATACTTGGTGCCTTTATCCCTTTTGCTTCTTTGCAAAGTGCTCTTTTGTTCTATGA
Source organism: Carallia pectinifolia (assembly GCA_037832335.1). Lineage (NCBI taxonomy): Eukaryota > Viridiplantae > Streptophyta > Magnoliopsida > Malpighiales > Rhizophoraceae > Carallia > Carallia pectinifolia. The sequence continues at coordinate 37,097,551 of CM075453.1, forward strand.
AAATAATAATTTTGATTGCTGATACTTCTTTGGTGGTTCAGGCTGACATATTTCGAGAAGAGAATAATGTCATAGATCTCTATGTTATGCTTTTAAGGTTTTCAAGGTAAGCTTAAAAGCTGTTGATCTTGTTCTTTTCCTTGTAACTTAGTGGGGTTAACCAAGGCACATTTGCCAGCAAATTGATGATGAATGGTTTCAGTATGGAAAATTAATGCATGAAAAAAATGATGTAATATGATAAAAAGTTCTATAAGAATCTCTGCTTGCTATTTTTGTCCCCTAATTTTATGCCAAAGCACATCATTGAGACTATTTTACTTCTTTTGCTTCAGTTTGGTGTCAGAAACAATACCATTCCATCGAGATTATAAAGGATCCTCAAAAAGCAAAAACATGTATTTGAAAAAGGTAAAGTCACCTCCATTTCTTTTCTTTACGGGCTTAATTGATTCAAAATTTGGCTTCTATTGATAGTAGATTCTTGTTGCAGAAGTTATTGAGTGCATTGAGTGAGCTAGAGGAGTTGAAACCAGCCGTGCAACGTAAGATCAATGAGTTAAATAGAAAACATACACATCAGATTAATGGATCGGGTTATAACCATCCAAATGGTTCAATAGAGTGGCCTCCCATTAAAAAGAAATCATCTTTTAGCTATGATATGACTGAGGTAAAGTTGGTGAGTGTGACATACTTTTATTGACTTTTATCGCTAATTGCTAGTTCATGTTATTATTTTTTATGTCTAACAGGCAGTGAGACCAGCTGCACAACAACTTATGTATCAAGGTTCACGACCTCAGCAAGTTTTCCATGCTAGGCCTCTGGAGGAACAGTTCCGCAGAATGTAAGTACTTGAATAAATCAGCTGGTTGTATTTGATGGATACTGCTAGCATATCATTTATATACTTCTCCTACGTCCCCCATAGCAAACCCAACCCCCCCCCCCCCCCCCCCCGCGCGAGGGGAAAAAAAGGCCCTTGCATTTTCTTTTCTGATTCAAGGCATTATTTACACTTGGAAGTTTACTATTATTTTTTAACTCCGGTGTGTGAACTCTATGTCTAGCTTTTGCTTTTTCAATTTCCCAGTAGTTTGAAGAGCATTAGGCTTTTCCCTTTAAGACACATGCATTGGAACCTCTCTAAGCTCTTTCCTAGTGTTACTAATGTTGAACTCTCACTTCACTCCTTGATTTGTGGGGTAGGAATCCCCACTTCAGGTTTGCTTTATTTATACATGCTCCTATATGTCGATTGTGCTGTTTTTTGCTATCTGTTTTTCCATCTATTTACATGGTGTTGTTTTATGAGATATACATTGCCCTTTAATGAAACACTACTTGTTTTGCTTTCATCTACTTTCTGGAGGATATTGTAATGCCCAATCTAAGCTTAGGTGCATTAAAGATCTCTAGTGGGCTCAACCGAAAATTACTTTCAACACACCAGCTAGGCTTGGTTGGTCACATTTGTCCACTATGGCTGATCTTGGCAGGAACTCTAGTTATGGAATTTTATGAGCATGAAAATGTTAATTGAGACCGAAAAAAAGGTTTAGTTAAACATCATGGATTAAGCTTATAAATTTAGAGACGAATGTTTTTATTTTTCTTTTTTCCATTTGTTTGTGGTGCTTTTCAATGTGTCAGATAATTTTATGAATTTAATGCAATGAAGTGAGGATGTGAATTGGTTTTCAGCCGGGCTGTCCTAAATTATCTTTACTTGTTTACTTGTGTCTTGTAGATCTTTAAACTTCCCGCGCCCAAAGGAGGAGACTCTCTCTAGACATTCTATCTTGGGTCCAAATGGGCTTTATGGGCACTGGCAGCCACCTAGGATTGATAAAGGGGTATGAAGTTATCTGTTTCTATCTTTCTTTTAGTCATTTATTTCCAACTCATGTTGACTTATCTCACGTGTACATCTTGTAAATGTAGGTTCAATATCCAAGCACCATAGACTTGACTCCCGTTGAAATCCCAAGGTTAGAATCTAATGTAGACCTTGGAAGTATATATTATATGTCCTTCTGGATAGTTCTGAGATGGACTTATCTCTTGATGCATCGCTTGACTGGATAGATGCTTCAAGTGCTTATAGTTAGGTCTTTGTAAGAAGCTCTGTGCACTTAGAAATTATTATATTTCCTTTTTGCCATTGTGGTCTTGGATTCATATCATTGTATGACCTTTATGTGAATCAGCCTACAGCAGTCTGGGGAAAATGGATTTATGGTGAGAAAAGAAGCTGCCAGTGCAGAAAGTGGTGGCCTGCCCTCCACAGGAGATGTGCATATTGTAAAGTCAGAATGTAGTGATACAGAACCTGAAAGATCAAGCCTAGAATCAATTTCTCCGAATGATGATAGTCAGACAAACTGTGCTGAGGAACCTGCTGCTATGATATCCTTTGAAACAATAGAAACCCATGCTTACACAGATCTTACCAGGCAACCTTCTCCTCCAGCTGTGCTTGCTGAAGTACAAGATTTGCTCCCCGCAAGTTCTTCCGAACTAACTGAGGTAGCACATGAAGTGACCATTTCCTCGCCCGACGATTTTGTTCGCTCAGAATCTCCCTTGCAGTTGCACATTGTAAGTTTCTCAACAACTTTCGACTTCACTGTGTTTAACATCTTTGTGATTTAGAGAAATCTCTGCAAGGATGCAAAGTTTAAATACTGTAATTATTTTTTTCTTGTTCTGATTTTAATTTTTCACCTTTTCTGGTCATGGATGTTGTGGCTTCCAGTTTTTCTCCACTTCCAATTTTCCAATGAATTTGAACATTTCCCTTGAAACGTTAGCGTTGTTGCATTATGCAAAAGGATGCTTATCCCTGTTCTGCTAACAGTGTCTCCTATTTTCAGTCAACCACAATGATGGAGAATTTCATGAAGCTTGCCAAATCAAATACCGACAAGAATTTGGAAACTTGTGGTGTCCTTGCTGGTTCACTCGTAAGTTCTGACAGCCTAAAGATTACTGTTGTGGTGCTGAGCATAATGTTTATAACACTGATTATTCCACTTTTTCTCTCTGTAGAAAAATAGAAAGTTCTATGTCACTACTCTCATTATCCCAAAGCAGGAATCGACATCAGATTCGGTATGGAAGCTTTCATTATGCTTTGAGTAGAGCTATTCGTGTCATTTTTGCTTTACCGTCTCTGAGTTCTGTGTATTTGGGTGCGCATGTTTGACCAAACCTTGTGCTTTCTCATCAGTGTCAGGCAACAAATGAAGAGGAGATATTTGAAGTGCAGGATAAGAGATCTCTTTTCGCCCTTGGGTGGATTCATGTAAGTACTCTCTTTCTCTCTCTCACACCCCCCCCTTTTTATTGTTGACATTGTCTAGTTTGTCAGGACACTGTCTTGATCTTTGTAACTCATGTAATTACCACCATCAACAAATTTCATTGTTTTGGTATTGCTAGTGTATCTATCATTCATTCACTTGTAGCTTCAGTTTTCCTTGGCTGGTTTAAGCTTTATCTGCTGTAAATAGTGCTTGAATTCCCTTACAATCAGGTTATCAGGAATTGTTACAGCATCATTGCATAAGGATTATATAGAGGTAAAGGGATTAAGGGATATGGTGGTAGGCTGGAGCACTTGCAGGTCTTTGATATTTTTAATTGTTAGCACAATCTGAACAGTCATTATGAACTGTGATCTGCTAAAAGTATTCTTGGCAGATCAAGAAAGCTGTTATCAAACAGACACTAAAAATTTACCGGTCCTAAACACTGATCAATTTAAGAGGGGAAACTACTGTAAAATTGTGTTCATTTTGCATTTTCCAATGAAAATGATTTTGTGCTTGATTGTCATTTGTCTCTTTTTTTGATATGTTACATTGTTTATTTGAGGCCCTAATAGAGTAAAATTTTTGGCAAATCTGCACCATGCCAATGCATTGAGATAAGTTTGTGACCTTAAGGTGAGGACAAAATTCCTCCCAGTGGGGCTTTTTAAGGAAAAACCCATGAGGCCCTTTAGACTTAAGTGGACAATATCTCTCTTGCCGCAGTACAGAAAAACTTGCTCTCTATCAATTGTCATCATCATTCTATTGCTCTTCTTTAGTCTAATATCTAGCACTTCTAAGTCTTCTAGTGAATCCTAGGGTCTGGGAACTTCTCTCAAGGGCTTGTAGCTGTGTAGTTAATGGTATCCGCAAATTGCATGCAGTTTCTAATGCTCTAATGTTGGAATATCTTTGATGTTTATATCTATTTCATATATTTTTTTTTATCCTTCATCTGCTTTTCCTAATGCTGTCCTTTTTCTCATGTGGTCCGGAATTCAGACACATCCTACACAGTCTTGTTTCATGTCATCAATTGATCTTCACACTCATTACTCATATCAGGTGAGGTTTCTTCCTCCTATTTTGAAACTTTATGCACATAATGGATTCATGTTGTGATGAAACCCAATGTTCTTGGTAATATTAGTTGAAGTGGTTGATTTAGGAGTAAATATTGGCAATGCTGTTGCTGTACAAATATGTGAATGGCACCATATCCCTCGCATGCCTGAGGAAAGAACTGATTATGAAGTTTCTGTTTCTTCCCAGTTTTGTATTATTCTGGGAGCATTAGAATTCAATGCCTTGTAATTTTTCTGTTATAATGTTTCAAGGGAAACACATTATTTAATAAGTCAATACAACTTGGATAATTATTAGAGAAAGATGAACTTGATACACCACTTTGAGATGATGTAATTTGACCCACTTTTTAAGTTAACTAGGTCTTTTACATGTTGGCTTTTATGTTGCATATCTAACATGAACCTGGAGTTGACATCTATACTACAAAAACATGTCCCAGCAATTTGCTGCCCTCTCCCCATTTAGTCTTGCTGGACAAACTGACACTAGTCAGTTATGCTTCACAGAGTGTAATCCGAAGAAACGAGTTCCTAGACAAATTAGCTTGCTTTCATGCTTTGATTGTTTGCTTTGTTTTTCACATAAACTGCTTGTTCTTTGGTTAGATTATGTTGCCAGAATCTGTAGCAATTGTCATGGCACCAAAAGATACTTCAAAGTAAGTAAATTTCTCATTGTGAATTACCAATTTTTTGCATACATTTCAAATTTGATCAAGTTTGCCCTTTCTTGCATGGGCAGAACACATGGGATTTTTCGGCTGACAACCCCAGGAGGCATTTCAGTTATAAGAAACTGCCAACAACGTGGATTTCATCCCCATAATCAGCCTCCAGATGGTGGACCCATTTACAAAGCCTGTACAGATGTGTATATGAATCCCAATTTAAAATTTGACGTCATTGATCTGCGGTGACCTCAGTTTGTGCCGTAGGAATGCATTTCATTTTACCAATGAAATTGTTTATAAACAGCCGCATTCTTTTAATGTGTTGGTCTTACAGTTGGTCGTCAAAATGCAACAACACTTATCTTGCTTATACAAAGACCAAAGGAAGGGAAACATTTCTGGTGCTCGTATTCATGTTTTACTTAAGTGCTAACCTCTCCATCGCTGGAACTAATGTTTGTGATGGATGTGTTTTTAGTAGAACAGAAGTCTCCAATTTATTATTACCCAACTGACATGTAGACGCCAAATGGACACTGTAATGCTGGCATTGAGATGCTCTTGGGGAGATGAAAGCTACCAGACGACGGGAAGAAATCATGAAAAGAAAGGTATGAGTGAGTTCAAAGCAATCTCAAATCCAAAAGCAGAAAAGCAAAAGGTGAGGTAACAATCTCAACAGAATCTGTATGGAGATGTCAACTTTTTGGGGTGGGTGTAGGCCTTTGGCAATGTGATTGCTTTTCCTGTTTAATTACATGCATCTTTTGATCTAACTGGACGAGGCCTGTGAAAGCCCTCTTGGCTGTTGCTCTAATTTTGCAAGAGACTTGGAAAATAAGTTCACACTCTCTTGCAGGGCCAAGCTTTGTTGCCTTTATTTTTTTCTTTACCCACCAATTGCCACTTCTGAAAGCACATCATTCATTCTGACTCATCGTCACCTCAGTAGTGGGGTAAAGCTCACCACCGCCCACGCAATAGAAATCATTAGCATCCCCACATGAACGCATCTCTCCCTACATAATGCATGGTGATGTTGATGCTTTTTGTCATCATCCATCAGTGGGGCTAGTGGTTTGGGAAACTACCAAAACCCGCTTCAATGGTCTTGATGCCCACAAGTAATGTGTTGGCTGTTGGGCCTTCAAAATGGAAGCAAGGGTTTGGCGCTGCGAGCAAGGACTTGTTTGTACCCATGTCTGTTGCACTCGCTTTGTGTCCACGCAGTCCGATTGCTCGTATGGCAAGTTGAAGTAATGTGTCACTGTATAAACATAAAAATTAAATACGAGATAATAATACAGATTTATTATTTAAATTTGACCTGTTAATTGTATTAGATTTATCATTCAATCAATGATTAAAATTTAACTAATAGATGTGTATTAGCATTTTACGTCTAAATTTTGTGTTCATGTGTTTTTTTTTCTGCTAAAAATAAATGGAAACAAAAATTGGGTATTGGTTAAACCTCAAAGGTGGACCCTACCTCTCATCTGATTGCATGCCCACCTGCACCCCAACTCAGGTATGGTTTCTTTTAAAAGTTCTATCAAACCGATTACATTACTTCCTGCCTTCTCATCCAAGTAAACCTATGTTGCGTTTTATCAACTTGAAAGTGCGCCTTGCATCTTCTTGTTTTATTATTATTGTTATTATTATTATTATTATTATTTTCCGAAAAGGAGGGGTAATTCGTAAAAAGAAAAGATTGTGTGGATCATACTCTTTCTTTCTCATTTCTGTCTGTATGGAGTCTTTTCTTTTTGTAAATATATTTTCCTTTTTCTGATGGTGACCCTATATGTATTAAGGGAAAAAAGCTACTGTGAGCATAAGAAGAATCTTTTCCCGCGACGATAGCAAGATCGTGCTCAGGATGATATACTGGTTCAGGAGAATTTTGACTTTTGTTGGATTTACTGTTGATAAGAAAATACGGATGCATAATCATGGTTTTTATAATAATTAAAATAAAAAAAGGCTTCTTGCAAATATTTATGTCTCTTTCAAAGATCAATCGTGCAATTGTTTATAGGTCAAAAAGTTATGCAATTACTTCTTGCAAAATTTCATTAAGAATCAAATCTTACAGATCAACGGAGTTGACATTTCTAATTACATGTTGTTGACAAATGGAGTCCGAACTTTCCGAGTTTCAACCAAGTGTACCAACATTCAATCAACCAGACGATCCTATCATATAATAAGCGATTTAGTGAGGGGGCCAATTCTTCTTTTCCAGTCTCCTCGACGACATAGGGACCAGTCGGTTAGGTTGATTCTAAATTATTATATCCTCATTATTTATTGCGGATTTGGTGTGAGAAGATTGATGACATGTCACCATTGTAAATAGTAATTTAGTGGTGTTCTGACGTGCTGCTCTAACATCGATTTAAGTTCGAATCTTTGTACTGGGACTCTCTCTGCAACTTGGGGATTTTATGTATAAGTATAATGTTGAGTTCACGATTTATTAACATCATAATTAGAGTTAAGAGAGATTCGTTTTAAGTTTAATAGTACTCCAGTTGTGAGTTTTTCTTATAAAAGATGTTGAATATAAAAGATGTTGAATGAGGACGTCAACAATTTAAAAGTCGGTATCAACTCACAAATCCGATAATTGACATATTTACGATAGATTTTCCTGTTGTTGCTGAAAAAAAAAAAAAGATCGATGGCATGTCCAGAAAGAAGAGCTGTAATTTAAAAATGAGTAGTCAAAAGTTTCAACTATAACGAATAATGTTTTTTGACATTTCTCGTGAGCTAACAGTCTTTTGAGTTTTTCTAAGAATTTATTTTAAGAATTTAATGGATTATAAACTACACAAGATAAATAATTTTTTCTTTATTTATAAATATCACACCGTAGTTTCAAAATAAATACTTAAGAGACCCTTGAGATGAACGTTAGAGTATTAGCGAGTGAAAGGTTACTTCGGAAACCCTCACAAGCTAACATTACACACGTACACCTTTTATTTTACCATAGGAAATAAGATGGACATTTAGATATCAAATAGACGGCCTAATTACTTTGATCGAGTAGTAGAACTGAAAATTAAAATGCATCGGATGAATTTGTATTTGGTTCATTCCGAGTTCAACAAGTATATACTCACGTCATGTACTTGACTAAGCCAATGTCATCATATTTACTAGGACGGGCGGCCTTATCCATTAGAGCAACATGAGGGGTTAACATTTGCAAAATCTGGTCAAGGAGGATAGATGTACCTTGCTTCTCATGAAGCACGAACAAATCGTACCCACTTGTTCAGAAGACTCTTTCTCTCGCAATTGTTTGGCGAGAGGCATTTGAACCAAAGATGTCTCCAATTTTAGACGAGAAGTAATAACCTGGCATCCTGAATTTATTTATAGTTTATGTTTCTTATCCCCTAAAGGTATACATTTCAATTAGCGCCCACCAGCCGAAGTGAAACTATAAATAGAAATCTGTATTCTCGGACAACTCATCCATACCACAATGGGTTGACAAGTCATACTCGTGGGGAAGGTAAAATTTGACTAAAATAATTCGAATTTAACTTAAATTCACTTTAACTCAAATAGACAATAATTGCAAATCTGAATAATCCAAATATGAAATAACCCAAAAAGACAAATAACTTTAATTTAAAACGACTTGAAATTTGAATAATTTAAAATTAAAATGATTTAAAATTAAATTAAAACATAATTTAATTAATTCAAAATTTAATATATTCAAAATTTGAAATACTTAACATTTGAATGATTCGAGATTTGGTAAAATTAAAATCTGATGAACTCGTAATTTCAAAAACTTAAAATTTAGATGACCTAAGACTCAAATAAACTTCAAATACTCAAAATTTTGAATGATTCGAGACTTAATAAAGTTGAAATATGATAAATTCATAATTTTAAATATTCAAAACTTGAATCACCTCAGACTTTATGAACTTAAAATTTGATAAACTTATAATTCAAAATACTTATATTTTAAATGATCTAAAACACAATGTATTCATAATTAAAAATATTAAAAATTTAAATAACTTGATTCAAATCTAACCGTACTTGTTCATTTGTCACGCCTACTCAATTAATGTAAACTGGCATCAATAAATGTTCAAAATAGTGGAGAGAATTATTGATCAAAAACTGATGATAGTCCTATCAAAATGGGTGGCTCTTCAATCACTCAACCATTGAACTATCCATAAAAGTAGGTCGTCACATAGTCCTATCTCTGACAAACAAATCACATTCCCAATGAATAACCTGTACTAGAGTTGCTCAAAGAAACATTCCAGAGGAACTTTTAATTAATGCTATATTGTACAAGAGGTTGAGACCAGAGACTCACATACGAGAGAAGACACTGTGTTAGGTATAGGCACTAAAACAATGCGTCGCTTTTGGTAAGTTTACAAAATGCTTTTCTTTGAAAAGGATAGATTTTAACTGGCCGACCCGAGTTTTAAGGCATAGTTGGACTTGTGATTGAAGGGCGGTCTCCTTTTGTTTAGATTTGAGAATGAAGCCACAAATTTTCAGAAATAATAATGGTAAAAGGCTAGAACTAGTTGTGAGTAGACCTGTAGGCTAAGTGTGCAAGTTAGTACAAAATTGGAAACAAATGATGGAATAGGCCACCAAACAAATTCATATGAGCTTGTGAAAGTGGCTATGTCAGCTCGTCTTGTTATCTGCCCAGTAGACTCTTTAAGAATTTGTAGTTTGTGGATCTCCTCGATACATGGGAACTCTAAGGCGTCCCCAGTCCCCACCAAATGCCTGATAAGAGAGCAATAAACTGAACATGTTTTGTTTCCTATTAAAAAGGTTATAGCAAGCAAGCTAAGGATTGTAAAATCTATTAGAAAAATTGGTCATCCATTTATCAGTGTAATACTGAAATTACTGCTAAACTAAACAATTTTTTCCCAAAGAATAAAGGAAACTTGTTCTTCAATGTGAAAAACTTTCAAGAATAACAGAAGAACGGTGGAAAAGGTGAAATAGCCTTTTCAGTGGTAGCGATGGCAGCAAAGAAGTCAATTTTGTGGTGAAGAGTGTTAACAAAAATTGCTTCTAATGAACAAGGATATTATTTTTATTTTCTCGCCAACTCTTCAGAAAGAGGATGTGAGATACAACTTTATGCAAAACTCTATAATTTAAAGTCATGAGAATGGACCTTTTTTTTTTTTTTTGAAAAAAAAAGAAAAATAAGAATGATACTATAATTTTATTAGAGAGCATTGTGATTTTCTTTTTAAAAAAGGTATAAAACAATCAGATAGTTACGATATTCTTTAGTAAGCTGTTGGTTTAGTCTCACTAGTTAATTATGATAGAATTTGAACTCATAATCGCTCACCTAAATTTAAATCTTTCTAATCAATTAAATCTCACAAATGATAATATGAAATTAGAGATTATTAGACAGACCATAAGTTTAGATAAAAGAAAAAACTCTCTCTCTCTCATTGGCATTGATTGGGATTCATTTTCTTATATAGTTTGAAATTACCAAAGGTTCCCACAAAAATTTCTCTTATATATAGCCTTGTTTATCCCACGACTATTTAATTTATTTCTCTCACTAACTGTTATTTCTTTCCATCTCTTCTTTCTTTTTTTTTTTAGCTACATTACAACTTTCCTCTGCGGTCTGCCCCATTTCAGAGAATTACATTCTGTCTCTGATTCTGAAAATTTCTCAAAGGAGAATCAACTCACATTCTTAGACATTTCAAAAAGCGTCAGCACTCTTGTTCTCTCAATTCCTTTGAATTCCTCACAATTCTCTGTTGCTTTTTTCTTTTGACCAAGAAGCTGGTCCAAGCAACATTTTGTCAATGTTCAAGACTGAAACATGTTCTTCTTAGCGTATCATATTTGAATCCTGTTTCCACCCTTTGTTTTTCTTTTTTCTTTTTTTTTTTTTTTTGGTCCTAACCACCCTTTATTTTTCTTACCAAATGTCTAATCATTCTTGAAACTAATTTCAGTCTTCAATTTTCTCTCTTGCCTCCTCCTTGGAAACCATTTTTCAATGTTTTGCTAGCAACAATTTAATCTCAAACTCTGATCTAACATGTGCTCAGAAACAAGCCCCCGGCTATCATTTTCCAATGATCTTGGCCAAGAAGATGACCAACTATCAATCCACCCGGAGTGCCGAAGGGACGCAACCCTCTTGGATTCCTGTTCTGATTTTGAGTTCAGCATTTGCAGTAGTTCACATCACGAGCCTTCCATGGCAGACGAGCTTTTTGCAGATGGCATGATCCTTCCGCTTCAGATTCAAGAAAGAAACGCCAATTCCTATAAGCAAATGCATAGATATGCAGCAGCAGCACCAAGAAAGGCTTCACTTCCTCCACTTCCTTGTCCTCCTGTCACTTCTGATCATCAGAACCCAAAGAAAGAAAGCGCCAAGGAGACCATGATTGCAAATTCTGAAATTGTTGAAGAAAAGCCTCAATCTAAGTCCTTCTGGGGATTCAAGAGAAGCGCTAGTCTTAATTGTGACATCCGAAGGAGCTTAATTTGCTCATTACCTCTTCTGTCAAGAAGCAATTCTACGGGTTCGGTGCCAAATCCTAAGCGAACAGCATTAAAGGATATGCGGAAGCAGAGTCCACAGAAGCAACGTTCAAATTCAATGGCAAAACCATCATCATCATCATCATCCTCATTCTCTAGTTATATTTATTCGATACCCCAGAAGCCTCCAGTGAAGAGGAACTTCGGTGGAATCCACAGCAATGGTGTTAGGATTGGTCCTGTTTTGAACGTGCCACCTCCATACATTTCTAAAGGCACTGCAAGTCTCTTGGGTTTGGGATCCTTTTTTCGCAATGGAAAGGAGAGGAAGACCAGAAAGTGATTATTATGCATGAGTTCTTAATTAGTTGCCATGGTAATTATAATATTCCTAATTGCTTATGATGTGTAATTATTATTATTATTATTATTATTATTAGTATTATTATTATTATTATTTGTTCTCTGCTAATCTGAGTAAAGTCGAGCTTCTTTCTTGGAAGCTGACGGAGGTATTATCATAGAGATTGGGATCTAGCTAATGGAGTAATAGCAAAAGAAACAAATCTGACGATTCAGGAAGACGTGGAGAGGAATGGAAGGAGAGAATCTTGCAGGGTTCCTCCATATCTATATGTCAGACATTTAGGAGACACGGTAACAAGTTTCGTTCTTTCATGGAAGGACCTGATGGTGTTTTCAACTATTGAACATATGAAATTCTGTTGGTTGCTTAAGTTATGTTTTGTTTCTTGCGGTGAGATTAAGACAAAGATTTATTTATAAAATTATATCGTTTGGACAAGCTTTAATTACTTGTCTAATCATGTTGAAAAGTTGACAGAAATGTCATAGAATAGTCTTAATGCTTAACTAAACTGATATGACATGCTTTTGACCATTGCACGCCACATTCGGTCTTCTCCTCTCATAAATATTGATTTATAGTAGCTCTCACAAGAAAGAGTTTACACAAGATGTTTACTGCTTCCAGTTCCAGAAATTACTTTGATAGTTTCAAACGTTGAATCTTTTGAAAAGCATATGCTTTTAGACTTTTGATTTATTATGAGGAAAATAATACTATTGTGAGATTATAAAAGGTAAAAGTTGAATTCTAAAATAATAAAACGTAACACATAATGATAGAAACTACGTATGAGAGAAGTGGGGACTAACGATAATATCATCAGGCTGCTTCACATGACAATCCTCCGGGATGCGGAAAAGTATGCAGTCGAATTGAGTGTCAGGATCAAAGTTTTCTGTGGCACAAATTTCTTTCCAATGGCTAGGGGCCATGGTTCTCATTTCGCACATAAACATTACTAATAAGGCATTAATTAACTGATTCATGGCCTGTAGGTAAAGAAGAAAGAAAACTCTCTAATGAGTAGGCAGCTGAAAAATCGAACCACAGTTTTTCTTCTCTGAGAAAAAATAGAAGATTGGCAGGCACAGCCTTGACTAAAAGTTTTGGGGGCAGTCGGGGAGGCTCTGGCAGCGCGGCGGCAGAGCCAAGACAAAGCACACGTCTTTGCATTTGCAGCATTTAAGTGCTCTATTGCTATCTTTTTAACCATATAGTCATAGCTACGAAAATTAATCCAAACAAGTATTGTCTTGCACCGGCCATCATTTACGGCCAAAGGATCAAAAAGAAAGATGACTGATCCAAGAGCCCTATTGGAAGAATGCTACAGAATGTAACACAAGAAGTAATGACAAGAATTCGGCTACTTTCATTGCATTGGCTATGCAAAAGCATATATATACAGATCAGAATCTATATTCTATATCTCTGTCAAAGAAAGAAAGATCTTGCTAAGGTGGCGATGTGGAGGAGCAGTCGGTAATTGCCGTTTCGCTTTTGATTACCCGGGTGTTATAAGATCCACAAAATCCACATTTATGATATAACCAGTGGAAGCGCGAGGTGCCCTTTCTTTCACAATCATTGCACAGTATATCCTGCATAATTATACAAACATTAGACCCCTTCGAACTGAAGCATGATCACGGTGCGACTGCATATTCTGCACATGCATTCTGCCTCACACTCTGCCAGTACACTTAGAATAGGAAGTTCGCCCCCGCATAAAATTCGTTTATATGTTACTTATATTAGATTTACTGGAACACTAACATGGAGGGTAATTCATTAGTGATTGAAACTGATTCTAGAATTTTAGAAGCAAATATCCTCCTTCCTACAGAGAAGGCAAATGTTTTGGAACACCACATGTAACTTACTATTAGAGCAAGGATCAAGCAACTGCAATGGCAAATTTACCTGACAACGGTCCTTGTACTCCTCAGGAAGCTCTTCAGTGGCCAACAATGCATCAAGCATGCCAAAGTAAACCTGAGAGTTTTTTTCACATTAACAGTGAATTCATAGACGAGGCTCCTAGGAAAATTGCTAACCAAATTTGAGATGCTTTTGCACCTACAGTTTTTCAGATTCCACCCATTTAACATATGACAACTGGACAACAAAAGCTCTTCATTAAAGCATATATATCATATAGTTGGCTAATTGTACAAAATTTATTTTCCTTATTAATCTTTCCAACTCTTCTACATATAATTATTTGGGCTACACATGTAGTCCTCTGTTTCTTTGACCGGAGGAAAAAGCTGTTCAACATCTATTAGGGAAAAAAAACACTTACTGCCATATCTCCCATCGATTTGCTGCATATTGGACAGATATAGTGGCTGCAAGTGTATGCCTGCAGAGAAAAACTTGAGTTAGAAATAACACAAAAACCTCTCCTAAACATCCAGACGGAAGATATATTGAAAAGAAACCAAAGAAAAGAAAGTGGAAGAAATATGGTTTGGAAGCAAGAGTGTTAAGGGAACAGAAACCTGGAAACAAGCTGAATGCATATAATGGCCACAAGGTAGAGCTCTGACTGTTGCACTTGATGTAAACAAAAAATCACAGCAAATGGGGCAGTTTGTCTCTAAACCTTTTTCCAAGCACTTATGGTTCACTAACTTAATTCCGAGGCAGCAGTTGCACGTCATGCAATGAAAGTAATCAATCCCAAGACCCCTCCCAACACGGCATAAGTTGCAAAATGGGCAATGATACACAGTCCTGAAGCAGGAAATATACCTAAGTGAGATGTCTATCAGCAGTCCAAGAAAATTTTTTTCGAGATATATTAGAAATAAAGACAAATTTACTAGAAACTAATTCGATTAGCTCTTTTTTGGGTTTTCTTCAGCTAATCACTAAATTACTCATCTGTGTTAAATTGTTAGTGACAGATGTTTGGAAACAGATACAAGTCTAACAAAAAAATCAAAACTACACCTAACAATAAAACATGTGGAAAAAGCCACATACCATGAATATACTTCTTAATCCTATGATTCAACAATCTTTTCTAAAGATAAAAAGGAAGAAAAATATGAAGTAGTTACATAACAGAGATAATTTTATTCTTTCTTTTCGTGGATTTCATATGATATGATAAGATATATACACTAGTAAGATGGTTATTGTTGATTCGCACTGTATTCCATTTGCCCCACTCTACTCATGTTCAAGCCTAAGCTAGTGATGCTTTGGTCTACTAGACTCTCACCATCTAGGACAAAAAAATTATCATCAATTTCCTGAAGTGGAAAGCAAAACATTATGATAAATACAATTACGTAAAAAGTGCCAAACCCAAAAAAGGTTCAAACAAGGATAGGCTTTATTTGTCGATTTGTTTTTACATTGGGAATTCTTTAACAATAGGATAAAAACACTGCTGAAGTTGTACCTACATAAAAGGATAAAGATACATGGCTGATAAGTAAGAACATTCATTAACCTTTCATCATCGAAAAACTTGCATATATTGCAGTAGTACTTTGCCATAGAAAGTCCATTGCATGTCGGTGTCATGCAGAATGGCCCAACCGCCTGAATCTTCAAGCACTGCATGCACATCATTTCTACAGTTGCTTTTCTGCAGTAATCAAACGGAATCGTCATATATTTACCTGAAACTTTAAGTGTAATATACGATGATCAGCCTTACCTCTCCATTGAGTGATCGCTCGCATTGTCATGGCAAAATCTACAGGTAAACAGCTTGCCACAACAAGCAGCACGGAGTTTACAGTTCCTCTTGTAGTGCTCACAACCAAATATTCGCTTCTCTGCATCTCGAAATGATGGCGAGCACCCTATAACATCATCACTATTAGAAGTTCCTCCTGATGTTGCCTGTGTTACCTTTTGCTGGGCAGCTATCCAACGACTAAGGCAATACATGAAATTCGGGGTTTAGTCCAAATAAAAAAACAAATCAACCACATGAAGGCCCCTGTTGAGACCAAAAAAGGGAAGGAAGACAAAATATAAACTGGTAACTGCTCTATGATTGCTGGCTTTGATCATGTGTGAAGATTGATGTTTTCCCATCCATGTTGACTAAGGGTCATCAATGATAATATGTGAAATGCAATTCTTGAAAATATAAATGTGAAGTGGTAGTAAAACCATTATAGAGAGGATATCATTTGTAGGAAAAATACACTGCCCCCATCCAATTGCAAAATCTATCTGTGAAAAGGCAAATAAAAAAGATTGATAACTAACCTAGTCATAAGATTTTGAACAAGATATGCTTTTCTCCTAGGATCAAGGGTTGAGTCTCTATAAACCTTTCTAATCTCAGATTCAAGCTCATTTTGATTCATACGGAAGATATCCTTCCAACCAGGCTTAAACATCTGGTCATTTTGGTTCAAGCTATCATGAAACTCTTCACCTGCGTAAGTAAAAACAAGATGAAAAAAGACAATGCAGTGAACAACATATGAGCTTGATCAAACTAGTAAACATGAAGCTGCATAGTTTACTACAACTTCAAATACACTGCATAAACCTTTAAAACTGCTAGCTTCAAATGTTGCGTTTGGTGAAGTAGATTTCATGGTTCCTTTCCAACATTCGTTAAGCCACTCATTGAACATTGTGTTTTTAGTTGCCTGTTTCCAGGTGTCCATCATCTTGTTCTGCTCATCCTGAGTAAGCGCAGCAGTTACCCAAGGTAACATGGATTGCAGCACTTCGGCACCAGTAGTCCCAATTATTTGGCCAACTATTTTTTCCTGCTCCTGATCTGAAAAATGTTTGCCAAACAATGGCCATAGCTCAAGTTCTTCTCGAAAAATATGCTGATCTAGGGTAACTCTAATAGATTTGCACATCCCTTGAAGCTTAGTGGCTAGCTCACTATACTGTTCCACCATGGAGGCCTTTTGCAAGCTTGCATGAAGGCATTTAAGCTCAGAGAGGACATGTGAAATCTCTTCAAATAACTTCTCCTCTTGCTTATGGTCCAAAGTGTATGAATGACTCACATTGTGAAGTGCCTCCTTGGATTCCAATGCTGGAAATACAATATCATCTTCAGCATTACTATGAGCTCTATAAAGGCCCCACAACAAACGGAATCTTCCCACAAACTGCTGAAGAAACATCTCGTCACAATCAGTGAGCCTTCCGGATTCTAGATCCAGATACTCCAAATCTTTGCGTATTGCTTTGTGGAATTTGAATATTGTATCAATTGGTCGCTCAACAGTTGCTATGCCAGAAGTGCTATTATCAGTTTCCCATGCAAAAAGACTGGAATTAAGAGTTAGAGTTGAGGAGCTAAAAGACAAGGATCGCAAAGACTTTGCAGTAGAAGGAGAATTCAATCCTAGATTATTGCTGGCTACTCCTAAACCTGGGACACAACAAGGCAGATCTATACATGATGATTTGTGGGCATTTAGAGTCTCCATTGGGCTGGGAGCATTGCTATGTTTGCATGACACTGAGATGCTTCTTTTATGAGGCCTTTCACCGTCATCTCCACAGTCTGATATGAGACTACCTCTTGAACAAACTGCAGAAGCACACGCATGACATGATTGACCAAACTCTTCTTCAATATCCGTAAATTTTTCAGCAGGGCAATAATCAGTAGAGATTGAAGACAAGCATACACCCTGATTATGACCCTTGCAAGTCCAACCAGTAAAAAGTGTTACTAGAGCAGCATCCACTGTGGGGGCTGAAGTAATAAAAGATGAAAAAAATTAGAAATAATTTAAAAGCATATTGTCGAGTAACTATAAGGTAGATTGATATATAACCTGCTGATTGCATGTTTTTGAGGAAACGGCGAGCTTCATCTTCAGTCAAGTAACCAACCAGCCAAGGCAAGACACGTTCAATTAATTTCAAGGGCATCACACACAAACTTTGGTACAAAAGTTCCTGTTGTCTTTTGAAGCTAAAAAGCTCTCGAGCTAGAGGAAGAACCTGTATATGCAAGAAACTCAAGAAAATATCCTTCAAAACTTAAAAGGGATGCTTGGTGTTTTCTTTCTAAACATGACTGATGTTGAGGTGACCAAATTCAAGTAGATGTAAGAGGAGAAGGAGAGAAAGACCTAAGTTAACTTAGGAATATTTAGTTAAGAAGGATTTAAAACAAGTAGACCTCACACCTAACCTAGTGCATGATAGAACTGAATGACGACAAAAGATTCATGTAGCCAACTTCAATTGAATTTGGGATTAAGGCTTTATTGTTGTTGTTTTTTCAGTTTATTTAGAAGAAATTACAAATTTATATGCCTTGTTTTTTGGGTTTAACGCATTAGTTTAGTAATGGTGGAAACTGCGGCATAACTTTGTACAACCACCAAACAAAGCTAAGAAGGATTATTGCATTAACAGAAAGCTCACCTGAACTTCTTCATCATAAAAGTGTCTTTCTATGCTTTCTATTATCTGGTCAGCATGTGAGCATAGCTGTCCATAAAATTCGGCAGCCGTATTTGAGGTTGTGCCCAGACTTTGGATACTTACAATTAAACACCTGAATTGATTAAATTGATTTTCTTCCTCAGCATGCTCTTGAAAGAAAGAGATCTCTCCATTTACAGCAGGAAATATGACCTTGTCCTCAGCAATACTGCAACAGAAAACGAGAATGACTTGATGGATACATAAACAGTTAACACGATGAACTTTAGATGTTTCTATTAAAACTTGTGCTGGATACGGATAAGATGTGACATTCTCCAACATTCTTTTGAAAGCATAACAATCTCTCATTTTTCTAGTTAATGATCACATTTAATTGTAAACAAAATGGAAAGTTTTGTCCACCAGAACAACACATAATAGCATGTATATTACTTTATATGCTCAACGACCATGGAAAAGAAAACAAAAGATAAACAAAATGAAGAGCTCCAAATGGGCAGAGAAAGCCGAACAAATGGAAACAATGTACCTGTGGAAGATGCAAACTTCAGCAATGAATTGTAGCCGCTCATCAAAGGCTGACAAATTAGTGAAATTTCCAGAAAGTTGAATCTTTCTAGCCTCCTTTGCTATCTCATTTAATTCTCTTTTAATGGCATTATGCCAAAGCAATATTTCATTTATTGGATGCATTGCCACATCATCAAAAGCATGATCACTAGACTCAAAATATTTCCTTTTCACTATCTTGGACTGCTCAGGTGTACATTTAACTTTATCTAATTGATCAGCTAATGTGCTAGATGTAGAACTTTTATGACACTGGAGCTCAGGATTGTCTAAAAGACTTTTCTCCACCATACTTTCCTTTCCTCCTTCCATCCAGTTGAAAATGACCTTCATAGAAAAAAAATCACCTTCATCAGCAACCTACATTTAGAAACATATATCCACACATAATAAAAATTGCTGAATGGAAAAAAAGAACCATTACTTGCTGAAGAAGCTTTTCTTCCGGGATTATCTTGCTTAAGCACCTACGCATGTCCTGATATTCCACATGTGAAATAGAGGATAAAAGCCATGGAAGAAACTCTGCCATCACATTTACAGGAATGCTGCATATAAATTGCCATATCAGAGATGCCTGCTCTTCCAGTGAAAATTTCTCTACAAGCAAAGGAAAAACCTGGCACAAACAAACAGAAAGTATCAATACAAATTTTTTGTCTTCTTTAGAAGGCCAAGCTGTTTCATATTTAACAATATGCAACATATTCCAAAGCTTTTGTATTCAATCAATAGAACTATCAGTGATGGTATCTACATATGTGTAAATAGATCAAGCTGAACCAGAAGAAAGTTTACTGAAAATTTATTGAAACACCGAGCTAAATCAGCATAACTGCAGTCAATTTTTTGATAAAAATCCTACTCATATCTCGTAGGAAAAAAAAAAATCAGTAACGAATCTGTACAATCTAATTTCCAAGATGCAAGTGTTTGAGTGTCTGCACAACTTAAAGCATAGGCTTAGTCTTCTTGTTGTTTACAATCTTCATATATCTATATCTATTTGTTATCAGACAATTTCCGTTCAGAAAAAAAAAAGAAAAAAGAAAAAGTCCACCCAATGAAACGTGCAAAGCTAGCTATGTAAGTTCCATTGCATAAAAGTTCACCTGCTCCTCTTCCTTTGCCATATGCTGACTAAGTGATGTCTGAAGGGCTCCTGTAGAAAGAGCCAACTCCCTTGGGAAGCTTTCATCATTTTGTTTATATGAATTTAGGAGCTCAAATAAATGATCAAAAAGATTGCTTTCACCCGAGTGCTCAAGAGAGTAAGTTTTTGCTACATTTTTGACACGTCTATCAAGAGCTGCAAAGATAACCTGCATCCACAAAATATGGCGCCATCACAATTTCTAGTCAGGACTATACTTTCCAATAAGTGACAGAGCTTTGACTTGGCCACCTGCCTGGGGGCTGAACCAGGAATCTTCTTTAATTATATTAATTGAAAATTTTATAAGTTAGACTCAACAAAATGGATCTGTAATATCTATTCAAGATGCTACTCATTAACTCTCTCATAAGGTTTGAGGCTCCAATAGGAAAATAAAGGAGCCATGGAATTTAATTTCCAAAATTGAATACACATGACAAGCAGAGAAAGGCGTAAAAGTATATCTTTCCCTTTTTTTTGGTAAGTAAACTTATAGATTTAGGGAGCATGATCTGCTCTGCTTATGAAGCAGTCCTGTACACTTCTCCAGCAATGTGCAGTCATGGGAAAGTACGATCAAATCTCACATCACGTTGATATTAGCAACAAAGGATGTTTATTCGATCCTTATTTTGTGCTCCCATTTCTGCTTATGTCAATTCACACATCAATTTAGGTCCACATTAATAACCTCATAAAATGGTTAGAGCACAAAAAGTGTACAAAAAGAAATAAGCACATCAACCACTGACAAAACAATGCAAAACACATGAAAACAGACTGTGCCCTTAGCATCGAAAATGAGACATGTGCTGTCAACAATAAGATTGACATTTGAAGAAAACAAATCAGATATAAAATGAAAATCATTCCCATTCTACAAAATACTATGCCCATTATAAAAATTCCAAGACAATGCCAATTATAAGTACCAAAACAAAATATACTAAATAATAAGCAAAATAGGCCAGTAATCATTAAATCAATATTTGTCGCGTTTTTAAGCTGCGTAGTCATGATTTCTGCATTTGTTGATATATTTTTAGGTTAGTCATATTAAATGAATCAACAGTTCTGGTCGGTGGATATCCTGCTCTCCCCAAGACTTACATATACGCAGAAGATCGCACCAAAGCACACTTGGTATACACTGTGAAATTGGTAAAATGTCTTAATATTTAAGTGATTAACTGTACGTCTTGTGTAAGTGTCTCTAACCACAAAAAAGACCTCCTCTGGAAGAAGAACTTGAGTGGACTCCCATACAAGTAAGATCATCCATGTGTGAGCCAAATTCTAGCTCCACGCGATTCACTGTTGATATATTAGCAAAAGTTCGCAATGAATCAACAACAGCGGAGCTTCTGAACTATTCAATAGCATTGAAAAGTTGATCTCTCAGCATTTCTTCTTTTTCCACTCAAATATTGGATAAACAGAAAAAGTTAAATTCCAGAAATAGCAATGGCCGAAATATCCATAGCACATAACACAAACATATAACATTTAAAAAAAAATAAAAAATAATTTCTCTCCCTTGGCTCTTATTTTTCATCAAATTTTTCTATACGAATTAACAAAAAAAAAAAAAAAAAAGTGGAAAAACAAAACAGTCAGCAACTGCTAAATTTTCCTACCAAGAATTAAGAAAGAAAAGGAGAAGAAGAAGAAGAAGAAAAAACCAAGGAGAAACGGAAAATGAAAAGGTAAACGGCGGCTACCTCGTCTTCGGCATTGGAATGGTGCTTGTAAACCAAGCGGAGGAAACGGCAGCGGTCCAAGAGCAAAGCGATGTCGACGGACTGGCCAGTCGCAAAGGCCAAGGCCAACCGGTGAAGCGCCTCCAGCTCATTTCGAATCGCTTTGTGGAAGTAAATGAAAATTAGAATCGGCGAGCTCTCCAAACACACCTTCTTGGAATTCACCTCCTCCTTCACCGTCGTCTCCGACAGAATCGCCCCCTCCCGTCTGTGAAATTCCTGTAACGGCGCAGCCATATCTCTTGCCCTCTAGAAATTTCTACATACAATTCTCTCTCTCTCTCTCGGTGGCTCGCTCGCTCGCTCGCTCGCGTCAGCTTTTCTGTTTTGGTTAACAGTCTCCTCTCTCTCTCTCTCCCTCTCGCTGTGTCTGCTTCGTTTTTAATTGTTTCGACGGGGAGGGCAACGAAGGCAACTTTTTCAATTTTTGTTTCGTTGTTTTCAAAGTCTTTTTTTATTTTTTTTAGCACACGATGGGAGAAAAATTACCCAAATTTTTTTTTTAAATTATAATTTATTAAATTTACAGTATAAATACACAAACTATAAATACAAAAATTATAAAAAAAAATTTTATTATATTTATAATTTATATACTTATACTATAAATCTATATAATTACAATTCTACCAACAAGCGTTGGTGCAGATGACAGAAGTCCGTCACCGCTTAATCAGAGGTCTTGAGTTCGAGTTCTTAGAAATGTAGTCGCGTTAAATACTTATTAAAAAACTTTTATTACCTTTTAATACTTTATTCAAATCGATCTATATTAATCAACTCATTAAATTAAATACTAGATGATCTCAAACAAAAACAAAAATAATAAACACAGTTCTAAAACTCTTAGAAACACAAACTCTCCCACAACTAATCTTTTTCCTTTCTTTGTTGTCTTTAATGGGTGGGGGCTCGGCGTAGGATGACCGACGATCTTACATCTAGATTGAGAATGGTGCCACGTGGGGTGAGTTGACACGTCGGATGATTAAAACATGTGAGAGGAGTTTTTTTTTCCTATTATGAAGTCGCTGCAACCCAAGAGATACGGAAACGTAGAAAGTTCGTGAAAGATACTCTGAATCCTTTGACCCGATATACTTTATATTTAAAACAAGTATTCAAAATTATAATAAAAAAGTGATGAAGATTTGAAAAAACACTAAATATTAAAAATGACTGCATGCTGTGTCAGAAAATTTGAGTAAACAAAAAAGAAATCATTATCCAAAACCCCTATTATATTGATATAAATATAATTGATAGCTGTCACGAGGCTCACAATGTCAACGATTATTTTTGGTACATGCAACGTCAACGTTTACTAATAGGAGAGAGTATGGATTTACTTCTTTCTTACATCTTAAACATGTTCCGAGATCCCTATGAAATTTTGGAAGAGTGATGGGGGAATGTGATTGATTGAGATTTGCGAAGAAAGATTTCATAATTGTAAGATCTCTTTCTTTTTTTTTTTTTTTTTTTGACCCACCAATTTATTTTTTAAAATTTTAAAAATCTAAAACAAAGTTAAGGTACTTGTTAATTTTTTTTAAGTAAAATTAATTTATAATTTAATATTATTTAAATATTATTTTTAATTTTTTTTATTCAAGTAGACCTCACTTATTATATAATATAAGATTATAAATAAATTATACTCACTTAAAAAAAAGATTTGAAATAAAATTTTTTTGACCGAGTTAAAATGTCTCTACGCTTCCACTGCTACATTACCAGTGTAACCCATACAAGGTGTAGCGTTACCGAATACAATGTTCACACTAGTCCTTATTACCATTATGTGTGTCTTACATTCTTAATGTCTTGAATGGACTTAAAAAGTCAAAGTGCTAAACCTCAGAGATTTCCAAGAGCAGGGGCAAATCTATGACTGTGCATATTTTAGTTGAGGCAATTGCCCAAATGTACAAACAAGCGTGGGTGTCAGTAGAAAAATTAAAAAAGATCAATTTTTTGATTAAAACTTTATGTACATTTGTATGAATTTCGTTCATATGAACATTATACTTACATATTATAATATTTTGTCCCTGCTGGAAAAAGTTTCTAGGTCTGCTCATATTCTTGACATTTTAGTTATACTTTTTAATTGCAAGTCACAAGTCTAAATATTTAGTCCAATCAAATACTCTTAATTAGATATATTAAAATGGATCGTCAAATTATTTTTAAATCAAACTGTTTTTGAGTCAAGTTGAGCTTGAGTATTTTTACATGGATTCAGATCAATTCAAATTAAAATTTGACACCTCTACTCAAGACTTCTCTCGTTAAGAAATGAGGAACAACTAAAAAAATAAGAGGGTTGTGATGGAAGGTCGTCTCCTCCCGTTTAAGATGTTGACAGGAGAGGAACGGCTATCAATTGTTGGGTGCGGTTGAGGTGTGCTGGTGGCAGCAGCATTTGAAAAGCAAGGCGAGGCACACGAGATTCGTGTGTGGAGCGTGCCACCTATTGGCTACCACTTTACCAGCCCACGCCATCCGCAAGCCTTCGCCGGCTTTACTCCATTGGACGGCACATCTCTTCGCGGGACCATTGACTAGTGCTTGTGATAATAATATTTAATTACTTCAACAACCGCACGACTGCGATGCATAAATATAAGCGTCCAACTTTTTAAACATATTATATACAATATCTATACGTTTAGTACGTGATGTAGAATATGATATAGAATAAAATAAAATAAAAGATTACCGAAAAAGTTTTTAGTCCAGTTGATTATTATTAGGACTAAGGTAAATATGAGAGGAACTATTTCATATTATTAATGTTATTTTACTTGTTTCATTCATAATGGCCAACTGATGATTCTATCTTCCCGGGCTTCCAAAGAATCTTTGTTTTTAAAATGTAAAAACCGGAGGGATACTTCACAATCTCACTAGAAATGTGTTGGATATATATTATAAGGTAAGTCAAATTGTTACGCTGAATTATGAGAGAGCAATAAGAGTTATCGACTGCTCTAACACCCTATAAGACTAAATATAGTCTTTCTAAGAATTAAATTCTAAATTTGTCCCTCTTCATGTTAACAGTAAATTAGATTATGTGTTGACTAATTAAACTTCAACAAAATACTTCTATAGCTTTGACTAGTATCTATCCTAGCCTAAGCTCACATTTGAATATTTCTACATGAGTTTCTTGGCATCAACAAAAAAAAAAAAAAAAAAAAAAAGGAAAGGAAAGTTCCTTCACCCTATTGCATATCCCTTGAAATTCCATCGTTTGTTCAGAAACAAAAAGATGGTAAAATGCAAATTATTGCGCTTCCAGAATCAAAGAACTTCGGAATTTCTTTATCCAAAATTAAAATTTATCAGTAGTAAATACAGTCAACAACAGTTTCCTCAAAAAAAAAAAAAAAAAAAAAAGAATATAGTCAACAACTGCAAAAACAATAGTATACTTCTTTTACGATGATGATTTATTTAAACAAAAAAAGAAAATTGTCCACACCTGGCGGTCGGATAAATTGCAGGGCAACACCATGACATGACTGGCACTCGAGCTTCAACTTTATGTCTTGTCTGGTGCTCGTTTTAAGCTTACGTGTGGCACACGTTCTCTAAACATAATTGGCACTGCCTAGCTATAAAATGGATTTTAATGTGAAAATTTCCACTATTGTTGGAGATCAGATCCCATTATCTACGAGCTCAAAACATACGTATCTAATCCTGAACAACTTTTTAAATTAGCTGTGTGGCCATTTAACTTTGTTGGAGATCAGATCCCACCATCCCCATGCATGCACAGGCACACAGCCGTCCCTTTTTCTTTCCCCATGAAATGTTGTAACCCTTTTTCATCATCCTTTGTATCTGTAATGGTCTTTTAACTTTGGGTTACACAACTAAAATTATTTCAGTCACTGACCATCTAAGTTAATGCTCTAAAACTTATAAGATCGTCACCTTTGTCTAACATTGTAATGTTGTAAATGTGATTAGGCGTAAAAAATGTCACATATGGCCTTCCTTGATCTAGATCTACACTCCATGGTCAGATCCCACCATTTTTGTTGTTTCCGACAGCGGTGCCCTTGCGGTCTATGTCGTCTCCACTGCAGCCACCATCGCTGGAACTGCCGTACCGGTTTCCGGTGAAGCTTTCTCCATTCCTGCCATCTTTGCCGGCTTCCCAGTATCGACTGCCGGCTGGATCGTCGAAGACCATGCTACTGCTGTTGGAGTTTGTGTCACCGTCGGCGCCCCCTATGCTGCCACCTTTGCTGGAGCAGCCGCTGCTACTACCCACACATCCTTCGTTGCTGATCACATCCTCGCCGCCGCCGGCGTCGCCCCCCTATCGCCATTTCTGCCTCTGGACTGGACAGAAACAGTTTCTGTTCCTTTTGTTTGATTTTGGTGACTTGTAATGTGTTTGTTTGTGTTTACATTAGTATGTTGACTATTTTAGAAATCCTTGCGACATATGTTCAAACGATTTTTGATGTAAGTCCGCCGAAATGCGGTATGTGTTATTATAAGCAGCTTTCTACTGTTAGAGTTGATCCTATAGGTTGTCTCGGGTTTTGTGGCTGTTTAATTAATAGTCAGTTTAACCATTTGTCATGTAGACCTTTTGTGCCGTTTTACTTTCTTGCTTTAAGCAAGTATTGTCGGTGTCTTCGAATAGGCTCTATGTATAAATTCATTGAATATTAATACAACGGTTCCATTTCAATCAAAAAAAAAAAATGTAATGTTGTAAATAATGAAAAGAGTGTTTGGGCGGCATGAGATTCTTTGCGATTGTAGTTGATATAAACCCTTAAACGCTTGGAATAGCTACTCATGCTTTTAGATTTGTTATTATTTGTGAGTTTTTTTAAATTAAGATATTTATTAATTTTATTTTTTTTTATGAATAAAATTTACTGATAATTTAAAAGCATATAAAATTGCATACACATGATAAGCTGAGAAAGGTTGAGCCATTACGGGAATAGAGAAACGTAAAAGTATATCTTTCATTTTTTTGGTAAGTAAACTTAAAGATTTAGGGAGCATGATCTGCGCCACTGATGAAGTAGTTCTGTACACTTCTCCAGCAATGTGCATTCATGGGAAAGTACGATTAATGACCACATCACGTTGAAATTAGCGGCAAAGGATGTTTATTCGATACTTATTTTTTGCTCCCATCTCTGTTTATGTCAATTCACACATCAATTTAGGTTTACATTAATGACCACACAAAACAGTTAGAGCTCAAAAAGTGAAGAGGAGAAAGAGAATAGACATCATTCCTCCTATAGTATAGAGACTGGTCTCCATGAGAAAGGAGGGAGCCTTGAGTAAGAATTCGAGGAGCTCCAAGGAGAGATTCTTGGATTACTCAATACTTGGATGGATAAAGAAGCAAAGGAAAAGGAGGCACTCCCGCGGCTAGGGTCTACATAAGCTGCTTTTCTAGAAAAAGAAATAAGCACATCAACCACCAACAAGAAAATGCAAAACACATGGAGACGGACTCTGCCCTTAGCATCCAAAGTGAGACATTTCCTGTCAATAATAAGATTAACATTTGCAAATGGACTGCTATAAATCGGATATAAAATGAAAATCATTCCCATTCTACAAAATACTATGTCCATTATCCAAATTCCAAGACAATGCCAATTATAAGTATGTATATATAAAAGCAAAATAGGCCAGTAATCATTAAATTAATATTTGTCGCATTTTTTCAGTTGTGTATGTATGATTTGTGCATCTATTGATATATTTTTTATGTTTGATCGCTTTTGTCTTCTTTTTCCACCCAAAAGTAAGGTTTTGAGGAATGAATTAGTCATTAAATTAAAAAATTAAGAGATTCAAGATTCAATCTGTTTAATTGTAGTTAAACTGATAAAATCTGTATTTAGTATTAAATATATAAAAAATTTAATATAAAATGTGATAACATATAAATATAAGTATTATACATACTATAATACTATATTTGAAAGATTTAGTCACATGTAATTTATAATTTAATATATAATAATATTAAAATTTTAATTATAAAGTGTACTACAATTATATATTTTTATTTTAAAAGTATCTTTTGTGTGAAAGGAAAAAAAAAATTATTTTAAGAAAATGTTTAAAATTAAAATTT
Organism: Carallia pectinifolia; assembly: GCA_037832335.1. Taxonomy (NCBI): domain Eukaryota; kingdom Viridiplantae; phylum Streptophyta; class Magnoliopsida; order Malpighiales; family Rhizophoraceae; genus Carallia; species Carallia pectinifolia. The sequence goes on from CM075453.1 coordinate 37,125,600, forward strand.
TTTTTATCATTTTTCAAGTCAAAAAGTTATTTATTTTCTCTTGCATATTTTTTGAAAAAAAATCAAAATATATATATTTTCCTTTGAGAAAGTATTATATATATATATATATATATATTATTTACCTAATATGTATTAAAAGTAATTGGTGGAGTAGTGGTTGACAGTCTCTTTAGTCAATCTTAAAGTTCAAGTTGGATCCTCCAAATATAGTCCATCTCATAAACCAATTAACTAACTTTTTCGATCCTTCCAGTCGAATCAACCGATTCCATTCAGTTCTAATAATATTGCTCAAAAGTTGAATAATCATAAAAAGTTAAGTTTTAGAAATAAAAATAGCCCAAACATCCATATTCCATAGCACAAAATAAAAACATAAACATGAAAAAAATGGCCAATAAAAAATAAGTACTCCCAGTGGGCTTTCCTTTTTCATCAATTTTTTCCGTGCGAGTAGAAAAAAAGGAAAAACAAAACAGTCAGCATCTTCTGAATTTTCCTACGGAGAATTAAAAAAGAAAGACAGAAGAAGAAAATAAAACCGTGGAGAAACGGAAAATGGAAACGTGCGCGGTAAACGGAGGTTACCTCGTTTTCGGCATTGGAATGGTGCTTGTAAACCAAGCGGAGGAAACGGCAGCGGTCGAACAGCTGAGCGATGTCGACGGACTGGCCGGTCGCAAAGGCCAAGGCCAACCGGTGAAGCGCCTCCAGCTCATTTCCAATCGCTTTGTGGAAGTAGATGAAAATTAGAATCGGCGAGCTCTCCAAACACACCTTCTTGGAATTCAGCTCCTCCTTCACCGTCGTCTCCGACAGAATCGCCCCCTCCCTTCTGTGAAATTCCGGTAACGGCGCAGCCATATCTCTCACCGTCTAGAAATTTCTACATACAATTCTCTCTCTCTCTCTCGGTGGCACGCTCTCTTTCGTCGGCGTTACAGCGTTTCTCTCTCGCTCTCTCTCTCACTGTTTCGTTTTTAATTGTTCCGACGGGGAGGGCTTTGCTTCGTTGTTTTCAAGTCTTTTTTTGATTTTTTTTTTTTTTGTCTGCAATGGGTGGGGCCGGGCGTAGGATGATCCGATGATCATATATCTCTAAATTGAGATTGGTGCCACGTGGCGTGAAGTTGACACGTTGGATGATTAAAACATGAGAGGAGTTTTTTTGTCCTATTATTAACTAGTGAAAAATTTTGTAGACAGATGAAATTTTTTTACTGCGTTCACACGCATTTTTTTTGTAATCACGACCGTTTTTGTTGCAACTAAAATGATAAAAAATGATACAAAAAGTATTATTATTTTTTCGTTTCACATTTATTCCTTATAGTTGCACAAAAAATACTCGTAATTGTACAAAAAAAAAGACATGTGGACACAGTAGGAAAAATTCATTTGCCCATGGAATGGAACCCTATTAACTATTGAGTCGTTGCAACGCAAAGATACAGAAACGTACAGAGAAACGTAGAGAGTTTGAGTACGTGTGTTTCATATAATAAGATAAAATAGTGTAGATTAAAGATTAATTATTTTATTTTGATTTATGTTTAATTAATTAATAAAATAAATATAAAAAAAATTAATTTAAATTTATTGTTTATAAATATAAAATAATACTATCTCTTTTACTTCTATGAGTTAATCTACCTTATTTTATAGATTAATATTAACAAATTTTTATTTAATCTTAAATTTTTATTTAAAATAAATTTTAAATATTTTTCAAAAATTAATATAAAATTAAAAAATTTATTTCTCTCACTTCTTTTTCTCTCTCCTCCTTCCTCTCTCTTTCTTTTCTCTCTCCTCATTCCTCTCTCTTTCTTTTCTCTCTCCTCCTTCCTCTCTCTCTTTTTCCTCCCACCTCTCTCACTCCTTGTCTCTCTCCCTTTCTTTTCTCTCTCCTCTCCGTCCCTCTGTCTCTCACTCCTCCTCTCTCTCTCTCTCACACTCCTATTCTCTCTCTCTCTCACACTCCTAGTCTCTCTCTCTCTCCCTTTTTCCTCTCTCTCTCTTCTCCCCTCCCTTTTTTACTATTTCCTCGGTCTTCTTGATTTTAACTATTTTTGATAAAAAAATGTTAAAATTAATAATAAATATAAATTAATAATTTATAAAAGTAAAAAAATCATTTTAAGATACTAATTTTGTTTTATATATTCTAAATATGAGATAAGATAACTATTCTATATTATTTGAGGGTTTATTTGGATTACCTGTTAAATGTTACTGTTACTGATTATTATTGCTAATTTCTACTATTGATTACTAATTATTGATTCATATTATTGATTGCTGATAAAATTAAGAAATATTTGATTAATTTTATACTTACTATTACTGTTGAATAATGAAATGTCTAATTTAGACATCTAATTTATGTAAATATATCATATTAAAAATTTTATTTTTATATTTTATAATTTTAGAATAATATTTTATAAATAATATTAAGAATTTTTTTACTTAATTTTTAATTTTTTCAAAAAATTTATTTTTTTACAAGATTGTAAAAATATAATGCTTAAGATTTTTTATAAGTGTCAATATTAAATAAAATTGAAGTAAAAGAAATATTATTTAAATATAGTTGAAAAAAGATAATATTATATTTATATAAATATTAATGAAATAGATTAACATATCTAATTTATGTGACAAGTATAAAAATAATAAGAAAATTATATAAATATTTTGTAAGGGTAATTTAGTCAATATAAATTATTATTAATATTAAAAAATAAAAAGTAACCTAAAAAGCAGTAAAAAGTAGTATTGAATTACTTTTCAATTAACTGTTGTTAAAGAATCATATAAAGAAATAAAAAAATTAAACAATAGGACAAAAAAATTTATCATATACATATCTCCTTTTTTTTTAAAAATGAAATTCAAATGCATAACTTCAAAATTTTATCCAAACACCCTTTGATGCTATTCAAATATAATATAAGCTAGTGATTGAGCCTATTCTATATAATATTAGTCCATATTATTTTATACTATATTATCTAATTTACGTATTAAATACACCTTTTGTGAAAGATATTCTTGAATCCTTTGACCCTAAATATGCTTTATATTTAAAAAAAAGTATCAAAGATAATTATAAAAAAGTGATTAAGATTTTAAAAACTAAAACAATAAAAATGACTGCACGTTGTGTCAGAAAAATTGAGTAAACAAAAAGGAAATCGGTGCGCAAACCCCCTATTATAATGATATAAATATAATTGATATCGGTCGCAACGTCAACGATTACTAATAGGAGATTCAGATTTACTTCTTTGATTCTTTCTTACTTCTTAAACATGTTCCGAGATCCCTATGAAAATTTGGAAGAGAGATGGTGGAATGTGATTGATTGAGATTTGTGAAGAAGGATTTTATTTCTATTACATAAATGATCATTACACTTACTTGTATATATTCTTTATAATGGGGCTGATACGGAATAGATCCGTAAGTCTAGACAAAATTTTCGCGGGTCTGAAGACGTCCATTGTAAGATCTCATTTTCCTTGGACCCAATTTATTCGGAAAGGCAGATCCAAAACAAACTTAGGGGCTGTTTGTTTTTGTTGTTGAGTGGTGTTGTTACTGTTTAGATTAAAACTAAAAAGTTTAAAGGTATTTGGTAAAATTTTTTATTCTGTCGTTGAAAATACTTTTTAATCTCAACGATAACTTATATGAAAAATAAAATTTAGTTCATTTTTTTTTAGAGAAAAAGCAGCGATGAATAATATAATTACTAAATTAGCCTCCAAACCAATGTACAAGAACAAATTGCAGCACTGTGCACACGGTCCCGCAGGTGGTGCAGGAGGCGACGGTACCTTGTAGCAAATATCAAAAAACGAACTGCTCAATAAATAGTATCAAAAAACGGAAAGAGAAGAAAGTGATAGATATATAATAATTTAAATTATTAAATTTTTAAAAATGTATTAAATTTAAAAAATAAATAATTTATTAAATATAAATATATTTAGTGTGTGTCTTCTACCTATCTCATCAAATATATTTATTTATTCAAGTTCATAAAAAAAAAAGTCTCATCAAGCATATTTACACGTATTTCATCGAGTAAGTCTATGTAATTAAGTTCATAAAAAAATATTTTTTGCAACTTTTTCTTATGTAAATAGTGAAATAAATATTAAAATAATATTATTTAATTTATAAATAATCAATAGATACACGGTAACTTCCCTTTTTTAATAGGTAAACAGTAATTTTCTTTTTTTTCCTTTTATTTTAATTGTGAAACAATAATTTATACAATAAAAATAATAATTTTTTTAGTACAGTAATATGTATAGTAAAAATAATATTTTTAAAATAATAATATTTATTATAACTTAGAGTTGATCTTAATATTTATTATAAGTTATAGTTAATCTTCAAATCACACATTTAATAAATTTTATTTATAAATCGAAAGATACGATTTTATAAACTTAGTTTAAATTAACTAGAGAAAAAAGATTATTTATTATAATAAACTAAAAATATAATATCTAAAATAATTATTTTATTATTTAATCAATCATAATTTATATTAATTTAATCAAAATTATAATTTTATTTTATTTATTAATAATAAAAATCAACAATCAGTGACATCAATGAATAACACCAAAACCAACCACCCTCTTAAAATATCTATACAATTCCGCTCCATAACCACCGAAACCCATACAAAGTCTAGCGTTACCAGATACGATATTCATAATAGTCCCTACTTCCATTTTGTCTGTCTTACATTCTTGGCTCTTTGAATTGACTTGAAGTGCTCATCTTAGAGATATCTCTGATCAGGGCAGATCTATGTATATTTTGGTGGAGGCAATTGCCCAGTGCTAGTGACTAAGAGTGTGTTTAGAGTGCGAGGAAAAGAAAAAAAATGAGAGGAAAGGAGGAGAAAAAGAAAGAAAGTTGAGAGAAAATAAAATTATTTGAAGTGATAGAGAAAGCTGCGAGAAAAAAATTAGTTGAAAGAAAAGGTGAATAGTAATTTGTGAGAGAAAAAGTAGAGAGAAAATAAAATTATTTGGAGTGGTAGAAAAATGTGAGAAAAAAAAGTATGGTAAAAGAAAAGGTAAATAGTTATTTGTGAGAGAAAAAATAGAGAGAAAATAAAATTGTTGGGAGTAATGCAGAAAGTGAAGAGAAAGAAAACTAAAAAAGAAAAGTAAATAGTAATAATTATATTTTTCTTTCTCCTTAATTTTCCTTCACACACCAAACATAGCATAATTGTTAGTATAAAATTGGAAAAAAGAGCAATTTTTTGTTTAAAATTATATGAGCATTTTCATGAAGGGAGCCATTATATAGTCATACGTTTGATCTAAATGTAAGATCATACTCTCCCTTATCTTTTTTTAAAAAAATTAAACTTTAGATTTATTAATTATTATTATAAATATAATTAGTATTATTCCTAAATCTCAATTTTCAAAAAAAAAAAATTCAAAATTTCTTTTTGAAGCCAACGTTTAGTCAATTTTTTTTTAATTTATAAATTCTATCATTATGAGCATTAAATTGATACATTACTATATTTTATCTCACCATAGAATGTTTTTTAATTCTCCGCTGTCCCGTACAAGAGGTTTTTGAACTCTTACGAACCTGTCCCGTATGAGAAGTTTGACAGGAAAGGAACGGCTATTAATTGTTGGGTGGACTTGGCGTGGTGCTGGTGGCGGCAGCATTTGGAAAGCAAGGCAAGGCACACAAGATTCGTGTGCGGAGCGTGCCACCTATCGGCCACCACTTGATGTCTTGAACAGCCCAAGCCCGCGTAAGCCTTTGCGGGCTTACTCTATTGGAGGGCACAACTCTTTGCGCGGACCATTTATTTAGTACTTTTTTTTTGCCGCCCCGCCTCCCGCCCTGATGGCAGTCCATCTGGTACATGTTTATCTGGGTTGAGGATTCGAGGATAGGCAACAAGAATAAACCAAATTTAGTACTTTTTTTTTATTTTTTTTAAGAGTTAGATGTGGGAACAAATTTTGTGGAGTCTAAAATGGGTATTATGGCCAAACTTTTCCTGTATTATAAGTTAGGTTCAAAGTCGAAGATGATGATAACTAAAATATCGTGGGTTTGTATGTGGTTACGTTTTTTATGTCCTTGGCAGTTACCAAATTGCTTAAGGTTGTTGGTGGGGCCAAGCTTCAAGGGCCTTGTGGCTCTTGTATTGGCAAGAATTTTCATCAATTATTTTAAATAATTACTACAATAAAAAATTATCAGGTACACCCATATACTTGATATGAGTATGACAGTAAGTGCGAAATCGAGAGTTCGATATCTCAACCTTTTTAACTGTTTCTCTTTTTTCTAACAAGTTGAGTTAAATTTAAGAAAGTTCAAAAAAACAAAAAAAAAACCCATATACCAACATGCCATATGCTGAATTGATATTTTTTTAATTTTTAATCTTCAAAAAAAGTTCATGGTCATACTTTTGAACAGAAAAAGTTCCTATAATAATTGAACTAAAGGCTAAAGCCACTTGATGTTGCCATGATACCCAATGGATAGAGCAGCATCTTTTACGGAAAAGAATATAGACGACTGAAAAATATTAATTAATTAGGTAAGGAAGAAAATGCTAAAATTAAATTAATAATAAAAAATCATATAAAAGACAAATAATATGCAACAGATCCTGTTAAAATTATTTATGTTTTAGTGTATTTATATTTACGACATGGAAATTAATTAAACAAGTAAACAAAAAGACAATCTCTCCTAAACTGTATCATTTAAATGAGTAAAAAAGATTAATATAAGTTACCTCCACTATGAAGGGAGATGTGAGATTTATTGGAGAAGAGAGTTAACTTATTGTACATCTCATGATCTAATAGACCTCCTAATGAATTAAAAAAAATAAGTTACATAAAAATTGAAATTAAAATTTTAAATTAATGACAACTCTATGATAGGCACTAATAATACAAAGCTAATCAGTTAATCAAAGCTAATCAATTAGTTTTGGTTGATAATTGTTGAGAGCATGTTAAGTCTCTTGTGCTCCAAATTTGGAAAAGTGGGAGAACTCTAAATGCTGCAAAAATGATTGTGATACAAATTAAATGGGCCTCCTGTAAAATATCATCTGGAAGCTTAAGAGCGCCTGAAGTTTTTAATTTAATGAAGAATCAATATCACGCACTTACAAAGTGACAATTCGCAATCTTGCACTGAAATTATAAGCCGCAAAGACTAGCTGAGAATGATTGAGCTTCTAACTTTAAATCATTTGCAGAATTTTAATAAAGATTTCTATGGTCAGTTCAATAATTTGGAAAGTGCTTTTATTGAGTTTATTTAAACGTATGCACTTTAGGAAGAACAAAGGAACTGCTGTCCCAAATTAATAAAATCAACTTCTTCTGTAAGCAGATCATGGAAAGCAATTCGAACGAACATACCTAATGCAAATTACTTCTTCAGTTCAGATCAGCTAGCATATTCATAATAGCTATAATTTTTGCGTTCAAATTTCAAAGTACCCTAACAATCTATAGTAATATCAAGAGATATCAAATGTCGTGCATCTTGACACAAGCTATGCCCATTTAGCCATTAAGGACATGATTCCAACACCTACGAGAGCTACAGAAAAACCCCATATCTGAAGCTTTACACTTCCTTGCAATTTCGGTCCAAGAAACTCTGCAGCCAGGAGGTCCACCAGTGCCATATAATTCAGCAACCCAGCAGATGCAGCATTCAGCAGTCCCACCATAATTAAAGCTGTTGGACTGTCTTCACTGTAAACGTTTGACAAAAGAATTCCTAGCACAATACCAAAGGGAGTCGTGGTAGAGAAGAAAAACACCATGATAGCTTTCGTCTTCGTTGGATATTCAGCCTGGCGATTCATCACAGAATGCAAGTGTTAGAAAAAGTGCATTGGATCGCAAAGTATTACATGCAAGTTCCATATTAAAATTGTACCGAGTTTGTCAACCTGTAATATGCATCCTCCAAGACCCATTCCTTCAAAGAGTTGATGAAAGCACAAGGCAGCAATGAGTGGCCTGATTGTACATGGATTGTCAGATGCCCCCATTGAGAGACCTATTACCACTGAGTGAACAACGATTCCAAATTCCAGCACCTACATTTATACATTATTATATATACATATATATATATATAATTTCACAAAATAAATAAAAGAAGTCAAAGAAATGAATCTAGCAGCGAAAACATTAACACTTTTGGACTGGTGCAAGAACATTGGCAAGCGGTACCGTAAATCTTAGTTTGAGAATTGAGAATATATAAAGACATACATATATACCTGCGCCACCACCTGATTCCTTAACAGCGCCTTACCGGCATCCTCAACCTCAGACTTTTCGGCAGCTTCTAACTCTGCACCGGCGATCCCATGTTCTTCCGCTCGGTGGTGGTTTACGACGACCTCCTCTTGATTCTGATCGTTGGAATAACTATTATTACGCTTCCTACAATAAGTGAGTGCAAAAGAATCCATCATGAGGGTAACCATGGCGAACAACATGGCCACGAAAGCGCTGAAGGGGAACTTATGCCAGGGATTGTCGGGCAAGCAGGGGGACCTCAAGCAGTCGAAAGAATCAGGCAAGACGTGCATGTAGCCGGTGGCAAGGATAACACCAGAAGCAAAGAGTTTAACCAAGACGAATAAGTCTCTGTCGGGCCTGAGAGCAGGGACAGAGCGGGAGAAGAGGGGCAGGCAGACCCCGATCATGCTGGCGATGAGTATGGAAATGATTGCAATGATCTTGAGTTTCATGGCCTTGGCCTTGTCCTGGCACCCGCCACCCGACTTCTCGCATTGTTCCGCGGCTAGACTTACTGGTGAATGCTCGGAGACGAGGAGGAGGATGATGACAACCGAAGCTGTTAAGGTGAGCGCATTGAGATTGAGCTTTGAAGGGTCCATTCGCGGGTGGGGTGGGGTGGGGTGGGAGAAAGAAGCTTTGCTTTGGGTTTTGGTGAGTTGAGAGATTTTCTCGTTTTGGACTCCTAATCAAGAGCAGCTGCAAGTGATTTCCGAAGAAACAAGTTTGACATCTCTCAGGCGTGTGTTGATAGGCTTGGACTCATTTACTTAATGACTAGATTGCCCCTCAGGCATGCTATTGTGACTTTAAAGAATCTTTTCGCCCAATTTAATTTGGTAGCTTGCTGTAGTAACTATTACAAAGAAATTAGTATTGGTCTGTTCGTAATGAGCACTGTTACGTTTCCAGAAGAAAATGTGCCTGAATTGCTGCCTGAATGCAACCAGTCGGATTTAATGTGCAACCGATCGAATTGCATGTGCAACTAAATATAAGAGCAATTTTCTTCTTATAATTGGTTGCACATGCAATTCGGTCAGTTGCACATTGAATCCGCCTAGTTGCATTCGGGCAGCAATTCGAGCACTTTTTCTTCCGGAAATGTAGTTTTTTCCGTTCGTAATATGCCTGTATATAGGGAAAGAAATAGGGCGATAAAATAATTATTTTTTTATATAATTTCATGTGGTACTGGTCTGAAGTTCTTACAGGAGCCTTTCTTAAGACTCTTTTTTTTTTATTTAGGTTGACTTAGTTGGAGTTCACTTTGTAGAGATATAACTACTTAATTTTTGGCCTTGTCTCCCTTTTAACTTAAAAAAAAAAAAAGAATCTTTTCGCCTAATTAAATTCCATCTTCCAATTACGTCCATGTATAGCGTTATGGAAAAAGTTAGATTTATGGAGAAAAAGTGTCCGGAGCGCGGCATTAGAAACATTAACGGTATCATTTTAACACCAAAATATTTTATTTGAAGAATTTATTTGAATGTAATATTTTTTTTTATAATCAGATTTTCATTTTCTTCAATTAAAATTTAATAAGATATATTTTTTTCTTTTATTGTAAAAAAAAAGCGTAATTTTGTATTTGAATAAAATCTTTAAATATAATTTTTTTCAATGCTGTAATTTTTCCGAAACAAGAAATTGCTTTCCAAAACCCAAAGCGAAGCACAAATATCAACAATCACAATATCGGCAGATTAGCCGCAAATGAACAGTTGTGTATCATCACTTGCTACTTTACATTGACGAATTTGCGCTAGGCACAAACATCGTGGACTGGATGTACCAAAAAAAACACTATGAACTGAGTGCCAAAATGCATGATTATTTACGGCAAGTTGAAAAGTTAATTTCCCAAACGTCATTACCACGGTGTAAGAAAGTGTTGCACTTCTGTTTAGACTAAAATAATATTAAAAATTATTTTTTTCAACTTCTTAACGTAAGTATTTATCTGTTGTGGTGTTGTCCGATTAAATAGCCATAGTTATAATGCGCCGTCCATCTTAACCGAGGACGTTTATGCCGCATTTTTCCCTTGGGGTGTAATTGTTTATTTAATATCACAAAAATCAAATAATTAATATTTAATTGATTGATCACCTGATGTGATAATCTAATTTGACAACTAGTATAATTTTTCTTACTCACGACTCTAATTTGAGTCTTGTGAGCTGTGTTTGCTTGGCCTTCAAAACCATCCAGCAATGTCTAGCAACTGCGCTCTCCGATTTACAACTTATTAATACTTAGTCAGTTTGAGGAAGTGATGTACGGTCCCAACACTGCTCGAGATGGATGAGGTTAAACAGATATAAAACGGGTAAATCCCAACTCTCAAATCCAATAACCGGCATACATGTGGTAGATTTATTTTTTGGTGAAAAAAATATTTAATTGATTACATACGATGTAGTAATTTAGTAGTAATATAATGTATTTTTTTAGTATTGACTCAAATTCAAATCCTCTCATTGTCGTTGATCTCAAGGTTAAAGTGGATTTACGGCGAAAGCACGATATGTTGGGTTTCAGAGTAAGTGGAGGCCTACACGAACCAAATAGTACTTAAGTGGGAGATCTTCTATGGAGAAGTTGGATGAAAACATCGACGAATGACCTCTAATTTCGACACACAGATATAATGACTAATATATTTACAATATTATTTTTTACTTAAAAAAAATCAATTTTTTTGAACCGCGTAAGAGATTAAAGTAAATCTTTAATTGTCACTTAATAATCAGCCCATTAATATCAATACTTTAGTCACGAAATTCGTAGAATACTTTGCAAAAGATGACATAATATGTATCTAGTGCGCACACGAAATCACGAGTGCATATGTTTGTTATAAGAATAAAAAATTCGTCGGTAGATATATCAGTAATCAGATTTATAAGTCGAAATCAGAGTAATCTTTGTTTAAAATTACTTCATTCAACTGTCCTTAAAAGAACAAACCCTCCACTGGAGTAGTAGTGAGGGTGAATGTGACTCCTTTATATAAAACTACAACAATTATTGAGTTTATAACTTATCATTGCGTTACAATATTTAGTCACTTCAGCGGCCATCTAGCCATTTGTCAAAGAAAAGCGAGAGTGTAAAAACTCAAACTCGGATCACAAGAATAGAAACATACCAACTTACCACAGATTTATCACCAAGTGCATATTCTCTCTCTATAATCTTTGACCAATTTTATACCTCTATCAAGAGTAGCAATTATTTAAATGATTTGAGGAAAGATCAATCGTCTCTTTCGTTATGAATTATCATCTCTATCACAAATAAAAATATGATTATTTTTTTGATTTAAGAGTGAAATTGAGAAAATATAATCTAATTGTCGCCTGATTTAATTTATTCTTTTCTCATATCTTTGAACGAGACTTTGTTTTTAATCAAAACAGAATCTTTGTATTAATACGTGAAAAATTGTACATAGGACCTACGTGGAAGTATCGAAAATACTTGTTTGAAGTAGGAGAAATAATCGATAGAAAAGGCCTATACATCATGTGGTCAAAACGACCATTAACAAACTGGACGCAAAACTCGAGACTAACTAGATTGCAATTAAATCTACTTAACTTCAAAGTGTTAATTAGATCTAAACCAGTCAGGGAAAATTGTATACAGTAGCACAAATCGTATCTCGACAGACCAATGACAAAATCATCTAGGTATTCCGGACAATGATTTTCCAAACGGCTAGACGACAATTATAAACATATATGCAGGCAATCACCCAACCCAAAAAGCTACAACACAAACCCTTTCTAACTGTTACAATACAAATCCATAGCATGAATTGTGCATGTTGTTCATAACATCGATGACTATGGCATGGTCTGCGCACTTTAAGTAGTGGCCAAAATACCTTCTAATATGTGATTGCATCTTAAGAAAGTCATCAGGTTTGCAGCGGCACAAAAAAATTCTCACTAGTCTATAATGGATTGAACACCCTGGGTTGTCATCACTAGTTGGTGTTTTGTTTATGCCAAATGAGCCATAAAAGAAGATGTCTCAGCTGATGAAGTTGCCCAAGATTCCAACCTCCTTTCCCCTTCCAGCAACTGAGAGCAGCCAACTAGTATTATCTGGCCAAAGAGAACAAAATGTTTCAGACCTAAGTAAAGCTAATCTAAACAATAAATGGGAATTTACAATCCAGAAAACTAAGGCTAGAATTTGTTCAGCAACTCATCACTGACTGCATCCGGCAACTAAGGAATACGCAGGAGGTTAATTCGGATCGAGCCATTGTTACCTTTGCCAACATATATCCTGCAGCAGCATTTCCGGCTAGTGCACATCTTATAGAACCCTTTGACGTTCAGACAATTTACCCGTCCAATCCTTGGCTTGGACCTCACCAAATGTTTCCTGCCACGTTTCCTTTATGAGCTCTCTACATCGATCCATAAAAGCCCACTTAGCTTCAAACCTAAAGATATAAGACCTTCTTCTTACAAGCTTTTCAGTGGATAGCACAATAGGGCAGTGGTCCGACCCTATTCTTAGCTCGTGGATGAGAAAAGTGTTTGGGAATAACCATGACCACTCTAAATTCATCAAAGCTCTGTCTAGTCGTTGCAAGATGTGCTGAAAATCATGCTTGTTATTACTCCACGTAAAAGTCGACCGCTTATACCCCAAGTCAAGAAGTTCATGTCTAGCCATAAAGTTTACAAAAGGATCTCTTTGTAACCAGTGGACCTGCCTTCTTCCCTCTTTCTCCTTTTCGCTAGTAAGGTAATTGAAATCCTTGATGCACACAAATGGCCAATCGCCTTACGGAATCATATCATCCAAAGTTTCCCAAGTAGCATTTCTACAAACCCGTTTTGGATCATCGTAAATTCTAGAAAATAGCCACTCCCTGTTGTCGTGACTATCACACAGACAATTTATAATATTGGGAAATGACTTGATAACCTGAACTTTTATGTCGTCCGTCCACTATAACACGAGGCCACCCTTGCGCCCCACTAGTTCAACATGCTCTAACTAAGCAAAACGAAATCAACTCATTAGCTTTTCTAACCATCCTTTCTTCTGTTTAGTTTTCGACCAAAAAATTATCATAAGGAGATGCTTCTGAATGAGCTATCCAAGAGTTCGAATTGTCAAGGGTTACCCTAAACCTTGACAGTCAATCCTTGACAGTTCTAAGCCATGATCAACATTAGCAGTCGTGTAGCTGTAGGCTAACCACCACTGCCTTACGAGTAAAGGATCATCAGTAGAACCATTAGAAGACAACAAGGTGTTCTATTGAATTGGGGTTGTTCCGACGGTGCTCTGGTGAGCAGAAGAAGACAAGTTAGCTGAGAGGGAAATATTAGAAGCTGGCACATCCACATTGGGCTGCTTAGTATGTTTCGCTCTAGTTTGGGCTTTCATTCTTTTTGGTTTAAAATGTTCAGGGGCCTTTGTAGGCTTATTGGACGAGCTCGGCCTAAAGGGATCAGGTTGGATAGTGAGGCTATGGGCTTGGGGCAGCTGTGGTGTGGAGATATAGATGCGGTCAGTGGTCCCAAGTGGCGAAGGTTTGACTAAGTGGATACCTATGTGGGGATGTGTATCTAAGGTCAGAGGCTTTGTCTTTCTCGATTTTTTCAGAGTGGTATTGGGGACTGAATTTTTCCTTTTCGGGGTAAGGTTAGGGAAGGTGGGGTCTGCGGGCTGAGAAAGTGAGGATTCGATCGATCCCAGAAAAGGAAGGTTGGAATTAATAAGGTTTTTGTCTACAGTGCTTTGTAACGGAATCTCGGGTGACATGTTTTGGCCAAAAGCTGGGTTGTTGACTGTCGTCCTCTCATATTCAGAAGGCTTGTGGTTTGACGTCTCTGCCAGGCTTGGTCGAAAAGCAAGTTTTCTGGTGCTATATTCCGGCTACTCTCGAAGGGGGGATTATCTGCAAGGAGGCCTTCATTCCATCAACCAGGGACCAACGGCCTACTCCACCCTAAAACCAGTGGCTCTGCTCTCATATGAACGCTTAAAGGTCTGCTCCTTGGAGCATCAGCATTCTAAAACTCCTTGGAGTCTCTGTACAGGCACCCTTTGTCCACATGTCCAAATACCCCACAGCAAAAGCACATCTCCAAGAGCTTTTCATACTTGAAAGAAACCCAGCTGAAACTCTCTTTCTTTATTCGATTAAAACCAACAAAAAGCGGTTTATCGACACAAAATCTGACCTTGAGCCTTATGAAGCTATTGATTGGGCCCTTAGATTCCAGAGAGAAGTCAGCTTTGATCAAGCCGGCAAAGAGTTTGCCGATGATTGCAGCATTCCCCTGGGCCATCAAAGCTAAGGGTAGGCAGTGTACTTTCAGCCAAATTGCCGACGTTGAAAGGTCGATCTCCTCTAAGGCAAGATTAGGATCCCATTCCTTGATAACAAGGAGGTACCGTGCTGTGGACCAGGGAGTCCCGTTTAACACTCGCTTACGTTTCGCTTCAAACTGGAAGTTTAATAGGAACACATTGGTGCTCAGTAGCTTGACATCCAACTCCCCTCTCAAGCCTCAGGCCCTCTTTAGGGTGTCCTTAACTATGACTGCCCCGAAATGCTTATCAGCTACAACTCGACTGACAAGCTGAAATTTTGTGACTTTATCTGCCAAGGGGAAATCCTCTTTATATTATACTGAAAATCTTTTATGTAATATGTAAGAAATTTTCGTAATTTTATATAATTTTATATTTTTACTATGCACTGTATAAGATGTTATTTATGTCATTTAAAATGTCATGTATATATTACAAAAGCATATTATGTCTATTTGGATTCATGAGATTATGCCTGTAAAAAATTTTCTTTTTATTAATTTTATTAAGATATCCATTGTGCTATGAACTAAATAATAAGACTAATTCCTCGATAGAGAAGAAAACTCGAAGAAATTGAGAGAGAGCTCCCATCAAAGGAAAACAATTTGAGGTAGTTTTCGCAAGTGGAAATTGAAGCTTCTGGTCCAAATTGGACACATAGATGGAGTGAGATGTGGGGGGTGTTCAGATTCCCTTCTCGGATGCTGCAATCATTCCGGACCAGCAGGATTCCAGATGTACCATTAAACACGATTTATTAAAAGAGGAAGAACGAGGCTCCCTACATTTCAGGACCAAAACTATGAACTCCCCGCATTGCTCCTGAGGAAGGTTGCCCTTTTTCTGATGACGAATGACAGAAGCCACCAAATTGAGCTTGAAGCTGTTGGTTGAAAAGAAAGCAAACAGAGTCCTATTTGCGGAAGCTGGAAAAGATTTTTTGGATTTCCTCTTCAACCTTCTTTCTCTACCTGTGAGGCTCCTCACGAATTCATGCATCCTGGGGTACATTGAAAATCTTTATGAGAGCCTTCAAGGTCTTGATGAAATTACAGGCAACCCAATCAAAGCAACGCTGTTCTTCTAAAGCCTGCCGCTGCATGCCCTGCAACAAATGTGCGTCTTGTGCTTCCTGACACTGATCAAAGCAGCTCCTCATATATGAATGTATCTCAGAGAAGTCATCAGGTTTGCAGCGACACCTGATGTTCCCAAGAAGTGCGAACAAATGTGCATCCGGCTTTTATGGGACCCAAATCCGATGGGCCCATAGAAATATACCAGGTTTTGGTAGATATTAAGAAAATAAGTCTCTCTTTTGTTCAGTGTAATTTTGCTTACATATCTAAAAGTGCCAACAAACCTACTGATTGAACTGCTAAACAGTCAAGGGAGGTCCTATATTCCCAATATTGGACTACCAACCCACTAGATGCATTTGCTAAGTTGTTAATGCGTGATTTATCAGAGTAATAAAATGATAGTCAAATATTTCAGTCAAAAAAAAAAAATTTGTAGCGACACCAAAAAAAATAGACAAAAAAAAAAAAAAAAAAAGGCTTTTCACAAGTTGATGGGGCTTTGTTAAGGCCAAAATGAACCTCAGAAGCATGTTTAGAGATGCTGTCAAATCTTCCTTGGCCAGCTGATGAAAATTGCCGAAGATTCCAACCTCCTTGCACTATCCAGCAATCGAGAGCAGGTAATTAGCATTCTCTGGCCCAAAAGAATAAAATGTTTCAGATCTAAGTAATGCTAATCTTAACAACAAATGAGAATTCTCATACCCAGATATCTAAGGCTAGAATTTTTTCAGAAAGCATCACTGACTGCAGCCAGCAACTGAAAAAAACGAAGGAGGTTAATTAAGGTCGAGCCATTGTTACCTTTGCCAACAAATATTCTGCATTGGCATTTCCGGCTAGTGCACATCTGGTTAATAGACCTTCTATTGCCGAAGTAACTTTAACCGATCGACACAGCTTAAATACCTCTTCATTGTCCGCAAGTTACATAAATAATTTGCAACGTCAAAACATATTACATGGATTAAAAAAAAAAAAGCCATAGCAAAAGAATTTAAAGAAAGATGGACTGAAGTGCTAATTTTTAAACTGACTATGCATGTTAAAGCCATATCTTAGACTAGACCAAGTTCAAAACCAAGATTCTCAATAAAACGTTGGATACAGGACAACGAGGAACACAAGTCCAATTCAGAATGATTCTCCGTCCGAAATCAATTCCATGAGTCAGATCTTCCAATCTATAGCTATAAATAAACCGTATAATTATGTCTGTCTACAATAATTTTTGGGAAATGAATTTGATGAATTAGGAAGAAAAATTAATGTCTCTCTCATTTTTCTTGTTTTAAAAATATTTTTCAAATGCAAATGTTAATAATTTTCTCTTCGTCTTTCTATCCTCTCCACTTTTTTTCCCTTTTCCCCGACACAATCTTAGAATTTTCTGTTTAAAATTATAAACTCCAATCTTAAAAAAATGTATACCACCTGTAGCCTGATGGCAATTGAGCGTGTCTTTGCCTCCTTTCACTTGTGATATGGATTAGAATTTCAATAGCAATACTTTGAAATTTTGACTCTTAATTTCTTTAGTTTAAACGTGAGTTGAGTACTGTTAAGTAGGTCTTTTTTAATGGATTGAGTTGAATTGAGTTTTTAAACAAAAATACTTCAATCTCAATTAGTAAATTTGATAACTAATATACTTATTATGAATTTTTTTTTTGCTGCTTAAAAAAATTCTTGAAAAAATGTATAAGATTACAAATATAAAAAAAAATTGTCTAAACTTAGAGAAAATTATAAGAATAAAAAGAATTGCCTATATTGTGCAGTGATTTAATGAGAACTTGAGTTCATATTAGTCCTTAAAATTATTAAAAAATATTCAGAGTGATTAAATATTTTTATTTTTATTTTAAAAATTTTAAATTTTAATAAAAAAATGAATAAAAAATTTATAAGAATGAATAGAATTAACTCATCACTTAACTTAATGGATATTTTTTATAGCTAAAAAAAAGAAATTAATTAATCTTTTTCTTAAACTTTGCCCTGTAATAAAATGTATTAAGAGAATTCCATCTTCTTATTTAGGGATTTTTTGCTAAAAACAAAAAAAACTTGTTAGGGATGATTAAAGTTGAAACTGTGCTAATTTATATTTCATTTCGCAGCTCCACTCAACTCGATTCTTCTCCTCCTTTTTGTCTCTTTACTGACTCACTCACCCTTCCAAATAAATAAAGTTTTTGAGATTATTATAAGTAAGTGTTTTCCTCCAAGAAAATAATACTTTCCAGGGAAACAAACAATTATTTCCGCAAAGCCTAGTAATCCTCGCTCGCCCTCCACAACAATCATGTTTCAATTCAATCCACCTCGCTACTAAACACCCAATCCAAAATGGTTTCCCCTTCCCTGATGGACACCCTTTTCCAGCGCACCCTCGACGACATAATCAAGGGCCTCCGCCACCAGCAAACCGGCGAGTCCGCCTTTATTTCTAAGGCCGTCGAGGAAATCCGCCGCGAGATCAAAGCCACCGACTTGCCCACCAAATCCACCGCCCTCCAGAAGCTCGCCTACCTCAATTCAATCTACTTCATCGACATGTCGTGGGCGGCCTTCCACGCCATCGAATGCATTTCCTCCCCTAATTTCACCCACAAGAAGATTGGCTACCTCGCCATTTCCCAGTCCTTCCACGAGTCCACTCCCGTCATCTTGCTGATCACTAACCAACTGCGCAAAGATCTCAAGAGCAATAACGAGTTCGAGGTGAGTTTGGCCCTTGAATGTTTGTCCAGAATTGGGAGTGTTGATTTGTGTAGAGATCTGACCCCTGAAGTCTTCACTTTGATGTCCGGTTCTAAGGTTTTTGTTAAAAAGAAGGCTATAGGTGTTGTCTTGAGGGTTTTTGGGAAATACCCAGATGCCGTCAGGGTGTGTTTTAAGAGGCTGGTTGAGAGTTTGGATGGTAGTGATCCGCAGATTTTGTCTGCAGTTGTTGGGGTATTTTGTGAACTCGCTTCTGGAGATCCCAGATTGTATCTTCCTTTAGCGCCCGAGTTTTATAGGATTTTGGTTGATTCGAGGAACAATTGGGTGTTGATTAAGGTTTTGAAGATTTTCGTGAAGCTGGCTCCTTTGGAGCATAGGTTGGCTAGAAGGATTGTTGAGCCAATTTGTGACCATATGAGGAGGTCTGGGGCGAAATCGTTGACATTCGAGTGCATCATGACTGTGGTGAGTAGCTTGACTGAGTTTGAATCTGCAGTAAAGCTTGCAGTTACGAAAATTCACGAGTTTTTGGTGGAAGATGATCCGAATCTTAAGTATCTCGGATTGCAGGCACTATCTGTTGTGGCACCAAAGCATTTGTGGGCCGTATTGGAAAATAAGGAGATTGTGATCAAGTCACTGAGTGATGAAGATCCCAATATAAAACTTGCCTCTTTGAGCTTAGTTATGGCAATGGTTTCTGAGAATAATGTTGCAGAAATTTGCAGGGTTTTGGTTAATTATGCACTCAAATCTGATCCTGAGTTCTGCAATGAGATTCTTGGTTCAATTTTATTGACATGTTGCCGGAATTTATACGAGATTATCGTCAACTTTGAATGGTATGTGTCACTTCTTGGTGAGATGTCAAGAATTCCACATTGTCACAAGGGACCAGAAATCGAGAATCAGCTTATTGATATAGGTATGAGGGTAAAGGATGCTAGACCAGAGCTTGTTCGCATTGGTCGTGATCTGCTGATTGATCCTGCATTGCTTGGGAACCCTTCCTTGCATAGGATATTATCTGCTGCCGCTTGGATTTGTGGAGAATATGTGGAGTTTTCAAAAAGTCCAGTTGAGCTTATGGAGGCACTATTACAGCCTCGTACTGTTCTCTTGCCTCCAGCAATCAGAGCTGTTTACATACAATCTGCTTTTAAGCTCTTAGTCTTTTGTCTTCATTTCTATCTCTCACAAAGGGCAGATGATATGCCCTTGGAAGTTTCAGCTTCGTCCTCCAGAAGGGACTGCCCGGAAAGCTCTTGTTTAGCAGCAAGCAAAAGTCATGCCCATCATGAACAGGTTGAACAGTTCAATCCCAGGGATTCCAGTCAATCATATGAAGATCTTTCTATTTTAGATGATCAGAAGGATCATACATCTACATCTGCTTTTCTTGAGGAAAAAAGTTTTACTCAGGAATCTATTGTAAACTTGTTAAATTTGATTGAGTTGGCCTTGGGCCCAGTGTTGGGAAGCTGTGATGTTGAGATACAAGAAAGAGCTCGCAATGTGGTTGGATTTGTTGAGTTGATAAAACAAGAAATAGTTAACTGTTCGCTTCCAAATGAAGCAACTTTGAACAGGGAAGAAGCAAAAGCTTTCAAACTTGTTGAATTGTTACATGATGCCTTCTGCGAGGAGCTTGGTCCAGTCTCAATAAATACTCAGGAGAGAGTTCGTGCACCAGATGGATTAACTTTAAAGGAGAATCTTGCTGAATTGGATGAAATCTGTGGAAGCGTACTGTTGTCTCCATCGAGTTCATTTTCTTTGGCAAGTCCATGTTATGTGGAGACTGTTGGCCATTCTTTCACTGATCTCCAAAGCAAAGAAGACACAGAAACTTCAAATGAGGCCACCTCTTTTCTTGCAGAACACCGAAAGCGGCACGGGTTATATTATCTTCCTTCGGAGAAAGATGAAATCCAGACAAATGATTATCCGCCGGCGAACGATCCTACATCCAGGATTAACTCCAATGATGATGCTGAAGACCTAGTTAAGCTTACAGAGCAGTCATTTTTCCCAAACAGAAAGCCAAACCATGCAAAGCCCAGACCTGTGGTAGTAAAGATAGATGAAGGGGATGTAGGGCCCATCACTGCAAAGAAATTAGGTACAAGAGATGATTCACTTTCTGGCGCTGTTCGTGATGTTCTTTTAGGAAATGAAGCAGCAACTGCTTCATCACCAAGTAATACAATTGATAAGCCATCTAGTAAGAGGAAAGGGAAGGAGAAACTAAATGTTGATATTGCTGAGTCAAAAGAAAATTTAGGTGATGGGGGAAAGCCTAACCAAGGAAATCCAAGCTCAAGACGAAGCAAACACAGCAGTCACAGTAAAGAGAGAAAAAAGAGAAGCCCGGGGAACGAAAATGCCAATAACACAGAAGGCAAAGAGGATAAAGATAAGCGAAAAAGTAGACATCACCGTGGTGGCCATAAAGGTCAGCAAAGAGCCGATGTGTCCTTAAATGTGGATAAACATGTGCCAGTTCCTGATTTCCTTTTGTAGCATTCAATATAATGGATCCGCGGTGCTCTAGAGATGAAGATTGATTATATAGAGTTGTTACACTGCCTTCACTGCAAAGGTTAGCCTTTTTTTCGGCCCGATTTCATATGTTCATTTTTGTTTATCAAACTTTGTGCTTTGAAGTGTTTAAACCTGGGAGTAATTTTGCATGTTGCACGTTATGGATGCAAGGAAGCTGTTATTGTAGTTTTGTCTTTTACCCTGGAAAATTTTACCGGTGAATGAGAATTTGAACTCTGCTGATTTACAGATCGTCGTGACTTGTGGGTGTCTTAATAAAAGTTGGTTTTGATCTATCTGTGTCATAATATAGTTGGTTTTGATCTATCTGACTGCAATCCTTGATTTCTAATGAAGAGATGTATTTACCTGGGACCACAACAGCTTTCTGGGACAAGGAAATGGTACTTTGCATGTTAACCATGTGATTGCCCTCCCAGGTTGGGTGGCGTTGTTGCACTAGGGAAGCACAACTGAACTTAAGATTCTTAGAGTGTGTTTGTTTCTTGTAAAACATTTTACAGGAAAAAATTTTACAGGTTTTTCGGCGTTTGTTTCACGGAAAATATTTTACATAAGCAAAATTTGGAGAAAATTTTCAGATTTTCAGGTAAAATATCTTCTCTTTTTGCAGAGCTGAAGTTATTTTCAAGAAAAACACAAATTGTGCTATAAGTGAGTGACACAGGAAAATCATTATTTTCACTGCAAATGTTTTTCCCTTCAAATATCTTACAAATGTAAGCTATTTTACAGCAAACAAACGGACCTTAAACACTTGTTGATTTTCTCGATTTAAAAAATTTGTGTGCGTTATATGTAATTGTCTTTTTGTTGTCACTTTATTTTTGCTTCCTGAACTCCTTGGCAAGTAATGAATGTTGAGGACTACTCTGAGATGAGAGCTCTCCATTAGTGATCTTACAAGTACTTTAAGCATCGTTCTGGCGCCGACGAGCCCCAGAGCCTTATGGTTGGGATTAAATCAGGACATCAATTGAGTGACCTTCGATCTGGAGCTAGTTAGTCTCTTTTCTTTTCGGTATCCAACAAAAAATAAATAAAAGATTTCAGAACAAGAAAGAGTGTCGAGGTGAACAGTCGGCCCTGAAATTTGGCTGTTTTATTATTTGATGTCCTATATATCTGACCGGTAATCCAGTCACTTGTAGAAGATTATTACCAATTATCTGATCTTTTAAGTTGTCATTTCCTAATTAATCAAAAAATGAACTACCTAGGCTTCAAAAGGAAGTGACCCTAAGCTGAAGGGACCAATCCTCCGGTCTTACGATAATACGAATGAAACAACAAAGGCCGCTTTTGCTTCACATTAACATTGTGTCTGAAAGAAGAAAAAAGAATTAGAAAATTAAGATAAATTTATTGTATTTGAAAAATATTTGAAAAGTAAAAGAGATGAAAATTTTTAATTTCTCTAATTTTCTTAACTTACTAAAACCAATCATCAAAAAAATAGGAGGGAAGTTGTTAACTCTTCTATTAAATTTATTAAATGGCATAATTGTTGTTCGCATAATTTAAAAATTATGATTTTACATTAATAAAATATTTAAATAGAATTTATTATTAAGACTAAAATTACTATTTTAATACATTTGATTTTTCTCTCACTCACTTTCTATTTTTTTTCAAACAAAAGAATTTATATTTTTTTTTCTTCTCATCATCTTTTTCTAAATATAAGAAAGGATAAAAAAATATTCATTATCTCCAATGATCATCTCTTAAAAAATATTCATTATCTCTAATGATCATCTCTCTCACTTTTCTCTATTCTAAGGATTTTATTCAAAAATAGTGTAAAGCATGTAAGTAGTGTGTTAAAACAAATAAGATGATGTCCTTACATTATGTTTTAATAAAATTCTCGGGAAAGAAGAAAGTGGGAGAAGATAATTAGAAGAGATGAATATTTTTTATTCTTTCTTATGTTTGAAAAGAGGTGATGAGAGAAAGGAAAATTATAAATTTTTTTATTTGAGAAAAGGTGAAAAGTGAGAGGAAAGAAAATAAAATATATTGAAATAGTAATTTTACCATTCATAATAAATTTTATTTAAGTAAAATTGTAATTTTAAAATTATATGCAGGATAATTGAGTCATTTAATATTTTAATAGAGAACCAATAACTTTCTTTTTATTTTTGAAATGATTAATTTTAGTAAGTTAAGGAGAATTAGAAAAATTAAAAACTTTACTCTTCTTTACCTTTGAAATATTTTTTAAATATAATAATTTACTTTAATCCTCTCACTTTCTTTTCTCTCTCTCGCCTTTCCCCGCCTCCCCTTTAAACGTAATATCAAACAATGTGTCATCTAGTGAAGCTTACTTCTTTCTTCCATCAAAGTAATTGTTTATGGATCCAAATTAAACTTAACCTGTGACTTTGACAATGTATTTGGATAAAATTTTTGAGAGAAAAGAAAGTGTAAGAGAAGAAAGTAGATGAGAGAATCATTGAAGAAAAAAAATATTTTGTATTATATCTTATGTTTAGAAAGAGGAGATGAGAATGAGGAAAAATATAAATTTTTTTATGTGAAGAAAATAAAATATATTAAAATAATAATTTTATCATCTATGATAAATTCTATTTAAATATTTATTTATCTAAAATTATAATTTTTAAATTATATGAGAAATAATTGAATCATTTAATAAATTTAATTTTTCTCCTATTTTTTAAAAAATTAATTTTGATAAATCAAAGAGGATTAAGAAAATTAAAAATATTTATCCTCCCATATTTTAAATATAATAATTTACCTTAACCTTCTCTTTTTCCTCTCCTTTGCCTCCTTTTCTCCATTCCTAAACACGTCGAAGAGTCGAGGATAGAGTGGCTATTAAGGGTCAACTGCTTTTAGTTCCAAGTCCTGACTCGCCAACATCGCCGGCCAAATACCCGGGAAGCGGACGCGTAGCCTAGTGCTGAATTGCCAAACTTGAATTTACATTTGCTTGCTGGAAAGTGACTCGATGCATTACTTGAATCATATTTTCGTTAATAAACTTGTAGGGAAAGGCAGGCCTCGTGTGGAGTAGTGAAGCATTGAGGAATATCAGAGCCAAAGGTAAATCTCACATATACCGTGCATGGCTTTTTCTTGGTCTAATTTGTTCTGCTTTATCTGCCCCCAAAGCCATGTTATTTTGAGTAGAAAACAAGAATTCACAAATTACAGAGCCCTGCAGATATATGTGCCATCTTAATTTTCTCTTCGGGTCTTCAAGATCCTAGTGGCGTAGTATTCAATTCATGTCACCTTTTCATACATAAAGTTCTCTAATCTGATTTCAGGGTGTGAAGGGAAAATGGGACATGAACAACGGCAATCAACATCAATTCCTAAGCTTATCAATTCCCATTTGCAATTAAGCCAAGCCTTTCGTGTTCTATTCTTCCTTGTTGGCTTCACGCTTGGAATCACGATTAGTTTATATATGAAGAGCTTCTCCTTCAGCTCTCAAGCTATGATCTCCTCTCATCCACAATCAGAGCCACATATGCTGTTAAGTCTAACACCAACAATACTACCACCACCACCCCTAGTAGTAAACACACCACAGTTGTTGCCACCGCCGCCTTCTCCTCCGTTGGTTAATGTTGGATCGACAACCATAACATCTCTCCTGCACAACATGGACGATGAGGAGTTGTTCAGGCGAGCAGCTACGTTTTCGAGGATTCCAGGGTCTCCTGAGCGAGTCCCAAAAGTTGCTTTCATGTTCTTGACCAAGGGACCCATGCCTTTGGGCCCTTTATGGGAAAAGTTCTTTGAAGGGCATGACGAGCTTTATAGCCTATACGTCCACCCTCATTCCTCATTTAACGATTCAGTGCCTCAGAGTTCTGTTTTCCATGGAAGAAGAATACCAAGCAAGGTCAGTCTTTTACATTCTATATGTCCAATTCGTAAGGCATAAGGTCAACGACTATATTGGTCTGCTCACAGAATTAATCTTGGAAGTTCAATTTCATTGCAGCCGGTAGAATGGGGAAGACCATCAATGATTGATGCAGAAAGGCGCCTTTTGGCCAATGCTCTTTTTGAGTTCTCCAACGAGAGATTTGTGTTACTCTCAGAGGCTTGCATTCCCTTGTTCGACTTCACAACAATATATGCCTACTTAATGAACACAAATCAGAGCTTCATAGGTTCATACGACGATCCAAGGAAGGTGGGTCGCGGTCGATACAATCCCAAAATGTTTCCTACAATAACTATATCTAATTGGCGTAAAGGGTCTCAATGGTTTGAGGTTCGTCGCAAGATTGCCATTGAAATTGTGTCCGACACCAATTATTACCCTGTCTTTCAACAGCATTGTAGCCCTCCATGTTACATGGACGAGCATTATATTCCTACGTTGGTGAATATTCGTTGCCCGGAGCAGAATTCGAACAGAAGCATCACTTGGGTTGATTGGTCTAAGAGCGGTCCGCATCCAGGAAAGTTTGGGAAGCAAGCTATTGCCAGTGAGTTTCTGGTTCAATTAGGGTTCGGCACAAACTGCAGTTACAATGGCAATATTACATCTATGTGCTTTCTGTTTGCCAGGAAGTTCCTCCCAAATACTTTGCAACCACTTTTGAAGCTTGCACCAACATTGTTGCATTTCAATGCTTGAAATTGCTAATAGCAATTCTCCTCCTTTCCTTCCTTCTACATCTTAAAATTGTTTGATTATTTACTGACAACTCTTGCCGAAAATGGGCTATTTCATTTGTGACGGGAAAATGCTGGTAAAAATCCAACAGGTGTTCAGTAACTTCTACAATTTTCATGCGAGAATTTGTGGCATTTATATACTTAAGAAATGTTAGGTACATCGAATAAACTGAACATACTGAATGTAATAAAAAAATAATAGAAATTTTGATTTTGAAAAAGAAAAAAAATTGAAAGAAAAAAAAATCTTTTTAATGAATTTTATATACAATCTATACTTTATATTTTAGAATAACATTCATCTAAATTTAAATATTAATTTTATAAAAAAAATAAAAACAATAAAAAAATATTGTCCGGTACCGGCTTCGTGTACCTAGCTGGGCCTATAGTTTGTGTCGGGAAATTGCAGCATTTCTTTATCTGATGTGTAGCTTCCTTCCTCCACCTGATTAAGCAGATTGGAAGGACTACAAGCACTAATTGATGGTTTGATGCAGAAATATGAATTGATGGATTGAATTCGAACCGCCAGATGTTAAAATAAGATTTGTGTTTTTATTTTGTATGCAATATGATGAAGTTTTACTGACATGTACTAAATACGATAATATAATTTTTGCGACATTTGTGGACCTGTGGCTGGAATTATCTCCGAAGTCCGATCAAGTCCAAAATTATTGAGAAAAAAGAAATCCGGATTGCGTTTGCCGGGAGTCGAACCCGGGTCTATTGCTTGGAAGGCAATTATCCTAACCGTTGGACTACAAACGCTGATGCTTGTTCTTGATCAGTCTACTTTATTTATACAAATATTTGGCAAAGCCATTATCTTACTTGACTTTAAATGAATAAATGATACCGAGGAGGAAAAGGCGAACACCCTTTGCTCCCTTACTTCATTCATACCTGTGAATGTGATCGACCTAATTTTCATATCTGAGAAGAGTTGCCCTTGTTGTCAGATGGAACAGAGAATTGGCAATGGCAATATAACTGACAGTGGAGCCAGGGTTTGTACAAAATTGACCAACAAGTCATTGATAAGAAAATCAATTCGAAGCATAGCCCTTTTTTTTTTTGTAAATCCCATTTTATTTTGAATGTTATTGTGTCTTTTTTTAGGATTTTGAGGGAGCCTATAGAAAA
This sequence comes from Carallia pectinifolia, assembly GCA_037832335.1. Taxonomy (NCBI): domain Eukaryota; kingdom Viridiplantae; phylum Streptophyta; class Magnoliopsida; order Malpighiales; family Rhizophoraceae; genus Carallia; species Carallia pectinifolia. Next base: position 37,152,538 of record CM075453.1, read on the forward strand.
TATATCAGTTTGATAAATTGATAATGCCAGAAAACAAGGAAAGAGGACTGAATCACATAATCATTTCTTTATTAGTACAGAAAAGTAGGATTGCTCGATACAAAAGTAATACATTGGTGCAGCAGACTGCTTTATTATTCTTATTATTATTTAGCTCTTTGCAGCATACATCGCAATAATAAATTTAGGCCGAGGAAAAGCTGACACTCAAATGCACCCTTATCCTTATTCTGAACCGTGATTGAATCCAATTTAGCTTAGTTGATGCTGAATCAAAGAATCAAAGAGAAGAATTAAAATGGGGGTCAGTAATTTTTGTACCAGAAAATCTTGGCCTCCAACAAAGTATAAATAGCAAGAGATAAACTCATAAAAGAGACTCACTTGTCACAGTTGGTGCTGGCAGAGATAGGGATGTTCAACGTAACACCACATTTCTGAGGAAGTGAGGAGGCTGCATCCCCCTTGATGTTGGGGTAGCGGCTGGCCGCTGCCTTCACACAATTGCATGCTGTCCTCCGGTCCGCAGTGGTCGGAGTGTTTGCTTGGATGCTCTTCACTCCATTGCAGCATGGCTCGGCCGGAACAGTAGCCCCACCTGTCAGGAATGGTATGCAGGAGGCCAAAGACGAGTCCACCAGGCCACAGGTTATGGCTTGTCCAGGCTTCACCATGAGTTGAACCATGGCCAGCACAACCAAGATTGAAATGACAGCCCCCTTCATTTTTCTCCTGCTAGATATATTGGCTAGTGATTAATAAACTCAAGTGTCAAGCCTCAAGGACTTTGATTCGTGAATCCCCTTTTCCGTGAATGAAGAGCTCTGATCGGGCCTATGCTATATATAATATGTAAGTTTCAGAAGCTAGAGGATGGGATAATAACACCAAAGAATTGGTTACGGAGTTTTGGCTGGTTCTTTGCATCATATCTGTGTCACTTATCTATCCGGTTATTGGGGTCTCATCTGCAGTGTTTCATTGCAGTTTCTAGCCACGAGTCTCTGCTGCTCATCAAAACAAATTAAGGGGCTAACAACTTTTGTTGGTAACTGTAACAGAAGTCTCTCACCAGAGGCTTACGTGTTTTTCCAAGATAGAAATGGGTGCGTGTAAGTCATGGGCCATCCCATGGCATTGTTACGATGACTTCAATGTACGCCTATTTGAAAAGGCGGAGAGCCGCCAAGTTTAAAACCTGCGTTGCCCATGGTATAATGCAGGATGTACCAATTTTACAGTCCAATAGCTGTTGTGGATATTAATTCAATTAAAGAGTTCTGTAAATGATCTACCTGCTTAAACTATATTTGTCCAACTTCTACTCATGTAAAAAGAAATGGATGAGTTGAGTCTAGGATTTTTTTTTTAACAAAAAAAAAAGGTGCGATTGGATATTAGTTATCCTATAACAGAGATCATTTGTCCTTATTCAACTTCCCCTAAATCAATTTAAACTGCAGTCTAAACGATCTAAAAATGCTGATTTCGTTCCCGACTATGTTCCTGACGCTGGAAATTACTTGATAGCAAATATTCCTACTCGAATGTTCATGACCAGTTTCCCTTTTTTTCAACATGAATTTGGTCATTTGTACAGTTGAGGCCCTTATATCTGCCTATATCAAAAACACCAAATCCCATGCGAAATTATCGCGTAACAACCTTTTACAGAAGCTGTATTCCTTATCATCTCTTTCCTGTCCCATGTGATTTTTTAGGCTTTCGGATCAATTAAAAGGTCAGCACAACTTGGAAGTGTCCGATCAATGACCTTTCAGTCTTGAAATAATAAAGCAGCTTCTTGCTAAGGTAAGGACGGCTACATTTAACACAAAAAAGAAAAGATTTTCTTAAATGGTCTTATTCTTATGGTTATATTTAATTTAAGCTCGTCTTTGTTTTTTATTAAAAGTTAAATTTTAAATATACTTATTATTATTTACACAAATTTTAAATATACTTATTATTATTTACACATACTTAATATTACCTTAACTTATGATTTTTTTTTTAAATTCAAATTTTTTTTTGGGTAATGCAGTATGCAAGCAATTTGACACGTCCACTTGACACATGGTTTCAAATGATGGACATTGTAAGTGGGGGATCCTAAGATTGTAGAAAGTAGACCACTAAATACTGAAGAAAATCACATAGATTAGTACTGTGAACCTCGATAAATGTCTCATGAATTCTGCTTCTCAATCCTATAGATTCCTTATATAAATCATTGTTAGAAAAAAATAAAAAATCAATGGATCCAGTAAAAAAAAAAAAAAACAGCAAAAATGGATTGAGTCCCGAGGGTGAAATTCCTCTATTGCTAAGTAGCAGGTCTCAGAATGAGAGGGCCTCTGGCCTACGGGCCAAGGTTAGAAATAAAAGTAAGACTTGGAGAATTGTTTGGGTAGAGATATGGCTTCGTCTAAAGGGAACCCTCGACTCTCAAGCAAAAATATGTTGAAGCTTATCCCTAGCGCTATCTCACATTTTATGGAATTTTTTTTTAGTAATATAAAACCGCACATTTTCATATTATAAATGTTATTAATATTTTTCGAATACATATGTCAAAATAGAAAGTGTGTAAGCAAAAGTTTTCGCGGACAAGGTTTTGGGAAACTTTGTGTGATTTATGGGAAAAGAAGGAATTTATCTCCTATCAGTATAAATCATAATACAATCTGGAAAAAAGAAGCGATAAGTGAAACATAAAAAATATTACAATTACAAACATAAAGGATAAAAAACACAAATTAAAATCGTCCAGGCCTGTTTTGGAACACCATACAAGCTTTGGATCGACCCCAAAATAAAATGAGGTAAAAAGTTTGGCAGGCACAGGCATTATGCGCCTCAGATCTTCGGCCGGACTACTTTTTTTTAATTAGGGCTGGGCTCATGTTGAGCCAGAGATTGCTCGATCCAGACCTATCCCTAGCTAATTGTAAAGGAATTTCCACAGGCTATGAAAAACCTCTAACATATAGAGGCATTATTATTATTTTAAATCCTAATTCTATAGCAAATATCTATATAAATAGTGGACCCCACTGTTAATTTAGGTTTTCTTTTTTACCCCTCTTTCAATTTAGGCATTGTGGTGTGGACGGCTTACAAAACATTAATTCAAGGCAAAGTGAAAAAAAATCAACTAATTTAGTTATTAAAGCAAATGTCAATGGATAAAGTCTTTTGGGAGATAAAATACGCTCAATGGAAAAGAGGTTTCAGTACAGTAACTGATGCTTGCTTTTTTCTTTGTTGTTTGTTTTCTTTTTGATTTGGAAAAAAAAATTTATTATAGGTATATCAGTTATAATATTTACAGGTTAGGATCGGTTTTAATATCGTTGGATACCCCATTCAACTCAACTCATAAGAAGAGACTCTCTATCTAAATATTATTGAGCTCGAGCGGGCTTTTCCTAAGCAATCCAAATAGTGTTAACGAGTTTGGAGTTAGGGGCGCATGGGTCACAATCAAGCCGAATAGTTTAGAAGCTAAAACCTCACAAGCACTGTTTGTAGGACTCGAACTTGGATTAATGGTGGAAGAATTAAGTCGAATTACCTTCAAACTATAAGTTCGTGTGGTTCTTTGTTGTTTTATTATTATTATTATTATTATTATTATTATTATTATTATTATTATTGAGGAATTGGAAGAAGTCTACCGAAATTAATTAGTATCTGAGTGCTGCTAGATGCACTGAGATGGTGCACCGAGTAGTACTTCGAAAATTAAAAATTATTTTTCTGTTATTTAAATTAAAATATAAATTAAAATATATGTTATTTTAAAATATAAAGTATAAACATTATATAAAATTGTTTACAAAAAAATTTTTCTTGAAGAAATTTTTTTTTTATTAATATAGTATAAAAAGTAATTATTATATTTATGTGTACACGAGAGTGTATGGAACTAATATTTCCCTTAGTATGCTAATCTATAAGATTGAAAAGGAATGCATAAAGAAAACAGAAACAAAAAAACAGATAACCATTCTTCATAATTTCAGAGAGTAAATTAGTACTCTCATATAATTCATTACTCAAAACCAGTACAACATTGGTGCAGCAGACAGCTGCTACAGCTTTTATTCTTCAACAAAACGCTACATCAATAAATATAGCCGAGAAGAAGTTGACACTCAGATGCTCCTTTATTCAGACGATGATGGCTTCAGTTTAGTTGATGCTGAGGCAAAAATCAGAGCAAGAAAAACAAAGAAAACTTGATTAGTAATTTAAAATATATCACAGATAATGTCAAGCAATGAACATTAATTTGGTAATTCTGTTTATGAAAAAAGATAAATGAATGCGGAAAAAGTAAGAATCAACCTTTTTTTTTTTTTTTTTTTTTTAACCAGAAGATAAATTAATGTTTACAATAAAAAATAAATAAAAAATATTTTATTTTTTGTTATAAATATAAAGCGTCTGTTAAAAAATAAAAAAAAAGGATCAATCTGTCCTGCGGCTCACTGGCGACCCGGCAGCTAAGTAAGCAGGAGAAAGGGACTCACTTGTCACAGTTGGTGCTGGCAGAGATGGGGATGTTCAACGTAACACCACATTTCTGTGGAAGTGAGGAGGCTGCGTCTCCTTGGATGTTGGGGTAGCGGCTGGCTGCTGCCTTCACACAATTGCACGCTGTCCTCCGGTCAGCGGGGGTTGGAGTGTTTGCTTGGATGTTCTTCACTCCGTTGCAGCACGGCTCCGACGGAACAGTAGCCCCGCCTGTCAAGAATGGTATGCAGGAGGCCAAAGACGAGTCCACCAGGCCACAGGTTATGGCTTGTCCAGGCTTCACCATGAGCTGAACCATGGCCAGCACAACCAAGATTGAAATGACAGCCCCCTTCATTTTTCAGCTCTAATGTTAAATAGCTAGTGAATTGTGATTGATATGCTCAAAAGGATTTCCTCTGTTGCTCTGCGATCAAAGGGCTTAATGGGGCAATGAATATATAGTGGGAGCTGCAGAGCTAGACATGAATCATGTTGGCTAACAAGACTAAGAGATGATAACACAGTTTGTTACACAGTTTTGGCAGCTTCATTACCTACATATGTCACACTTATCTATCTTGAAAAGAAAAATGATGGCAGCCTTCATATCTTATCTACTTTGTTCAACAGTTTCTGATGTTTCATTGCAGGTTCAGGTGACGTTTTGGTTGGGAATTGAGATGAAGAAGATGACAATTTTCTTGCTGGCTATAACAAAAATTTCTATTGCTAGATGCTCTATTCAAAGTTATGTGCCAAGTCTTTTTACTGCCACCGAGCTTCAGTAGTAGTATTTAATTAAAGGTTAAAAGATGGTAAGTTCGATAGAGAATTGTGGCCAATTGATTGAAAAAATTTGTATATCCCCTTTGGGCCGCCTCATCACTTTGTTATTGTTGCGGCCGGTGACCTCATTGTTAGATTGTTAGTCATTTATTACCCAGATGGTGGATTTTTTTTTTTTAATTTTTGGGTCACTGGTACTATAGCTCCGAGCCATAAGACTTGGAGGCACTTCGGTAACACTAAGCTAAAGCTAGGAGAAGTTTAATTAAAACTTTGGTTGATGTTAGGATGTAATGCACTCATAATTTCATTTAAAAAATTGATGCACATCAATGTTCCCTACTACATGCTGGATATCTCATCGAAAATCACTGCTGAGTTGTGCGGTGAAGAGAAACCAAGTGTGGCAATGCTCCTGAAATTCCAGTGAAATGAATAGTCAAGAACAAGTTATTTGAGCAGTAGTGAGTGAGTTCACAAGCGATTAGTGCTGTTGGCATAATGTAAGTTGGTGATATTTCTATGTCCAATGGCCAATTTAGACTACTAGAGGTGTTAATTCAATAATAATTTGACACATTTTTATATTGATAGCTTGAGTTTGAGTCTCTGTATCCGCGTCTTTCCTTACCAAATGCTAGATGGCCCCTTAAGGTTGAGAAATTCTGTGATGTTGCATTAGATTTTAGATTTGGTAATTACCATAATTTTTAGTGATTTAGTCATATTCAACTATACTAATATTTAGGTAGTGAGTATACTCTTATAGAAATAGTTGAATAAAGTATTGACAAATAGGGATCACTCTCACTTCACTCTACAAATTTAATAACTAATATTTTTGTTATGAATCTCTTTTAATTGTTAAAAAAAAAAATTCAATTTAGGAAAATATCATTAGTCTTAAGATCGGAAGCAGCTGAGGTAGAGTTCTTCCATACTTGCAAACCGAAAAAAGAGTTCTTCCAAATTTATGTGGGGTTATGTGGGGCCGTGCTACGTATATGCAGCCTGATGCACCGGTTGACATGTTGGCAATAAAAGATTATGTTTTTAATTCTTTTATAGAATTTAAATTTAAACTTAGATGGGTGTTAGATAATATATGAGATTCCTTACAAATTTTTTTAAAAAAAAATTATTTTTTTAAAATAATACAAAAATTTGTTATTATATTATATGTGTTTATGAGTGTGCATAAAATGTGTGTATATAATATTTGTCATTTATGTGACATGTCTACTCTCTCACATGAAGTGCTTTTTCTAAGTAGAGAGAAAATAATTTTTTCTATCATTTCTTTTATTATTTGTTTCTTTAATTTTTTTTATTTATTTAAATAATTTATCTTTTTATCATTTTTTCTCACAAATTATAAGTTATTTTTTTATCATACTTTTTTTTACTAATTTTTTTTATTTATTCAAATAATTTTATTTTCTTTTTTTTTTCTCCACTTTTTTTCACTTTTCCACGGCATACCAAACACAGAGCTGCTACGTCACCAGCAGTGTAGTCTGATAGTATGCAGTCAAATTCGTAGTTCCAGTTTCCAATGATCAGGACTAAAATCTTGGCACCGACAGACAAAAATGAAAAATAAAAATAAAAATAAAAACACGGAGAGAGAGAGAGAGAGAGACAGAGAGAGACAGAGAGTAGAGCTTCCAAATGCCAGATAAAATTCTAAAACAACGATGCAGCATAGGATTCATAAATTTTAGAAGTAGTTACAATATACAAAGCAGACTGGTCCGGATGGATAACAAATTGGGGACCGTGGGGAGACTGAAAATTTGACAGTTAAACAGAACAATTATCAAGAATTCTTGATCTTTTCTGTTATACTGATCCTCATAGTCTAAGATAGGTTTTCATTTGCTACCTTATAGTAAATTTATCATTATAACGCAATTTGTAAGTGTATCGTATGAGGCATAGTAAATAAAATTGTATTCGTTTAAACTATTATTGAGTTTGATGTTTCAAGGACCGATTCAAATATTAATAAACAAATCCCCTCATATTTATAAACAAACTAATTAGGCTAATTTAATCTGCTACAAGAGAAAAACTATGAGAGGTTGTGGTTTGAACGCAATTTCCTCATATTTATGCCCATAAAAATATTTTTGAATTTAAGTCTGGTGAATTCAATGTTGGGGTCAATCGGTCCACTTTGGGTCAATCTAGCCACAGGGCTAACGGCTCATCTGTTTTCTACAGAAAAGAGGAAGCAAAGAGTCTGGGTACGGATCTTAAACATTTGTCTGAACCATTACCTGACTGAAAATGAGGAGGTGATTTTTTAAATCACAGTGAAATTTTGTAATTAAAAAAATTAATGAGTTTTATTTTTTACACTTTTATTACAAAAAGTTTTATATTTGTTTTAAAAAAAGTTAATTTTAAAAAATAAAATTACATTTACGTTTTTTTATAAATCTAACATAATTTTTAAAAATTAACAAATCTAATACAGTTCAATTATTTTTTAACAAATTTAACACAATTTTTAACAATTAACAAATCTAGTACAGTTTAATTATTTTTTAATAAATCTAACATGTTATCAGTTAAAAATAATCAGTTAAAAGTAACTGAATCCCTTAGTATATAGATATTATATGTCTACGTCTAAATCTAATACAATTTAAAATCCTTAAATGTCATATGTACATATGTGTAGACCGGAGAATTCAATTATTTTAACTGACAGTGTGCTATATTTGTTAGAAAATAATTGAACTGTGTTAAATTTGTTAATTTTTAAAAGTTATGTTAGATTTGTTAAAAAATAATTAAAACTGTATTAAATTTGTTAATTTTTAAGGTTGTGCTAGATTTGTTAAAAAATATAAAGATGATGATATTTTTTAAAATTAACACTTTAAAAAATGCACTCTTTCATTCAGACAAAAATTCAAGCAAAAGAAACTTTAGATCAATACTTTTTTCCAAAAGAAAAACAGATGGTTGTTGTTAATAAAAATTTTTGAACCTGTAAGTGTAGAGTGCCACTAATGCATGCTTCAAATTCAGGCAATCCTGAGGGTCAGAGAAGGGAAATTAATCTGGTCCAGTCGTTGTTGGTGGGCTGGTTTCCAGAAAGATTTGGGCCTTTGAGTTTGAGCCTGCATAATTATTTTAGCGTTTGGGAGAGGTCGAATCTAATTTCGCTTAAACTTAATTCCGAAATATATAATTAAAAAAAATTATACCTTGCAATCAAAATGACAAATGGTATACAGCATTTCAATTATTTTTTGTTACCGTAGTTAAAAAGGCTCAAATTGAATAATTTTTTTAAAAAATATTAATTAGTTTGGTTATAATCTCTATTTTTTGTTTATTGTAGTTCGGGTTATCATCTCGGAAATTCGGTAACATAGGTGAAACTATTTTCGAAGGACCAAAGAAGTACCGTAGTTGCAAAATTTTAGTTATACGAACATATTTGATATTATTGTAATTTTCATTTTTTTTCAATTTGAAAACTAGTCTACATGGGTAAAATTTACATAATAAAATTTAACATTTTTTTTTTTGGTTCAATTCGTCTTCTGATTAACCCGGTTGAAATTGACTGCGCGAAATCTAGCGTTTATTTTAGATTGTATCCATGATTTGTGACAATGGTTGCAGAGATAATAATGTTGCAGTCGCGACACTAACAAAATGAACGCTTCCATCCTATTTGCCCGTATTCCGACAAGAAAGCTTCTTTTTTTTTTTTTTTTTTTCTCTGGAATGAATCTTAACGATCAAATTATAGGAAAATTTCAAATCATCAAAAGTACTTATATAGAGGAATATCACGGCTTGGGGGAGGGAGATTAAAAAAAATTTAATTTAACTCATTTTTTTAATTTTTATTATTCATAATTTTGCACCACATATAAATTGAGTCTATTTAATATAAAAAAATATCAAAACAAATTTGTACAGTTTAAAATTATAAGTAAATTATAATAAAAAATTAAGTAAAAATAGTAAATGCTAAAAAAAATCTTTTATAAACTTAATCTCATTAACTTTGATAAAAATAATAAGCTCAACAAACAATATTACTAAGAATCTCATCAGAATTCACGGCTTCTGTTGGCATTACCCCAGTTGATTTATTATTACAAGAAACGTTACATTTTCTGTCCAACTAATGAGATGACAGAAAATTCAGTGCCCTCTCAAGCTTTATTCTTCAACCCCACTTGCTCCCATGCAGCTCTTACTCAATGCTGAGTAGAATTATTGAAAAAAAAAAAAAAAATCGAGCAGTTAGTTATGATTGTTAATTCTAGTTTAATTGAGTAGAAGAAGGAATTAAGAAGAGCAAGCGAAAAGGCTCACTTGTTGCAGTTAGTGTTCATAGAGATTGGTATGCTCATTTCCACGCCACATTTTGCAGGGAGAGAAGAGGCTGCGTCTTCCTTTATAACAGGGTAGCGAGCGGCTGCTGCCTTGACACAGTTGCAAGCCGCCCGCCGGTCAGCGGTTGTAGGAGTATTTGACGTGAGGCTTTTAACCCCATTACAGCAATCAGCAGCTGGAGTACCCCCAGCAGTCAGGTACGGCATGCAAGAGGCCAAAGAGCTGTCCACTTGGCTGCAGGTGATAGCAGCAAGCCCTGGCTTCACCGTGAGCTGGATCGTAGCGATCATGACTAGCAGCATTGATATCATAGCCCTCTTCATTTTTTTTGTTTTTTTAATTGTCTTATTAAGTGATGCCAAAGCCAAATAAATGGAGATTGTATGTGTGTTGAACTTAATTGAAGGCTGAAATGGGTTGTGTATATATAATCTTACGCTCACTCGTACATATAATTACAGAAATTTTACGTATACATAGTGTGTATATTGAGAATATAATATTGTTTTTTATTATTTTAGAAAAAAAATTTCGAAAGAAAAATTTTACTTGTAAGAAATTTTATATAATATCTACTCTTTACGGTTTCAAGTAACATCTATTTCAATTTAGGTTTTAGTTTTGTTAAAAACAACAATATTTTATTGATTCGGTACAAGTATCCAGCTAAAAGCATACTACAGCCGCGAGCCCATATGATTATATGAATGTTTGCTTTCTGTGGGTCATGGGTGTAACGAAATGCAGTTACTGGATTGGCTTATTTTAGTATGCATCCAAGTCAAATTGGCTATCCCAAACAACTAATTGGATGAGCATTTGGAATGCATCTTTCTTCTTAAAAACAACTTTCCGTTAGAATTATGCTGATACAGAGACCACTATTGTGTTGTAACGGTATTCGCTTTGCATTTAAAGGAATACTTTCGCAATCTGCAATATCGATAGTTGATTTTTTTCATTTTATTGTTGTCATCAAGCTGGAATGTTTGTGCACTTCTATTACAAAGCAAGATCATCTTAAAGAAAGGCATTCAAGTTCTAGCAGTTGCGCTAATATATTTTGCTGCCAAGCTTTTCTTTTATTGAGCACCTGTTCCATTCCGAATATCCAGCAACACGTGCAAGCTACATTGCAATTTGCAGCAAAGACATTCAATCTGATATTACAACACATTTATTTCCAAGGTTCATTCAACATAATGAATGAAATATCGGTTATCAAACTAGGTTACGCATTGGTTGGTAGAAAGGCGCAGATAAATCAAAAAATTCTAGCCCAAAGCGCCCATCTTGTAAGCCAATGGAAGCTCCTACAATTTATGTACATCCCATCAAAAAAAACTTAAGAAGAAATACAAGATAATCATCAACTTCTTTCCATATACTCATTGGCATTCTCATTGATATCTGCTCAGGAAACCAGCAAAACAAGGAGATTCAGCTGCTGGCATTAGGTGTTGAAGAAAGGCTAATCCATTTTATAGTGACAGTATCCGGAGAAGGTGGCACAAGGCCATTCTTTAACAAGCCAATATCGTCTGATGGGTCATCCATCTTCTTTGCCATTTCTGAACTGTAGCCACATCTTCGTATTGCCTCTAGAATCCCCAACACCTCTTCCATTGTTGGTCTTAATTCTTTTTCACTTTGCAGACATTGAAATGCCAATTCTGCCACTGCAGCTATCATTTTTCTTGTTGTATAGTCTGACTCATATCCAAGGTTTGGGTCTACAAGTTCATGCAACGCCTGGCTTTGGATCTTATTGATTGCCATGTTAGCCAAATTGATCTCATGCCGGTGCCTAGTGATATCAACAGCAGGCATTGAAGATATAAGCTCAGTCAAGACCACCCCAAAGCTATAGACATCGCTCTTACTAGTCAGCTGGTAGCATTGATGATACTCTGGATCAACATAACCAGGAGTTCCTTGTGGAGCAGTCGAAACATGGGTAACATCTGTTGGGAAGAGACGAGAAAGACCAAAATCTGCTACTTTCACACAAAAATGGTTGTCAAGGAGAATATTGTAGGTTTTCACGTCACGGTGGATGATATCAGAAGCATGGAGATATGCTAATGCACTTGCAGTCTCAACGGCAATGTTCATTCGAGTGGTCCAAGGAAGTGCACCTGGCCTTGCTTTTTCGCCATGGAGATGATCAGCGACTGTCCCATTGGGAATGTATTCATACACTAGCAAAAGTTCACGGCTATGGCGAGAAGTACAACCATAAAGTGAGACAAGATGTCGATGCCGTAAGCGTGTTAAGATTTCAACCTCATTCATGAACTGCTCAACTCTCCTGTAATTATTCTCATATAGTCTCTTGACAGCAACTGCACGTCCATCTCGTAGTTTGCCTGATGAAGAATAAAATATGTAGGCAAAAAACTTTTAATAAATTGCTCTTCTAATGAATAAGGCCAGCAATAATGATCCTCTGCCCTTACCATAATATACTGTGCCAAAACCTCCATCTCCAAGCTCTTTAGACTGATCAAAATTATTAGTAGCCTCTTCAAGTTCAGCATAGGAGAAGATAGGGATTCCAAGGTAATTCCCTCCCTTCTCAAAATCTGCCTTAGAAGAGAGATCCGATGTGATGCTCCGAGAGACGAGGGAAGAGGGAGCATATCTCCTCTTCTTGCGAAGCTGATAGATGTAGAATATTACGCACATTATGAAACCGCCTCCAACAGCTGCTCCAACACCTGGGAGAAGAAGGTACAGAATGATAACCATTCTCCATGACACTTGTGGTACCATATTAAAAGCGAATGGAAATGGCATAGTGCATAGAACGATGAAACACAGAACGGGAATGATACAAAGCATTTACCTATGCCAATCTTCAGTCCCAACTTTCTACGACGGCCTGTAACAGAACACAACCAGGAAACGAAGAGCACATGTCAGAACATATTTATACACCAAGATACCAGCCAAAATCTACACTTTATTGTCTGCTAGATATTCCACGCATGTGTCAGAACACCTAGACTTCTGCTCAAATGATCATGCAGCCTTGCATTGTGCAGGCGAGCCACAGATCCACAAGAATTGTATTATTTACAAGGTAAATGAAATGGCTCCGAAAATAGCGGGAACAAAGTTACCAGACAGATAGAACACTGCTAGAAGAAGCAACGCCAATAACTTGGACCTTTAGTTGACTGAAGAGCCAAGTAAACAACCAGATGAAGCAAATACTTGAGACTTAGATTGAGTATAATATTTTAATGATCATATGTTGATCTTTGGCACTTATTTTACCCAGAGTTCTCCACCTAGGTTGCACAGGACTGCTGCCTAGTGAGAACGTGGAGAAAATTTGTGGGTTAAGCACTTCTCAGACTAGAATGTCGGTGTGCAAAATTGGAAAATATTCAACAACGTTCGATAATTGAATTGAATTCATCATCAGAACAGTTGCACGACTGCATCAACAAAGTACAAGCATCATTATTGCTGGAAGCATTGAAAAGAAAAAGCTACCATGGAACAGGTACACATAAACATCCAGTATTTGATATTTTTGGGCAACAGATAACCAGAATTCATCACATGCGTTCAATTCTTGAAATGTTCAAGTAAACAAAAATTAGATCTATAGACACCTTACAATTTAAAAAACAAGGAAACGAAAGAAAGAAACATCCAATTAAAAAATATATAAAATAAAGGAAAGACAGAGGGGGTTAGAGGGGTTGGTGGATTGATCCAGGCCAGTGACAGCTCTAATGATGCCAGCAAGCTAACCAAACTTCAACCACTCCGTAACCTCACCATGTGGTAGAAAGAATAGCCTACCCCATTACAGACTCGTTAAAATATTAATCTCACACATTGACTGCATCAGGCAGAAAAATAAGAAAAGGCAGCGATCAGAGGTCAAGGATTTTTTTTGGGGGGGTTGGTGGGGAAGGAAGATAGAAACAGAAAAAGGAACAAATCAATCCGAATCCGAGCACTATGGGTGCGTTTAATAGATGATATAAAATAAAATAGTATAGTGTAAACTTCTACATAAAATAAAAGAATATTTACCATTAACACAGGAGTTGGGACTTTGCCCCTGAGGGCAAAAACAAACGAATTGGCTATTCTCAAAACCACATCTCCCACCACTGCTCGCACAAGTGCTGCAATTTGGTGCAGTCCAATTCAACATGAAACCCCTTTGCAAAATCTCAGTATAATGTGCATCAAACAGGCCCAAATCAATCCCAGTATCATAGACAGGAGCATTAACGATGTGAAGGCATGAATCCAATTCCACGTCCTCGACGTAAAAAGAAGCAAAAGAAACAAAAGTAGCATTAGTATGCCCACCACAAGTTATTGGATACGTGTAACTTGGTCGACTTGAGTTGCATCTGTAGAAGAAGGAGAAATTAAGGTAGCCAGGGACAAGGTTAAATGGGGTTAGACCAAGGCTAACGTTGTTCAGAGGAGCTGGACATGAGTTGTTGTAGGCCACTGCGTTAGCCACCAGAAAAGAATGGTTTCCGGGAAAGATGTCTTTAATGATGTATTGATCATTGGAGATGGTGAGTACGGTGTTGTTGTCGTGGCAAGTAACATCGAAGTTCGGGTAGCCGCAAAAGGTTTCTTGATCGGGCAGGCGAAAAGGGTAGCTTATGTTGGGGCCATTATTGCCACAGGATCTTGGTTCACAAGCCTGGAACTTTGAGTCCAGGGACAGGGATTGGTAGGCTAAGGTGGTGAAAAGGATGAGAAAGATGAAATTTTGGAGATGGGTTTTGCGGGTGAAGAAGATTTGGGGATCCATTTTGGAGTGGAAGAGTTTTGGAGGTGAGGAGAAGAAAGATGGGGATATGGAAGGATGGCAATTGAAGGAAAAGTCTTGGGAGTTTGGTGGGTACTTTGGCTTTTGAGGCTTTGAATTAGCAAGCCAGAGTGTCTTTGATTTGATGTAGGATTAGTTCACCAAAGATTTCAACTATGGTGAGGGAGAAAAGGACAAACACAATTTGGTCCAACTCCAAGGCTTCAAAGAAAACAATAAATTTTTGTACTCCAAAAATATTTTTTTAAAAAAAGCATAAAATGTATTATTCGCTATCTTCCCTTAAAACCAGCTTAGGAGGTGGGCGGGGAGTAGGACCCAATGATGGCGTGTGTGAAACAAAGACAGTGGAGACTTTTTTTGAACAAACAAACCCGATAGGCCAACTGCCTAACGTCAAAAGGGCATTTTTTTTCTTCTTTTTTTTTTTTAAAGAAAATTTGACTAAGTCAAAAGGAGAGCTTTATGTTATGGAAATTTTTGGCGCGAAGGAAAATGACAAAGTTTTAGCAATTTCTTAGAGAAAAATTAATGGCCGGGGTGTATATATTGACATTCACAACTCTTCTAAATATTGAAGTTTCAAGTCAAAGAGAAACAAGAAAATTTAGGCAAAACCCAGGCCAGTTTAGATCAGCTTAACAATGGGTAGAGCATTCCATTATAGGGTGTAAGAAAAAGATTTTCCACGACAGAGAAAAAAGCAACTACTGTGGGAGGTCCATGAACAATAAAAAGTGCAAAACCATAAAATAAGGGGAAAAAAAAACAATTGAGACAAAAACTTAATTAGCAACACACACCACAAAAAAAAAAAAAAAAAGGATTGGACTTGACTTGGTCTCTCTTGGACAAAAACCAATTTGATGGAGAGAACGTGGGCGAGATAATTACCCAATCACAGATGGTACACGTCAAATGATCTCAGTACGGCAATACCAACAGCCCAAATTAGAAAGACCCACCAAAGTAAATGAAGTTTGGGCTCGCCCATTCAAAGAAGAACACAGAAATAGTCGAATCAGAATTTAGGTTTGGTTGGATGGCAAGAGACAATGTGCTTTTTGCTCACAGTTAGAGTTCAGAACTCTACTAGTGTCTCATCATTCTTATTTTTATATGACTGAGATCACTCCTACTAAGATAAAAAGAGTAGATAAGAAGGATATCTTTATTGCCTACAAATAATGGAGGAGATGGAAAGGAAAGGCTTATAATAAGCTATAATCGTATTAAAACAGAGATGCATTCCAGGCACCTTCCGTGGTGAACATTGACAATTGACGGGTTGAAAGTAAAAATGGGATTATAAAGAGATAAATAGTCAAGGTCACCAGCATTTACATATGCATCTACCGACGAATTGTCAATGGTGTCGTCTATTCTGTTGTGAGGATAATAACATTATAAACAAGGAATTATAAACAAATAAATAAGAAAGCACGAATATTATGTTCTATAATTTCTTTCTATTTACCATGACATCAAGCTTGAAGTTTAAATTCCTCTGGCAGCCTCTGTTTCAGGCAAAGATCGATTACACCAAAATTCTACATTTTGCGCATTTTTCCATCACCTTTTCCCTTAATTGTACTAGAGTAGTAGCAATAGTAGAAGCAATGCATCGCCAATACTTGAACCCTTGACCTTAAAAGGTCACTCTTTTAGTTAACATGAATAGAACATCAAGGCCAAGAGTGGGTGTTTCCTTAATTGAACTAGCAATTTTTTTTAAAATCTTAAAGTAAGATTAAAATTCATATTATAACTAAGTAAAAAAGGAATTAAAAGACATGGGGTCAAACCCCGACTTCATCCCTCAAGGTATGTTTTGGTTGAACTTTTTTTTTGGTAGATTGTTTTGGTTGAACTTTAAAATCAATGGGCGTGCTAGTTTCTCCTTCATGTGCGAAGCAACCCACTAAAAAAGCCCAATGATCCTGTGTGCTTGGGAGCTTTCAATGAACTCATTTTTGCAGGAAGGGGGGGGGGGGGGGGGGGGGAGAAGGGATGGAATGGGTAAAATTTGGCTCGGTATTCTAATCAATCATGCGTCTCAGCTTTCTTAGGTAATGCCGAACTCTTAATGCCAAATCTGTCAACTACAATTGGCACCGAATCTATATTTGTATGATTTTCGAATTCATCTATTTTTCAATATAAAAATAGAATATATATATATATATATATATATATATATATATATATATATATATATATATATATAAAAGGCAAATAACATGGCTGCGGGTCTTAATCCGGACACCACGTAAGGACTCTACTTTTTGTGGGAAAATAGCCGGGTTCCACTGTATATTATTATTTTATAAAAGCTTGATTATCCCGTTTAATTTTAAATAGTAAAAAATTAATTGTATAATATAATATAGTTTATTTTTTATTTTTAAATTTTAATTATTAAATGATAAATATTATTTTATTATTATTTAAATATTATTATTTAAATTTTCTTTTTCTTTCAGTAATCATGAAAACATGACCACTAGGACAAGCTAAGGACAAGAAACAGACGTCAAACTGGAAACACATTCATCAGTGGAGTGCAAGCAATTGATCAATCAAGAGCTCGGAAAATGCATACCCACCTAGGACAGGAACTGGGACTGGGACTGGGACTGAGACTGGGGCTGGGAGTTCTTGGCACCGGAGGCCAAAATTGTGACCGCCAGGGCAAGAGCAATCGAAACCGAGGGTAGTCGAGTTGAAGCCACAAATCCCACCCGTATCCTTACACGGCTTGCAGATGGGAATATCGTCGTCATAGTTAAAAGATACGTTGAACCCTTTTTTAAAAAGTTGCCTTACTTCCTCCAATTTATCTCCAGCTGTAGCATCCCGCTTAATAATTTCCTCAAGAGCCTGCACATCTAACAGAACAGGCACTTCCACTCTGTCACACAGCTCGCCGATGTCCGGGAGATTTTGCTTCCAGAGCTCATCCCTTCCATAGAATACGTGGTCCTGTTCACCGTCTATGACGCATGAAGAATTGAGTACCGTGGTTGTTTTAAAAGGGGATTTAGTACAATTGTAAACCAAGCTCAGGTTCACAAGGTTTGGGACAAATCGGAAGAGTGTTTCGTTGAAAGCTATGTTGTTGAGAATTACAGGACAGACACCATCGTACAAGTCCCTTCTGGCAATGGTCATCATGTTCAGAGATGTGTTCACGCGAATCACCCGGAAATCTTGTTCACGACTGGTTATAATAGGACCTTGTTGGTCTTGGCAGTGAGTGAGCCTGAACCCTCGGTGGCCGCAGAATTCAGGCCTGTTATCCCCCCAGAAAGGATAGGAAAGGTTGACCAAGCGTCCACAATCGTAAGGCTTTTGGCATTCTGTGTAGTCTGGATCATCATATTCACAGTAATATGCTGGGAGAAGGATCAAGATAAAGAAGAGATGGGGAAGCATTTTTTGGTTTGGAGGGTTGGGGGCTTGGGGGCTTGGGCCGGGGCAGGGGAATTGGTAAGAGATGGCGTTTGATAGCAGAATAATATATTATTTAGGGACGACTTGAGTTGATGACTTTTCTCTACTGCTACGGAATTGAAAGAGATGGGAAAGGCAGAAGGAAGGCTGCAAAATATCGTGTTCGGATTAGTCAATTCGTGGGTGTGTGAATGGAACGAATATGAATTTCATTTTTGACAGGAAATGTCATGATATTGGAAAGGAAAATACTTTCACAAAGAAGAGGATTGGAGGTTTGACTATGACTTCCACTGCGGCCATTGAATAGAAAAATCTTGGAAAAATCTTAGAATATACAAAGGAATGGCGGGCGGAATACGTAAACAAGCTGGCCTAACAGATTTTATTTTTGGGGTCTCTTCGTTTTTGAAGCGGATCTTGTAGTGTTGGCGTCTGTTGCTAGTAAGGGATGATCATGATTAGTATATTAATAACGTAAGAAAAGCACCCGGATCTAGGCCCTTTTTTTTTTTTATAAAAGAAAACAACCAAAAAAATATCAATCAGCAATATGTAAGTTATTATATTGATATATCAAAATTAAAATTCATTCGTTAATATCCTCATTCAATTTCCTTACAAAAAAAACTTTCAATTCAAATATTTTTAAATTTGAGTCAACCTCACTCACGTTTAGTGTTAATGTTAATAAATTTTAAATCAATCAATGCACAAAATACATATTTTTTGATATGAAAAGTAATGCTATTGGACTCATTTCCAGATTAATATAGAAAAAAAATACTGAATTACTAATAAAATTATCAGTTTGAGTGGGGTCTAAGTTAGTTTACGTGAAAGTGTAAATTTTGATAGACTAAGATTAACATTCTATTTGAATAAAATTTTCAGAAGAGAAGAAAGTGAGAGAGAGGATCATGCAAAAAAAAGAAATGTTTTCTATCCTCTTTTATATTTAAGAAGATGTGATGAGGTGGAAGAAAATTGTAAATTCTTTTATTTAGAAAAGTGTAAAAAGTGAAAGAGAGAAAAATAAAATGTATTGAAATATTAATTTTACCTTTCATAATAAATTTTATTTAAATGTTTTATTTATGTAAAATTATAACTTTTAAATTATGTGAGAAGTAATTGAGTTATTTAATAAATTTAATAGAGAAATTAACAACTTTCTTC
The DNA here is from genome assembly GCA_037832335.1 of Carallia pectinifolia. Lineage (NCBI taxonomy): Eukaryota > Viridiplantae > Streptophyta > Magnoliopsida > Malpighiales > Rhizophoraceae > Carallia > Carallia pectinifolia. Next base: position 37,171,670 of record CM075453.1, read on the forward strand.
ATATTTTTTAAAAGATTAGTTTTAGTAGACTAAGGAAAATTAAAAGAATTAAAAAATTTAATCTTCGATACTTTTCAAATATTTTTTAAATATAATAATTTACAAGGTCAATATCAAAAAATATCATTACTTTTACCTTTTTTATAAATCTAACACAATTTTTAAAAATTTACAAATCTAGTACATTTCAATTATTTTTTAATAAATCTAACACAACCTTTAAAAACTAACAAATCTAGTAAAATTTAATTATTTTTAAACAAATTCAGTACACTATTAGTTAAAAATAATCGAATCTTTCAGTATGCACACATAGATATATGACATTTAAGGATTTTAAATTGTACTAGATTTAAATATAAACGTGTCATATGTGTATACTAAGGATTCAATTATTTTTAACTGGTTATTTTTAACTGACAGCGTACTAAATTTGTTAGAAAATAATTAAACTGTGTTAGATTTGTAAATTTTTAGAAATTGTGTTAAATTTATTAAAAAATAATTGATTTGTGGTCTATTTATAAATTTTTAAAAATTGTGTTAAATTTATTAAAAAGTATAAAAATAATAATTTTTTTAAAATTAACCCTAATTTACACTAATTATTTTACTTTTTTTTTTCTCGTTCCTCTTTCCTCCCTCGCAAGCACAATGTAGGGGAGAGAGTATCCTGTCGCTTATGGCCTATTTTTGAATATTATAACTTTCGTCGTTTCGCCACTTGACTTGGACCAGTTCAAAGGGCTTCTTAATGTTGCCGGTACCTTGCTCAAGCACAAATTAATTAGTTACGTAAGACTACTTAAGACATGTTAACATACATAAGAAATACATACTTAATTTAATAATATTTAACAATTTATTTTTTAAAAATTTAACATATTTTTTACGATTTAATAGTTTAAATTACGGTATGTATATAATTTTATACCTAAAAAGGTTTTTGTGAAATTAGATATACTCACACAACTTAAAAATGGTTTTGGAGCATAACTCTAACAAGTCTTTTTCTCATATCGAGAATAAAGGTCAAGTAAGATTCTCACATCTTAATAGCGAACATGTATGCATAGATTCTCAGTGCACATCTATGTTAGCATAACAAGTCCTTCTCTTAACAAGTATTACCCTAAATATTTGTACTCTGGAAAAACAAAAGTTTTGAATATAGAATTTGAATTTTTAATTCGTCTCAAGTCTAAGTCCCTAGACTTGGTAATTTTATTTTTTTAAGTAAATAAAATTTATTTATAATTTAACACTACAAAATTTATTTTTTTATTTTGAATAAATTTCATTTATTGTATAGTATAAAATTATAATAAATTATACTCATTAAAAAATACGAGTTAAATTAAAAATTTTTGTAATTTTATTGTCTTTTTGTTGTTATTGAAAAGGTCAATGGATAGTGAGAATGTCTCCATCTCAGGGTAAAAAAATACCTACAAATTATTAAAAATTTATATTAAAATTTACATATAATTTATCTACAAAAAATTCTAACAACAACTAATAAAATTTGAATTCTAAATTTTATTATCTTCGCCCTCGAGCGCGCGCGCGCGTGTGTATTATCATATTTTTTTTGGTTGGAGTGATCTGCAAATTTTTCGAAGTAATGCGCCTTGTGCATAGACTATGTCTAAACTTATGTGCTTGCTATACTTACTTTTTGAGATGACGTTGTTATTACTTTTTAAGATTATAATAAATAAATAATCTTATACCACAAATTTATTTCATCATTTTTTATTTTAACTATATCCCACTTAATTTTTATTATTCACCTTTAAAGTTAAGTTAATTTTATTTACATTTTAATTTGATTAAATTAGAAATTCTTACCATACTTTGATCCGGGATTATTTCCAGCCAAGGCTGACATATTTTGTTTTCTCTACAAGATTCACAAACTGTAAGTAAACAATATCCATTGTGAACCAAACTAGAATGCGAAAATTTTATTTGAATAGAACTTTCATATCTTTGCCAATTGCTCATAATGCACTATCAGGATTTTTTTCATCATCATATGATGATATAAAAATTACAAAACAACCAAAGTTTCAAGGGAAAAAGCTGTTCAGTATTTGACACTCCAACTTTATCTTAAAAATTAAAATTAAGGTTTGCGACCAAGAGTTTTTAGTATCTATAAAAAAATTTCAGTATTGTTTATAAGAAAATACATAACTAGTTGATTGATACTTGAAATCTCTCTTCATACTATCTCATATGCCAAAAATGAAAACAAGCATAAAATTCTAATGCAAACAAACACAATTATCAATCCCATGATTAAAAAAACCCAAGATCATCAGATCAAGTAGTAAAAACAAAAATGTATTAGAGCTACGTCAACAATAAATAAATATATAAATTAAATATCATCGAGTAAGCATCAAATATTGATAAGTCAAAAGTCTTGAATTCAAAACCAATGCATAGCCTATGAGTTGGAGCTGCCGGAACCATCCAGCACCTCAACACCCTCTATAGATATAAACGAAATACTCCCGACAAGGCTGCTTAAGCACCACTCATGCTTTCTAATTCTTTTTTTTAAATAATATATAAAGGAAGGAAGGAAGGTGCGCACCTTTACAGGAGCCAGTCTGTACTTTGCCATCCTTACAGAAGCACAAAAACCTCGCAGCTGCGTTATCATACCCACAGAATCCATCCGAAGCCTCACAAGCAATACAGTTCCTAGCCGTCACCCAATCAAGCACAAACCCCTGGTTCAGGCCCATGACCCAGCCATAATTGCTAATCAAACCGTTAATTGTAATCACAGCGTTCATAACCGTCGAAACCACATGATCCGCACAATTGCCTAGCCAATCATCGCCGTTGGTCCCATTCTCCACCTCGGTCACATAGGAGTGCCTTGTACCAAATCCTAAGCAATCTATAGAATATGCAGAGTGGGAAAATGGGTTGGAAGTGCAATTGAAGTAAAAACTGAGGTTCACGTTCAAATTTGAGTAAAATAAAGGCAGGTTGCCTAAACTAACGTTGTGGCGCACCCTAGGACATGTTTGGTTTGAGGCATCGACATCCACTAAGGTAATAGTATAGTCCGTGTAGCTTATGTTTCTTACACGATAAGTTTCACTTGGCAAGCCGAGCATTGGGTCGCCATTAGAGCATGAAATACCAAAATTTGGGTAGCCGCAATATTGATTTGAGGTGTTGCTATTAATTTGCCAAAATGGGTATTTGATCGCAACACCGTTACCGCAGTCGTACGACGCGCACAACGTCGGGTCGTCGGCGCCGGAGTTGAAGATGAAGAGGAGGAGAATAAAGATGAAATAGAAAGGAGGTTTTGACATGGTGGTGATGATTATTTTAAGGTTGCAATTTTGGAATCATAGACAGAAATGCAAGTTTGGTAGCTAAATGTGTGTATTTATATTCGACAATCAAAGTCATCCATGCATGGACCAAATATAAAATAAGTCATAAATACAAAATTGATATATGGCACATAATATTCGATTCTTGTGGGCGTGGCACATGGTTTTCTCTAAGAGCTAGCATGTAGCTAGCTTGACTTCATACGGCAGGCACAAAAAGTTGAATCCTTTTGATCGAGGAAGTGGGACCTCATGCAAAAAATTTATAACATTGAGAACCCTAGTACCGTCACGCGATAGACAATAACACAATAACAGCAGACGATAGTTTAGCTAGTGTTAACAAAATTAGACTTAATTAATTGATTTAATCAGTTGAATCAGTTACTAGTTTTAAGTTTGGTCTAGTCTAAGCCAAAAAATGGGAGATGATCAAATAGGTTAAAATCAGTCAAAAATCTGTCAAAATCTGTGAAAATAGGTAAAAAAATCTGATCGGTTGGACCGGTTCAAATCAAACAAAAAAATTTTAAATTATAATTTGATCACAAATATTATTTAAAATTATAATTTAAGTTTTAATTTTAACTAAAAATTTCAATTTAGTTCTAAATTTATTAAAACTTTCAATTTAATCTTTAAAACAAAAAAATTAATATTTAATTATTATCTATAAATATTAAATACCGATTTAATTGTATGAATCTTGACCCACTAATATTTTCAGTTCAGTGACTGGTCTGATTCTGACAACTTTGGTTTAGCCTGTGATTTTTTTTTTTTCTCAAGAAAATTGTGCCATTTCACTAGATCTAATGAATAAAAATTGCTACAATGAATTACTAAAAGAGCATATTTTTTAAGCCCACTAAAAGTTACCAAACCTTCATCACAAAGCACTTGAAGTTGTATTTACTCTCATCAAATATTTTTATAAAAATTCAAATACATGACTTCATATTATGAATAAAATCCCTAATTATTAAACTATAACTGTCGACGTTACATGACAATGGAGCTCGGCCTACCTGATAATAGAGCTCCACGAAATCCTCTCTTACAAGTTCCGTTAAATATTATCTTTACATATCTTTTTTTTTTTTTAAAAAGCAATGAACACCAAGTTACCTAGTAGTTGGCTCCTTGACTGTGTCTTTGCGGCTTGCAATTACAAATTAATATACACGAACGTGTGGCATCCACATTCCTTTTGACCATCAAAAGCATCTTTTTTTTTTTTTTAAAAAAAATTTCCTGACTATGTGCGCCTACCTTCCTTGCCGTTTATTTCTTGTTTTCTTTTTTCGAAAGCATTTCCCAGAAGGTGATGAATAGAAGACCCAAATTGACCAAGTAAAAACACCACTAATAATATAATTTATTTTTCTATTCTCTGCTTTTAATTTTGTATCTCCACTGAACAGGAGTTAGCTTTTTGTTATAATTTTGACTCCAAGAATTAATTCTGTAAACAATAACTTATATGATTTTGTCCATGAGTCAATAATTTTTAAATTCCATTTAAAATCAATACCCATTAAAGTAATACAACCATATAATTTTTTATTTGTATAAATCTCACTCCCCTTTTCATAAATTTCAATTTTCAGTTACTTTTACGAAAACAAGAAAAAACCTCTTGACAGGACAATTCCCTCCCTTTTCTTCCTCCCTTTTTTTTTTCTCTTTTACGACCAAATCCGGCCAAAATGGGTCTATGATTGCCTTGAGAACCCTGATTCACATGAGCAAGAGAGAGAAGCCTTAAAGGGAAAGCCACCGTGTCTTGAGAGGAAAAGAAGAAAGACCCAGAGAGAGAAAGGGAACGGGAGGGCCTTGCATGGTGGAGAAGGGCAGACGGCAGGGTGTTGAGGAGGGGTGGCGTGGTGGCGAATGCGAATTACTTTGCCATTGAATTTTTCACCGAGATCATGCCCTTCATTGTTCAAGCTGATTCAATCCTGCGTCTTCTCTTTTAAGTTCTGGGTAAATAGGCATACAGAGTGTGCAGAACTCCTTGGAGGGTCTTCGATATGTTACGTGGGTTTGTTGTTACTTGTTGCCACTTTTGGTTCTTGGATTGTGTTACCGAACGCTTCCAATCAATTTCACTTCCCATACTATCAAGCGAGTTTTCAATCTTTTAGAAAATGATTTGATTACAAAATGTGTTTAGCTTCAATGAGTTGTAAGCAAAAAATTTCTTCTTGAATTCATGGCAATAATAACGTGGAAACAACAATTAGAACCTGGCCTATTCTTTTTTGATTCTCCAAGATGGGAGAGGTGAAATTGCAACAGTTTCTATTTGGATTAATTAGGAACTAATCATTAAGCTAAACACCTAATTATCCCCATAAGATTTTTTCTTCAAGGCAAACTGAGATTGAAAATTTTATTAAAAATATGGACCTTAATTGGACAATTTGAAAACATTACTAACTTAGTAATGAACTTATTCTAAATAAATTTTGGAAGAATATAACAAAGTTGAACATTAATAGGGGACAAAACAAGTCTAGCCGCTAGACTAAATTATAAAGTATTAGCACTTGTGTATTTATAATTTCAAAGGAGAGGTCGTCTTGCCCATCTTAAACCCATCTATATCTCTTACTCTTTTAAAACAGATATATAAGTTCTTAAATATATATCTTCACAAAACTCAATGTTAGATCTTGTTGACTGAAAGGATACTAAGTTTATGAAAATCTAGGGACAATGTGCCAATTGAATTCAGTGGACGAAACAAACAAGCGTTGAGTCCTAATGATACTGGAAGGGTTAAATGCCTCGGTGGGCCTTTTTCTAATATTGCCACGCGAAATTATTGTAAAATGTAAATTAAATTTTCGTTGTTATTGTATTTCATCCAGCTGCGTTGTTCAAATAACCTCTTGAAGTCGTGATAAAGTTTGAGGATGACAGCTATGATAATAATTAATAAAAAAAAAAAGAAAATTCAGGGAGCTTCACATAAAAAAATTTAATGAGAATTTTAAAGTGATATAAATTATTAATTAATTAAATTTAAAAAAATAAAAAATAGATAGATATTAAGTATTATTGAATTAAACTATATTATTATTTTAATATTATTTAAATAAAATTATGTAATAGTATTCTTAATTAATAAAAGTCTTATTTTTGCATGACGAGCCAAGAGGGAAAAAGAAGAAGAAGAGGGAGAGAGAGGCCGAGAAGAATACAGAGCCCTATTACAGTGACATTTCTTTTTAAGACAATTTAATTAATCAACTTGAATTTTCTTATTTGCGCGTGCTTGGCTTTGCGTTCCATCCAGTCAAGACAAGCAAGTTTGACTTGTCACTTCCCTGTTCGGCATTTTAGATCACACGTTTTTCCCATTAAATATTTCTGAATGAAATTATTCTGACAAATCAACTTGCTTTTGTTATTTGTTATTCTAATAGTTTTTTTTTTGTTGTCTGTACATCGAAAAATAAATAAAAATGAAAAACTAATGACCCAAACAAATTCGTTCTAAATTAATCTATTATTTTAGTAATTTAACACTGTTTTTTGTCACCGATAGACCCAGACGACACACGTTAGTGTTTGGAAAAGCTTGCTCTTTCGTATCAGAAAATGAGATGTAGCCGTGGAAACTGCCATTAGTAGGAAAGAAAATGATACCCAATTTTTTTAAAGAAATTCTGAGATTTTTTTTTTTTAAGAACAAGTTTGGAATATTTTTTAGTTTAAAAATGAGAAAATATGAATGAAGATCCAAAGGAGAAAATTAAGCTTGCTCACTGTAAAATATGTTAAATTATTTATATTGATCATCCGAAAGAGTAAACTCTAAGTTGTCCAACTAATGACGAATTATTCATGATCTTATAGGACTAGACGCGCATTTCATTTTATTAAACTTCATGGTGAAAATTCAAAATTATGACCCCATAATACAAACTAAATAATCTGTTTATTAGACTACAGGATGCCGTGGTAACCGGATGGAATTTTAAGGTGTACAATACAAAGCACTTTAATCTTCTGACGTGATGAAAATCATAGGGGACAAAAAAAAAAAAAAAAAAAGCAGAGACAGAGAGGGAGAGAGAGCAGCGAAGTATTGCAATGGGGATTAAACGGCGTGAAATGGGCCTCAATGTCTGTATAGAGCGTATGTAATGATCATAGATGGACTTCCACAGCCCAATATTTTCAGTGACCTGCTCGTCTCCGAGCCTTTTTTTTTTTTTTTATTCAGCAAATTTCTTCTTCTTCTTCTTCCTTTTTTTTTTTTTTTGGTGGGTCAGCTTAATGTGCTTTTTTGTTTTATTTAACAATAAGAGGAAAGGGAAATGATTATGACTCCAACACTTTGTGGCTAATATACAAAAATTCGGAGAATTTGCCCTCGAGAATATGCCATTTGAATCTCCCATGTAATCAAGAATAATATGGATAAAATAAATATTAAATTTCAGCCTACTTAAAATGAGTGTGGACCCGACCATGCACCTATCCACAATACAAAACAAACCAGCAGTCCTTATCTTACAGGTTTTATAAAAAATTGGCCGACAAAAATTTGGGCCACTAGTCCAATTCTGGTGGGCCACCAAAGTCACTAATCTCCAGCCCCAAGCTGATGAACCGCGGGGTTCTTCCTGAGAGTCGGCGTACATTTCACACGCTGGCAAATTTATTTCCCCTTTTCAATGGAAGCGAAGTGGACACAGGAAATGCTTGCAGCCTGGATAACGAAAATAGTTCCTCCAATAATTAGAATTTAGATTTGTATTCTCAAAATTTTAGATTTTAATTTTAAGAGAACATAGTGTAAAATTTATGAGAGAGAAGAATTACCTCTATTATATAGTACATTGTGGCACGGGCTTTGGACTGAAAAAGGTTTATTTGTGAAGAGAAAAGGAAATCTATACGGCATGTGTTTCGCTTGAATCCCAAACTCAACCAATTGCAAGCATTCAGATACAGTCTTGGTCATAATACAGAATTCAAAAGCATAGCAACTAGGCCATCAGCTAACATCGAGCTTGAAAATATGGCACCATATTTTCTATGACAATCGAGTTGGAATCTTCAGAAGACCCATCTATTTCTTGGTGACTCCACAGGAAAACTACTTACAGTTTAGTCATTGTAGGATGAATCACATCACCCCGACAAAACGACCTCTTAACGAATATATGAATTATGATAGTTGAGACTAGAGGTGATAAAACAAAATATGGTTTGAATAATAGAAAAAGTTGTGTAGACACACAATAACCGACATAAAGTTGACATGTGAAAATTTAGACTGTTAGATTGTAAAAAATGTTTAGAATTAACAAATATAGATAAATTACTGAATCAATTGTATGTGTTTTGCGTGATGTAGATTGTATGTCTATTCGATGATACCCTTAAATAATTTGACTTAACTTATGAAAAATCGATTTGATCGACTTAAGTCTTATGTGTCAATGCTGTGAGATAAAGTATTTTAAATAAAAGTGTTATGAACCAAAGTGTTGAGAATAAAAGTACTGTTATTCAAAATTATATGCTGTTTGATGAAAATACTGAAATTACTGTGAAAAAAATCAAATTTAATTTTGATTATTTTATAAAATTTATGTTAGAATAGCTGTTATTATATAAAATGACTATAATAAATATAATTAATTTATTTTATTTTACAAAATTTACAATTATTGAAGACAGAAAATTTGAAATCATTGCTATTTCTAATTGAGCCTAAACTTCCAAAATTTTCTAGGTCTTGATGCCTTGGAATGATATTGCCGTGACTAGCAAAAGAGCGACATGAACCGATTGAGCAAATGACCATTAGCTAATGTGATGCCACTAGAGGAAATCAGCTCAATGTTGATTGGGTAATGGCAGTCCAAGACCGCAAAGAGCTGAATGAGAGAGACGATCTAGCTGAGGGATAGGAATTCTATCAGCGATGGAAACAAGGGGTTTAACGGAGAAGATGAGGTGGAAGGTGGAGAAAGAAAAAATAAAAGGTTTATCTAGTGGCACAATTAAAAAAAAATTTTAAGTGTGAAGGAAATTTTTGTCTACTGGAACAAAATATATTGCGTTATGATCTTTTATCTTCTTGGTTGTGGTTAGGAGCATCAAAATTGTGCTTTTTTAAAAAGTTGGTCTTGAGGGTCAGTGAACTTTCAAAACACAGTTATACAAAATCTCATCAAACAACATTTTAACTGTGTTTAGCCCCAAATCAGTTTTTACCTACCTCAACGCAGGTTGAAACAAAGTGCCAATCATAACTTTACACGACTGTAGCCATAATAATTAGTACTCAATTAACCCCAAACCAAAAGAAGATAAACTCGAAAGAAACGAAAATGATAAGCCCGACTATGATGAACCCAGAACTCAATACCCGAAACAATTCAACTTGAATCTGATCCATCCCGACTGATTGCCAGTTTTGCTTGATCCCAACGGTGATATCTTCAGTTTTGTGCAAGGATTTCAAACTGATCAACTTGTGCATTATGCTCTTCAAAATATATCTAAAACCAACGCAAACAAGCTGATATTAATTCTTCTATGTATTATTTTTGAATCTCATTTTCTCAACTTTTAATTACTGATTATACATCAATGGCTTTTGTGACATTTCATGACATGAAACATAAATACACAGGCACGATGGTGTCTATAACAGTGAAACGAGCAAGAAGAATAATCAATCTTGTTATTACATCCTTTTTACATGCATGATCTATGTAGTTTTTTAATTTTATAAATGATCGATTATCCTAAAAAATATCTGAACGACAGTTAATTTTTGTGGTTAAGGAATATTTTAATCCCCCTCCCGCAACTATTGACATTGTTTATATACTTTGCAAACTTGATTCGCCATAAAAATTACACTATTTAAATTTTTATTATATAATTCATAATTTAATAGACTTTTGTATGAACTAAAAAAAATTATTACATTTTTTAATGATGTTATAATTGCTTTCTAATGATGATTTAAACTCACATTTAATGAGTAAACTTCAGGCCAACAATTTTTTTCCATATTTGTGTTTACTTTATATAAAAGGATACACTATAAATATACGATAAGAGTGACAAAGGATAGGATTTGTTTGCGGTGAACCGCCGCTTTAATTAAGGTAGGCTCCACCTAGCGTTCAAAAAAAAAACAAAAAGGTAGGTTCCACCTAATGGCAATGCTGAAAATTCAGGCAAGCGAGGGCTTACTGAGAAGCAAGTAATGGCCAATATATATGTGTATATATTGCCAAAATGGCCAAAATAAATTTACATTAATTCTACAATTCATATCCACACATTTTGATAAGAAGTTTGGCCAATTAGACAAACTTTTAGTTTGGCCCATTTCCTAACCTGTGAGTTTTAGAAATTTCTTAGCTATTAGTTAAATGTTCAATAGGATAATAACGGTACATAAGTCCGTAGAAAAATGAGAGGTGCAAATACTCTTCACTGTTAAAGACCCAAATAATTCTTACATTTTGGGGGCCTCCAATCTCTCCTTCAATTGGTCACACCTTAGGTGATGATAGTAAGATTTTAGATTTTTGTTGATCTAAAATTGTTGGATAGGGCCTCGAGTCCCCATCTCCAGAATAATTTTAATTTTAGAGGAAACCAGTTGGGAACGGGGTGTTCTACCTACCCCGTCGCCGCACCTGTGAATCTGCCTTGTGTAGATCAAAAAATTGGTTGAAAAGAGACGGCAAGAAACCGAACCTTTTTGAATCGGAAAATTAGTTAAAACCGAAAAACGAGACCACAAAATCCATCATTCTGTAGTCTAATGAGGACAGGGAAAATTATCATCTGGTGGATGTAGTTTAGACGGAAATATTAGGTTGAAAAGAGTCAATCGGGCCCAATATTTGTCAAATAAAATACAATTACGAATGGTTGAAATTTCCTCAGTATTAACTTTTTGATGTCTAAATTAATACTAAGAGTTTAAAGAATAAAAAAGTAGAGAGTTGTTGGCGATCTATATGTAACTTAGGAGATACCCTTTTCTTATGTTATGATTTGTAAGAAAGTAGTAACTTATGGGTCCATAAAATTCGTAAAATTGTTGTGTGCATGAACTTAAGATAAGTTTATATAATAATTGATACGACGAAAATTAGGATAGCCTAATTTATTCTTTATAATGATTAGATAATTTTATTTTGTAGTACAAAATTATAAATTTAAATTTTTTACTGTTAATTTTAAGATAACAGAATAAAAGTAATATTTCGACATTCTCGTCAAAAAATATTAGGTCTCCCTCCTAATTATATAAACAATCTAGATATTACGGCATACTAATATCGAAGGGTATTTAAGTTTAATCCTACCGTCGATCTCAATGCACTTAAATACAAGATCTCAAGATCGGCACATTACCTTTAAATCACAATACTTGATGATTATAAATTTAAATTTTGTTAAAACCTTAAACTATGTAGAATTTATTTTTTTTGGTAAATTTGGTGTAAACATCCAATTTACGTTCAGCATAATCTTCTTTAAAGCGTAAGCTGCCACCCTATGTCCCTATTTTCGTTTTTTTCTTTTTGAAAAAAAAAATAAACAACAATTGAAAACGGAAAAGTCACGAAATACCTGCGGATGACGAGGGCCCAGCACATAGCCATAATAATAAATTTAAGAAATGAAATTGCGATAAAATCCAGTATTTTTTATTTATTAATATGTTTTATTTTTTAATGGTAATAAATGCAGGTCACAATCTCTCTCCTTCTAAATTTATATATCTAAAGACAACTAGAACATAAGAGTTCACGGCACACTCAAATATGCATATTTAAAATCTTAAAATTTTATTTTTTTTTATATGAAAGTTTTAAATTTTTTTAAACTTTTGTTTAAGTTTTAGATTTTTCAGATTTTTTATTAAATTAATTCATCTGTTGACAGAAAGTGATCAATTTATTCAAAAAAATTATTTTGACCTTACAAAAATTATTTAAAAAAAAGTTAAATACTATATACATGCTATCTATTTAATTTATATATTTGTTAATTAAAAAATATTTAATGTGCATATTTATTAATGAAAAAATATTTAATTTGTATATTTGACCTTTTGTTAGTAATTTTTATTAAATTAAACTAATTTATTAACAAATTGACCACTTTTTGTGAACGAAATGAATGATTTAGTAAGAAATTAAAAATTTTAAGATTCAAATAAAATATCAAAAAAATTTAGAATTCATATGTACAAAATTATAAAAATTTAAAACCAAAAAATTACATGTCCCCACTCTAAAATGGCCCAGACTCCGCAGCTTAAATATTTATGTTAGAGATTTTATAATTAAATTTTCTGAAAATACGCGGAGATAAAAATACAGCAAACAGATGAACTATAATTCTGTTTTTTAGTATATAAAAATGAAAAGATAAGGTGACATTTTACGGTCATATTAAAAAAAATTATGTTAGTGATATCTTTAAATGCATTAAGACTTTACACTCAATTCCAGAACAAGTATTTTTTTTTGAAGTTCATGAACCTCTCTCAAAATCGTGTAAAACCCTACATATAATTAATTTTATTGAGTATTTTGACAAAAATTCAAACTCATATTACAAACAAAATCTTTTTACTGGTAGACTAAAACGATTATTAGTGGTAATGAACAATAATTCTGAATCTTTTGGAGCTTAAAGTCTTGAATTTCAAAAAAAAATATGTTGGTAAACTTGTTATGGAAGGAGACATAATTGGCAATGGTAGCTCAAATAATGAATAACTAGTCTTACCCACAATAAGGTGAAGACAGATTAACATACCGTAATAACCATGATTATTATAAGGAGATAAGCATTGAGAATGGCAACAATTATTGAAAATCTTAATCATAGACCGTACATTTAATGATTTACTAATGACAATGATTATTGTAGTTATCTTTCTTTCTTTCTTTCTTTTTTCTAATAAATATAAAAGTAGCATTAGCACCCTATTATCAAATTAAAAAAAATATTACGACCTTATGTTTAAATTAAATCCACCACATAACCCTAACAGAAATAAAACCCCTAATATGTTAGACAGATTTAAATTTTTTAATCATATGAACCACACGAACGAGTTATCTTTCTTATTTTTACTCTTTATTTTGTGACAATTTAATTAAATAAATGTTAATATATAAAAATATCATCAATATGCAGTAATAAATTTAATATACCATAAAATTCGCATGAACAGAATATGTCCTTTTAGATGAAATGGACGTAAAAATCTATTTATTTTAATGACATAATAATTATACGCATTAGTGTTTGGTGATATATATAATTATCATATTATTGATACAAATAAATTTTATTTAAAAAATTACATAAATAACTAAATTTATTATAAAAAAATTTATCAGAGATATAAATTATTATTTTTTAAAATTTGTATTAAATTTGTTTTTTTTTTTAGAAAGTTAGTGATTATTTTATATTAATCCATTAGTTAATGATTAATAACTTAATTAACCACTATAAATCTACATGTAATTTGTTAGTAATGACAACAGTCTGCTTCGCTTTTGTTGTCTTGCTCGCCTTCCATTCCATGCCTCATTTCCCACCTCACTCACACAAATCTCATTTCTTGGCAATTTTGACTGCGAAATTGGACTGAAGAATTTTCTTTCTCTGCCTTCCCCTGTTTGTTTGCTAAGAAACTGCAAGAAAACATAGTTTTATAGCTCATGAGAATTTTCCTTCTTTCGCCCGATTAACTGTTATTCCTCTGTTTTTCCTTTCGTTGTTTTTTTTTTTTTTGGTTTTTTTTGGGGATTATTCTGATTGAGAGTGTGTGCGTGATAGTGAAAGAGAGTTAGATTTCGGGAATTTTCTTGTAGTATTCCTTCAAATTTCCTCCGTTTTCTCGGTTGCCGAACGGGGGGGGGGGGGGGATTAGGTGCGTAGAGCGGTTGGACTGTAATGTCTGGGGCTGGATTGCAGTTTGGGAGCGTTCCCGCTGAGGATCGGTTCTATGTTCCGGTGAAAGCGAGAAAGAGTCAAGGCCAGAAGCAGAGTCGGCAGCAGCAGCAGCAGCGGCAAGGACATAGAGGCAACACAATCAACAACAGCAACAAGGATAACTCAAGCATGGAAACCAAGGCGGCTGCTGCTGCTGCTGCTCCTGATGATAAAATCGGCTCCGAGAATCCGCCGGTTTCCGTCGCTGGCGGTTCATCGGCCTCCTCCGCGAGTAGCAACCTTGAGAGGTTCCTCCAGTCCACCACTCCTTCTGTCCCCGCACAGTATTTATCTAAGGTTGATTCATTTTATTTTGCTACTTTGTTTGGGAATGCTGTATTACTTGTCTTTTTGGGTTTTGAGGATTTTAAATTTCTCAGTTTAGTTGAGGAGACAACAAAGACTTGGGTTTGTTGAATCGTGTGATTGTACATTTGTGGACACTGTTGTAGGTTATAGGTTGTGATTCTTGCTGACAGAATGTAGGGTGATTCGAGAAATGATAATAGTGTCTTGAAATAGTTTTTACTTGTTGTTCTTGTTGTCTAATTTTCTGGGTCTTAGGTGAAAATTTTCTTGTTCTGTTTGGTGTAGACAACAGTGAGCCCATGGAGAACGTGTGATGTGGAGTTTCAACCTTACTTCAAACTTGGTGATCTGTGGGAGGCGTTTAGAGAATGGAGTGCATATGGGGCAGGAGTGCCGCTGGTACTTGATGGAAGTGACTGTGTTGTCCAATATTATGTTCCATATTTGTCGGGCATTCAATTATATGGTGAATCTACCACGAGGTCAAGTCGGAAGTCAAGGTACCAATTTTGTGAATATATACATGTCGAATACTGTGACCTTTGAATGTGTTTTAGAGGCAATGCACAATTTATCTTTTTGTAGTTTTCTCACTGCCATCTTTTGTGTGGTCGACATTTTGGAAAATGGTTCCTAGGGATCAAGTTTTTTTGGTTTGTCTTTGTCATGATGTTGGTATACTAAGTTGCATTAGGAGCTCGGACTGAACAATGCTAAATTGCTTTACATTAAAAGAATTGGTGTTCTTGGCACTTTTTTTTAACTCCATGGTTGTCTTAGCAATTTTGTAATGTAACCAAAATTCTAAATGCAAGTTTTCTTTCACTTTTAGGTTAATTTTCTTGCTCATCCTCATCTAATTTTCCTCTCACTGTTCATATTAGTATCAAAACATTTGCTTAGTCTCTGAGCTGTTGAGAGAATCTTTCTCATTAGTAGAATATAGGTCACTCGGGCTTATACATTGATTTTTCCTCTTAAATTCTGCATTCTGGCTCTTGTTCATTTGGAAGCCATTTGGTCTTTGGGGCATCTTTTTGGTTTCAGAAAGTACACTGGAACTAAGAAGGAAGTGCTTAATGATGTTTGCAGAATTATATGAGCATAGGTTTCATGATTTCCTTTCTCATTCCACATCTATTTGGTATTTAATGATTTAGTTTATTGTTCTGTAGTACAGGAAGAATAATTTTTGGGTGGAACCTCGTAAACATTTCGTGTATGGATTAATCAAGTATCAACATTTGCTAGTTCCTTTTTTGGCCTTCATTCTGCATAAACATTGGGGAGGCAGGATTATTATTCATCACTGCGATTAATTTAGTTTAGTTTTCTTTTTTCTTTTTTTGTTTTTTTTTTTTGTTTTTTTGGTTGCATGACTGGAAATGTTTAGGCTCTCAGAAAGTTTATACTGTGAGGCCTGGGCATTCAATCGTCCGTGATGCACTGTAGGTTACCTAATATTTGAGTTTCTGTGTGAAGTTTTTGTTTACAACTCATCAAATTGGACTCTAGTTCTGTGATTCTTGGTGTAAAGTTTAGAATATCTATCTGCTGAACCTAATCCAAATTTTTTGATATGTTCAGGAAAGATGGTGAGGACAATGATGGCGACTATTATAGGGATTGTAGTAGTGATGGAAGTAGTGATTATGAGTTTGAAAAAGGCATGAAATTTTGCAGGGAACTGCACAGCAGTAGTCATCAGGAACTTACAAGCAAACTACCTTTTCAGTTAGGCAGTTTTTCTCTTAGTGATGAACCCAGTAACATACAAGAAGGCTTTTCTAGTGATGATGGTGAAACTAGAACTTCTCGTGGTCACCTGCTTTTTGAGTTTCTTGAACAGGATACTCCTTATAGCCGTGAACCTTTAGCTGACAAGGCTAGTTAATCTCATTTTTTTCTGCTTCAGTAACCTTATGCTTGCTTCTCTGTGTTGATTTCCTGAATTTTTAACATTAAAAATAACAGATTTTGGATCTATCTCGTCAGTACCCTGCATTGCAGACTCTTAGAAGTTGCGATCTACTGCCAATCAGTTGGCTATCGGTAGCGTGGTAAGAATTCCAGGTTTCAAGAATGTGTCTGATCCTACATCAAATGTGTAATGATGATATTTTTGCATTGTAAGTGTTCTCAAGGTTTCCAACATGTGAGACGGCTGTTGTAGGAATAAACTATGAGGGTGTGCAGGCCACAGTAGGCAATACCTTGTATGTGTTGGCCATGACCATTACATTTAGTATCAAAGCCACCTACTATCGTGTGGGTTGGTGATGCAGAGAGGTGCCAGTCCCCTGACAAGGATGTCAGAAAATCAGTGGGATATCCTACAGAGGTTTGTGATGGTGTTTCTGGGCTTAGAAGAGCCGTCACGCTCATAATCATGTGTGTTAGACACTTTTTGTATGAGGAAAACCATGAGGCTCCATAGGCCAAGTGGATAAGACCTCACGTGTTTTGCAGGGACCACAACACATTTTATTGAATGAGGATTCATTTGCTTTTGTTATACTTTTGTAGGTATCCCATATATCGTATACCCACAGGGCCAACGTTAAAGGATTTGGATGCTTGTTTCTTGACTTATCACTCACTTTATACAACTGCAAGTGGTGAGTATGACTCTTCTTGGTTGTACAATTGTAGCCACTATTCCATTCTTTGCCATCCTGTTGGGGACATTTCTTAGTTACCGCTGTCTGTTCTCCTTACAAATTTGGAGAGGACATGCTTCATGTATTTGAAAATTGCAACTGAAAGTAGAAAAAAGGGCGAGTCTTTGGTGTAACTGTAAGGTTACTCCACTGTGATCTGAAGGTCATAGGATCGAGTTGCAAAAACAACCTCTGTATGCATGCATCTAACCCTTCTTGGGACTCCACTGTGAGAGAGCCTCGCGGATTTTTTCAGTCATAAGATTTTTATTCCAATT
This sequence comes from Carallia pectinifolia, assembly GCA_037832335.1. Taxonomy (NCBI): domain Eukaryota; kingdom Viridiplantae; phylum Streptophyta; class Magnoliopsida; order Malpighiales; family Rhizophoraceae; genus Carallia; species Carallia pectinifolia. The sequence goes on from CM075453.1 coordinate 37,189,307, forward strand.
ACTTGCCCACGACAACGTCGTCTTTTTAATGTCGAAGTCCACATTTTCTGGTAATTTGAGAGAGTTGGAATTTGAAACTCAACCGCCCTCCAAAAGATTTGCTCTTGTGGCCAATCTGTCTAGCCTAGTTGGTTTTCTTTTTAGCATCATTGCAGTTGGAATTCATGTGTTATGATGCATTACAAGATTTTACATGCTTATGCTCGTTGAGGGTTCCAGTGGTTTACATGTCCTCGTGGTTAGCTCATGTTGAGGACAGTGATAATGGAGCGATTTTTCATTTCCATTTCATAAGTTCTGTGAGGTTGATGTCAGTTTAGTATGTTTATAGGATCCTCTACATCCATCTAGTCTCATGTTTATCCAGCCATGTTAATGTTTTGTCTGAATATTGAGTTTTGCTAACAGAGAACTAGTTGCAGTTGTTAAATCCCTCGATTTTTCCAGTGCTCTCACGGCAGGGTGCTTTAACCATCTGTTGTGCATATTATTTTTCGGCACTTTACACCTTGCAATAGACATGCCTGCGCCCATGGTTTCGCTTGTCCGTATGTTAACTCTATGCTTTAATAGAGATTGATATACCAGATGATTATGGTCTGGATGGTACATATTGTTAGGTCATCAAATGTACTTCCTGTTTCAGGTAGCGGAAGCAACCGAGGTCCAGGAGTGATCTATCCTACTGAGTCGGATGGTGTTCCTAAGATCTCCTTGCCCATCTTTGGCATGATGTACAAGTCCAGGGGATCGATGTGGACACAAAATGGGATGCGCGAAGTACAACTGTCAAATGACCTAATGCAGGCCGCATACAAAAGGCTGAGATCACTTCAGGTCAACCATCCAGATTTTCAGTTCTTTGCTTTACATGGCATGATGCACCATAGATAAAACCAAATGATGGGATGAGCCAATTCCTTCCAATTTTGTTGTGCTGAAAGGTAAATCCCAGAGTGCCTTGTTACCAAACTGAGATAATATGCTTCCTAATCTGTCGAAATTACGGCATGCTGCCTCAAAGGGTTCATCCGCTTAGGTTTTCTGTTACTTTGAGAGGAAACCCGACGTAAAGGTAACAATTGCAAGATCAATGTGTACAATAAAGGCGAAGACAGAGAAGAGAGCTGCGGAAGAATAAATCAGGTAACTGGCACTGGGGGAAGCCGAAATCCTGAAGACTAGCAAAAAGAAAATGCATGAAAATTCGGCCATTGCCAAAGATGGCAAATATCGCTTTATTTGTCTCCTTTGACATATAAATAACTTATCTTGAAGGAAGATAGGTGGAAAATTATGGCATGTTCCCTGGGATTTTTTGATGCGTAAATTTACAAGCAAGCAAAATTTGAACATTTACGTAATTTGCTTTTTGGCTCTTTGCTTCGGTACATCAAAATAATCTTGGCACGATGTCTAGCTATTTTTGAATTTTAACAAAAATAACAAGAAAAAATTACGTGAAATCAATCAGTATTTGCATGTTTTTTAATTTTCCCTTATTTGAAAAATATATGTATATTTTTCAATGGTAATATGTTAAAGATAGTTGTATTTTTCGTTTCTAAGGAAAGAATAGTAGTTTAAAATGGAGGAATACAATCTCTATATTTGAAATATATATTCGAAAAGGAAAATTTATGAAGTTTTCAAGGATTTTCAATTAGGCAAAATGTACTAGGTTAAAAAAGAAGTTTTTTTTTTTCTCGAACTATTTTCATCAGGGCAAGTGCAGAAGCAAACTTTAAGATGGGGTTGTTAGGGAGGTGCGTGCCTTAATGTGCCATCAAAGAAGGTCGTTTTTAGTGAAACTGGAGATCTTTGGCAAGCAATAAGTACCTAAAAACAATTTGAGCGTACCATCTTCTTTCTCATTTCGAGAAAAAGGTGCCGGAGGAAAGGAAAACAACGGAAGGATCCGAATTAGATCCCTTCTCCTCGCTTTCAAAAATGATAAATATGAAGTCTGTGGGATCATCTGACGTAGCATGAATCATCGAACCAACACTCCGGAATAGCAATGCTTTGAAAAAATTTGATTCATTAAGTGAAAGACGTTAACCAAATAGTTCACGATACTGCACGCAAAGATCATATAGTCTAATTGACTGAAAGTTGAATAAGCTAAGACCCTCTTTGGATAATTCTGTAATATTACAGTGGAGGCTTGTTTGCTCTCCTTCGTTATCTGGTTTGCTCCTCACTTCTCGTGTAAAGGCTAAAGTCACATGTGGCATTCAATATGCCCTTAACATTGTTTTCATTTTACTTCTGATTGTATTTTTTGGTTATGAAAGACAACCTTTGCATAATGATAGGTTATACTGTCACACGAGGGACATAAGTTTCAAATCAAGAACATTCTCTTTGGGGACAACAAGGTGGGTTATGTACATTTGACACTAAAAGTAACGGTTTTTGCGTTACTGATAATTCACCTTTAATATTACCTAAATTGATTTGTGGAGTTGGTTAAATTTACTTTGCAAAGGCTCATTTGGACATGGTCAGATTGAGTACTTTCTTTGACTATCTTTAAACTATCAAGAGAAAGGGAGAGAGAGAGAGAGAGAGAGAGAGAAAGAGTCCAACAATTGATAAACTATGATAACTAAATTGTCCAATTGGTGTCACGGCCGTGTTATCATGACCAACATATATATTTTATTTCCACTAAATATTGTTCCACTTTACTAGAGCAGATATATAATATAAAAACACACCCAATTCCAAAGACAAACTCTCTAAATCTTTTTTAAATCATGTGCACCATGCAATACACAAAGTGGCATAGATAATTAAGCTGAGAGAAGCAATTTATTTATTACTAGTAAAGTAGTTAATCTAGCACTTGGGGTAGGGAGTTCCACAGGTTTTAGCAACGTTCCTGGCATTAGGCGAGTTAACGAAGTTGGCAAATCTTGGGTCCTTGAGGTACTGGCAGAGGCATGGCTTCTGTTCATTGATCCTGCTGCAGCACAACTGGGATGGAGGAGAATTTGTTGTGATTGCATTCACACAAGGGCTCAGCTGGATAGGGTTGCATGTCACTGCCATTGTGATCTGTGCCTCTGCCATGAGTAGCACCAGAAGTACACAAAGTGCCACATGTGAGATCTTCATTTTCACAAGACTTTTTTTGTGCCTGGATGCTTGTGCGCTGTGTATGTGTGTGTGTTTATCAGGAGATGTGGGGTGGGCGTGTGGTACATTAGGCTTTGGTCCCTCTCTATTTATAGTGGGAGAAAGGTTGGAGAAAAGGACCAAATATGTATATCTACAGTGTCTTTGGTGCCCTAAAAAATTATTGGACAGTTTTCTGTTGAGTTCAAGGCCAAAATAAGTTTCAAAGAGACTGAAAAACAAAGGGAGTTGTTATCTACACGCTAAAAGAATCTTATGCTCGCACAAAACATATTTGAACCTATTTGTTCTTGTAAATAACGATTGCTAAACAAAAAGAAAAAGGATTGTATCAAAGATAGCAAAACATGCTACTCCAATTATGAATTGAGTTCCAATAAAATCACGTAATCCATTTAATATTATTTAATAATTTTTTATTATTTTAAATTTAATTATTTAACAATTTATATTAATTTGATATAACTCTTATCTCGACTTAAAAAATTTTATGAAAGATTTCCTTCATAAATTACCTAGCAATAGTATACTTACCAACTCAAGTTGGGTCCCACTCAGTTTGAAGAGGAAGAAAAGGGTCTCCATAACAGAGCATGGAGCAGCTGAGAAAAAGATATAACCCCCATTCCCCACCAATCACGAAAAATTGAGAACTGTAATTCCCCAAGGAGAAACGAATCGTGTTGCCCACTTTTGACGATGGTTCCTTTCGGCTTTCGGTGATGTTGATTGCAAACATGCCAACTCTTTTCCATTCCTGCTTTCACATGCATTATTATTGGTAATTTGGCCGGTTCTCAAAATTTTTAATATCATGGGAACCATATGGTGATTTCAAGTTACCAAGTTTAGGTGCAGTTTTACGAGTTGGACAGGACCTCCAGGTAGTTTGAAACTTGAAGTCTGAGTATGAAATTTGTGACAAAAACGGAGACTTATCTCTTTGTTTGCGGTCCAATTGGTTTCTTAGAAAATTATTAAAAAAAAAACGTCCTAATTCAATCATAGATGATAGATGATATGGTTTGATTAAAAAAACCATGTATAGTTTTATTGGTATATGCACGACTTTTTAAAGATTATGGTGTTTAGTGGGGTTTTATGTGAATATTCCCAATGATCTGTTGTTACACTATATCAGTATACTTATTAAACCGAAAATGGCAATTATTTTACAAATTTCCAACGCAAAAGGATCATGTAATGATTTAACCAACTACCATTAACTTTTTCCAATCATTTTTTACAGATAGATACAAGATAAAAGAAAAACCTGAAAGGTCTCGAAGAGTACTCTGGAGTCCTAGGTGCATCGTATATAATTACAAAGGTAAAACATAATTTAAAAAAAAATTGGCATAGTTTATAAATTAACTAGCTTGAATCGTCGTCTATATACATAGAAAATTGGGTCAAAGCATATGCCTATGTGAATTATTTACTTGTATAGAGATTATTTCAACAAAAATGTGAATTAGGAGGATGTTGTTATGGATTTATTATTCGTTGTTATGTGCAATGTATAGTTGCTTGATGGCACGAAGAAGTAGACTAGAGTAGCCGAAAGCAAAGCTAGCACGCTGGAGTTGGTTCTATATATCCAAACAACATGGCAAATTGATGATGGAGTGGTGTGGGATTTCATCACGTTTTGTCTACCTACTTTCCTAAGGCACTCCTGCTTCAGACTCCAATTTTCTCAACTATCAATTGTCCTATCATTATGGGGCTGCAAACTTTTTCCTTAGAAAGCAAAAGGGAAACACAAAAAAAAAAAAAAATGGTTGCAGGCCGTCTTGTTAAAGGTGTAGTGAGCTTAATTGAAATTTGTCACGGAACTCAAATTGCTTTTTGGAGTACTGAGCCAAGTTGGCTTTCGCTGCCAAGTTATCGATCGGGAAAAAATTGCCTGTCCCTTCGGAAGGAAATGTTGAAATTAGAGGTGTTAGAAAAATTAGATTGAGTTGGATTTAGATTAGTAGTTTTTATTTTGAATCATTATTTATTATTTATTATGTTACTTTTAAGTTATATTTAATTAGAGTTTGAGTTAATTTATTTCAAGTTCATATTAGATTCAGATTGACTTCGAACTGAATTGTCATTATTTTAAATTATTTTTTGTTAAGGCAAAATATTTTAATTAAATCTAAAACTCAAGAAATAAAATATTTAAATGTAATTTTTTTTGTTATATATATATATATATATATTACAAAAAAAAAAAGTACTAATTGATGTTTGAGAGAGATAAGTCAAATATATACACTCTTATACATACTCTTGTCTTTTTTTTTAACTTAATGGATAACTCAAATCTAATACGATACAATTTAATTTTTTCGGATCATTTTTTTAGTTTGAATCATTTTAAATTCAGGTCCCCAACTTTTTCCAACGAGTTTGATAGAATTATTAGGTCGGATCCCTTTTTGATTGAAATCTTCAAAACTTGAATTAATATGTTAGAAATGTCGCAAATGTCTAATCTGATTCAAAATTCTAATTAGAACTGCGGTCACCCCACCTAGAGGACAAAAACTTATAATAAATTATGCAAGTTTGGTTTATTGAGAAAATTCAGATAATTCGATTTAAACCAAAGTCTTTTTTAGACAATAAAAAAATTTATCACAAATATATCAGTTATCATATCTATAAATTAGACTCAAGTAATTATATTTTTATACCTCATTTAACTCATTCAACCCAATTTATAGAAAAAAAAAAACCTACCACTTAATCATTATTGGGGATGAATAGACCTTCTATAAATCGACTAAATGGTATTAATAAGTTTGAAATTACGGTCAAATCGGACAAATTTAAAAATTAAAACCTCTAAACGCTGTCATTGAAATTTAAACTCAAGTTAGACGTGTGAAAAATACATCGAATTATTAGTAAACTACCACTTCACATAGTGATTTAATGCAAAGTTAAAAGAAAGCTTTTAGATAAAAAGAGATGAAAAGGAAAAAAAAAAAAAAAAAGTTTGACATTGTGGAATAATCACAAGGACTCAATTATGACACCACAATCATTTGGCCGAGCACGCCAGCCAAATATATCGCAATCCGTTCAGATACTACAACGAAATAAGAAGCTAATTATCACATCTAAGGGGTCGGCTTGTTTTCAAATGGACATACACACCTCATTAAACAATCTTTACCTTTAAGATTTGGCGATGTAGTTCAAATTTTTTAAGAAGTTTTTAATAGTTTCATACACAAGACAACAGGTGACAGCAACACCAAAGAATAAAAAGCCTACTTGATTGATTGGCTGGTGAGTTTCTACCTTTCACACATATGTCTTGTTAGTCAAGGTTTCTGCAGATGATGGTAAGGATATGGCAATAATTCCATTGACAAAGCACAATTGAATCAAAAAAGAAAACCAAAGAAAAAAACTCTCATCTCCATGCATTATGCACTCCCCCACTAGTCACTACGTGAAATCAAGGTTGTCAGAATCGGACCGATCATCGAACTGGAAATATTAGTGGGTCAAGGTTCAATCGGTTGAACCGGTCGAACCGGTATTTAATAATATATATGTGTATAAAAGTAATTATAAAAATAATATTTATAAATAATAATTAAATATTAATTTTTCTAATTTTCATGATGAAATTGAAATTTTTAATAGATTTAGGACTAAATTAAACTTTTAAATTAAAGTTAATGCTTAAATTATAATTTAAATAACATTTGGGATCAAATTGTAATTTATGAATTTTTTAATTTTATTGGACCAATTCAACCGGTCCGATTTTCACCGGTTTTTACCGATTTTGACCGGTTCTTGACCGATTTTTTCCGGTTTTGACCGGTCCGAGTCACCCTTCAAAATTTACCAAAACCGGCTCAGACCACCGGCTGGTCTCCGATTCAACCGGTCCGACCGGCCGGTCCGGTCCGGTTCTGACAACAATGCGTGAAATAGACAGGTCTACTTTTTTTTTTTTTTTTGAACACAAAAAAAAAAAATGTTAGTGGACTGATTCAAGCATGTATGAAAATTGTTATTTCCAGAGCACAAATTGCTAAAATTATGTCAATAATGTTGACTTAGTTTTCAAAAACCATTGTCTTAAAAGTTAAGACAACGATTTTTTATCTGACCTTAATAAAAATTTATTTGATAATGACATTTCTCCTAACACATACATGCATTCATGATGTCTATAGTGTTACTATTTCACGCACAAATCTGTGTTCTCTTTTGGGTCTAGATTTCAACCACAAATAATGAAAAACAGAACTCGTTCACATAAAGGGGCTGCCTATCTACCAAAAGTAGTCCATATCTAAAGCCCAAATCTGCTAACCCATATCAGAACTGCCACACCAAACCGCGAACACAAATTTCACCCAAAGGCTTGTGTTTGCAGAGGCTCTTCTACAGATTCCTTAGCAAGGCTCTTTGAAAAATGCGAGTTACAGGTCTTACTATAAGCAAGCATTTGCCACAAAAATGAAATCTGAGGAGCTCATGGATCGACCAAAGTATGAGTTTGTTCGGTATGGCAGCAATTAGGATTTCTACTTTCTGCAAAAATAGATTGGTACAAAAGCGTCAATAGCAGACACATGGGTAAAAGCTCTTATACATAGATTTCAGACAACATGAACTTAAACAAACTTAAGTTACCAAAATAATAATAATACTAATAAAACAAGCAAATTTTCAGCAAATCGCTCTGAACAGATGTTGAATAGGAGCAAAAATATCTCATGCACCGGGAAAAATGCATTATTGGACCTTTTTTTCGTTACGGTTACCATATTAAATAAGCTGACCAAAGAGAGGCAAACAAAGAACAACATGCAATGTAAAGCAGTTAGAAAAATGATCTTTTCACAATATGCAAGAAAAGAAATACAAAACCAAAGGCCCATGTACCGGCAATGAATTTCAACTCTTGAACCATACAACACGAATAGAAAAACTTGATTAATGGCATGCATCAAATAACTGAAATAAGAATTTTCACTGTCCCGTAGCATCTTGACATAAACTCTTTTTCCAGATTTTAAGTGCTCAATTTCTCACTACAATGATCATCAATGACTCCAATAAGATGCTGTGAATATCTTAAGCCTACTGGTCCTATGATCCCTAAACACGTGAGATACTTGAAAATGAAAATAAATTGTTGCCTGGTGCATTATTCATTACAAGGGCCTTTCCTGGCTGTTTTATGGGAACTTTGATATAAAAAAGTCATTGAAGACAGAGCAATCCTATCTGGAAAGGAGGTCAGAAAACGAGATCTAATTCAGGTAACTTATTTTCAAACACCATGCTATTTGGAAACCTGTTAGTGTACTTAACAACTCTTGATACGCCTACTGCATTTACAACTTGCTTCCGACTTTGGTGGTTGAGCCAAGATATTCAACTTTTTACCAGAAGTTTATCACAATGCTTGTGCTTCTTCACCCAGGCTTTGGATTAACTGACATTGCAACGTTACGAACCATTCTGAAGAATTTTTCACCTTATGGTTTAATACAAGTGAATCAAAGGTTTAGATCAAAACTATTACCATACACTATTGTCCCAGTGCAGGAAACCTCCATGGCCTCTGGCATTTGTTAATTTGTAGACAGCACCAAACACTGGCAACAGAAGAAAAACTTAGCATCGTCAAAATGCGAAACAAAAGCATAAACTATAGAAATGCCAAAATGCTTTGGCGGCAGAAATTTATATACTGCACATCAGCCAATTGAACAGTAAAGCTTAATACCTTCATAACCTCCAAGAACAGGATCTTCTGCCAGCAACAGTGGTGTATCCAGGTCAATAAATCTGTGTCACACAGTTTGTAATTAAATAGTAGAAGGGATTGTGTTCTTGAGGAGCAAACCGTATACAAGGCACTCAACCAGGAAATGAAGTCTGCATATATGTTAATCTTGCAGCAAAGGACTGAAATTACAGTGCTTACCTGAAACATCCAAGGCCAGCAGCAAGATGGCCAGCAAAGCCCATGGCTAATTTCGTCTCTACCATACCACCAACCATCAGATCCAATCCTGATGCTCTTGCTTCCTCAATGATTTTTAGTGCCCCAATGACACCAAATTTGGCTAGCTTAACATTAATAACATCAGCAAGCTTCCCTTCAGCTATTTTCTTCACATCAACTATACTCCGACAGCTCTCATCGGCTGCAACAGATATACCATATTTTCCTTTTGCAATATGCATAACCTGGCCAAGACCTTCCCAATCATCCCTATGAACTGGCTGTTCAAAGAGGATAGGAATCACTCCCATTTCTGTGAAATCATTGCATTCAGGTTGGATTTACTAGTCAGAACTCTAAACAAGCATTGCAAAAGATAAAATACAACTCAGCGGTTACTTGAACACATATTTCACACACCAAATATGTGTACGAACGAACATGCAAAGACAGTTTTTTTTCCCCCTTTTGGAGTCAGGAAGGATAAAAAAAAAAGCACAATCCAAAGGTATGCTTTCATGCATCTCTTACCATCTAACTTTTCAAGAACTTCAATAGCTTCCTTGGCTTTGTATCCCTCATTAGCATCCAAGATAAATAGACAATCAGGATGGGCCACACGTATGGCTTGAAGAACTTCAATGTCTGCCCTCAGATTCTTTCCCACCTTGAGCTTCAAAGTCTTGAATCCTCGTTTCCGATACTTGGCAGCTAATTCAGCAGCTTCAACTGGTGATACAATTGGAATCTGCATGCAAAATGTGGCTGAAGTTTTTACACTAGATATATCAACTGTATAGGTATGTAATATAATGCAAATAATTGCATGCGTGTTTTTTAGAATCAACTAGCACAATGTAAGTTCTTTAAACTGCAGAAGCACTTAACTGTTATATCAGTAGTTACGGTATCAGAAATTCCACCAAATAGTCTCCACAGGGGTACACCAATGCTATGAGCCACTGCATCAATTAATGCCATCTCAACTCCAGCCCTAACCTTAGATTACAAAAACAAACTAATTAGCACTGGACATTTGCTTCATATTGTAATATGTAAGATTTGAACCACATGACATAGAGGATGATGAACTTTGAATAGAACAGATGTCACTGACATGCATGCTTCACGTATCCATCAGATGTTTAATCAATTATACTACAAGTGTAAAGTTATTTGCCCTTATATGCCAAATTTGTTCATCAGCAATATGCAAGAAGGTACAAAAGGTCAGCAGAACGAGGGACAACCAGATCTAGTCACAAATGATTGTACTCAATGTAATGCATGCCTTTGTTGTACATATGAAACTTGTCACCAAGGTTTCTACACAACAGGATTAGGTAAATCACACCAAACAAATCCTTTATGAAGCCACTTTGACCACACCATAAAAAAAATGCAGTCTGATTTATTTTTTTCGCATCAAAATTTAAATGACTCAACTCATTTGCTCTCAAAATTCAATCAGGAAACTGAACAGGAAGCAGAAGCATACAGAGTTTTTAAGTTTCAAGTCTCATGTTTACATTGATTTTTCAGTACTTTGGGCAGAAATTCATCATTTTTTAAAAACAATCACTACCTTCACTAATATTTATCAAAAAAAAGGTTATAAAAAATAACTAGCTCCACCACCATTCATATAGTCCTACTAATATTCCACTTTACAATTCAAACATCTAAAAAATAAAGCAATGGACAAGCTAAAATTGTCAAGTAACAAACAACAGAAGCCAACAAAAAGATCAAATCCCAAAATTCAAAAACTGATGAAAAAGAACAATTACACTCACAGAAGCAAACTCATGCCCAGGAAGAACCCCACTAATCTTTTCCAAAATCAAACCTAACGTCATGGGGTGAACGTTCTTCAGAAACTCACAAGCTTCCCTAGCCTTCATCAACGCTGTGGGCTGATCTTCTGCAGTAACAGACGGCAATATCGGGGTCTCACCCCACCCCACACACCCATTGGCCAATTCAATCCTAATTGCCACATTCTCTACATTGTCCAGCCTAGAAGAGGCTATTGTAAAAGGGGCTATCAAAGGCACATTCATTGGCCTACTCTCCGCTATCTGCACATTTACAGTCCAAGTTTCCAACAAATCGCGAAACCCCAAGCTCTCTCCTTTTGAGGGCGTTTCCGCAGCCACTGCTTTCATTGGACAGAGCCTGCAAATGGGTTTCGGAAAGTTCGAGTCCTTTTGAGATTTCAGGGGTTTTTGGGGGGTTTGGAAGAGGGAAAGTTGGAAACACCCAATGGAAAGCATTTGCTGATTTGGGGTTTTGGGCTTTCTGGCAGTAGATCTGATGGGTTTTCTCGGAGATTTTGATTGGTTTTTGAGAGAAAAATGCCAGGAGCTGCCATCGCTGATTGATATTGTTGCGAGTGTAGTTTGACCTGGTGAAAAAGACAAAACGGGCTGTTTTTTTAATTGCAAGTGTCCGACATTTTTAAAACTTCGTTTGCTTCCCTTTGTGTTTGTCTTTTCCCCATGGCTCCCCGAGTGTCTGGGTTCTGTGTCTTTCAGGTTGTTTTTAGTGCATTCAGGTTTTCAACTTAAAAATTAAAATTCAAAAAAAAAAAAAAAAAAGGGGAAATCATAGGGACGCAGAATGTGTAAACAGCGAGATATATATCTAATATAATAATATTTTTTTATTTTTATGAAAAAAATATTTTAAAAATATTTTTTTAATAAATTTTATACAATATTTACACTTTCTATTATAAAAAAATACTTATTTACATCTAAATTTTAATTTATAAAAAATATTATTTTATTACCTCGATGCACCGCCGATGGTGCACCTCCCAATGGTGCACTTCTGTATAAGTATTTGCTCAAAAAAAAGAAAATTGTATTCAGGTTCTTTTTATTGTATTTATTCATTTTTTTTTTCTTTCTTCAGTTTTGGCCTTTGCTCTTTATTTCCTCACCAGCAGGTGGCTCTCAAGTGAGAAATATTCTTAGGGATTTCAAACATAAGCAATATCAATTTTCAAGTGTTTCAGAACAAACTTTAGCCAGCCAACACTATGTTGTTGCTAATTTCTGTTATAAGTACACGATATTTGACCTTGAACTTATTGGAATTTTCTTAATTGCTTTGCTCACGAAAGATGCAATTCAACAACCTCAAAAATTAACTAATCATATTAACAAATATGCATTCTTTTAATTAATCATATTAATAAATAGAGATTCTTTTAATTCTTAAGTTAGATTATTAAGGGGTAATTTCTTAACTCGATCAAAGGTGTTCAAAATGTGTATGGAAGCTAATTGTACAACTACATTCTGGTATTACAAAAATGGAAAAAAAAAAAGGAAAAAGAAAAAGAAAATAATGTTCTTGTTCTAACATATTCCACAGTTTTGGTGTAACTTCACTGACTTACATAGCTTGTAGATTCCATAGCTTCGATGCGCTATCTTTACTTATGTAGAAGCGGCCATGCAAAGTAACCTGCAAGGCCAAGTCCCAAGCCATTCTTTTCTTTCTTTTTTGTTTACTTTATCACAAAGCTTGGAACCCCCCACTTGCTCTTTATATCTCTGCATAAGCACACAATGAGTTGGTGCAAATTTTATCAGCGCACATTGAATTTCCTGAATAAAGAATCGGAAGGAAATATTGCTTATTTTCCAGTCTTGTCACCATGCCAGTTTATTCATCCGATTCCGACCACGAAACGAGGCGGCCCGTCAAGCTGTTCGGCCGGCAGAGACCAATGCATGCTGTTCTGGGAGGAGGAAAAGGTACCTACCAGTTTCATTCTCAATTTCTTCCATAACTCTTTGCCTTGGGAAATGTAGTTGTAGTTAATTAAGTTAAGTTGGTTTGCCACTTCTTTTGTAGTTACTAATGTTTTCAAAATCATGGGCTGAAAATTTTGATTTTCCTGAGCTTATTATGCCAAAAGAATTTATTACTAATAATCACTTTTTACCTTTTTTTTTACAATCTCCAATAAACAATTAATACATTAACACTTTTCAATGACAAATTTATAATATATTTGACTTGCAACTTTTTGATAGTCAATCAATACATGCCACAAATGAGTGATTATAAAAAGAAGGTTAAGTAATTGTCGCTAATAAAATCTTTATTATAATTGTGATCAAATTCTCCTGAATATGGACACCAAATAACAGTTCTTATCCAATTGTCCCCACCTAGTTATAGGGTGCCATCCTAACCAATTCAATCTTGCAATTTGCAGTTGCTGATGTGCTGTTATGGAGGGACAGAAGGATATCAGCAGCTCTTTTGATCGGAATGACGGCAATATGGCTTCTCTTTGAGGTTGCGGAATACAGCTTTGTGACCCTCTTCTGTCACCTCTCCATCACCTTGATGCTTATTGTCTTCATATGGTGCAATGGAGCACAATTTTTCAATTGGTACTCTCTTCAGCCCTCTGCCAAAACACAGCTAACCATCTTACTTAATTGCATTCGATGATTATATATTCATAATTATTGGAAATTTGAGTTCTATTTTCCATTTCCGTCAACAAAATAAAGAACTAGAAAATATGATTTCTAATCAAGCTGTTTTCAGGACTCCTCCGATGATACCTGAAAGTATTTTACATGAACAAACATTCCGGCAGCTCGCTTCAACGTTCCACTCAAGGTTCAACCGGACTTTGGCAAAGCTCCTTAACATTGCATGTGGAAGAGAACCGGCACTTTTCTTCTTGGTATTCTGACTAAACATAAATATTTCATGCTTCCCCTACAAATGAAAGCCAAATTTCCATCAACTAGCATGCTTACTTTCTCCATGGTATGGCTATCAGGCAATACTTGGTCTTTACATACTATCCGTGATTGGAGACTACTTCACCACATTAAATTTCCTCTATACCGGTAAACAAGTTCAGTTCCCTTATCCATTTTTCAGAAATTTTTTAGCTTGTCTTCATATTGATCCTCTCTTCTGTTGCTTGGACATGAAGGATATCTTTGTCTGCAAACACTGCCATTTTTATACAATCGATACGAGGCAGAGGTGGACTACTATTCTGGCATATTGAGCCAGGAGGCGAAGAAAACATATCGAAAATTCGATTCCAAGGTTATTAACAAAATACCGAGAGGACCAGTGAAAGAGAAAAAAAGCAGATGAATCTGCTTTTCTTGTACATAAGTCTATGGATGTCAAAAGCTGCAAAGTTCATTTGTACAGAAGAAACTTGTTATCATGCGATCAAATGGTAAATTAAGAGCACGTATGTCAATTCATTCAATTATACCATGAAGCTCCGAATGAATTTGCCCTATAGCTTCGGTCAAAGTACATAATTAGGAAGCCATGCCTCTAATTCTACATCAGCTTATATTAACAAGCACAAAAATAGTTTTGGAATCTTTTTGCCTCTTCTTGTTCTTCTACTGGTCATTTGACTACAAGCTCATAAGGTAAAATTCCAAGTACAAGGGATACTTGCTAACTATAGATATCAAATAACTGCAAATTGTGCTAGCTATGAATCAAATACTAGTAGGTGTGCCCGCTTCAAACATCTATGGAGAGGGATTGGTGGAGTTCTCCCTGTTCTTAGAACTTAATACAAAATCTAATAGCAACAGGGTTCATGGGCGGCACACGCAACGGGCAAACAGTGAACAAAAGATGCTGTGTAAATTACTTTCATGAACTCTAACAAAACTGATGAGTACGCATAATCCCACAACATTTGATCTTCAGCTACCTTCCTATGTCATAGTAACTAATAATGTCACGTGGACAAGCAAAACAGTCATCCTTTGCCATTCTCCTCATTGGTCTCATACAACTCATCATCATCATCATCATCAATTTCCTCATCAGAATCAAACACCTCATCCAATTCAGAATCAGATTCTGCATCTTCGATGTGATTCACGGGCAAATTTAGCCCTTCCATCAACTCATCATCACTGATCCCTGCTAGCTTCCTCTTCAATATGCTCTCAAAGATCGATGGCAGTGCCTCCTCATCACCCTCATAAAATTCCTCTATCTTCCGTTTTAGTCCTACAACCATTTAATCCAACACTTCAATTAAGTAAAATCATGGAGACGTAAAGCCATAGTCTCAGACAAGAGAATTCAGGCATTCAGTCCCACAACAACTAGAAGAACGCATCATAATAATACACACACAAGCAAAATGAGCACCCTTCATCCAAAGCAATTGAACTGCAAACATTGACACCCAGTCTACCAAATTTCAACCATGAAAAACTATGGACCAGCCGCTTTGCTTTTAAGCCTTTTATTAATTTAATCTCTTTGTTAGCGGGTGGGGGTGGGTATTTACAAGTGACAATAGCGTAAAGGTTACAACTTTACAAGTAAACAAAGCTCCATGTATATTTTTCCAAATGTTCTAATCTTTTTTCACATATTAACTTCAAAAAACCTCAACCCCAACACATCTGAAATCCCAAAACACCAAGTTTATTTTCTCGAGAAAAAAATGAAAAGCCGAAAGCTACACAAAGAGTGAAAGCTTATGTTTTTCCTCCGCTTTCCCGGAAGCCAAACAGAAACCATAGAGCTCTATGCAAATGATGAAAAATAGGAAACTTTATTCAGATTTTAACCTACCCACCTTCACTGCTCACGCAATCATCATTATCATCGACGATGACATCTGGGTTCTGAGTCGGTGAGTGGGCAGTGTTCGGTTCACCGGGCGAACCATTTGAATCGGACGACGAGTACGACCTGAGTACAGAACGAGCCGAGTTGGCTAGTGGAGCGATTTTGTCGTTGCAATTGGGAAGAGACAGAAGCGAGAAGCTTCTCACAAGAGCTCTTCTCATGGTTGTCCAAATTTTTGCAGGGTCTTCGTCTTAGGTAAAATGTCGGAGTTTATCAAATGGAAGAGTCCCTGTCCAAATGGGCCTCGATGATGTGATCGGCTTCAGTTTCTTAAGCCCAATGTAATATCTGAGCCATCGAGGCCCTCGGTTGGGCCCACGTTTACGAAGGATTTTATCATTCTTCTTTTTCTTGTTGATGTTGTTACATTATAAAAATATTAGCATCAAAAGACCGAAAAAAAAAGAAATATTAGCATCATGTTTTATCTATCATTTTATCAT
The DNA here is from genome assembly GCA_037832335.1 of Carallia pectinifolia. Taxonomy (NCBI): domain Eukaryota; kingdom Viridiplantae; phylum Streptophyta; class Magnoliopsida; order Malpighiales; family Rhizophoraceae; genus Carallia; species Carallia pectinifolia. Next base: position 37,205,549 of record CM075453.1, read on the forward strand.
TGAATTTATATATTGTATTTCTACTTGTTTAGTATGTACCATGTAAGATATAAATCTAAGAAAATGCTTACATTTTTTTTCTGTAAGTTGTCTCTTTTTGCTTGTTAAACCCTTATCTTAAACAACCTTTTTCCCTTTCTTTCACTTCAATAGTGTTATGTACAGGAAGTACTCTTGCAATGCTATAGTTCACTGTCATTGTGTAACAAAACTATACAACTGATCAACTAAGAACGGACATGACATACAAACAAGGACAAATCTAGAGTGGGGCAATTGTCCCCACATGCCGCATTGGTTATCATATAAGTATATACAAAAATAAACGTAAGAAAATTTTAATTTAGTGGTTAAGGTAATTTTGTCCCTCTTTAGGTTTTGGATTCGAGACCCAGATATATATATATATTGCCAAATTGAAAAATTATTGTGAATTCCTCACTCATGCAAGTAAGTAGAATGATTTAGGTGCATCAATGTAATTTCTAAGAAATCTCTGTTGGTCATAACTAATTGTACGAAGACGAAAATGGTGACTATTAACTAATTACCTAAATGTCGTTACTGCATGACTATTAGTTACGGATATTGTAGTTAATAGACATGATGTAACGATTATCATAATGTCCTCTCCCTCTCCTCAATTGTATGCTAGTCCCTCCACGAGGATTTTCTAAGAAAAAATTGTTAAATGCATGCCAATCATGGAGCTTTTTTCTTTTTTCTCACACAAAGGAAACATGAAAGATAAAATCACTGATGGTGTAGTCTAATTAGTTAAGGTATTTTAGATTTAGGTGAAAAATTTTAAATTTGAATATTGTTTTTTAATTTAAGTGTTGTTAAGTGTAATATCTTTTGATAGCAGAAGTTCTCTATTAAATTAAATTTAGGCCTGCATATTTAATTTAGGCTAAGAGTTTACTTATGATAATTTGGTACCTTTTACGACAAGTGGATAAAATACCTTTTAATAAAACTGTTGAAATAGCATATTCGCTCTCTCATTTTGATAAATAAAATGAAAAGTAAAATTTATCTAATTATTAAAAAATTTCATTTATATCATTAGATAATGAATTTGAATTTATAACTAAATGTACGTCAAAGTTCTTAAAAATTAATGTGTGATTGGTAAGTGATTCAAAGGTCCAACTTATTCTGCAGTACTAAACTTTTTTTTTTTTTTTTTTGACAAATATGTGAAATATCACTTCCACTATTTTCCAAATTAAAAGAAAAAACAAAAAAAAAAACCCTGCTGTCCTAGGCCATGTCCTAAACCGGACAAAAAAAACGGTGGGGGGGACAGTTTCGTCATTGAGTGCAACGGTCATAATAATGACACTTTTTGAATTGGTGTTCCTTCCTCCTCACAACACAAAACTTTCCTCTCCCAAATTTCCCCATTGATTAAACTTGCTTTCAAAGTCTACCTTCCTTCCATCCTCCACTAAACTCAACCCAACCCTCACACCTAATATTAATAGATTCTATACTTATATAAATAAATCAATAAATGTAAATACTTAAAACTTAATATTATTATTCACAGAAGCAAAACCATCATCTCTTTCATCAATGGCGGATTCAATCTCACCCCGTTTTCCTCGCCAAGAGCTCCACTCCACCACTCATTCGAAACCCACTTGCAAGAACAGCTCCTGCTCCCCTACACTCTGTAAGTCTCTCATTTTCTTGATCTTTCTCGTTGCCATTCCACTTTTCCCGTCGCAAGCTCCAAACTTTATTAACCAAACCCCCCTGTTCACCAAATTCTGGGAGCTTGCTCACTTGCTGTTCATTGGGGTTGCCGTCTGCTATGGCTTATTTAGTGGCAGAAGAACAAAAAGAACCAATTTTGATGTGGATCTTGAAACCCACTCCTCTATTCTTGACGATTCACTGTCTTCTTATGTGTCTAGAATTTTTCATGTCTCGCCCATTTTTGAAGATAGGTTTGACAGTTCGTGTGGTTCTTATGATAAAAATGTCTATCAGTCTTGGAATTCTTTGTATTATGGAGATGGAGGTGATCAGCCTATGGTGGTCAGTGTTGGCCATGATGGCTCTCTTGTCGGTGAACAGAGGAAAAGTAGGTTGTTGTATTCTGAAAATGGCTTGCAAGCTTCATTTGAACATGACGACAACCACCTGATTGAAGCTTGGAATTTCCAGTATTCTTTTTGGGGTGATTCCACTGCTGTGGTGTCTCAACCGAATTGTCTGGTTGATGAATATGGTGAAAATGGACGTGTAATTGGTCACAAGTCATTATTGGGGTTGCCTGTTAGGAGTTTAAATTCGAGGGTTAGTAACGAGGATAGTCCTCAGTTGAGTAATGAAACTGGGTCTAATTCAAGCTTGAAGGGTTTGTCTAATTCTAGTAGTTCTGAGAAAAGCACAGACGAGGCAAAGTTTGGTGATATGGGTCCTATAAATTTAGAGGAGAGGTTTAATGACACCGTTCCGTGGCGTTCAACATCTGTAAATATGGAAATGAGGGAGAAAGTAGGTTCTGTTGCTAATGGCATTTCACATTTGAGGCTTATCTCAGTTGATGAGACCCAATTTGACTCTGTCAAGTCTCATTCCTTGAGATCAACAACATCATTATCGTCCCAGTCTAGTTCGGCAACGTGTTTGCCAGCTAGGATCTATCCCTCACACTCTATTGCTTCTGAATTACCGAATTCAGAAGCAGAAGAATTAGGGAAAAACACGAGTTATAGAGCGTCTTATCCTCCTGTTTCTCAGTCGCCACAAACAACAATGAACAGCAGTGGTCGGCTGAATGCTTTTCACTTGAGGAGATATAGTAGTGGCTCTTTGTTCCAGAAGGATTTGCAGAAAAACTGGGGAACTGATTTAAAGGATTTGGGTGGGAATGTGAGAGATGTTTCATCGAGTAGCATCGAAAGGCGGGGTTCCTTGAAATTGGATAAGAAACCTACAGCACCAGTCAAAGGTTCATCAATGGGAAAATCTGTCAGAACAATTAGGGCTAGTGGATACACTTCAGGAGCCAAAAGAGAAGGAGGTGGGAGTAAAAATCATGTGGAAGACCCGATTGGAGAACAATTTGATGAAGCAAAGGCTGGAAAAAGTGAAATCAGAAGGCCTGATAAAATGTCAATTGGCACCAATAAGCCTCACCTTCGGAAGCCGACGTTGGAAAAGTACAACAAAGAAAGGAAAGAGGCTCCTGAAAATGTTGCTGTGGTTTCAGAGAGTGAAGCTGATAGCTCAAATGAAGATGCTGTGATTGACACCGGCTACCATGCCGGAGATGACCTTAATGAAGTTGATAAGAAGGCTGGGGAGTTCATAGCGAAGTTCAGGGAGCAGATTAGGCTTCAAAAAGTGGACTCGATGGAACGATCAAGAAGGTTCCGTCGATCTCGTAACCATATCTAGGTGATGCTGCACGATAGATATCTAAAATGGGGAGATGAAGCATGTTTCTTTCAGATATTCTGTTTCTCTTTTTGCAGATGCAATACATTAACTTGGTGGGAAGCTTACAGTTTTTTGTTTAGAGAACCAGAAATTTCATCAGTAGAATTGAAAATTTGAACGAAGCTTAATTATGCACCATTTTCTGGTGGTTTTCATAAAAAAGGGCTATTAACTATTAGAAATAAATATGCTTTAGCAATGAGCAGGAGAAATTTTGATGATCTAATGCTCTTGCTTCAGCATAAGACCTGTGCAACACAATGTTACATGTTTAAAACCTTTATTTGTTTTTCTCGATCAACCATTCGATTCCTGCAATTTATGCCCTGATGACTGAGGAGAGGTTCATTGAAAGAGCCAGTGGCGCCCAATAATTTATCGAGGCCGCTAATGAAGTACCTGTATATTGATCATCCGTTGTTATGCTTCGAAGAAGCTGAGCACATTGGATTGAAGCCATCCTTGCGTAGATCTAAGCCCCAGCTTCTGGCAAAGCCTCCCGGTGAACTTCGTAGAGCATATCACTTCATTGAGACTAATACTGCAGATGCAATTCCACGTCGCCTAATTAGTGATTTCGCGTAATTCGATCAAGTTCTTATTTTGTGTTTTTTTTTTTTTTTTGATTTATTAGTGCTAGTAACCTAACAATAAAGGAAAGGAGAAAGTAAGCGTCAAGTTTGAAGTTTAAATCTCAAAATTAAAAATTAAAGATACATATATCTAACTAATTGAATTAAGTTTAATACTTTCTCATTTTGTGTTCATCGGAAAGCATTGATCCCTTCCCCATTCACTGTTAGACTCTATCCTGAGTGAGCTCTTTCATACACTTTAGCCGTGGGCCGGGCAAGAACGAGATGGGTAACGGCCCATGACTGGATACCATAGATTCTCATTTTTTGGCTTCACTGGGCCTAGGAAGTTAAAGTCATTTCATAGTCACAAAATTGAAGACATCGATTGAAGACAAAAAAAAAAAAAAAAAAATTGAAGACATCGATTGAAATTTTGTGATAATTTATTGTTTTGTAAACAGGAGATCTGAGAATGTGTGTCTTTTTAATCTAATAACTCCTTCATTTTGATAATCATGAATAGCCATATGAAACCATGTAATAAGTTGTTCTCTCTCTCTCTCTCTTTTTTTTTGTTGTTGTTGTTTTTTTTATGTTTTCTATTTTGACATTACCGCTCACCAAATCTTAAAATTATCTTACGCTTCAATTACTCAATCCATAATTATATGATTATTTAAACAACTCACCGAACCAGCCTCGTTCAACGATAAAAATTTTTACGATTGGTCGTCGGTAGCTTTGTAATGTAAATAATTGGTTAACAGATAAGTTTTTTTTTTTAATTTTTTTGTCAACAGTTGATAAGAACTTTATTTATTTATTTTTTGCTTTACGTGTCTCTGTCGAAAAGCATTAAAAGAAAAGGGCTTAGGCTCACGTCATGTAAATAATCACGTCCAAGTTACCATTTATGGCCACTCAACGGAGAAGATAAAGAGAAAAACTATATAATATTTTTTAAAAAAACACTTCAAGAGATATCTTTCTGATTAAAAATTTAAATTTTTATACTTAAATTATTGGGTTCTAATTTAAAAAAGTGAGCATGAGATTTATAAAGAAAAAAAATACATGGTTTATAAAAATGCACAGAGCTATTCCTATCTAATTAAGTCGCTCAAGAACAAGTGAATCTTTGAATGAAAAAAAAAATGAAAGTAAACAACAGGAGCAGTTTTGAGGTCCATTCAAATTAAATTCGTTTTCTTTTATTTATTTCGTGCAAGTTCCTAGCCATTTAACAGGTACGATTATTCTTAACAAAAATAAAAAACATCTATGGTTATAATGTCAATTGTCTCAATAATTATTCATTTCACTTTCGTTTTTCATTTTCTTGCTTTCGGTATACACGTTTGGCATTAAAGAAGAAACTGATTGTGACCACGCCTAGCATAAAAGTCCCAAGCTTTTCTCTAATAAGGGGAAAGAGTTATTTTCCTTCCTTTAAATACATATTTTGTATTATGATGACCTTTGAGTCAATTCCCATGATCATATACAAGTTATTGAGGATAAGAGAAAAGTTACTTATAATACACAAAAATAATTATAAAGTTAGAATATAAAATTTGAACTGTTAAAACGTAAAAAAATATATTAAATTTTAAAAAATAAAAAATAGATAAAGATTAATTATAAGTCTATCGCATGTCACACCATACACGCTTGCATAGTCTTGCCTGAAAGGATAAGGTAACACTATAATTGGCAAATATGTTTCGTTACGTGGACGCGAGTGATCGATCAAATACTACTTTTATGAATGTTTACATTTTTATAGGTACTTGTAATAATATATTAAAATAATAATAAAATGTAATTAATCGTTACCATGCTGATAATATAATATTTTTTATTTTTTAACCAGATTGTTGTAATATTTCCGAAACAAATCGGCAAAAAGTGAACCTACGACCGGTGTCTATGAAATCTCGCGTGATTTTACTCTCGTCCATACGTAGATATAAAAATTTTTAGAATACTATTACAGGATTATTTTTTTAAATAGCTGTTTTATAATTATTATATACGACATAACAGACAAATTATACGACATAATAAAAGAATTAAAAAAATTTTTATGACATATTAAAAAAAATTATACAACATGAATAACCAACCACTAAAAAAAAAATTTTTAACATACAATTCGTGTCATATAATATTTTTTTAATTTTTTTACTGTGTTATATAATTTATTTGTTACGTCTTTTATTAACAGCCGCATGCTACTTAGACAAAAAGTTTTTTCCGAAATTTTTATGCATTTTAGGATTTCAATCATATTAACGGTTCTGAAGGACAGCGCTGTGTTTCTGATCCCTATTTTGCGTCGTTTTGCTTTTGGACAATATTCTCCAAGGAAATGGGAAAACATAAATGTCATAAGAGGTTAGTACATCTCTCTTGACCCTACCAATGGTGTAAGAGAAACAAATGAAATAAAGACGTAAATATAGGAATTTTGTATGCTCATATTTGAGGGACCAATGTTGTCCCATTACTTTCCATTGCATATGTCCTTTGTTGTAATTTTTTTTTTTTTTTTTTTTGCATTTTAATCTCGGAATCCAATATATAAAGCAAGAAAGAATAGGAAGGGAGACATGACATCAATGTTGTAAAAACCGGACCGGTCATTGAACCGGAAAGTTTAGTGGTTTAAAGTCTAACCAGTTCAACCGGTTTAACTGAAAATTGAACCGGTAAAAACGGTATTTAATATTAAATATATAAAAAATACATATTTATATACATTACACTTAAAAATTTATATGTACAATATAAAAATTATAATATATATGTATGCATTAAAATACTTATATTTATAAATTTAAAATAAATGATTAACAATTTATTAGAAAATAAAATTAACAAATTAAGAAAATTAATAATTGTCTTAAAAAGAGAAAATAGTAAGTGTTAATGTATTAATTATATAGGATGGTATATGTATTATGTGAGAAGTATGAGAAAATAATAAGTAAAAAAAAAAGAGAATTTACAACAAGTTGTAAGTTGGTCTAGTGGTGTGAGACTTGCTTTTCATATTAAATGTCAAAGGTTCAAAACTCAGCTTTAACAAAATAAGGTGAAATTTTTTTTAATTATTGAACCGGTCCGTTGACCGGGTTTTAACCGGTCCGATCTGATGACATTTTAAAGCTAAACTTAGATCGGACCTCTGACCGGTTACCGGTCCGACCGGTTAAACCGGCCAGTCCGGTCCGAGTTTAACAATACTGCATGGCATTGCTCAAAGGGAAACAAAAAAAGAAAAAAAAAAAAAAAAGCATAATATTGCAAGAGCTATTCTTAAATAGAGTTATATATTACAGTATTTTTCTCTTTCAGTTTTCTGTCACCAGGAAACAACGTGACTACTCACGGACTTGTTATAGTGAGTTACTAATGTTAATGATCTTGTTAACGCTCTTCTTCGTATTGTTAGTAAAATTTATAGATTTAAGTGTTCTTTCCTGATATTAATGAATTCCTAATGGTAGATTATGCCAATTATGCGATAGCACAGGGAAGCACTAATTATCATTATCTAATAATTATTAAATTTTATTCATAATATAAAATTATAAATTTTAATTCTTGTCAAGTCATGCAAGAAGGCAAGAAGGCTAAATGAACATCTAACTCTATAAAATTGTGGAGCAGTATGAGATTTACTTCCTGTCTCATAATTCGGTGAAGTGACTCGTCCTACTTTATAAGGCACCCACTGCAATGTTGTTTTTTTTCTTTTTATAAATCTTTAAAGTGTCATCCAATATCAGACTAGTCAGTTGAACCAATTTAATCAATGACTCGACGGTCCAGTTTAGTTCAGGCCAATTTTGAAATCGACTTAGACTGAACAAAATCAGTTAAAAATTGATCAAAATAAATGAAAATCGGTAAAAATTAGATCAATCAAACAAAATTATAAAATTTATAAATTATATTTTGACATCAATTATTATTTAAATTATAATTTAAACTCTAAATTAAATTAAAATTTTCAATCTAACCCTAAATTTAATTAAAAATTTCAATTTAATTCTTAAAATTAAAAAAATTAATACTTCATCACTATTTATGAGTATTATTTTTAAACTAATTTTATAAACGTATATATATTATTAAATATCTATTTAAATACTGATTTAACTGATTCAACTAATTAAATTTTAACTCATTAATATTTTTAATTTTATAATCTTAGTACTTTCTTGCTCTCTCTCTCTCCTTTTCTTTTTTTTTTTTTTCTTCGATTCTCTCACTTTTTTTTTTTTATATAAAAAAAGCAGTAATATCATTGTAGAAAATAAAGTACAGGAAAGAAGAAACGCGGAATACTGGAATCTGAGCAGGAGACGAGTAGAAGCAAAGAAAGCAAAGTCAAAAAGGCACGGAAGCAGCTCTGCACTCGCCAAATTCAGAAAGGAAGCCACACTGCCAATCAGCTTCCCTTCTTTTATTCCCAATTACACGCACTTCCATAAAAAACTCTGGTTGTTTCAGCACTACAGTGGCTTGTCTGAAATTTAAATTTCACTTTTTTTTTTAATTATGTTTTGAACTAGCTAGTTGAAATTTGAGGTGCGGATCCGGCCATATCAGCCTTTTATATCAGCAGCACAGAAAAAACATTTGTAGCCAAAGAACCATTAGTTTTTAACAATTCGTGCAGTTTGTTTCTATGATACTGAGAAATTGTACATCCCTAAATTCATAATATATACAAATTCTTATATGTAGCATATTCTGCTTTTTCCCCCTTAGAAAATTGTTTTCAAATGGTTTGTTCACTAGAATGAGCTTTCTTAAATTTTAGGTTGTGTTTGTTGGGTAATGGAAAGGAAAGGAAAAAAAAAATATATAATTATTATTATGTATTTTTCTTTTTTATATTTCTTTCTTCTCATTTTTTATATCATTCCAAATAATTTTATTTCCTCTCCACTTTTTCTCTCACAAATTACTATTTATTATTTCTTTCACCGTACTTTCTTTCTCTTTATTTTTCTATCACTCCAAATAATTTTATTTTCTCTTCACTTTTTCTCTCACAAATTACTATTCACTTTTTCTTTCACCATACTTTCGTTCTCTCTACTTTTTTCACTACTCCAAATAACTTTATTTTCTTTTTATTATATTTTTTTTCTCCCTTCTTTCCCCACCCTTCCACTCACTCCAAACATACTTTGATTCCGTGAGATATCATATGCTAACTACTAATTACTAACGCTATTAACATTCAAAATCACCATATATTTGGGATTTTTTTGTTATAAATCCAACATATAAAAATACTTTTCCGCAAAAAATGTTATAGAACTGACGAAAAAATTTATTACCGATACAAAACAAAAGATTTCATTGTTTTGTTTCCCATTTGATCCACGTGTATTTTGGCCCAAATTACAACTCATCCTATGCGACTAAATTATTGGATGAATTTGCTTTAAGTGCTTGGTTCACCAGATTTTGGCAATAAAATTCCATATCAAATAATAGAGCATATGCTCAAGGGTTAGCAAAGCCGCCATTTATTCTGTTTGTTTCTTTTATGAATGTTTCTGTAGCCATTTTTAGGTTGAATATCATTCCATAGATGAAGCAGACTTGATGCCTGCCGGAACAGAGTCTAATAATGAACTTTCTTCTATTTCTTATTGTTTCACGCAATGGACTTGCAATTAATCCATGAGCAAGGCTTCAATTGTCTTTGCTTTATTTTATTTTTGAGTTAATCACTCCATTCATTGAGAGCCTATCTGGAAGGAGAAATACTAAATCTATAAGAAATATTAAAATTACTTGTAGTTCACGTCTTGATGAGATTCTAAAAAAAAAAAAAAAAAGTCCTATCATATAACCAAATTATATGTAACACATATACAGTAAAAATTGATGAAAATTGGAGAATTACTCTCTTTTCTATAATTCATCGATGGTTAATATTCGATATGACCAAAATAATTGTCTACTCATTAGATGATACACAGTTATCTTTAAATTTTGCAAAAGGTATTGTTTTAATAGCATATTTTTTTTCATAAATTAAATTTTTAAAAGGGTACTCACATGGCCACATTTTGGCCATGTTAAATTTGGCCACTAATATTTACCGTTTTTAAAAATACTTTACGTCACTAACAGCGCTACTTTTTGGGTCCCAGTATCGTGGTCAGGTTACTCACGGAGAGTTAACTGTGATTTAAATTATTAAATATGTTTTTTTTTACAGAATTATTAAATATTAAATATGCTTGATTTTTGAACTTACTTCATTGTTATGCTCTTTTTTTTCTTTTATTAAATATGATTGTTACGCTTGTAGCCAATTCCGACTTATGCGTAAATGGATAGGACTAAACACGTGACAAATCTATCCAATGATAGATCCAGAAATTTTTATCAAGTGGGACAAAAATTTACATATAACATATATAAAAGAAAATAAAAAAAAAAAAACATAACAATCACATAATTTCAGTGAGAACAGAGTATAATTTTAATAAAAAGAAAAAATTAAAGTTATATTAAATTATATTTATATATTTTTTTTAAGGTGGACATTTGCCCACCCTCCTTACAATGTGCGGCCGCCAGTGAATCCATCAATAATATGCTCACTGATAGATTAAAAAAAAAAAAAACAAAACAAAAACTTCACAGACAGAAGGAGACAGAAAAAGGGCTGATGCAAATGCCAAAAATATGTCTCATTCTTTCTTTTTTCTTTGTCATTTTAAACTGACAGTTCAACCATTGAAAAATAAAAAAAATGAAGGCATAGACAAGTGATCAAATCCCACCGATGTGGTTGAATTACAATACCTCATTTTTTAAACCAATGGATGCACTGCTAGGAATTATTGGTAGATTTCAAATCAAATGGCTTCAGTTCTATTATACAACGCACCTGTGTAGTTGGTTGGATTAAGCAAATATATTAAGAGGTCAATAAACAATCAGATCATATACAGAAATTTCAACGGCTTAGGATTTTCAATTATTGTTCAATCTAGCTCACCAAAATGTCCAAATATTTGATAATATTAGAATACATCAAAACAGAGATTGGAAGTTGGGATTGCCATTGTCACATTGACAAGTAGAATTAATGATGCCATTTTTTGTTTTTCCGAACAAAAACAAATAATCACCCTTGAGGCTTTTTAGCTAAAATTCTATTGGTGATGAATGGGATTTTTTTTTTTGAGAGAAAAACAAATTTAGGCGACTATAAAAAACAAAAAAAGTAAACGTATTTTAAGAGAAGAAAAGAAAGACTAAGTTATATCTTTTTATCTCGTCTAATTAAAGAGATAAATTATAAAAAAAAAGAGATCTATAGCAAAAATGCCCCCATTAATATTCAAAAAGAAAAAAGAGAGAGTATAAAAGTTCAAATCCTTGCTCCCAAATCTGGCAAACAGCTCGGTAACACCTGCCCTACATAGGTAAGTGGTTGATGAATGGATTTTTTATTAGGTGCATGTCTAGCGAATCCCACAAATGACCAAAACCTTATTTGAACACCTACCAAAATGGTGCTATTTTCCACATAAGACATCCGTATCATTAGTCACAAGTCTATACTTTAGAGCAAACCTCACCTGAACCCAGAACCCAAACTGACATTTTGTAGTGGGGAGTATCCCTCTTTTTTTTTTTAATTTTTTTCTTCACATTAAAATATTAATAAAAAAAATTAATTTTTTTTTTTAAAAAAAGATAAAAAAAATCTCCTTCTTTTGCCTATCTGAATATTAGCATTCCCACAATTACTTCAGTCGAACTTTCATTTTTAGTGGTTCAAACCTTTTTTTTTTGGTTAATCTAGTACTATTTATATATCTGTTTCGCAAATCTCCTTATTAGATTCAAATTGGTCATGAAGACTTCATCTCTCCTGCACAATAACAACCAACTACTACTCGCAATGCGCTTGTCTTCTGTTTCTCTTCGTCTCAGCTCAATTTTTTTTTCAATCTTTAATAAATATGTCTTGCTTTTTTTCAACGGGTACTCTCTCGTGCATGTTTCTTTTTGCGCCCGACTGTATGGCATAATTTAGATAATATTCGATTGATTATACAGTTTATTTGACAATATTTAATAATTTATTTATTTATTTATTTTTTAAATTTATTTATTTAATAACTCATATCATCATAATTTTATTTAAAAAATTCTACCAAAATTTTTTTTTTTTTGTTTTCACTACTGGTCTTGCCGGGGTCTTATCTTTTCTAGGCAGCCAAAAAATTTAAAGTGCGATTGATGGAGTTCGAAGGCCTCTATGGGTGATTTTATTTTTATTAGAACTAATAATCTAACAATAAAGGAACTGAAGAGATAACAATATAATAACTGCAAAAAAAAAAAAAAAAAAAAAAAAAAGCCTGCTCTTTATTACACTTTGCTCAAACCAGAAAAAACCTGCTAAAAAACAAGCGTGGGACATCCTCTACGACATACTTTACAATTACGCGAGAATAATTACTATGCGGATTTCTTAATTAATTTGGGAGTTAGTGATGAAGCCTTAAGATTATGAGATAAATTTCCTCGCTGTATTGAACCTTTGATGTTTTTAATTAAAAAAAAGGTATATTGTTAATATGTCAAGTATTGTTCCTGTGGTCTAACTTGAGATAATTTGTTGATATCGTATTTAATATTTCTCCTAAAAAAGATTTTTGTGTATAAGTCTTTTGCATACCCAATTTTAATAAAAATATTTCTTGAATTTATTATTACGCTATAGAATAAATTTTTGTAAACTTTTGGAATGGACTACAACAAAAAAAAAAGTCGAATTAAGACCCATATTAAATTATTAAACTCAAATTACCACTAAATTATTGAATCTTAATTCAAGCAGAAATGTTTGGTGTTGTTGTCCATGCGGCGGCTAACACTCAAGCAGTTTGTTTGTTCTTTCTTTTTTGTTTATTAGCTGTGTTTGTTTTGCGAATAACATTTTTCCAAAAAACTCTCTACATTGCCTCTCTCTCTCTCTTTCTCTCTCCAAGTCGCAAGCACATTCTCTCCCTACAATACAATATTCAATTCTAACATTCCACTATTCTCGTTGCTCCTCTCCCTCTTTCTCTCTTTCTCTGTCTCTCGCTCTCTCTGTCTGTGTAGAAGAAGTATCATGCCTGTTTTTACAGAGAGTTCATCATCAGCAGTAACAGAGGAGCAAATCAAGCAAAGAAAACCCAGAAGCCAACTCAATCAAGAACCACTTTTTCAACAGAAACGGATCCAAATCGACATATCGCTCGCCCCCATTCAAAATCTCCATTCTCTTCTCTGTTTCTCTCGCCTTTCTTCACAAACGCTAATGCTGACACCAACCCCACCGACGCCAATAAGAAGAAAGGCTCCACCTTTAGAGGACTTGGATGCACTGCAGGGGTTGCCCAGCAGGTGTCGGTGCCGGAGGTGATACGGTCATCGGCGGAGTGGGAGGGGAAGAGGGTGATGAAGAAGATGAAAAAGAATCAACATCAGCAGCATAAAAAGAAGAAAGATGAGAACAACAAGGCTAGCCATCAAAGTCAGGCTGAGGGAAGCAGCAACAGTGACATGTACAGCAATGGCAGCAGGCAGAGTAATAATGATAGTAATGGGAGTATGGCGATTCGGGATGTGTGGTGTGGGCCTGGAATTGGGTTGTCTGCAGATGATGTTGTTGGGTCTGTGGACTGTGTTGTTGCCAGGAGGAATGTGCCTGCAGGCAGAGGCAAGATTGATAATGGGGAGAAAATCATCCGAAGGGAGAGGGAAAGGGAGAGGGAGAGAGTTAGGGAGGTATTCTTCTATCTACCATTCTTCTATTCAGTGATGTTGTTGAGGTTGTCTCATGGTATAAACATTGGAGGAGTTCTAAATTTTTTGTCTTTTTTATTTTTTGGCATGCGAATCCTTACTTGATTTTGTTTAGTGTCAAATGAATTTAGAAAAAAAAAAAAAGAATTTTGTGTTCTTGATCTAGATTTGATGGATTGATGATGGTTTTGGTCCTTTTGGACACTGCTGTTTTTTCTTATACTTGAATTTGGCTTTCTTCTTTTCTAATCTTAAACCCTTGTACATCTTCGCATTATACTTTCTTTTCCTCCTGATTTCTAGTCCGTCGGTGCGGTTTGGTTATTGATTTCATTCAACTTAAAATATCTTTTTTTTTTTGTTTCTTTAAATTTTTTGTTTTCCAACTTCTGGACGTTCTCCAGTAGCAAGCATTAGCCCTTTATTTTTTTTTTTCTTTGGGTGATATGGTTGGATAAAATCGTCTCAGTTGTCTCCCGATAACCAAGGAACTGTTTCGGAATTTCAGGCTGAGTAACATTACTTCCTATTCGCATTCTTGCCTTAGTTATAGCCTTTTGACATTTATTGTTATTTTATTGTTATTTTAATTTAATGTGTTTCCCAATTTTGTTATTTACCTTATCTGCATCATAACTGTTCACATAAAAAGGGTTTATGCTTACGAAAGCTCTATCTATATTGCTTATAAGAGCACCCAGTTCCTCTATGGCTCTATCTCTCTCTCTCTAGGGAAAAAAAAAAAAAAAAAGGTGATTGGAGGCAAACCCTTTTATGTTGTCTGTATGTGTTTGTATGTGTGTGGGTCGTTTACACTGATTATTATTCTTATTATTATTATTATTATTTTGGCTTTATCCGTATTTGGTGGGTTTGCTTGGTTGATTAAGCCAATCAGGTCTTTCTGCTGTTTTGATATTTTGTGGTAAGATCGTCTTTCATGGCCTCTTCTGATGTCCAATTCCTTGTATATAGTTTAATTTAATTAATATTTGGTCTTCTCTTAATTTTTTGGCCTGTTTTTTTTTTATAACATTACATTCATTAATTAAGAGATCTGTCTCTGCGTGCAAGTATAATTTTGCGTTGTCGTCGAGGCTAAAATGTTGCTACATTTTATTTAGATGAATGAATGGCCAATTCTGTGGAGCCCACCTTTATATAGGAGATAACCATACGGAGCTTCTGATAACAAGTGCTTCTGAGTTTTTGTGTTGTACAAGGACAAAGGCTTCACTTTGATTATTGTGACAAGTGCAACCAAATATAAGTTTATTGTTTCACTTATTTATCTTCAGTTTTGGAAACTTGGATTACCTGTCCTGTACTTCCTTTGGTCTGTTTTTCATGTTCACTTGTTGAGTAATGCACAGTCAACTTTTTTTTTTTTTTTTTCCCATGTTTCTAAGGTGGCTTATATTCTTGCATCAATCTTTTGGCAGCGTTCTTCTTGGTTGCCGAGGAGAGCATCTGTGATCCCCGAAAACATTTCCTTTCTGGATACTGACCTTGCTTTTCCATCTTCTCGCCACGAACTGGAAACGTTTGGGACTAGGTATTGTAGTCATTTTGGACATCCTTCTCCTGATGGATTTGCTGAGGTGTGTTCAACTCCTAGTATTTCAATTTTTGCTTTGTTATTGCTGTTGTAATTTGCTGTTGTTTACATGCCATTAGTTTTACTGTCTTGCATTCTCAAGTGGTAATTATAAGTCGGTTTGATATTAGTGGTGGAGATGAGGACTGCTTCTCAGTATGGCTGATGCTTCTCCTCATTCAATTTGTTATGATGCTTGTCTGTTTGCAATATACAATTGATTAGTTTGAGCAGAAACGTCCGGGTGTTATTTTCACTTTTGTTTAACAGAGTCAAATGCATCAGTTCATTAACTGTTTTTTCAACTGTTTTCCTATTTTTCAATGACGGATCATCTTGCTTTTCAAGTGTAGGATGAGATTGATTTTAATTGATTAGTTTGAGCAGAAACGTCTGGGTGTTATTTTCACTTTTGTTTAACAGAGTCAAATGCATCAGTTCATTAACTGTTTTCCTATTTTTCAATGACGGGTCATCTTGCTTTTCAAGTGTAGGATGAGATTGATTTTGGTATCTTGCGCGATTTTCATAGTTCATGACCGTGTAAAAAATTATGAGGATGTTTCTTCCTCTCTGATTTCTCTATCTGTCTTCATTTAGACCTAACTAGAATTATCATAGTGAAAGTAGGCTCCAGATGTAAAATCCCACTTTCCTAGTGCTTACTGGACATTTCCATGGGTCCTAAATGCAACCCAATGAAAATTTACCTGCTGAAGTGCCTAGCCTTGCTACTGAGGAGTTCCACAGTTTAGATATGTCTATAACATGTTAAAGTGTGCCGATATGCCAATACATTAAAAGCAGGGTAGCTTGGCCATATATGTATCCTACTTATCTCACTATTTGATAAGCGGCACTGTTTTTGCCATTGCACCTTCCTACAGATGGACATTTTCTTCATGTATAATTGCAGTGCCTAGTATATCTCACACACACTGAATTTTTTTGCCCGTCTTAATGTAACAGTATTTAGGCAACTTCCTTGAATTAAGGCTGAAAATGCATATGTGCTTTGCACATATCATTTGCTCCCTGTTAAGACAGAATTCAACTATGTATATAGCAAGCATACATATTGGTTTAAGATCACTGTTTTGTTACATACATTTGATTGTTAATCGCTTGAGGTTGAGGAAGTCTGCTGGCTATGTTGGCTTGTAGATTGTGTTTACTTTTAAATAACTCTTCAGGAATTTGAAGAATCATTGAATTATATATTTACTTCCTTTTGGCAGCTGATTTTTATCTCTTGTCAAAATCTATGAATCCTCAATTATTCCATCTCCTGCTTAGATATTTGGATTTGAATAGCAGCGACAATCAATGTAACTGATGCAGAATTTAATCAATGTTGAAGGATTTCATAACTCTCTGCTCTTAGATGTAAAATGTAATAGCATTTCATGACAATAGTGAAGATCTAATCAGCGCTGAAAAATTGCATTGCAGATTATGATGCTTCAAAATAGTGTCATCATGGGAGAAGATCGATTTAGCGAATGGAGACTTGATATTGATCACATGTCATATGAGGTATGATGGCTATTGCAATTATGTTTATGATTTCATTTTAATTGTGCCGACATGTTCGGTGGCAGAGCCCATGGCAACCAAGCGTCGACTTTTAAGTTTTGAGTTGCAGATTTCATGTATACATGTGAAAGGCAGAAACACTGTACTGTTGGCTTGTTTGTGAAACATTGTGTTGGTGGCTCATTTGACAGTTTTGGTATATTTGTATCCCCTTCTGGTTGCCAGTCATTTGATTTATTTTGTTGTTGGTTCGCAAATAGGAACTGCTTGAGCTGGGTGATAAAATTGGTTATGTTTGCGCTGGACTTAAAGAAGACGAAATAAGCCGCTGCATCAGGAAAATTAAGCTCTCAATTATGAGCGAGTTGTCATTCCACAAGTCTGTAATTGTGGATAAGAAGTGTAGTATTTGTCAGGTGAGTTGATACCTACCTGGTGTAAATTCTGTCCTCCTGCTTTTCAATGTTGATATTTTGATGCTTGCAATTCATTTCTTTTCGCTTCTTTCATCTGTGTTTTTGTTCTGTTGTTGTTCACTCAATCGGTCATTCTGCGTGTTTATTTGGAAACAGGAGGAATACGAAACAGATGATGAGTTGGGGAGACTAGACTGTGGGCATGGATTTCACATCCAATGCATAAAGCAATGGCTTGCACAGAAAAATACTTGCCCGGTCTGCAAGACCGAGCCGGTGGCACGAGGCTAGCGCTTGTTTTCTTTAGATCCTGGGTAGCATAGCTTCTATCTGCTGTATATATTTCATTACTGTTGCATATTAAGAATTTATTCTTTGGCATGAAGCTCGAGCCCCCAATTTGGCTTGAAATGTTGGACCCTTTTTTTGTATGATTTGGCATAGTCATGCCGATTAAAGTTGGGAACAGAATTTGACGCGAGTCATTACAGTTTGAGTGGAATCCATGCTGATTGGAGTGTCTGATAAATTTTGAGAATGTTAGATGCATTTACATACAGGAACATATTCTCGGTGTAGCGTTCTGATGACAAAAGATACTTTTACGGGCAAATCCAGAAGTCGCTACCGCGACTTTTGCTTAGCTTTGAGCTCGAAAGAGTTGTTGTATCTGTATTTTTTGTCTGGGTTGATCTGAAATTTACATCGTATTCTCCTCTCTCGATTTTGGGTTCGTTTGCTGGTTCGTGCGTTTGCTATTGTAGGCAAGCTGAATCATCGGCATGTATAAATCAAAGTTTGCTATAAGAGCAGAAGCCTGATTTTTCAAACAGTGCAGCAACCTCTGATCAAAACTGCAGTATTTGGCTAAGTCAATCTTTGACAACGTGCTAGAAAAATGATTAGCTTTTACGTGAGACAAGGCCAGCTTCTAGCAGAAACATCTATCATAAAGCTAAACAAATCGCAGCATTTCTTGCATGTAACTTCTATTAACAGTCCGGATTCCGTGAAAAAAGCCTTCAAAGGCCGGACAACCTTTTTTCTTGTTACTTCTTTGCAGTTGATGTCTCGAGCAAGGAAAGAATACGTCGTGCAATATCTGCAGAGGCATCCGGCTTTGCAGCTTGGAGAGCCCTTCCAGACATCTCCGCCATCAGACTTTCATTTCCTGTCATGGCAAATAGACTCTATCATCACAAAAAATTAAAAAGAAAATGAAGCCAGCAGAATTTGATAAGTTTGGTATGAAGGTACAGCACGAATCTTGTCCCCAAAAAACAATAGCAAAGATCAACAAGAAAAATAGAATCCTATGGAAAACACTAATATGCTAACCCATGTTCAAACTTCACAAGGGCACAAATAAACCAGTTGATGCTGTTCAACCAGAATAAAATATGAGGAACCTGACTTGGTTGAATGTGAATGAATGGACCTAAAATTGAAATCTTGCTAAATGATGTGCTCGGCTCAGTGCAAAATGGCCAGATTTCAACAGAAAGTAAATAGAATGCCCGAAGTACATATAATTTCATTGGAAGTGACATGGATTAAGCTAAAGTCCACCATATGTACCATATGAGGGATGACAAACCTTCATCTACATCTAAAGACTGCAATTGAATTTTAGCTCCAAGGTTTTTTCCCCACATAGTTACATGACCATTAGCCGCACAAATTTGTGACAGAGAAAGGAGATTATGCTACTGATCACAGAAAATTAAGAATGACATATGATAGACCTAAGATGGAAAAAGGCAATGTTAAAATCTTTGAAAATTCAGATAGTGTTAAAAGCTCATCAAAGCAAAAGTATTCCTTGAAGAAAAATCAGTGCAGTGGTTTTCCATGGCTACGATGTAACAGATTTATGAACTCTAGACACAACAACCATTTCCAACATAAGAAATGAATTAGAGATACCTAGAATCTCTTCAATTGCAGCTCCCAGCGTAGTTGAATCAATTTCATCTTCAGTTATAACCCTTGAACCTGCTACATCTGCCATTAAAGAAGCATTTTTTAATTGATTTCCTTCAGCTACATTTGGTGAAGGTATCTGCAAAGTGGGAAGGAACATTATTTCTCTAAGAGATACAACCATTATGGCTATGGTAAAAGTGACATTAGAGAATGCAATGGACAGCTGGGTTGCACCATAGTTTGGAACCTGCCATTCTATTTTTCTTGCCCCAACCTTAAATTAATGGGAAAAAAGTACACATAGCCTGACGACAAGGTGCTTAAGGGAGAATTAATTGAGCACATGAAAGCATCTCATAGTATCAAAAGATGAAGAAAGACCCCGGTGCTGGAGCCAGCGGTGCAACCAATATGAATGGAGCTTTATGGTTTTTGGATGTATGCATATAAAGGAACCTTCTGGTGTCAAACATGTGCTGATGACAGCACTACTCTGACCCTCTACCAACCAAATTTGAAATGCTCAGATGCTGTGATGTCCAGTTAATTACAACAAATAACAAGGCAGGTTCATGTTTCCCTAGTACTTGCTTTATGATTCAATTATACTTGACATTTGTCATGATCGAAGACAAAAACCCCTAAAATGCAGCTTTGTTGAATCAACACCACAGACAATTTAACTCCCACTATGTGAAAACATTGCAAGTGTGATCTTTAGCCCACTCATTTAACATGGAAGTCAATGAACTTTATGCTTCTATCTAGACAATCAAATGATCCTTCTGGGTCAGAAATGCTTCTAGTTTTTGGATGCGTAGAAGACATGGCAAATAGAAATGTGTTATGCAGTCATATTTTTTGTCATCCACCATGTATCATAATTGAATTGAATGGAGAAATAATTACAAAGTTTTTTTTTTTTTTTCAATTATTTGATGGAAAGAAAATTGCAAAGTTGAAATGAAGATTATTGGAGTTTCCCATCCGAATCATAACCAAAACACTGGCAAATTGAGAAAAAGGCATGATTCTCAATATTAATGGCACACTTAAATATATGCTTTTGTATATTAGAGGGCACACCTTGCCTGTCTTTGACAGACAGGTATCAAAATACCTAATGACACATAATTGCATAATTGATATTATCTCTCTGCCTGCGTAAAGATGTCACTGGCAACAGCAACTGTGAAGTATTTTCCAGTTGTTTTTGGAATGTATCCTCCAAAAATATGCTGAAAACCAGGCGGCCAGATTATTGCATAGCTATCATAGGATAAGACCATTTTGCTTGTAGCTACGTGCAGCACACATAACATCTTAACACGATTTACAACATTTTAGCGCTGGTACCAAAAAACAAGACAGCCAATCTTCTGGCAAATCAAGTAGGGATATATATCTGAAAGCATAATTTTACAGAAAAAAAGGAAGGTTCTTTTCTAATTTACCAGAATGGCAGGTTTCCCTGTAGCTAAGATCTCAGAACAAGTCATTGCCCCTGCTCTAGAGATAATGAGGTCTGCAGCTGCATATGCCAAATCCATGGAATGCAAGAACCTTCATAATTTCAGATCTAGTCAGAACCAGGGAGAAGGCAAATGAACGATTGACATCTAAAACAAAAATTCAGAAGAAAAAAGGGACTAAGTTCTCATTCCTTTTCTGAAAAAAAAAAAAAGAAATGTTTTGGCAAGTTGGCAATAAGGTGTGAGCTACCAAAGAGGTGTACAGAAGAGGATAGCATATTGGTGCACCATTCAATTAATAGATGATGGAATTAAAGTTAGACAAAAACGATCCTCAAATCCAAATTGTACTAGTGATAACTGATAAACAAACTGATTGCCTTCATCTTTATCTCCATTGCCAAACCCGAAGCACCTAATTTGTTTTGCTTAAAATAGGCCTGAACTGTGATTATCAGTCCACAACCAATTTCCTTCTATCTAGCTTGCCAAAAAAAAAAAAAAAAATTTAGAAGCTGTTGTGGTCTCAAAATAATTTCTAGCATGTGTTTTCTCCCAGCTCCTTATTGAAACTTTAGCAAAGAATGCCTCAAAATAATCATCGAATTCAAATAAGCAGAGACAAAGAATTCATTGACATGCACAACTAAACTCCACAACAACAAGCATATCCATTTATAAAGTATGAAAATTGAACATATCAAAACCATTCCGTTCGCAAAGAAACAGCTGGAACTTACGGGGTCAAAACCAGACGGGTATTATTCTTGACAAGGCTCTCCATCTCGTCAAATGCCTCAACCCCAGTTTGCCATATAACAAACCAATTCTTATGCTCCGTCAACATCGGACCATACAAATGCAACAAAGCAATGTTGATGGCATTAGCCCCCAAAGACCCTCCAAGTACTAAAATCACTTTGGCCTCCTCCTTTCCTCCTCTATATCTTGGAAAAAACTCCGACACTGCCACCCCCTTTGACACAAACCGCCTCAGCGACAATCTCACTGGGTTCCCACTAACCACACACTTGTGTTTCCTAGGAAAACACTCGACCGTGGAATTGTAAGCCACAAAAACAACCTCAGCAAACAAAGAAAGAATGTAATTTGCTAGGCCCGGAACAGAATTCTGTTCTTGGATCACGATCTTGATTCCTTTAAGCAAAGCTGCGAGGCAAGGGGGGAAAGAAACGTATCCTCCAGTGCCAATCACAATCTGGGGGTCGAAGTCTTGAAGGAGCTTGAAGCTGTGGAAGGTTGATTGGATCAAATGGAAGGGGAAGGAGATGTTCTGAATAGAAAAGATTGGCCGGAAAAGCCTGACCGGCGGAATGGAAGAGAAGGGGTAGCCAGCTGAGGGGATAGAAGTGCTTTCCATGCTGTTGGGGGTTCCTATAAAGAGAATCTGGGTATTTGGGTCTGCAATTTTGAGCTCGTCGGCTATTGCAACTGCAGGGATTATGTGGCCTCCGGTTCCACCCGCCGCAAAGACCACCCGGAAATCCTGCTGCTGCGGCTGGACTTGAGTAGTAGTGGTGGACGGTTGGTGATCAGCTGATTGCCGTATTGATATGCAAGAAAGGATCTTTAGAGACCTGAAACATTAGCCCAAGAATTTATTAGTCACAGAGAAATGCTCATTGCCCGTCATTCTGTGTAGGTGCGTGCATTCAGTGAGAGAAAGAAAGAAAGAAACTTGCCTGGATTTGGTGGAGAAGTTGATGGTATAGGAGGGAGGAGAGGTGGACGGCGACTGGGAGAGGTGGCGGAGACGGTGGTGGTGGTGATGGTGGTAGTGGTGAGGGATGGTGGCGGTGGCCATTGAAGGTAAGAGTGGACCAAAGGAGCATTTGGAAGAGTGTTCAATATTTACACTAGAAAACACTCGCTCTCGGCCTCGATGTTCGGCCTTCTCACCAGAATATTAATATTACGCACAAGAAGACAAAGAGACTCGTAGAGAGAGGTTGTTTTGTGACCATGAGTTGTTTATTTAAGAGAAAGTTAATGTTACATGGCAATATTTTATTGGTCTTCTTCGTTACAAAAAGGAAAAGGTCAGAGAATCGGAATTAGGGAAGGGACGTGCGAGTCTTATGTTTTTTCTATTTTTTTTGAAAAATTTACAATATCCATATAATTAAGATAAACAAAAATAATAAATTAAATTTTAATATCTTGAGTAATATTTTAAATAAAATAAAAATTAATAATTTTAAAATAAGATTGATAATTTTTAAAATATAAATTAAAAATTATTTTTTTTATTATAAAAATTATTAATTTTATTTTAAAATTATTAATTTTAACTTTATTTGAGAGATTATAATTTAAAATATATATTAGTGCTTTTAAAATAAAGATGTAAAATAATGATAAAAATAATGCTCCACGGTGAGTTTTGTACTCCTTTGTAGGTTTGTGTAGGGGCTCTATCCCCTGGATGGTTGGTGTTGGTGCGTGATTCGGTGGTTCGACAGCCATTCTGTCTTTTGTTGGGTGATTCTCTGTGATCGTCAGGCTTGGTCAGCTTAGAGTCTTCCGGCAGCCTCCCCTGCCTCCCTTGCTGTGTTGGGTGGTGGGGGAGGGATGGTTTTTAAGTTTGAGGGCACCCCTGTACAGATCGGTGGGCTTTCCGTCGGAGTCTTGCACTTCTGCTTGCTGTCGGTCACCGTTGTTGGTCGCGCTTGTCCCCCGGTCTCTGTCTATTGTGGTGTTTGGTCTTTGTGTGCCTATTGTATGGTGCTTCAGCGTGTTCGGTGCTATCCAGTTCTACTGGTTTCAGGTCGTTGGTGACCCTGTGGGGCTAGCTGTCTTCCTCCACCCTGGTGCTTTGGGCGTTTCGCTACTGTGGTGGCAGAGGGGTGCCTAGATGCTATTGTTCGGATCCCTTCTCTTGAGCCTTGGGCTTTCCTTCTAGCTGATTTGTTCCTTTCCCCTATGTTGTGGGCCTAGGCCTGAGCTTCTTGTTCGGTTGTTGGCCTGCTAGAATACATAGGTTGGGTGTGGGTTGCTTGATCTTCTATGTAGGGGTGTTCGCGGGTTAGATTGGGTTGACTTGTAGTATATCTGTATCCAGTCTGTCGTTGACGGATTGGATAATTTTTCATCCGCGCCCAATCCGTCATACAACCCAATCCATCTAATCCAATCTGCCAATAACAGGTTGAATTAGATCGATTTGGACAGATTGACATAATGAAAAAAATTATAATTTTTTTTAATTTATACATATCATCAATTATCAATATTTTTATTTATTCTTACTAATTTTATTATTATAATATATATATCATATCCATTCATAATTTTAAATATTCATGAGAATTGATTAAAATTTATTAAAAATATATATTAGATCAATTTTACTTGATAAAAACACAAATTATCAAACAGAAAAGTTTCTTATTTGCATTTCTGTTCGGCAAATAAGATAACATCTTTCTCTCTTTCTCTCTCTCTCTTTTTTATAGTGTTCAATATTTCACTTGTGCTGCCAAAAAATAGAGAGATAGAGATACTCCGATTTTTTCTTATTTTTTAAAATAAAATTACGTGGTAATAATTAGAAAACATGATGATAATATCAGAGTAACAAAATAATTTTTTACTTCTAATTTTATTGATTTGTAAGATTATGTGAAATGCGATTGTTTGATCTTAATCTGATTGATATCGATAAATTTAATTCACAATATCAGTTATATATATATATATATGCGGATTGGGCAGATTGAACTAGCCTTACTTATATCTACCCTTAGCGGGTCGTAAAATTTTGAAATAGCAACTAATTCTAATTTTGGCAGTTTTAGTGGGTTCGGATTAGTTTGGATTGAATTGATCGGATTGAGTCGGGTTGGTTAATTTTTAAACAGCCCTACTTGTATGTATGAGTGGCCTGGTCAGTTTACTGTACATAGTTGGCGTGAGCTCCAAATTAAATTGACCCTTTGAATACCAGCAGGTGCTGATACAGATGTTAGGAGTTCGTCACCGTTTAATCAAAAATTTCGGGTTCGATTATCTGAAAATGTAGTCGCGTTAAATATCAGTTGGGAGACCTTTGCTGCTTTTCGAAGTCTTATCTAAATCGATCCATATTAGTCAATCCATTGGACTGGATATTAGACAGTTTTAAATAAATGAAAATTGACCCTTTAAGATCTAAAAAAAAAAAAATTTGACCCTTTATGTGTATGCTGCGGGTTTTATAGAATGAAAATTGTTGCTTCGATTAAAAAAAAATGGTAAAAACATATATATATATATATGCTAATTAAAAATTTTTCTTTGTTTATACCGTCGTTAAAAAAGTTTGTATACATATTTTTAATTATACATATAAAAATTTTTTAACAAAAAAAAGCATAGATCCTTTCACTGGATCCTTTAAAAAAAATTACAAATTAATAAAATTTTCATCCGGCCTTGAATTTAGTCAGATACTCGGATTCATTTAAAACTAAGTATATATGCGAAAAAAGAGAGAGTATATTTTCGAATATTCTAACTCCTAAAATCCAACGTGTTTTAGAAACGTCCCAAGTAAGAGCTTGGTATCATTCCGTGTGTTTCTGCGCGCGCGATCAGAGTGTGAATTTCCCCATTCGTAAACAAGTAAGTTGGCTGCGCGCTTTCACTGAATAGAAATTGATATGCAACCAATAGCTACAGATTTTGTTAATTATTGTATTTATTTATAGTAGAGTTTATTTAGCATTACCAGAATAGTGAGACTTTTTTATAAAAAAAATTGAATGAACAAGTCAATATATCATCTGTTCCTAAGGCTCAATCCTGAATAAGCAGTGAGTAATAGAGAGAATGCAAGCGTTATCCAAAATAATTAAACGTAAAGCATCTGTAAGTGGCTTTTGAAGTCCACCGTCAAATCCTAAGGCTCAACATTGGACAGGTGGTGAAAAGTGAAAACTACCAAATTGGAGTACGGTAGGATTGAGGGTGGATTTTTTAATTTTTTTCATATCACCACATCATCTGCGATGTTTTTTTTTTAAATTATCTAAAAAAAAGTGTTTTAGCCTAAAAACTTAGATTTTAGGAATTTTTTTTATAATTCTATTTTAGGACTGTGCACAAGTGAAGCTGATTGTATTTTTGACTAAATATTGAATTTATTAGTAATTGCCCAAAGTAAACTAGTAATCTTCATTATAAAATATTTATATTTACCAAATTCAAAGTTATCACATGCTAAGTTTTGTAACATAAATAGTCCAAAAATAACTGTAAAAAAAGCAACTGATAATCCATATGTACATAGCTCGAAGCCAACGCAAGTGCAAAACAATACCAAAAATGGCATAGAGATATATTGTAAAGTTGTTGTAACAGAGTGGCAGAAAGTTAAGAAAGAACAGACAGCTAAAAGGCAGCAAAAGAGGTTTTTTTTTTTTTTTTCTTTTCTATATCATGTGTTGGGGCAATGCAAATGCAATCTGGTTTGCATGATCATAGTTTAAACGATCCATTGGTAATGTTTGCAAATCTCTTAAAACGTTCTTTTAACGTGACCCACCAATCTCTCGCTCTCTCTCTCGTATCAAATCGCCATTGCTGAGAGTCTGTAACATGTGAAAGATAGTAAGGTTGGCTTCCTCTGTGTGCCCGTGTTTTGTGAGAGTTTAATTCATTTTTTATTGTTATTTAATGTTTGATTTAAACTTCAAATATGTCTGTTTGTTTTGTTCATTCTGTTTATCAATTTAATCATCAATATTGTAAGCTTTTTTCTTTTTCTTGTCTTTATTTGTTGTTAATTATCCCGAATTTCCATTCGCACCATAGAGCCTAAATGATTTTTCTTTTGGCTTTTTTTTTTTTTTTTTTTTGTTTCTGCCCAAATAAAAAGGGCACTTTTTGTATTGGAGGGCTTGGTTTGATTTATTACCATTTGGTCACACCTTATCATGAAATGCTAGATCCTGTTGAGGAGGGCTAGAAGAAACAAGCTTTTTGGGAATTCTTATACACCTAACGGGAGCACAAGTATTAAATATTACAATCTTTCTAGACACTTACGTTTATATATATGTATGTATATATATATATATATATATATATATATATATATAATTTTTTAGCTATTGCTGCTCTCAATGTCAATGAGTCTGTGATTAATAATCTGCGGATCACCATTCACCAACATAATGTCTGCGGATCTTGGCACCATCTATAACTTAGGAGCACTTGAAAAATTTTTAATGGGTATGAGCTTATTTCTCAGTAAGTGAAAGCCAATTTTCTGGACTTAAATGAGGATTCCTGGTCAGTCAGTATATTTTAGGAAGTGGGGTTTGATTAGTTTACTGGCATGAATAATTAATATGGCATGGCAGTACCTCTGCCTATTGTGATATACCCATTTCTTCTTGTATAGACCTATTCAGTCATGTAACACTTAATGATCCACTTTTTCTCCAGAATAAGACAAGGTTCGAGGATGAACATTGATAATCTGGTCCCTAGGTTTGTGCTTAAACAATAGCTTGATCCTGGGGGGCAGGTTTCTCAGTTGCATACTTCATGGTATTTACTGTTTAAATGAAATAGGCACATAGCTCAATAATGAATGGTAACCAAACACAACATATTGGTCAGAATTTCATTTATTTTCGTAACCTTTTGGATCTACTGGGGAAATTGATTGTTTGTCTTATGCAGTACAGCGGTGAAATAATATTGCTATTCCTTGTCTTAGAACCCGACCAAATGATAAAAATTTGCTCTCTTATGTTTTCTACCCGGTAATAGACCTCAAGCAGTCAACTCCGCCTGTGAATGAGTGCTTTAGAAATGGTATAAATGGTGAATTTTTGTTTAGTACATGCGTTTTTCCATATGGTTATATCTGCTGGGCTGCTTGCTTTATAAACCTTTTTAGCCTCTTATTGACAATGCACAAGGTGCGTTAATGGAAATTGGTATATTAATACAATTAGCATTTGGTTTTGGAATGCATGGATAAAGCTGTGAATTTGGGATTCCTAGGAGGCATTATCAGTTCATAATGAATGAAGATTTGTCTTCTACAAAAAATCAGAATCTATAATGTATCCATCACTTGCATTAGATCTTAAGTTTTATCCCTTTTGCTGATTTTGGCTAAAAAACCAAAGCCTGGTTAGTACATTTGAGAATCAAGCTGGTTTTATATTGGATGTCGATCATCAGCAGGGCTTTCCCCTGTGGTGATAATGCCAATACATTAATAGCTTCATCCCTTATCATGTCTTGACTCTGCTTTAAAATTGCAGTGCACATATTCTGTGTTCATTCAGTTACTTAGATATGAGAATGATTCTTAACACATTAACATAGAAAGTCTCAGACAAGTGCAGAATGATTGGTACCATTATTTTGGTGGAACATCCTTCTTACGGTAGTATTGCTTTGACTACTAAAGGCTCAATTATCATCTTACACGTTAATTGAGCATTATGTCCGCCTAACGATTGGCATGGTTCTATCATTTTTGTTTGGCGGTCTTCACATTCGGCAATCATTAGCAGATAATGACTAAGCTTCTGACATTTTTATTCGTAGTAGGAAAAATGCCAGAAAACCAGTCTGGACGTCATACTTTACAATCCCATGGAGTAAAGGTGATGAAGGTGCATATGCATGACTGGCTAATTCTCTCACTTCTTGCGGTGATAGATGGCATCTTAAACCTCATAGAACCTTTTCATCGTTATGTTGGAAAAGGCATGATGACAGATTTGATGTACCCGTTCCAAAAGGATACTATACCTTTTTGGGGTGTTCCGGTGCGTATCATACTTCAAAAGATTGGAATTTATATGGAAAAATTGATCAGTTAGTGAGCTTGTGTCTCGCAACTGCTCACAAACTGAGGATGCTTGGTTCTCTTTTCATGTTACAGATTATTGCTGTGTTCTTGCCATTGGCTGTATTTTTGGTCTACTACTATTCCCGAAGAGATATTTATGATTTACATCATGCCGTACTGGGTATTTCTCTTTCATTTCAAACAGATTTAAATGTTTGTTAGGCTATCATCCCCTGATGTCTGTTGGGAATAACGTATGTATTGTGCAAGTTCAGGCCTTTTGTTTTCTGTTCTTATTACTGGAGTTATAACGGATGCCATCAAAGATGCTGTTGGTCGCCCGCGACCCAACTTCTTTTGGAGGTGCTTCCCTGATGGAAATGGGGTATGTCTCCATTTCTGAGTATACAAAAATAATTTTCTCAAAATTTTTACCATTAAGCTTATTTTTTTGTGACAATGTTCTTGTTTGACTTAGTATATTTCATTGCCATCCCCAGGTGTTTGATCCTATTACAGAGAATGTTCTTTGTCATGGAGATGCCGGTGTTATTAAGGAAGGATACAAAAGTTTTCCCAGTGGGCATACTTCATGTAAGTAGAGCAGGTACTTCCAGATTTACATGAGCTGCCAAAAGCCATTGCTTAAAGGGCTTTTCACTCTGAAAGCTTTTTCCTTTTTGACTGTGTGAAATGTTGAGACTGGAACGAGAGATGCAGACTTCATCAGTGATCTCCCTGCCTCCATGGGAATAGCTCGTGGTTGAAATTTGACATTTATGATATAACAGGAAACTCTCATACAATATCTAACATATGCTACCAATATTCATTGCTTTAGTTTTTGTTGATGAAATTTCAACTTTGGCCAGTATATCATCCAAATTGATTAAGTGTGGAGTCAACCTGTGATACTGTATATAATTCAAACAAATGCATGTCATTGGTCCTTATAATCCATATTTGATGGGGGAAGCCAGAACATTATCATACGTTGTATAGCATGTAGATGTAAACAATTTCGTGTTGCATGTTGTACATTGCAATAGGTCTCTCCTTTTAGCGAGTTTGAAAGGTATTAGCTTTTCTTTGTCATACTGTCTTTCCATCAGACAAAACTTAGCATTTTTTCAATTCTGATCTGATCTAGTTTTGTTTTAAGAAGTCCATTTTTTAGGATGTTCACTTCCATTCTCAATAGCTTGAAACCCCAGGAAAACCAGTAGTCGTAAATGGAGGCAGAGTGGGAGATGGCTAAAGTTGCATAAAGCTTGCTTAGTCATATTGAAATTGGCTCTTTTCAAAATTTCATTGGTTACTTGTGCTAAGATATTCCCCATTTTTTTTTTCAGGGTCTTTTGCAGGTCTCACTTACCTTGCATGGTATCTATCGGGGAAAATTAGAGTGTTTGACCGCAGGGGGCATGTTGCTAAGCTCTGTGTTGCCCTTCTTCCAGTGCTTCTTGCTGCCCTTATTGGTATTTCTCGTGTTGATGACTATTGGCATCATTGGACAGATGTTTTTGCTGGGTCTCTTATAGGTCTGCACTTAATTTTTCAGGGCGACTCTTTCCTTGTTCGATTAATTTTTGTTGAAAGGATGACAAGGCCCAGTTCCTGAAACGAAAATTTCTCTAAGTTACCAATTTATTTTTCCTATGCAGGAACCATCATAGCTGCATTTTGTTACTTGCAATTTTTCTCTTTCCCACATCACGAGGAAGGTATGCCTCCACCGAAAGTGCATTCACCATAATGCTATTTAACAATATTAAAGCAAGTATTCAAGTATTAGTACCAAGTCCAGTTAAAAATATGGTTGCATATTCTTGCCACAAATTTTTCATATATGGTTCTTTGCTCCATGTTGAACGTTTAGGTTGGGCACCACGTGCTTTTTTCGATATGTTGAGAGAGATGGACGACATTCAATCCTCCACTTCGAGAGTGAATTCTATCTGCATGCGAAGACCGACAGATATTGAGATTGCTTTCACTGCATATGATGAGATGAGAAGCGAAGATGCAGAATCTGGTTCCCATGGTAAAAACCCCAGTTGATGACTGCATGCAGTGGGAAGACAATTAATGGAAGAAATGCTTTTCAGAATCTTTGCAAATTCTATTTGTCAGGTTTCCAAATACTTGAATTGTTCATTCTGCTGATGTAGATTGAAATGCTAATGTAACTATAAAAGCTGTTTGCTGTGACCTTTGCTTGCAAATGAAACTATTTGAAGTTAGTGATTTGTTAGAGTAGTCCACTTGTGAAAATCTTCTCTTTTTGAATCTGAGCTTTTACCATCTATAACACTAATAACAAGGCAGACACTCAAATCATTATAGTCATTCTGTTTTTTAACACTTGCAATCACAATGATAACTTGGAAAAGAAAGCAGAAAGAGGACATTGAATGAATAATCCCATGTTGTAGTCCAGCATTACCAAATAATTAAAGCAGAGAGGACCATGTTTCAACCGTTGGATTAATTGGAAGCACAGTCTGTCATATGTTGCATTTCTCTTTGTGCTCATTCCAGTTAGTATTAGATATCAGAAAGAAATTTGATTTATACATTTGCATTCAGTACATGGAACATGATACGATAGTATTAGATATATTATTCCCATTCTATTGTATATGCAATGGAATAAGATTAGTTTGTCCTATAATATCGTATGCAACAATTTTATGTGCAATAGGTTCGTCTAACAAACCCTCTGTCAGGTTCTTTTCGTTCATTTTTTTTTCTTTTTCTTTGTTTTTTTATTGGAATCTAGGGATTAAGGATGAAGTTTTGATACTTGAAACTTAAATTTTAAGTGATTATATCACTAGACTTTATTGCTAGAGACTTCTTCCTTTTTTTTGTTCCTTGTCTTTCGCTGATCCTTTCCTGTGCCTAATTGAAGGTCTAAACGACCTGCCGTAATGTCTACACTCTTAAGTTCTCTAAAGTATTGACGATAGAATTGAAAGGCAGCATTATGATATTTCATAAATTAGAATACTAATTGCGAAGTAAAAGAGAAAAAAAAAAAAAACTAATTTATCAACTAGACCAACAGGTTTAAAATGGATAGAAAAGGTAGAAATTCCAGATTCTTGGTTGTTGTTGGGGAAGGTGTGAGAGGACATTTCGATATAATTAATATAATTGTCGAGAGATTTGGCTTGTTTTTTCTGATTTGAATTTTTAGTCCACGCGGTATTCTTGTTCGGTTCGTCTTGATCCGGAACGAGAAGAAATTGAAGGGTCTTATTGGGTGTCCAAAGCTTGAAACTTCAAACCGATTTTTAGGTCTCATTTGCTGTTTAAGGTTCAACTATTTGATGTGTAGGCATAAAAGGGGTTTGTGGGTCAGTCTTTTATTATATATGTATGTATATATCTATTGTGATACATTAATTTAATCCTCCCTCAAAACAGTATTTTTCTTTTCAGACTTTAGAGCACCACTATACTTTTACTATTATTTTTGATTAATTAGATTTAAAAATCGAACTCAATACTTTCAGTTTTATAAATAATTGCAAGGTTAATTATGCTATACCTCATTAGTTAATTTGATTCTCATTAGTTACTGTGATAATATCCTTTGTATAAGATCAATATACAATAGGGATCATACTAGCATATCTTCTACTATTTTATTGTATGCCATCTACGAAATGCAACAAAAAGCATCGTCTTACACATGTACAAACTACCTCTTCAAATCCAAAATGGGAACATTTGACAAATGGAAAAAAAAAAAATCTAATAAGTTTGGATTTTGCTACCGTAGTCGTCCCAAAGTGGGACCCGGAGCAATTTCCTACCAGTTGATTAAATTTTGTCTTAATTATCGACAGAGATTGCATTTTCTAAGTAGTGAGTCTGCTTAAAGCCAATGGCTGAGTAGTTAGTACTTTCATCTTTAGCCCAAAGAAAATTGTAAGACAAGATTTAAAAAAAAAAAAAATGTAAGAGAGATTAACACCACCTACTACGCGGAATAATCATATACACGCTTTGAATGGAGAGACCGCGTAGAATGTGAACGCAAACCAATTCCCGATCCTACAATTTAGCTGTTCAAGATATGATATTATATCGAGGTGTAACGTTTATTCCAGTAACAGTAACAATGTAGTTTATATCTTATCATAATAAATAGAGGTTCGAATTTTTGCTCACTCTTACTTATCTTCCTCTCCCTGTGACCACTTTTTTGAGAAAAAAAAAAGACATGATATCATATCATAAAAAAATTGGAGCTAAATTATTTAGTCAATTGTGTTTGAAACCAAAAAAAAAGTTAATTATCACATAGTAATAGCTTGAACAACAACCATTACGCTTTAAATTAGCTTCTAGCCTTTGTGAACACCGATTAGATATTATAAATACATGCAGACCAAATAAGCTTTCATCATACATCTATTATGAGTTTTAAATAAACACTTATTATTTGAAATTTTTTAGCAGCCATAATTAGACATTGTTACTCACAAGTCACCTTGATAAATGGAATTTTAATATTCCAACATATGCAATGTATGGTTATTTTTCTACACTTCTTCGTTGAAAAAATGTATATCCACAAACAGCCAGTTGCTAGGTAGTTACGCACTCCAACCCTGAGAGCAGATTGTAAGATTTTTACAGAAGAGCATATATAACTACCTTCTGGCTCAATTGACCTACGCGCCCATAAAACAAATTATTACATTTTTTTTTTCGTACTAGTCTTTTTAATTGTTGGAATCCTAAGGGTCAAAAATATTACAGTAAGACAGTAAATAATCGATAGTTTGCAGTTTTGCATATAATAGCATGCAACGTTAACAATGCTACATGAGATTACGTTATGAATTCTATTACATGAACGCATCAATTTTACACGAGAATGATACCAACTAATATATATATATATATATATATAATCATTTCTGTGGTCTGTAAGTGCACATTTTATATTCGGCAATGTTTACGTTTTATTGCCTAGTAAATGTATGCATGTATATGTTTTTATGAACATAATTATTAATGATCATTATTGCTAGTTACACTTTAATAAGTATTTTGAATTTCGGTCCCATTACGTGGCCAGATGTACTTAGTGTTAAAAAAAATTAAATTATAAATATATTTAGTATTACTTTAAATACACTTAATATTATTCCTAAATTTTAATTTAATTTTTTTTTTGTTTTATTAGATGGCCATACACATTTTCCCTAATTTATTGTTATTTTTTATGACATCAATCAGCAAGGAAATTAAACACAAAACAAATAAACTAAAGCAACATCAAAGACAAACACTCGGCCTCCTAGGTATTGCAGCACCAACTGAATCTGCACAGAGGAGGAGAAGATCGAAACTGGAGGAGGAGAATCCCAGACTTCAAGAGGCTCATAACAGCTAGATATCAGCACAACGATTTCCTTCACGAAAGGTGTACAAGGATTGTTACACATTTACGGCAGTTAAATGCATGATTACTACCTGTTGAATACATATCGATGGCGATTCTGGTGTTAAAAAATTTGTTCCTATTTCACATTTCCCTTATGTTAATTATTTGCTTGAACCCTGACAAATAGACTTATCAGTCAACCATTCCTCTAAACAAATAATAATAATAAATAAATAAATAAAAAAGACTTATCAGTCAACCATAAAATGTATTAAAAAGGAAGTGGATGCATTAGGTACACTGCAAGTATATATAAATATCTTGAAAGATCTACGGCCTTCATCAAGTGCAAGCCATTCATCAAGTGATTAGGCCGATAAATTAAAGCAGAATTCAAAACTCCCTGCGTTTCATCTGAGACCAAGAATGAATATGAGTAGGAATATATCCCAAGCCTCCAAGTTCATTATTGTAATCTTGTTGATTGCTTCCATCATGATCGTCCACACGACTGAGGCTAATTCAGGTTATGGTATGTCACTGCAACTTTTGCCTTGCTTAATTAACATTTTTTTTTTCGGTTTCCTTTTCTTGTAATACTTATATCTTTGTAGCTTGCAGAAGGCTCCTTTTTCTTTTTCTTTGTTTGGTTGAATCATGTAGGTTTTACTATAACCGAATGAAAAAAAAGGAGAGAATCATCAGGGATGACAATCCTGGGGAAGCTAGCAGAAGCAATTAATTTGGTTAATTAAAAACATTTTTTCGATCGTTACCACAAACATTTTAGGAAGGCATGTTTGATTGTGCATTATGTTGCTGTTCCATTGGTTTCTTTAAAAGTAATAAGCATATCTTTAAAAATGCAATGCTGTATATGAATTTTGAAGAAATGCCACAAAGGGGTGGTTTTTCTTGCACTTTTAAATATATTAATGAAGTTGATCTTGACTTATCAAAAGAAAAGGAAAAAGGAACTGTATTGCTTGAAGTCACAATAGAATCGCCCTATATATGTACAAAATATGTATCCATTTCTTCCCAAATTTGGTTATTTGGTCTAAACTAAACCTATTATCATATTGACATCATAAACTTGTCGTTTAGTTAGTGGATTGCATTGAAGAATCCCGTAACCTCCTTGGTTTGCTACATAAATCATTTAATGAGCCTGTAGATGAACTAGATGCCTGTGTTAAATGTGTTTTGTATCTTGTACTTTTAATATAATTGATCGAAACACTATTTTAAGACATTTTTAGTACTTTTCTTTTTGTCTACTAAATCTGTTTTTCTTTTATGGCCTTTTAACCTCCGTTGTAACTTTAAAAAAAGGAAAAAAAAGTGCTTGGCCAAACTGTAGGTTCTACTTATTAATGCTCCTAATTAGATTGTTTTATAACAATTAATTTTGGGGGCTTATTGCAGAGGCAATCCGGAGACAGCTACAGGTCCGGCGTTTGCGAAGCCCACCTCCTGCACCGACTTTTAACACTAGGAGAAATTTTAATCCACCTGATATTCCAACTGTCGGAGGTGCGCCACCTCCGGCACCTGCTCCGACATCCCTTTAGGGCGATCGACCAAGGTCATGTTTATTGGACAATATATGTCCTTGCAATAACTGGAGAGATTGACATCTCTGTTTTATTTTATTTTTATGTACTATACATCCAGCACTTTTGCGCGTTATCTTTTTTTTTTTTTTTTTTGAAGAAACCTACGTGTGGAATTTTAAATAATTGATGAGTAATTTCGTTGCATGAATGAATGTGAAATAATTACTAAAAGTTTTGGCTATTAAAATTGTACCAGTTCAGGAATATGCTATCATTTTTTTTTTTTTTAAGAATACGTAATGGGAACGGACTGGCACAGGAATTATTTAGATTTCTTTGGTTATGGTACAGTTTTCTTTAATATTTGCGCCTTTGGATTGGTTTGTGTTATTTAAATGTAACGCAAAGTAATTACCATACAAACAAGACAACATGTTTAAAACTATAGTGTATTTGGTACACAGTATAATATAGAATAATATATAATAGATTAATTTTATTTTATTATATTTATAATAAAATAAGACTAATTTATTTTATATTATCTTACACTATATTATGAACCAAATACACCTATAGTATACTCTATTCTCACCGTTTCTACCGAGCATTCGCAAATACTCTTGGAACTAGAAACTGAAAAATTGGATATTTTTGCTTTAACGAATTCTTTTTTCTTTTTTTCTTTTTACAGCACCAATTAGTTTTTATTCAAAATTGAGTAGAAAAGCACCCATGCACGTTTACACTAGGGTGTGCTGCCAAAATGGAAAAGCACCCATCTACAGTCCACGGCATCATCAGGGGCTTTATTTATGTTTCTAGACGTCAGAAATCAATTTCTTCTTACACCCTAGACAAGGAGGATTTATTAAGAGGGAACGCTACCAAGGCGGCAAGACCTGTTAGAGCTTCTAATTAAATTAACGGGTACCGCATCATGTGCAGTTTATAAAATCCGGTAAACCAACAAAATAATGGATCAGAATTCTAATATAAAATTTGGTAAATCTTTCTTAACTAAAGTGAAGAGCGCCACACTTACTTTATTATTTTTATTTACCAAAAAAACAAAAACAAAAAGATGGTTGGACCCCTTGAGGGATACGCGTTTTGGCTACAGCTGGCGAAACATGGTCTTATTAATGTACTTACGTTACCACGTAATCTGTGCTTTTTTTTTCTGTTTACTCACACCTATATTATTATAATCGTGCTTATTAATTTTATTTTTTTTATAAAATTAATTCATAATTTAATACTATTTAAATAATTTTTTTAATTTTTTTATTCAAATTAATCTCACTTATTATGTAATTTAAAATTATAAATAACTTATACTCACTTAAAAAAAAAGTTAAAATAGAAATTACCTATTAATAAATACATAATGAGACCTTAAGTGGATGTATAGAATACTATTTGATGCCTTGTTTC
Source organism: Carallia pectinifolia (assembly GCA_037832335.1). Classification (NCBI taxonomy): domain Eukaryota; kingdom Viridiplantae; phylum Streptophyta; class Magnoliopsida; order Malpighiales; family Rhizophoraceae; genus Carallia; species Carallia pectinifolia. The sequence goes on from CM075453.1 coordinate 37,242,607, forward strand.
TTATATATACATATTGTGTTCTAAACTGTTGTATTATAATTAAAAAAAAGGTACCCTTGTAGGATATAGAAATAATAGATATAATTATACTAATTAAGAGAATAATATAAATATCATTACACAAAAATATAAAGACTGACAGTTTTTTTTAATTAATTTGATTCAATTGTTTCTGTCAATTCTTTCAAGTGTTTACTTCTGTATGATGATGAAAACAGACTGCATTGTCATTCCCAAAAGAGAAAGCATGAACCTGTCAAAATATCGGCTGCCCAAAAAGGGCAAACTGGATCCCATATTCCCATCCGCAAACTTACTTCTTTCTAGAGAGACTCTCGAAAAAAAGTCTTATGTCAAGTTAGCGTGGAGCAATAAGTGTGATTCTTTGTCGTTATTTTAGAACTAAGGATAAGGGATGTGTGTTGAGGGTTGCTTTGAATCTTTGCTTTTCTCCTCCATGCTTCTTGGCAAGTTGCAACTTGCCAAATGGGATCATAATTTCTCTCTCTGTAAAAACTTATGGCAATGGATTATTCTAGCTCATCCAGAGGGTTTTTGGCATTGTGGTTTTTTTTTTTTTCCCCTTAAAGTTACATTCCTTTTCTTTCTTATCTTGACTACAAGTCTATCCTTGACATGTCTTTTCAGCGAGATTATCCATATTTTTCTTTTTGGTAGATCGGTATTGAACTGTAGCGTTATGCTTCTTTACGTTTGCAAGAATCGACTATAGATCAAAGTTGAGTTGGAATATCGTAATCGATCCCATTAGAACATTTAAAAGTTGCCATTACTTTGAGGGAAAAGAAAAATGAGTCACCTCCACACACGTGACATGTCCCCAAAGTCAAAGTCAAAGATTTAGGGTCTCACCAGGACCATGAGCCATCATGCACGAATTTCAAGTAACATTATTGGTTTTTTTTTTATTTAGTTTTTTCTATATGATTGAGGAAAATTAATTATAAAACGGCATTAATGTTAAGTACTATAAAATAAAAAGTACACACGAACTAACTGTAAACAAATACAAGGAAAATATTTTTAAGCTATTTTGTTTTTTGATATGTTATCTTGAAGCATTTGAAAGAACTATGTATATTTGAGAGTAGCACAAACACAAAGCAGACCCACTATCTCTATGTTTATATATACATAACAAAGAAATGAATCGTTCCAAAGGCGGAGTTTCATTTCAGAGGGAAGGCTCTGTATACGAATACTCATTTTCCATTTTTTCGGCTACATGAATAGTGCACTCATTGTGGTGGGGTGACAATCCACTATGTGATGAATATATATATATATATATATATATAAACAAAATTTATATACAAAATAATGACACAGACTCACTATTTGAATTTTAACCATTAATTGAATGATGAGTTTAGTACCGTTAGTAATTCAGATTTAAATAGTAAATTCGTGTTATTATTTTGTATATAGTTTTTTATGTCTATGTAATAGGACTCCAAATCATAACATATAAATCGCAACAATGATGATATTCTATCTTAGTAGGAGTATCTTGACTTGAGTGATTTGCAGAAATCCTGATCACATGGCATGCAAATCAAATATATCTGCTGCAAAATCTGCGATTGTGATATATAGTGCGAGCAGATAGATATCATATGGTAATCAATTTCTGAATCATTCAACCCGGTACTGGAAAATGAGATTATAATACCCCACTATAGATTTGTTTACTGATAATGGGGTTGGCTAAATATGTCGGCATTTCTTTTAGACTCTAGCTCAATCTGGTTCATGACGCCGGTTGCACACTCTCAAAACTAAATATGGCTCTGAGAATGTTTAAGAAAATATAGTTGATGCAAATTTTTGTCCATGTGATCAAGTCTTATCGAGTTGTCTCACCAATCCAACAAACTTACATAGTGAGATAATAATCTCATCAGATAAAACTCAAGTTATATGCGTGGGATAGTGAGTGTTAACTAACTAACTCTTATAAATGACATCTTGATAAGTATAAAACTGCTCGAAACCTAAAATAATAGGAGTAAAATACAAAAAAGAATCTCAAGTGTTTGTCTTAGTAATTGTAGGGTAGGATATATCACATCATCATAAAATCATGACCACGATAATGCTACCTTATGACTGTCAAAATGGCAACTTTGATTGAGAGAGAGAGTGAAAGATATTGTAGCAAACACTTCATGGCAAAGACGTGTGGATATGGTACCTTTATAAGTTTGTTAGGAGGTTACAACGGTTGTGCTGTGAAACTACTTTACTTTTTTTTTTTTTTTTGTCAAATCTTGTGAGATTTGGTTGGAGAATAGAGAGTACATGATACAACAGCAGCCTATCACTGTAGACACAGCCTTAAAAACTATGTACCCTTATCATTTCTTTCAGTGGGTAGACCGTTCTATCGTTTTCCTATAAATGGTGGGAGCTGGGTGCCCCTCAATAGGTCATCCAACCAAAGTCCTCCCTGTCTCGACAGCTATCTTCCTTTCTATTAAGTTCTTTGCACTCATAGTTCAGTTACTAAATTTCAGAACTCAAAAAACTACACAGAGTGTTTATATATATATAAACAGTGTACGGGGAATAGGGAGTTAGAGGCTTGGGGACAGGGGAGGAATTGGTGATGCTGTTGACAGAAGATAGAGAGCACAGATGATGGCGTGCAATAGTTGGGTTGTGCATCTCACTCCTTTGTGCTCTCTATGCTTCTGTCATCACCCTTTAGACTTTTCATTATTTTCCTCCATTCCTCCTGCTACTCCATCTTCTGCTCCTCCTCCTTTTATTTTGGCTTTGCCTTCGTTAAGAGTATATGATTCTGCTTTTGAGTTTAGAGTGTCGCAGTTAGAATTCTGAAAGCTGTATAAGTGTTTGAGGTCATTGGCCTAAGCATAATTTCTACTGAAGAGTTAAAAATATAAGATGAGAATCTTATTTGCTCTTGTGGATAATTAAAATATTTACAATCGTGAGACTTTCTACTCATTTGTCATATTTATTTGTGAATTTCTGTAGATAATAAGTGTATGTCCTTATTTCACGTTTTTTACTTTAGCAGACTTACTAGAGGCCGTGATACTAATATGTAATTTAAGTCACCTATTAACAACTTAAACTATTGGGTTGATTGAGTTCTTGAAATTTTATATTTTACTTTTTTTTTTTGGCATGTCTCTCTATCTTCCATTAGTTCTTCAGTTGATCCCATATTAAGTTAATGTTAATTAGGTCTGAATTTGTTATTTTGTGTTTCTTGTCAAAGTTATATCGAGGAGTTTTTGCTTAATGAAAATCTTGAGATCCAATTCCTCTAAGTGTGCTTTATTCCCATAACACAAAAAATTCCCTAACTAAGCAAATTAAGCTGCGAGAAATTGCATTATCTTGGTGTGGAGAAGTGAATAGTTTAGAGAAGTGTAATCATCTCAATTTATTATAATTTAGAGAAATATAATTCACTTATGATATTACTTATTTATTATATAGTGTAATATCATAAATGCGTTATATTAAAAAAAAGTAAGTTAAATTAAAATTATTATTTTTATATATTTCAATGTTCATTCTGTGCCTTTTGTAAATGAATTCCCTTTTGGCTTAACAGCTAGATAGAAAGTTATAGCTTGATGCTAAAGAAAGAAAGTTGTAGCTTAGATCCCTGCGGGCCCAATAAGACTAAAGGAAATTGAAGTTGATTAATGAATAGTTCTCTTGCCTCATTCTGTATCAGTTGTTGACTATGATTTGTGACCACAAAAAGAGTTGCATATATTCTACGGTTTATGATGAGTTTATCCATCCACATTCTGACATTGAACTGATCCCTATTCGGAATTGAGGCATATTTGTGAAGCCAACCAGAACAAGATGGCATGGGCATCAATTTTTCTTTGTGGCGAGAAATCCTTTCAGATAAATCCAGGTTGTTAAAATGGGCATCCACGAAGGCAGGAAGGCTTTCCATCATTTAAATTGCAGACGAAGTCGCCTACTGAAATGAAGAAAGAAATAGAGAAGATAAGAGGAGAGAGAAAAAAATAGAGGAATTAATTTCTTGTTCAGATCGTAGAAACGTGGCTCATTATCATGTTGCAACCAAAGTCCCTTCATTTCATAATATTGTTTATTCTTCTCGTTGTTGCAAAATGGTCCTTTTGTTTTCCTCCTCTTTCTATTGAGTGACTTGTGTTCCCCGTCACATGCCGTGTTCAATCAATAAAGAAGTTCCTTCTTCGGAATTTGTCCCATTATTGCAAGAATTAAAAATTTGAGAGATCTTTTTTTTCATTGAATTTACTTTTTATCAGAGTTAAGTTAATCGTCAAATGGGAGTAACAATAAAAAAAAATTAAGTGAAACCTATTTGTATTTTAAAAAATAAAATAAATTTGTATAGCTTAAAATTATTTTATACCAAAAAAATTAAAGAAGTATAACAAGCACATATATTTGAGACATGTTCTTTTTCTCTTTCAGTACTTGTAGTTTTCTTCTCTTATGAGAACATGGAGAAAATGAAAGGCCAATGTGTAGAAAGCCAATCTAGGGAGAAAAATGAGTAGAATATAAGCAAGTAATAGATTAGCGGGTTTGACATCACATCAAAACTAAAATTTTAAGATATTGAGATTATATATTATTTATATTTTATATTTATATATTATTTGCTTCTTCTTCTTCTTTCCAACGTAAGATTCTTTAACTCTTGAAATTCCAACATGAAAGGCCAATGTATAGAAACTACAACGGCCAACTTTCCACTAGCAACCAAAAAATTTGTCGAGGGATATACATTTTTGTGTAGAATGCGTCGTTTATTGTCTCAAACCAGCTGGTCTGCTGTGTTGTTATCAACAGAGATCTCTAAGTTTGTGAATTAAGTGCAAAGAGAAAATTCAAACATATAAGGGATGATCGCTTGTTATCCTCTTGTAATGTCAACAAAAGAAGTTCGCTCTTCTCTTCATCAATATGGTTGCTACTCGTTGGTAAACGGAGATTAAGTACACTTACACTAGTTGGAAATCCGACGCCCTTATTGAACATGTTTCTTTCCTTTCATGGCTGGCTGATTGTATTGCCTCGACTATCCCAACTTAAATGCTCTTCAGGTTCTTTTTTTTTTTTTTTTTTTTCCTTAGGAAACTTCCGCCCACCACTTTGAAAGGAAAAGGGATTTGATCAACATCTATTGGTTTGTTTTTGGTCATCATATAATAGTTAATAAGAATAACTTTTTCATGTATAATAGACCACCCAAGTCAGCATTGGTAATTTAAATGTAGAATCAATGTCAAAAAAAAATTTAAATGTCGAATCTCCAAAGATAGATACTCGAATTTATAATTACTAGTATATCAAAATTCAATCCAATTAATTTGTCACCTTATAAGCCCCTGAAGTCTGCTTCAATGATTTAAACCTAATTAAAATTTCCAAAACAAATTTCAAAATTTTCGTTCCCTGGTGTACCAAAAAGCGAATCTATTGGCTTTGTCATCTTCATTAACATTCATACATTTAATCCAATTTCTGGTATATGGGAGTTGAAATCCATAGTTTGTGGGAACTTTGAATGAGCAAGAGTTTGATAACAACTTACTCCCTGGAATTTTGGTGTTGTGGGCAACCAAATACTCGCTGCCTTTGATATGTAACAAAGTCCATGGTTCTAGAAAAAAAAAAAAAAAAAAAAAACAAGAAGAAGAGAGTACCATAGGGGAAAGATTCCCAATGGAACCACAAGAATCCAACCATGGGACATATCAAAATTTTGTACATATATTATAAAAGCGTTTGTGTGCAGGAAAAAAAAAAAAAAAAAAAAGGAGATTTGCGTAGGGGCTTACGTCATCGAGATAGCTGTGGCAAGAGGCCATGAGAGGTAAGGCAAAAAAAAAAAAAAAAATAATAATAATAAATAAATAAACCCTATAATTTAAATTTCAGGGCGGTATGGTGTTTCTTATCGAGTTGTGCCGCAACGCCGCGATGCAGAGAGAGAATCGACCGTAGCCCGGGGGGAGCGGAAAAAAAAACTCGGCGGTCCAGATGTGGGCCCACTTGACTTGTCATATATGGACTGGCAAAGACCCGACAGTAAACTCAACGTTGTGTTGTGGTGGTGGGCTGGCCTATTGAAACCGAGTACGACAAATGTGGACTAAAGTTGTAGGCCCAACTTGATATATTGGATCGAAATAGTCCAATGGTATGGAAAGCCCATCCAACCCATATAGAAATTTGAAAATTTGAAAGTCAGAAGTTTCAAATTATTCCCCTCCTCCTTACTTGGCTTAACCCTCTTTTAAGACCAAAAAAAAAACAAAAATTCTTTCTTTTTTCCTTTGAAACTAGAGTAGGGAATTCCTTCAAAAGAGAAGGAATTTGGGGGATTAAGAGGGTGACTTTGTGTTTGACAAGGAGAGGAGAAGGGAAAAAATGGTGGGGCCTAGGGGATAATTTTTTCTGGGCCTCACCACAAGTGATTTAGTGCAACTGGCCAACCGTTTCCCTTTTTTTGGTTTTTTTTTTTTTCAGTTTTCTAGTTTAAAACTATGCTTTTGCCCTTGTTTTTGTTTTAATTATTATTTTTAAGGGGTGAAATTAGTATTGTAATAAATATTATTATTTTTTTCACTTACTTTTCACTTATTTTTAAATAAAATATTTTAAATATTATTTCTTCCTATTACATTCTCTTAAATACAGAAAAAATAAAAAAGTTTCCTCTTTCAATATTTATCCCTCATAGTTTCATTCTTTTCATTTTCCTATTCTTTTGGGCCAAGTGTTAGAGGTTGCAAAAGTCCAAAGTTCTATTGATTTGTTTGAATTGGGGAGAGGCAGCAGACAGGAAGAAGAATGTGAACACTCGGATTAAGAAGAAAAATTAAAAGATTCTCAGATCTGATTTTTTATTTGTTGTTAGCAAAAGTAGAGTATTCAAGTCGCACATCATATTGAACGCTATGCCGGCAGGTTTATAGAAAACTTTAAGAAAGGGTAGCCGCCGGCTAATAAGTTCCTAAGTATTTTCTTACACGATACACAAAGTCGGAAATTAACAAAAGCCAGAGTATGCAGCATTATTCCTTTTTTTTTTTTTGGTTTGAGACCATCCAGTAAAGTTTTCTAATAAATATTTAACGCGACTGCATTTCAAAATACTCGAACTCGAGACCTCTAAGTAAGCGATAACGGACTCTTACTATCCGTATCAACGCTTGCCAACATTATTCTTGCCAGCATTATTCTTGATGAACCATATCAAAAGAAACCGAAGCCAAGCATTAATTAAAAGAGTACTTAAAGCCCAACAAGAGCTAGAGAAAATGCTTTTCTTTGCAACATTGAATTGCTCCGTCAATCGTTTCATCAAGCCCATACTTGAATTTGAAACCGGCATCCAGTAGTTTCTTTGATGACACGGTAGGCGCTCTAAGGTCTTTAATATCCTTTAAATCTCTGTTAGAAGAAAATGAAGTTAGCGTTTTGTTACTAATTCTACAATGGAAAAAATACATGCACACAAAATTTAGATACAAAATGATGATAAAGACCCATTATTTAAATTTTAATCATTAATTAAATAATTAGTCCTGTGCAATTAATGATTAAGATTTAAATAGTAAATTTGTATTATCATTATTGTTTCTACGTGATAAGAAAATGTAGAAAATTACTCACTCTAAAGTTGGTAGTGGATACTCGGGGTACTTAGCAGAAAGAAATTTGTGGATCTCCTCAATTGTCATTGTTCCTGCAGAACAATTATACCTTCCATTTGCACTGGCATTTTCAAAAAGAAATATATGTGCCCTTACCGCGTCATCAGTATGCACCATGGAAAAATTGACAAGAGTTCCATAGAAATCCTTGGCACCTGAAATGGCATCAATGGAAACAAATTGTCCTCTATGTAAGAATATCATAAAAAAAATATTTTTGTGTCGATTTTTAATATCCCAATTGGTATCCTAAATTAAATAAAACTAATAATTTTTATCATAAAACTAATAATATTTACAATAAAAAAACAACTTTCAATTTATGTTATAAAAATTATCAATTTTATTATATTCACGACATCAATTGAGACATTAAAATTAATGACATGTATTAATGCTCTATCATAAATAAGACTTTTACTCTGTCTTTTGTAAACTAGTAATGGAAGGAGTGATTGCAAATTGAGCCTTTAACCAACTACTTATACAACAAATGAATATTAAACCATGGCATGAACATAAGCAGTAGTACCATATATACAGCAGTCGCACTTACCAAATATCATAGCCAATGCCCCGTGCACAGAGCCAGGGATCTTAGGACAGATGAAGGGACCAACAATAAAAGAAAGCGTTAATGTGACAAGGTCCAATCCATGCTCAGCTGCAAATTCAAGGGCTTTCTTCTCAGTTGAAGTCTTGGAAATCGCGTATGGACCAAAGGACACTTTCATAGCTCTAACATAGTCTATATCGGTCCAGTATGTCTCGTCCATGACATCCAAACCGCTGTTATTGAGTATAACAGTTGAAAAACTAGAAGTGTAAACAACTCGCTTCACTGTCATGGAGTCCAAACATGCCTTTAAGATGCCTAATGTTCCATCAACTGCCCTTTTTGTGCCCACTTCCTCAGGTTCTTTGTTTGCAAAATCAACAGGGGTTGCTACAAGGAAGACCCCAATGCATCCTTTAATTGCCTCCCCAAAACTTTCTGGGTCACTGAGATCTGCGTGAAAGATTTGGAGATGGTTCGATGCTCCTGGTAGACTTGTGAGGAAGCTCAAATCTCTCTTGTGCTCTGGTCAATGATATATCAGACTGTTAGAAGCTTGAGAGTTGGAGACCCATAGAAAGCGTCACAATTGATACTGCTTCTCATGTGTACGATTCCAAAACCAAAATCAACAAAACGCTGGTGCATAACTAGCACGACTAATTGTTGTTCAAAAAACCTAGCACGACTAATGCTATATCGTGCATCTCTATTGTTTCTCGTATAAATGTGTTGGATAAACGTTGGACATAAACACTTAAATAAAACACATCTCAACATGTACAATATAATAAAAATGTGTCTGCCAAAAAATTTGAAAAAGTATAAGATATGGCAGAAACATCCTGTGATATATTTTAATTTTGACAATAAAAATAAAAACATAACCAAAAATTTCTGTTAATTTTGTAAGTAAAAGTCCATTGCACAGTAAACCAGTAATCTATTTGTTTGGAATCATACCAATAATTTTGTTTAAAAAAAAAAGTGCACAACAATATATACAAGAATCGCATAATAAATATAGAGAATAGATAAAACATAGTAGTTAAAATAATCTTTAGAACAGAAAAACAAAGGAATTGATAAAAATAAAAAGGGTTTTTTGTTTTTTTTTTTTTTTGTTCACTCACCTGGGTCGGGCCTGACAGTGGTGTTGACAGAGTAACCATGATCAAGAAGCCTCATGATCAACCATGATGCCACGTACCCAGTACCCCCTGTGACGCACACCCTTCCCTTATCTCCTCCTTCCATTTCTATATGTCTCTGGTTTTCTCTCTTGAAGTCGATACAAGGAAGACGAATAGCTTGTTGTGACTTTCATATATCCTTTGCGAAAGCCAACAACCCCCCTGGATGGAGCTTTCATAGAAACGTCAAAGTGGAGAAAAAGAAGGAAGCATTTATGTGACCATCATATTCGTCTATCCTCGCATTTTTCAAACTTGTGTTTGGTATGGTATGTGACATTTATTTTTCTTTTTGTTGCGTACAATACAAGTGGCATCTGTGTTTTTTTTTTTTTTTTTAAAATACTAAATTAGTGTCTTACATTTGAATTAACAATTAATTATAAATACAACGTTTTGTTCTTATCAAATCAGTCATCAACATTTTTATCATAAAATAATATAGTACTTTTATGTAATTTGATTTTTAAATTTATTGAGCTGTACATTCTCTTTTCATCATATCATCAGTCCATTCTCCAATAAAGTGACATATTATTAAAAATACGATGAGATAGTATTTTATTTTATTCTTTCATTAGCTATTCTATTAAATTAAAAAATTAGAAAAAAAAATATATTAAGAAAATATATCACGGTATCATATTTTTAATGATATGATATTTTGATAAAATGTGATTATATGATGTAATGAGTAGATAATGTAAATTTTGATGAATTTAATAGTTAGATAACAGAAAAATACCAATATATTCAATAATAAAAACATAAGGAATCGATTTTATAAAAATAAAATAATGTATCTATAAATAAATATTAACCCGAACGTTAGGTATCAATTTAGTATTTTGGCCTATTTTTTTTAAAGGTAAAGTTTGAGGCTGCTAGGAGATTCCAAATCGAAATTAGTTGCGAAAGCCAACAACCCCCTGGATGGAGCTTTCATAGAAACGTCAAAGTGGAGAAAAAGAAGGAAGCATTTACGTGACCATCATATTCGTCTATCCTCGCATTTTTCAAACTTGTGTTTGGTATGGTATGTGACATTTATTTTTTCTTTTTGTTGCGTACAATACAAGTGGCATCTGTGTTTTTTTTTTTTCCTAAAATACTAAATTAGTGTATCACATTTGAATTAATATTTAATTATAAATAAAACATTTTGTTTTTATAAAATCAGTCATCAAAATTTTTATCATAAAATAATATGGTACTTTTATGTAATCAGATTGTTAAATTTATTGAGTTATACATTATTTATTCATCATATCATCATCAGTCCATTTTCTAATAAAGTGACATATTATTAAAACTATGATGAGATAGTGTTTTATTTTATTTCTTTCATTAGTCATTCTATTAAATTAAAAAATTAGAAAAAAAATATATTAAGAAAAAATATCACGGTATCATATTTTTAATAATATGACATTTTGATAAAATGTGATTATATGACGTGATGAGTGGATAATGTAAATTTTGGTAAATTTAATAGTTAGATAACAAAAAAATACCAATTTATTCCATAATAAAAACATAAGGGACCAATTTTGTAAATATAAAACAATGTATCTATAATTAAATATTAGCCCAAACGTTAGGTATCAATTTAGTATTTTGGCCTATTTTTTTCAAGGGTAAAGTTTGAGACTGCTTGGAGATTCCAAATTGAAATTAGTTTATTAATATTTTTAAAAAATATTTTTAATTGAAATTTTTTAATACATATTATTTTGATCTACAATTTAAATTTAAATTTTATAATAACATTCATCTAAATTTAAATTTAATTTTTATAAATAATAATAATGATAATAACAATATATTCCTCTAAGTCTGATTCAGGACACCATTCTTAGTGCGCTAGTCGGATTCTTTTTTAAATTAAATTAATGTATTGAAGTGTTCCCCTCTGCTACATAAAATACAAGCATTAACGGACAAAAATTTTGACAAAAATGGAATTATTTATTGCATTTTTTTTTGATATATTACAGTATAGAAATTTATTTATTTATTTTGGTAGATATTTTATTTCATTTTATAAGAATATATACAAGGGCTTTGCTTCTTGATGCAAATACAAGTGCCGTTAATGGCGACGGCAACTCATTCCCGCGAATCATCCATCACTCCCATTCCGGCCCTTGGCACCTTTGTTGCCGTTTGTGCCTCTTTTTGTTTACCATTGTTTGGCATATATATAACTAGGATAGAATCCCTGAGATGTGCGGATTTTTATTTCTTGTTTAATTTAATTTATATTTTGCAATAGGGTGTTCTTATGGCCAATAAAGCTAAACTTGGTTTTTTTTTTTTTTTTTCCCTTCATTTTCAGTAACTGCTACACAAATACATCGATAACTTTAATAACAAGAATTTTACCATCATCGTCTTTGTTGATATAGAATTTACAGAAGCACTTATGGGCTACGAATGTAGGACTCGTAGAAAGCAGAACAATATGCTTTGCTGTTATTTTTTTTTCTTTATATTAGCAACAAAATATTTTTTATTCAGGGAATTGCCTAATCAAGGATACCCATAAAATATGTACAACTGACCTTCAAAAAAGCCACACACCATCCCTAAAGATCGAAATTGCAGCACCTCTCAAAAATCTCTGAACGGTAGTAAATTTCATCAAGCTATCCAACCAACAGCTTCCAAAAAGGATGGTCCACGACCACAATAATTTACCAAGCTGTCCATCCTACAGCTTCTAGAAAGGATGATCCATGCCTACCAAAAGAACTATGGAATTTTCTACACCAAAATAAATAAATAAATAAAAAGATGTCGATACAAAATCTATTATAAAAAAATAAAAAAATAAAAAAAAAGGTGATGGATAGAATATCATAACCAGGCACCAGATCATGCTTCCTACTTATCATACCCATTTTAGCTAACATATCCGCAAACTTGTTGGCCACCTGTGGCCTATATACAAAATCCTTCTCTCCCATGATAAATAGTTGCATCTCATTAAAAATGTGCATATATTCCCAGTTTTTTTTTTTTTCTTGACTGGTTTAACCAAGATATCACTTTGATTGAATCGCTCTCCACCATCAACTTATAGCTGTGATATCGATTCCAATGAGCCTAAAGCACAACTGCCTCTCTGACTGCCAATAACTCCGCTAGATTTGGAGTAACTACACCAACAACCGTATAAACTAAGCCTGAATTTGTCCCATCAGGACAGGTTTGCCATGGGAAACCTTAAGAAAGAGTAAGCAGCATATTGCGGACAACCCTGTAGTATGGTGTTCAAGAGAGTTCAAATATTTCGTTACAAATTCAATCATACATAAAATTTAACTTGGAAAAAAAAAAGCCCACATTATGCCTGCATTATTCTTGATGCACCAAATTAAAAGAAACCGAACTCAAGGCCAGTAATTAATCACCATACGAGCTAGAGATATCCCTTTTCTTTGCAACATTGAATTGCTCCATCAAACATCTCGTCAAATCCACATTTGAATTTGAAGCCCGCATCCATTATTTTCTTCGATGACAAAGCTGCTGGTTTAAAGCCTCTAATATCCTTTATAGATCTGCTAGAGGAAAACCAGATGCTCTAATTTTAAAAGTGTAAATTAAATACGAATAAGGAAAATGCAGAAAAAATTACTCACTCGAGAGTTGGTATTGGATACTCCGGACACTTAGTAGAAAGAAACTTGTATATGCCCTCAATAGTTACTGTTACTGCAGAACAATTATGCCTTCCCTTCATATGTTTATTTTCAAAAAGAAATATATGTACCCTTGCCACATCATCAATATGCACCACGGAAACTTTGAGCAGAACTCCCTAATGATTATGGTCACCTGAAATAGTACCAATCGAAAACAAATTATTATTCTCTTAAAAATGTCACAAGTCACGTTTGAATCCTAATCCTCTTGAAACTACAAATTGAAGGAGTTATTGCAATTTCAAACTTTTTTTTAAATCACAAATATAAAAAAAATAAAGATAACACTTTACAATTTTATTAAAAATGATTGTGCCTAATTCACTATGTACAGTAGACAAAAGCCACAAGCCACTATACTGATCTGAAGGAGAAACAAACTCCTAAGCCTCTAACAAAAGTTACCAAACCATTTTCAAAACTATACCCACCTTGCGCCTCGAAGCATTCAAACCCCTGTTCAAAATGCCACCGTCAGTGGCTTTCCCACTGAGCCACGACATACGGTGGTTGCAATTTGAACATTTAACTAACTGCTAATACAACAAATGAATGTTAAACAATTACATTAAACATAAGCAGTCATATTTTAGTACTTACCAAATATCAAAGACAGAGACGAGTAAACAGAGCCAGGGAGCTTAGGACAGATGAAAGGACCAACAATATAAGTAGGGATTATTGTGACGAGGTCCAATCCGTTGTCAGCTGCAAATTCGTGCACTCTCTTCTCGGTTAAAAGTCTTGGAAATCCTGTATGGACCGAAGAATGATTTCAAGACTTTAATGTAGTCTACATCGCTCCAGAATGTCTCGTCCAAAAGATCAGCGCCACTGTTATTGATCTCAACTGCTGCTGCGCTAGAAGTATACACAACTCGCTTCACTGTCTTGGAGTTCAAACATGCCTTCAAGATGCCTAATGCTCCATCAATTGATCTTTTCGTAACCACTTCCTCCGGTTCTTTGTTTTAAAAGGAAGACCCCAGTGCATCCTTTAATTGCCGCATCGAAACTTTCTGGGTCACTGAGGTCTGCATGAAAAATTCGGAGCTTCTCGGATGCTCCCGGTAGACTTGTGAGGAAGCTCAAATCTCTCTTGTTCTCCGGTCAATGGTATATATCAAAGCTTCGTCACATAACAGTGGTACAGCAGATAACAGATTTTCACGATTGGATTATGGTCCCCAGGTAGCAGACCCAAAACCAAATTTGGCCAAAACATTGATGTACAGCTGCTATAGCGGGCACCACTATTTGATTTTTAGTCTTACTTTAGTGAACGGCAGTAACCAAGCCATCTAACCAACAGCTTCTATAAAAGGATGACCCATGACCAAAATACAAGCAACCAAAATACATAGGAACACTATGTCAAATAATCAGTGCCCCTAACCCTGTTGAGGATGAACCCTTTTCTAGTTCTGAAAGTGCAGTCCCCCCTCGTTATGTTCCCATGCCCATTTGGCCATTCTGCCTATCAAAAGGACTTTAGAATGCTCCATACCAAAAAAAAAAAAAAGTACAGACCACCAGGGATATCTGCAAGACCTCTTCTTTAATATTTAGGCCATGAAGAGTTCTCCATATGAGCCCGCAATTGGCAACAATTCCTGTCCAACTAGCATAACCTCAGCAGCAGAGAGAATATCATCTTATGCACCAGATCGTGCTCCCCGCTTACCGTACCCATTTTAGCTAACATTTCCGTAAACTCGTCGGTTTCCTACGGCCTATATACAAAATTCACCTCTCCCAATATAAATGGATGCATCTCATTAAAAATATGCACATATTCCCTCTTTTTTTTTTACCTGACTGGTTTAACCAAGATATCACATTGATTGAATCACTCTCCACCATCAACTTATAGCTGTGATATCGATTTCAGTGAGCCTAAAGCACAACTGCCTCTCTGTTTGCCAATAACTCTGCTAGATTTGGAGTAACTACACCTACAGCCGTAGAAATAAGCATGAATTTTTCCCATCAGGACAGGTTTGCCATGGCAAAACTTAAGAAACAGTAAGTTGCATATTGCAGACAACTCAGTGGTATGGTATTCAACAGAGTCCAAATATTTCGTTACAAGTTCAATCATACATAAAATTTAACTTAAATTGCACCCAAAAAAAAATATAAATTTTAACTTGAAAAAAGAAAGAAGGCCACCGTCTGCCTGCATTATTCTTGATGCACCAAATCAAAAGAGACTGAACTCAAGCCAAGTAATTAATCACCATACGAGCTAGAGATAACCCTTTTCTTTGCAGCATTGAATTGCTCCGTCAAACATCTCATCAAATCCATATTTGAATTTGAAGTCCGCATCCATTAGTTTCTTCGATGACAAACTTGCTGGTTTAAAGCCTCTAATTTCCTTTAAAGATCTGCTAGAGGAAAACCAAGTGCTCTAATTTTAAAACTGTAGATTAAATACGAACAAGGAAAATGCAGAAAAAATTACTCACTCGAGAGTTGGTATTGGATACTCCGGATACTTAGTAGAAAGAAACTTGTGTATGTCCTCAATAGTTACTGTTACTGCCGAACAATTATGCCTTCCCTTCGTATTGGTATTTTCAAAAAGAAATATATGTGCCCTCACCACATCATCAATATGCACCATGGAAACTTTGAGCAGACCTCCATAATGAATATGGTCACCTGAAATAGCAGCAATTGAAACAAATTATTATCCTCTTGAGAATGTCACAGGTCACATTTTTATCCCTCTTAAAAATAGAAATTGAAGGAGTTATTGCAATTTGAAGTTTTCTTTTTTTTTTAATCACAAAAATGGGAAAGTAAAGGTAATACCTCACAATCCTATCAAGAAGGATTGCGCACCATTCATCATGTACAATAGGCTAAAAGCCACAAGCCACTATATGGAATTAAGGGAGAAGCAAACTCCCAAGTCTCCAGTAAAGGTTACCAAATCATTTCCACAACTGTACCCACCTTGCACCTCAGAGCAATCGAACCCCTGTTCGAAATGCCACTGTGAGTGGCTTTGCCACTGAGCCACGACACGCGGTGGTTGCAATTTGAACATTTAACTAACCGGTTATACAACAAATGAATATTAAACAATTACATTTAACATAAGCAGTTATATTTTAGTACTTACCAAATATCAAAGACAATGACGAGTACACAGAGCCAGGGAGCTTAGGACAGATGAAGGGACCAACAATATAAGTAGGGATTATTGTGACGAGGTCCAATCCGTTGTCAGCTGCAAATTCAAGCACTCTCTTCTCGGTTAAAGTCTTGGAAATCCTGTATGGACGGAAGAATGATTTCATGGCTTTAATGTAGTCTACATCGCTCCAGAATGTCTCGTCCAAAAGATCAGCGCCACTGTTATTGATCTCAACTGCTGCTGCGCTAGAAGTATACACAACTCGCTTCACTGTCTTGGAGTTCAAACATGCCTTCAAGATGCCTAATGCTCCATCAATTGATCTTTTCGTAACCACTTCCTCCGGTTCTTTATTTTCAAAATCTACTGGGGTGGCTACATGGAAGACCCCAGTGCATCCTCTAATCGCCGCATCAAAACTTTCTGGGTCACTGAGATCTGCATGAAAAATGCGGAGCTTCTCGGATGCTCCCGGTAGACTTGTGAGGAAGCTCAAATCTCTCTTGTTCTCTGGTCAATTGTACATCAAGGCTTTGTCTCATAACAATGGTACATCATATAATAGATTTCACAATTGGATTACGGTTCCCAGGTAGACGACTCAAAACCAAATTTGGCCAAAACATTGATGTTCAACTGCTATAGCAGGCAACACTAATTGATTTTTAGTCTCACTTTTGTTATAGGAGAAAAAGGGATTAGATAAGTTGTTGATACAAATAAATCATTATCCGTTAAAAAAATCTTATATAAGATCACTTATATGATTTTAAAATAATAACAAAATAATATAAATTAAATAAATTGTATTATTATTTATTGTTATTAATTTAAAATTATCGTTAAATACATATTTGATATTCTCATTGCTCCTTACATATTTGATGCCTATAAATGTCTGACAAATTGTTATATAAACATTATCTGTAATCGGACCTTAGTTGGACCTTTATTCTTATTCGATATTGTCTTTTTTTTTTTTTTTTTTTTTTTTTGATAATTCGATATTGTCTAATGTCCATTAGTAAGGCACTAGTTCCCTTTTTGCCAGAGGATAGATGGCTTGCCCAAGACAAGTCGCCTAGCTTCCGCATAGTGCGGAAAGGAAAAGACAAAACGGGCCTCCTCCCTCCGGTGTACCACTTTAAATAAAGACACCGCCACGAGCCCCAAAACAAAACGATTTTGCATTAAATTCTCGTTGCTCCCTAAACTTAATTTGGCTTAGCAAATGGGGAAACGGAAAAACAAAAGTGTTGAACGAAAAAGAAAATATTTTTTGGTTTTTTGCCTCACCTGGGTCGGGTCTAACGGTGGTGTTAACAGAGTAACCATGATCAAGAAGCCTCATGATCAACCATGATGCCACGAACCCAGTGCCCCCTGTCACGCAGACTGTCACCTTGTCTCCTTCGTTCTCCATCTCCCTGCTTTCTCTCACTCTCACTCAATTGATGTCTTTTTTTTTTTTTCGGAGAAACCTCTCATTTGATGTCAAGCAAGATGAATAGTGCGTCTTTTTCCCCTATGATATTTTATAGCCACTCCTTGCACTATTGATATAATATAATTGGAAATGTTAGGCGCATCCCAAAAAAAAAATTTTTTTGATTTTTTTCTTAAATTTTTATATTAAAAAATATTATTCTTTTTATTACTTAAAAAAAATACTTTTAAACTAAATAAAAATCATTTTTTAAATATATTACAGAATACAAATTTATTTATCTATTCGAATAGATATTTCATATTATTTTTTACAGGATATTTTACACACAAGGGCTTTACTTCTTGATCCAAATAGAAGCGTCGTTAATCAGTGAGTGTTGGTGTAAGTAATAGGAGCTCGTCATCGCCTAACTAGAGATTTCAGTTCAAATTCCTGAAAATACAGTCACGTTAAATACTCACTGAAAGACTTTTACCGCCTTTCGAAATCCTACTCGTGTCGATTTAGATTAGTCAATTTATTGAACTGGATACTGAACGGTTTTAAATAAAAAAAAAAAAAAGAAGCGCCGTTAATGGCGACGGCAACTCATCCGCCCGCCACTCATCGAGCTTTCCCATTGTAGCTCTCGGCACCTTCGTCGCCGTTTGTGCCTCTTTTTGTTTATTATTGTCTATTGGCATATATACAGTGGAAAAA
Organism: Carallia pectinifolia; assembly: GCA_037832335.1. Lineage (NCBI taxonomy): Eukaryota > Viridiplantae > Streptophyta > Magnoliopsida > Malpighiales > Rhizophoraceae > Carallia > Carallia pectinifolia. Next base: position 37,261,099 of record CM075453.1, read on the forward strand.
TCTTTTATCTACATGATTTGGATAATCTGTTATGACAAAATTTTTAAATTTATGTCTTTACCTCGCTAATATTTTATAAAATTTTAGGTAGCTTTTATAAATTTAAAACTTAGTTCGTCTCCATAAAATCAAATTCATAATAGAATCTTAAATCCATCAATACGTAGATTTTTAGTTATTATTTTTACTTCTTTTTTCTTTTTTCTTTTTGAGGAAGATTGTCTTTCCCGAACTTTTTAAGGCTAAACTTGGCTAATTTATATTTTGCAAGAGTTTGTTCTCATAGCAAATAAAGCGAAACTCAGTTAATTTATGTTTTCCCCTCAATTTTCAGTGTCTGATGCACATATACTTATGATAACTTTAATAAAAAGAATTTTACCAACATGAGTCTTTGTTGACATAGAATTTACGGAAGCACTTATGGGCTACGAATCTGGGAGACTCGTAAAGAGCAGAACATTTTGCTTTGATTTTTATTTTATCAACAAAAAAATATTTTTTATTCATGGGATCGCTTAATTAAGGATACCCATAAAATCTGTACAACTGACCTTCCAAAAAACCACAACCCATCCTTAAAGATCGAAATTCCTTGAAGATTAAAATTGCAGCACCTCTTTACAATTTCTGAACGGCAGTAAATTTCGCGAAGCCATCTAACCAACAGCTTCTATTCTATAAAAGGATGACCCATGACCAAAATACATAGGAACACTATGTCAAATAATCAGTGCCCCTAACCCTGCTGAGGATGAACCCTTTTCTAGTTCTGGAAGTGCAGTCCCCTTTACTTTGCCAAGTCCCCCCCTTATTATGCTCCCATGCCCATTTGGCCATTCTGCCTACCCAAAGGACTATAGAATGTTCCATACAAAAAAAAAAAAAAGGGGGTACCGACCGCCAGGGATATCTGCAAGATCTCTTCTTTAATATTTGGGTCATGAGGAGTTCTCCACATAAGCTCGCAATTGCCAACAATTCCTGTCCAACTAGCATAACCTCAGCAGCAGATAGAATATGATATTATGCACCAGATCGTGCTCCCTGCTTACCGTACCCATTTTAGCTAACATTTCCGTAAACTCGTTGGTTTCCTGGGGCCTATATACAAAATCCACCTCGCCCATTATAAATGGATGCATCTCATTAAAAAAATGCATATACTACCAAAGCTTGGTTTTTTTTTTTTTTTTCCTTGACAGGTTTAAGCAAGATATCATTTTGATTGAATCACTCACCGCCATCAACTTATAGCTGTGATATCAATTCCGGTGAGCCTAAAGCACAACTGCATCTCTGATTGCCAATAACTCCGCTAGATTTGAAGTAACTATACCTACAGCCGTAGAAAATAAGCATGAAATTGTACCATCATTGCCCCTCAACAACCCTCCATCCTTACATTATGGAGGACAAGTTGCATAACTTGTCAAGAAGAAAATTGGATGATATCAACGCTCTTGTGCTAGGAATCGGGACAGGTTTGACATGGGAAACCGTAAGAAAGAGTAAGATGCACATTGCAGACAACCCAGCAGTATGGTATTCAACAGAGTTCAAATATTTCCTTACAAGTTCAATCACACATAAAATGGAAAGTGAACAGGGAAAAAAAAAAAAAAGGGGCACCGTCTGCCTGCATTATTCTTGATGCACCAAATCAAAAGAAGCCGAACTCAAGCCCAGTAAGTGATCCCCATAGAAGCTAGAGATATCCTTTTTCTTTGCAGCATTGAATTGCTCCATCAAACATCTCATCAAATCCATATTTGAATTTGAAACCCGCATACGTTAGTTTCTTCGATGACAAAGCTGCTGGTTTAAAGCCTCTAACATCCTTTATAGATCTGCCAGAGGACAACGAAGCTGTCTAATTTTAAAACTGTAGATTAAATACGAATGAGGAAAATGCAGAAAAATTACTCACTCGACAGTTGGTATTGGATACTCCGGATACTTAGTAGAAAGAAACTTGTGTATGTCCTCAATAGTTACTGTTACTGCAGAACAATTATGCCTTCCCTTCGTATTTGTATTTTCAAAAAGAAATATATGTGCCCTCACCACATCATCAATATGCACCGTGGAAACATTGAGGAGACTTCCATAATAATTATGGTCACCTGAAATAGCATCAATCGAAACAAATTATTATGCTGTTGTGACTGTCATGAGTCCCATTGTTATCCTTTTCCTCTTAAAAACTAGAAATTTGAGGAGTTACTGCAATTTAAAGTTTTGTTTTATTTTTCTTTTTTTTATCACAGAAATGAGAAAACAAGGAACCGGTTATACAACAAATGAATACTAAACCATTACATTAATATAAGCAGTAGTATTTCAGTACTTACCAAATATCAAAGACAATGACGAGTAAACCGAGCCAGGGAGCTTAGGACAGATGAAGGGACCAACAACAAAAGAAGGGATTATTGTGACGAGGTCCAATTCGTTGTCAGCTGCAAATTCAAGCACTCTCTTCTCGGTTAAAGTCTTGGAAATCATGTATGGACCGGCGAATGATTTCATGGCTTTAAGGTAGTCCACATCGCTCCAGAATGTCTCGTCCATGACATCAGCGCCACAGTTATTCAACAGAACTGCTGATGCGCTAGAAGTGTACACAACTCGGTTCACTGTCTTGGAGTTCAAACATGCCTTCAAGATGCCTAATGCTCCGTCAATTGTTCTTTTCGTAACCACTTCCTCCGGTTCTTTATTTTCAAAATCTACTGGGGTGGCTACATGGAAGACCCCAGTGCATCCTTTAATTGCCGCATCAAAACTTTCTGGGTCACTGAGATCTGCATGAAAAATTCGGAGCTTCTCGGATGCTCCCGGTAGACTTGTGAGGAAGCTCAAATCTCTCTTGTTCTCTGGTCAATGGTATATATCAAGCTTTGTCACATAACAGTGGTACAGCAGATAACAGATTTTCACAATTGGATTACGGTTCCCATGTGGACGACTCAAAACCAAATTTGGCCAAAACATTGATGTTCAACTGCTATAGTTGGCAACACTATTTGATTTTTAGTCTTACTTTTGTGATAGGAGAAAAGAAGATTTGATACATCGTTGATCCAAATAAGTCATTATCCGTTAGATAAATCTGAGATAACTTTATTTATATAACTTTAAAATAACAATAAAATTACATAAATCAGATAAATTATGCTATTACTTATTAATACTAATTTAAAGTCATCGGTTAAGCACATATTTGATATTCTCATTGCTCCCTACATATTCGATGCCTATAAATGTCTGACAAATGGTTACATAAACATTATCTATAATCGGACCTTAGTTGGATCCTTATTCTTATTCGGTATTGTCTTTTTTTTTTTTTTTTTGGGGTCCTATGCTTATTCGATATTGTCTAATGTCCATTGATAAGGCATTAGTCCCCTTTTTGCCAGAGTATAGTTGGCTTGCCCAATACAATTCGCCTAGCTTCCGCATAGTGCAGAAAAGATAAAACGGGCCTCCTCCCTCCGGTGTACCATTTTAAACAAAGACACCGCCACGAGCCCCAAAACAAACGATTTTACATTAAATTCTCATTGCTCCCTGAATTTCATTTGGCTTAGCTAATGGGAAAACAGAAAAACAAACGTATTAAACAAAAAAGAAAACATTGTTTTTTGTTTTTTTGCCTTACCTGGGTCGGGTCTAACGGTGGTGTTAACAGAGTAACCATGATCAAGAAGCCTCATGATCAACCATGATGCCACGTAACCACTGCCCCCTGTCACGCACACTGTACCCTTATCTCCTCTCTTCTCCATCTCCATGCTTTCTCTCACTCTTTCACGCAATTGATCTCTGTTTTTTTTTTTTTTTTATTCGAGAAACCTTCTCTCTGTTGATGTCAAGCAAGATGAACAGCGCGTCTTTTCCCCTTATGATATATGAAAAAATCTACATTTACGAAACCAATAGGAACGTTAGAATTGTTGTCTAAACGTAATTAAATAAATTTAGTGTATAACTGATTGAATTATATGTATAATTAACTATAAGAAAAAAATTATTTCTTATATTTAGTTTTATATACAATTCAATCAGTTACCTATTAAATCTGACTGGTTGTATTTAAACAGTAATTCAGACATAATTTTTTTTTTTTTTACCTAACAATACTCATCATATATTATAGCCACTCCTTGCCCGATTGATATATTATTATCCGAAATGTTAAGAGCACCGACAGCGGGATAATTATTTTTTAAGAATAAAAATAAATATTATAAATTTTTTTTATAAAATTTTATAAAAATTCATAAATTTTAAAATAATATTAAATTTATTTATAATTTAATTAAAAAAAATAAAAATAAAATTATAAAAAGTTTTTTGCCTCATCAATTAAATTTTTTGATGTGAAATTTTTTTTTTTATTTCAAACTGGACCTCTTTGTCTGAAATGTACAAAATCCTTCTCTCTCCTCCTCGTTCTCTTCCGTCTTCTTTCTCAAATTTGATAAAAGACTCTTTCTCTCTCTCTCTAAACCCATTTTCTGCAATCAAAGGGAGGTAGTAGTACTCAGGAAGAAGAGAGTAAGCCGACCTGCACATTGACATTCAATTTCAATAAGTCAAAGGGGGTGATGGCTAGGTGGGTAGTCCCAGCGCTGAGATGCCTCTAATCTAAATTCCAATACGTCCACCGCACTAAGATGACTTTCAATTTCTGCGAATTTCCAGGCAAAATCGACGATTTCCGTTATGCCCATGTTTGGAACCGACGAATGGATGGTTGATAGAATTTTATTATTTTCCCCTTCCTTTTTACCGATTCTGATATGAATCTGGGGTTTTTGGATCCAATTTATTTGGGGAGGTGGATGCGCGGTGGGATTTCTGTGGTCGACGATATGGAGGTTGCCGGCAAAGGGCGGCGATAAAGAAACGGTGACGGTGGGTTTGATATCGGGTTTTGTTAGATTTTTTTTGGGGGAATTTTTTTCTTCTGTTTTTTTTTTTAATTCAAATACCATTACAATACACTTTCTGCATTTTAATTCACATTAAAAACGTTTTTTTTTTAAACTCAATAGATAAAGAAGTTAAAAATAATAATCTTTAATCGAAAGAGTTAAAGCTTTTTTTAACTAAATCTCGAGAGATTTATAATGTGATGAGATTGATAAAAAATAATAAAAAAAAAATAAATAATAAGATAATAATTTTATTATTATGATTGATAAAAGTTATGAAAAAAATAATTAAAAAATTATATAAAAAATAAATAATAATTTATGAAAAAATAAAAATTAATTATTTATATTATAATAATAATATTTATTAATTTTAATTTTTTTGTTATTATTTTATTTTTTTAACCATCTTTGCCAAACAAGTTATGAAAGTTTTAATCTTAAAACTTTCTTTCGCGCTCTCTCTTTCTCTGTTTCGTATTTATTGTTGAGTTATCGATTTAAAAAATAAAAAAAAAGTGTATTTTTGTTTTATACTCTTTTTTTTTTATTTCATAACTTGTGGAATGGGATGCCTGTAACTTAAATTCTATTAAATCAAAAAGCCAAAATAAGAAATTCTAAAAACTACGCCCAAAGCCAATAGAGAACTAAGTCAAATGAGAGAGAGAGAGAGAGACTGGTGGAGAGGTGTTAACGACGGAGCGCTTGAAGGGGAAGATCTCGCGTTAAGGAGTTGTAATCACTTAAGATTAAGTTCTCTCGGGCGCCGCCTGCTAACATGTGCGGAGAGAAATTTCTCCGAGTTTTGTGTCCTCTTGGCGCTACGTTGGTCCTGGTGGTCGGTTGTTGTCCCTCGGCGGGTGTTTGGTTGTTGTTAGTCGCTGTTGGGCTGTGGTTCTTTGGTTGGTTGCTATTTGGTTCACTTCTGTGGGATTCTTCTGGTTGCGGTCCGGCGTTTGATTCCGCATCCCTGCCCCCCGCTCGCTCTTGCGGCCGGCGCGATTGTAGTCAGCCTTGTACAGACATTTTCGGTGGTGGGTCCATTCTGGTGGTCTGGTGGCGCCGGCGACCTTGTAGCTCTCAGGACAGGTCTTTTGGCGAGGGATGCAACCTGCGCTTGGTTTCTCTGCTCGTCCTCTCGGAGTTTTGGACGTGCTTGGCGCTGCGGACGGACGATTTGCTGCTGAAATCTGTACAACCGACCTTCAAAAATGCCACACACCATCCTTAAAGATTGAAATTCCTTAAAGACTAAAATTGCAGCACCTTTTTACAATTGAGTTTCATTACATGGTCAAAAAAAAAAAAAAAAAGTCCAGACAGTATTTAAATTGTAGGTTCAATTATACAAAAAAATAAAATGGAAGGTGTGCAAAAATGAAAAAAAAAAAAAAACCGCCACTGTCTGCCTATATTATTCTTGATGATGCATCAAATCAAAAGAAACTGATTTCAAGCCCAGTAAGTAATCCCCATACAAGCTAGAGATATCCCTCTTCTTTGCAGCATTGAATTGCTCCATCAAACATCTCATCAGAATTCGGAGCACTGTGGTCTGCATGAAAAATTCGGAGCTTCTCGGATGCTCCCGGTAGACTTGTGAGGAAGCTCAAATCTCTCTTGTTCTCTGGTCAATGGTATATATCAAAGCTTTGTCACATAACAGTGGTACAGCAGATAACAGATTTTCACGATTGGATTATGGTCCCCAGGTAGCAGACCCAAAACCAAATTTGGCCAAAACATTGATGTACAGCTGCTATGGCGGGCAACACTATTTGATTTTGTCTTCCTTTAGTGAACGGCAGTAATCAAGCCATCTAACCAACAGCTTCTAGAAAAGGATGGCCCATGACCAAGATACAAGCAACCAAAATACATAGGAACACTATGTCAAATAATCAGTGCCCCTAACCCTGTTGAGGATGAACCCTTTTCTAGTTCTGAAAGTGCAGTCCCCCCTCGTTATGCTCCCATGCCCATTTGGCCATTCTGCCTATCAAAAGAACTTCAGAATGCTCCATACCAAAAAAAAAAAAAAAAAGTACAGACCACCAGGGATATCTGCAAGACCTCTTCTTTAATATTTAGGCCATGAAGAGTTCTCCATATGAGCCCGCAATTGCCAATAATTTCTGTCCAACTAGCATAACCTCAGCAGCAGATAGAATATCATATTATGCACCAGATCGTGCTCCCCACTTACCGTACCCATTTTAGCTAACATTTCTGTAAACTCGTCGGTTTCCTGCGGCCTATATACAAAATTCACCTCTCCCATTATAAGTGGATGCATCTCATTAAAAAAATGCACATATTCCCTGTTTTTTTTTTCCTGACTGGTTTAACCAAGATATCACATTGATTGAATCACTCTCCACCATCAACTTATAGCTGTGATATCCATTTCAGTAAGCCTAAAGCACAACTGCCTCTCTGATTGCCAATAACTCTGCTAGATTTGGAGTAACTACACCTACAGCCGTAGAAATAAGCATGAATTTTTCCCATCAGGACAGGTTTGCCATGGGAAACCTTAAGAAACGGTAAGTTGCTTACTGCAGACAAGTCAGTGGTATGGTATTCAACAGAGTCCAAATATTTCGTTACAAGTTCAATCATACATAAAATTTAACTTAAATTGCACCCAAAAAAAAAATATATATATATATATAATTTAACTTTAAAAAAAAAAAGAAGGGCACTGCCTGCCTGCATTATTCTTGATTCACCAAATCAAAAGAAACCGAACTCAAGCCAAGTAATTAGTCACCATACGAGCTAGAGATAACCCTTTTCTTTGCAGCATTGAATTGCTCCGTCAAACATCTCATCAAATCCATATTTGAATTTGAAGCCCGCATCCATTAGTTTCTTCGATGACAAACCTGCTAGTTTAAAGCCTCTAATTTCCTTTATAGAGCTGCTAGAGGAAAACCAAGTGCTCTAGTTTTAAATCTATAGATTAAATACGAATAAGGAAAATGTAGAAAAAAATTACTCGCTCGAGAGTTGGTATTGGATACTCCGGATACTTTGTAGAAAGAAACTGGTGTATGCCCTCAATAGTTATCGTTACTGCAGAACAATAATACCTTCCCTTCCCTTCGTATTGGTATTTTCAAAAAGAATTATATGTGCCCTCACCACAACATCAATATGCACCATGGCAACATTGAGGAGACCTCCATAATGATTATGGTCACCTGAAATGGGGTATCCATCTTATAAGTTTTAAATTTTTATAATTTTCTATATATAAATTTAAAATATTTTTGAGATTTCATTTGAATTTTAAATTTTTTAATTTCATACAAAATTAGTTCATTTGTTAACGAAAAGTTATCAATCTATTGAAAAAATAATTTTGACCTTACAAAAATTATTTGAAAAAAAGTTAAATATACATTTTGCATATTTAATAAAAAAAAATTTCATAAAAAAATATACATTTTACATATTTAATTCGTATATTTATTAATTAAAAAATATTTTATGTGCATATTTATTGATAAAAAAATATTTAATTCATTTATTTGACTTTTTTAAATAATTTTCATTAATTTAAACTCATTTATTAATAGATTAACCACTTTTTATAAATAAAATGACTGATTTGGTAAAAAATTAAAAAGTTAGGACTCAAATAAAATGTAAAAAACATTTAGGGCTTATATAAAAAAATACAAAAATTTAGGACCAAAAAATCATATATCCCCACCTGAAATAGCAACAATCAAAATAAATTATTTTCCTCTTATGAAGGTCACGGATCCCATTTTTATCCTTTTCCTCCTAAAACCAGAAATTGAAGGAGCTACTGCAATTTGAAGTTTTGTTTTTGTTTTTTTTTTTAATTACAAAAATGGGAAAGCAAGGTGAACCCACTGTAAACATATAAAAAAAAATTCAAAAGTAAAAAAAAAAAAGTCGATAGTCAACTTATTTCTTTCGCACGCGTGCTTTCACACAGGAAAGGGACCTTATTCCTTTTGCACGCGTGTGTTCACACAGAAAGAGATTTTATTCCTTTCGCATGCATGCTTTCACATAAGAAGAGACTTTATTCCTTTCGCATAAATACTTTCACATGGGAAGGGAAACTCTATAAATAGGCACCCCCTCAAGCCATTCAATAAATCTCAAGCAAAGCAAATCATTCATTTCTAAAAGCTTTGCTCTCTTCTCTCTCTAAACATGTAAGTTTAGTGTTTTGAGTGTATACTTTCCGGACGCCACCGAGATGGATCCTTCGGATCAAAAACCCAAGATATTAAACTTACTCTATCCAAAATATCTGAGTGGGATCAATCCTCGGCCCTCAATGGAGTCAAACCAATCCATTTGAGATCAAACCTCCTACGGCCCTGACCAAGGTCCATCCAGTTAAAGTGGGATCAAGCCTCCAACGGCTCTCACCGGAGTCCATTCAGTCCAAGTGGGATCAAACCTCCTACGGCTCTCACTGGAACCCAACCAATCCGAGTGGAATCAAACCTCTTAAGGCCCTCACTGGACTAGTCCACTTGAGATCAAGTTTCGGATCTCAGTGGAATCCATTTCCTACAGTTCAAGATCACGTTGTGGAAATTCAACATCTTTCTGTCAAGATCAAACTCGTGCAGCCATTTACTAAACCACACAGGAGTATTTATTGGAGGATCTACCCAGAGATCGAACCCGCATTTTATTTTAAATTTTCACTTGTAATTTGTATCTGTATTTTCGAGACTTAACTATTGTAGACTCGAAACGTACGAGTCCCATTTCCCAAATTTGGCACGCCTAGTGAGACATCTCTACCTCTTATCTTTTACTCCTTAGCAAAAAAAAATTGGTGGCACAACGGCCATTTCATGGCCTATAGGCACAACTCTGGAGGGCAGGAATCCGGCGCATCGGTGGCACTAAAGAAGAACAAGACTATCACCACCAGTAAAAGGACGACTGCTCCATCGCGTGCATCAATCACCCTACTTGAGCACGCAAGTTCGCAAACTCGTGCATGGACACAGTTCTCATCCAACTGGACCAGCAGAGAGACACAAACACCGACTTAGCGACAGACTCACTTCCAACTGGGACGGGCTATACCTGGTTCAAGAAGTCTACGTCAATTACGCTTGCGCGCTGTCAGACCCAGAAATACATCCCGACCTGGCCCAATCAAACGATAAATTTGTAAATCGTTACTGTGTAAAAAAAAAAGTTCAAAAAAAAAGAAAAAAATAAAAAAGCAAAAAAAAAGAAAAAAAGTTTAAAAAAAATCATAAAGAAAAAAAAAATTCTGAAACTCATGTGCGGATTCAAAACCCTTCCTCAAAATCCAAATCTAGATTTGGGGGTAGATCTCAAATCTCGACTCAAAACTCAACAAATCCAAATCCGGGGTCAAACTCCCAAAGTCCCAATTTGGGGGCAGAACCCAAGCTCGAACCCAAATTCCAGCTCAAAATCCAAAATTCCAAACTTAAACTCCAACTCAAAGCCCAAATTCAAATTCAAATCCAAACTCGGGGGTAAACCCCAAATGTTGAATCAAAATCCAACTCAGCAGCTCAATAGCTTAGCAACAAAACAGCTCAACAGCATTTCAGCAGCACACTCCTGTCTCGCACGAGTATAAAAGGTGATCAATAGTTCCACACTCCTGCCTCGCATGAGTATAAAAGGCGATCAACTGCAACACACTCTTGTCTCGCACGAGTATAAAAGGCGGCAGCACATTTCCACACTCCTGTCTCGCACGAGTATAAAAGGCGACAGCACAGTTCCACACTCCTGCTTTGAACAAGTATAAAAGGCGACAGCACAGTTCCACACTCCTGCTTCGCACAAGTATAAAAGGCGATACTACTGTTCAACACTCCTGTCTCGCACGAGTATAAAAGGCGACAGCACAGTCCAACACTCCTGCCTCACACGAGAATAAAAGGCGAACAACACCACAAATCAACACTCCTGTCACGCACGAGTATAAAAGGCGACACCACAGCTCAACACTCCTACCTCGCACGAGTATAATAGGCGACAATACGTTCCAACGCTCCTATCTCGCACGTGTACAAAAGACGACAGCACAGTTCCACACTCCTACCTCGCACGAGTATAAAAAGCGATCAACTGAAGCACACTCCTACCTCGCACGAGTATAAAAGGCGACATTACAGTTCAGCACTCCTGCCTCGCATAAGTATAAAAGGCGAACAATCCAGCAAACCAGACTCCTAGCTTGCACAAGTATAAAAGGCGAAATGACAACAATAACACAGGACCCAATCCAAGGCTCCTGACCCGCACAAGTATAAACTGTGAACAACCCAAAAATCAAACTCAACACCAGTCTAAAACTCTTGGCGCACATGAGTATAAACTGTGAACGGTCCAAAAATATAAAAGCGATGGAGGGTCTGAGTCTCTGCTTCAATCTCAACTTATCTCCACCGCATACCAGACCTTTGCTCTTCTATAGCAGGAAAAATGGAACCATCTGCAGCACAACAGGACAAGGAAGAAGAAAGGTCACCTCGCACAAGATGGCACTCAACTTTAGCGCAACTGAAAATCTTAGAGGAGGCATTCTACAACAATGGAGGTATTATCCTTAATGCATCACAGCTTTACCAAGTTGTTTCACGGCTGCACCCGCTTGGGGTAGTCGAAGAAAAAAATGTATATTTTTTGTTCCAGAATCAAAGAAATAAGGAGAGAGTGGTGCTGAGAGATGCAATCTCTAAAGCACAGCCTGTTGCTCCCATGCTAGATCTCATCGGTACAGCTTCACCCTCAAATGAAGCAGGTCCGAGCTCTACCGCTGTAATGGTCTCTCCATGCTATGTTAATCAAAGTCGTAGCCTTTGGGAGCATGCGTACTGGTCCTGGTAGTCTTACGGAGACAGCCAAGGGTTCATCCATCCTAGGTATTTAAGTTCAGGAGGAACTTTTCTAGCAGAAAAAAGTTTTTCCGGTGAAACTCTGCCTCTATTTCCAAAATATTCCGACAACATCAATCAGTCGGAAGGCTCCAACGACGTCAACATCATCGGCCCACTGAACGAGGCTATGATTGACTTGAAACTGCATTTCGGGCCCCGCTAGGACAATTGATAGAGATAAGGTGCAACAACTTTCGCACCATGTGGTAACGCCTTCTGCGTCTCACGTCAGCCGCAGCCTCTTCTGTCGCTTATGGAAGAAAAGGACGTGGAGAACCCCACTAGATTCCGCTTATCATCTTTCAGACTTAAAAAAAAAAGGGGGCTTTTTGGTGTGTATATATTTCCTGCATGCCTGAGTCACAGAACTCACCCCTTCAGCTTTTCTTTCTCCCAGAAAAGAAATGGCTAGTTCCTGCACTTTCTCTTGTAGGAAGTTCTTTGATTAGGAAGCTAATGACGCACGAGCTAAAAAGAGAACGAGTAGTTCTCTTTGAGGGATGCTTAAAACCCCTCGAATCTCAACCTCCAACGTCATTGGTGTCATGGAGTTACAACCACTCTCCTTAGTTCACATATATCGTAGCAAGCTGAGAAGTTGTGATCGTCCTCATGGATCTACAGATTTGGCGACAGATGAAGAAGTTCCAACTACTCTCCTTGCGTCAAAACAGACTCGAGGATTATCACTACAACTTGTCTCATTGTGCGCAAGCTTTTAAGTTCTGTAGTCCTGGACCTTCCTCATGGGGAGGTTCAAGTTCTTTACTTACCGAATCATCATCACCGGAGCTATGAAACTTCAAGACATATAACAAATCCTTTGCGAGCTATAAAAGCTCGACATCACCTGAAGCCAAAATGTCAATTTATATATTGGCTGGAAAGCTGACTTCCTTAAAATCGCATCGTTTTCTTATTGTAATCCAACAATAGTTGAGTTAGTCGGAGTTAGAAGACTTCAACATTCAATGTTCATCCAAACATTCCAAGCTTCAAACCTGGACGTCAAGACTCGGTTCAGATCACGTCCTTAGGGTTTTTTCTTCCTCACCAAGCCTTGAAGTGGGGGCATTTGTAAACATATAAAAAAAAGTCAAAAGTCAAAAAAAAAATTGATAGTCGACTTATTCCTTTCACACGCGTGCTTTCACACAGGAAAGGGACCTTATTTCTTTCGCACGCATGTGTTCACACAAAAAGAGATTTTATTCCTTTCGCATGCATGCTTTCACACAAGAAGAGACTTTATTCTTTTCGCATGTATGCTTTCACACGGAAAGGGAAATCCTATAAATAGGCACCCCCTCAAGCCATTCAATAAATCTCAAGTAAAGCAAATCATTCATTTCTAAAATTTTGCTCTCTTCTCTCTTTAAACACGTAAGTTTAGTGTTTTAAGTGTATGCTCTTTGGGCACTACCGAGATGGATTTTCTAGATCAAAAACCCAAGATATTAAACTCACTCTATCCAAAATATCTGAGTGGGATCAAGCCTCGGCCCTCAATGGAGTCTAACCAATTCATTTGAGATCAAGCCTCCTACAGCCCTCATTGGAGTCCATCCAGTCAAAATGGGATCAAGCCTCCAACGGCCCTCACCGGAGTCCACCCAGTCTGAGTGGGATCAAGCCTCCTACGGCCCTCACCGAAACCCAACCAATCCGAGTAGGATCAAGCCTCTTAAGGCCCTTGCTGGATTAGTCCACCTGAGATCAAGCCTCGGTTCTCAGTGGAATTCATTTCCTACAATTCAAGATCACGCTGTGGAAAATCAACATCTTTCTGTTAAGATCAAGCTCGTGCAGCCCTTGACTAAATCACACAGAAGCATTAATCGAAGGATCTACCCAGAGATTGAACCTGCATTTTATTTTAAATTTTCACTTGTAATTTGTATCTGTATTTTCGAGACCTAATTGTTGCAGGCTCGAAACGTACGGATTCCCGTTTCACACCCACACTGTCTCGTCAAAGAAAATTGTGCAGTGTTCGCCACTAACGGTGAACAAGGGCTGAAGCAAAAGAGAAGCAAACTCTCGAGGCTTCTCCCTTACAAGCACCGAGCCACTCCCAAGTTCTTAGTAACCCCTGTTCAAAATGCCACCTGTGCCACGGCACGCGGTGGTTGCAATTTGAACCTTTAACAAACTGGTTATACAACAAACGAATATTAAACCATTACATTAACATAAGCAGTAGGATTTCAGTGCTTACAAATATCAAAGACAATGACGAGTACACAAAGCCAGGGAGCTTAGGATAGATGAAGGGACCAATAACAAAAGAAGGGATTATTGTGACGAGGTCCAATCTGTTGTCAGCTACAAATTCAAGCACTCTCTTCTCGGTCAAAGTCTTGGAAATCATTATAGACTGGTGAATGATTTTATGGCTTTAAGGTAGTCCACATCGCGCAGGAAGTTTCGTCCATAACATAAGTGCCACTGTTATTCAACTGAACTGCTGATGCGCTCGAAGTATACACAACTCACTTCACTGTCTTGGACTTCAAACATGCCTTCAAGATGCCCAATGCCCCATCAATTGATTTTTCGTAACCACTTCCTCCGATTCTTTGTTTTCAAAATTGACTGGGATGGCTACATAGAAGACCCCTATGCATCCTTTAATTGCTGCATCGAAACTTTATGGGTCACTGAGATCTGCATGAAAAATTCGGAGCTTCTCGGATCCTCCCGGTAGACTTGTGAGGAAGCTCAAATATCTCTTGTTCTCTGGTCAATAATATATATCAAAAGCTTTGTCACATAACAATGGTACAACCTATAATAAATTTTCACGATTGGATTATGGTTCCCAGGTAGCTGACCCAAAACCAAATTTGGCCTAAACATTGATGTTCAAGTGCTATAGCGGGCATCACTATTTGATTTTTAATCGTACCTTTTAACTCGAAGAAATCGTTGTATTAATATTCAAAAGTGCACACAGAATCGATGCAAAAGCGTCGGTAACACCTGTATAAAGTAGGGATACAATTCGATTCAAAAAACCTATATTTGACAAGGTCACACGGCCTATTTATAAATTGAGCTTGAAGCCCATAGAAAGATAATCCTTTGATGAGGATACTAACCGACCTGTACCTAAATTTAATTAACCACAAGTTAACTAGATCTAATCTGATTGGACCAAACTGCACATAACAGTAAACACAGCACCTTGGTGGACCTATGACGGAATATCGGACACCGATTTCCCGAAAACATAAACTACAGCCTAGATAAAGATAATAACAGTACACCCAGCACATGAATATATAAAAATATCCTTTCCAAATAGCTCCAAAATAAGTAAAAAAGCTACTAGACAACTGCAGCACCAGTCCGCAAGAATAGGATGGCTGCAACGACGGCAGATCACCGGAGGACGACTCTGGACGGGAGGAGGGTGGCAGTGAGGGAGTTCTGGCCGGTAGTCCCGGTGTCAAGGGCGGTGGAGGCGGCCATCCTCAGCAAAATCCTTTCCAATGCCGGTGACCGGTACAACGATGACGGCATTAAGGGCGGTGCTAGTAGCTGGTAGGGCGACTCCGACAGCTGAGACGGCGGCCAGCGCGATGTTTCTGGCAGGGGCCGCGGCGGTTCTGACGGTTGATGTGACAAATGGAACGGCGAAAAGAAGAACAAGGCGACAGGGACCCTCGATTTGAAACTGGGAAGGCCGTGGGTGGCTTTCATCATACTTTTTGCGATAGAAAAAAAGGGGATTTGATATGCTGTTGATACAATTAAGACATTTTCTGTCAGAAAAAATTTTAAATGACTTTACTATATAATTGTAAAATAATAATAAAGTGATATAAATTAAATAAACTACATCACTATTTATTATTATTTATGCAAAATCATTGGTCAAACACATATTTGATATTGTCAATGCTTCCTACATAATTGACGCCTATAAATATTTGACAAATAGTTATATAAACGTTGTCTATAATCGGAGCCTCGGAGTTTGTAGGCGGACCGTTATTCTGATTCTATATTGTCTAATTTCCATTCATCAGGCACCGGGCGCCCTTTTTGCCAGAGTATGGTTGGCATGCCCAAGACAAGTCGCCTAGCTTCCGCGTAGTGCGGAAAAGATAAAACGGACCTCCTCCCTCCAGTATCACCCCAAAACAAAATGATTTTATGACCTTTCCACTCCCAAGCTGGAAACATGTAGCACATATTAACTTATATTAAATTCTCATTGCTCTTTAAACTTACTTTAGCTTAGCTAATGGGGAAACAAAAATACAAAAGTATTAAACAAAATATTTTTTGGTTTTTTTGCCTCACCTGGGATCGGGTCTAACGGTGGTGTTAACAGAGTAACCATAATCAAGAAGCCTCATGGTCAACCATGATGCCACGTACCCAGTGCCCCCCGTCACGCACACTGTAACCTTTTCTCGTTCCTTCTCCATCTCCCTTGCTTTCCCTCACTCTTTCACTATTAATATAATATAAGTTCTGAGTTTTAAATTCTAATTTTTTTTTTAATTTTCTCTCTTCTTTTAATTAGTTAGTGTAAGTTTAAAAAAATTTAAAAAAAGTTTAGAAAATATTATAATGGAAGCATTAGGTAAACTAAATATAGGTGCGTCAAAAATACTAAATTTAATAAAAATTGATAAAATTTTAATTTTTTTAAAATTTATATAAAAATATAAACATTTATTAAAATATTATTTTGTATCTTTTTATAAAAAAAAAACTGAAGTAAAAAAGATTGAATTTTTATTTCATTTTTTTGGGTATATTATCGGATACAAATTTATTTACTTATTTTGTTAGATATTTCATTTTATTTTTTTATAAGAATATATACAAGGGCTTTGCTTCTGGATACAAATAGAAGTGCAGTTATGGCGACGACAACGCATCCGCCCGCGAATCATCCATCACTCCCATTCTGGCCCTCGGCACCTTTGTCGCCGTTTGTGCCTCTTTTTATTGTCTGTTGGCATATATATAACACAATCCAGAATCCATGTGACGCTCGGATTTTCAGTCATTGTTTTTGCTGATTTTTTTTTTTTCTATCTTTTTGAGGAAGATTGTCTTTGCCTAACCCTTTTTTTTTTTTTTGCAATGGTCTTTGCCGAACTTTGTTTTTGGTCTAAACTTGGTTAATTTATAATTTGCAAGAGTTTGTTCTTATAGCCAATAAAGCCAAAATTGGTTAATTTTTTTTTTCCTTAATTTATAGTAACTATACGCGTATATTTTGATAACTATATACTATACTATACTATTCACATATATATGCTATATATACTATACTTTTTGGTTGAAAAAAAAAGGATACACATACACTTTGATAACTTTAATAAAAAGAATTTTACCAACATGATAGTGTTTGTTGATATAGAATTTATGGAAGCACTATGGACTACGAGTCTAGGACTCGTAGGAATCAGAACATTTTGCTTTGATTTTTTTTTTTTTTATCAGCAAAAAGATATTTTTTATTCATGGAATCGCTTAATTATAGATACCCATAAAATCTGTACAACTGACCTTCAACAAAGCCATGCACCATTCTTAATAGTTTGTTTAGGTTGTAAAATTTTAGTGAGAAATAAAATTAATAAAAAAATTATGAAAAAAAATTGTGAAAAAATTATAATAAAATAAAATTTTATATTTAGATTATATTAAAAAATAATGAGAAAATAAGTGTTAAATAAAATTACAAAAATATCTCTATAACTTATAATTGTGATATCTCATTAAAAATATGCACAGATCACCAATCCTTTTTTTTTTCCTGACTGGTTTAACCAAGGTATCACTTTGATTGAATCACTCTCCACCATCAACTTATAGCTGTGATATCGATTCCGGTGAGCCTAAAGCACAACTGCCTCTCTGATTGCCAATAACTCTGCTGGATTTGGAGTAACTACACCTATAGCCGTAGAAAATAAGCATGAATTTGTCCCATCAAGGCAGGTTTGCCATGGGAAATTTAAGAGTAAGCAGCATATTGCAGACAACCCAGTAGTATGGACTGTATGGTATTCAACAGAGTTCATGCATTTCGTTACAAGTTCAATCATATATAAAATTTAACTTTAAAATGAAAAGGCCACTGCCTGCCTGCATTATTCTTGATGCACCAAATCAAAAGAAACCAAAATCAAGCCCAGTAATTAATCCCCATACAAGCTAGAGATAACCCTTTTCTTTGCAGCATTGAATTGCTCCGTCAAACATCTCATCAAATCCATATTTGAATTTGAAACCCGCATCCATTAGTTTCTTCGATGACAAAGCTGCTGGTTTAAAGCCTCTAACATCCTTTATAGATCTGCCAGAGGAAAACGAAGCTGTCTAATTTTAAAACTGTAGATTAAATACGAATGAGGAAAATGCAGAAAAATTACTCACTCGAGAGTTGGTATTGGATACTCCGGATACTTAGTAGAAAGAAACTTGTGTATGTCCTCAATAGTTACTGTAACTGCAGAACAATTATGCCTCCCCTTCGTATTGGTATTTTCAAAAAGAAATATATGTGCTCTCACCACATCATCAATATGCACCGTGGAAATTTTGAGCAGACCTCCATAATGAATATGGTCACCTGAAACAGCATCGATCCAAATAAAATATTGTCCTTGTGAGAATGTCACAGGTCACATTTTTATCCTTTTCCTCTTGAAACTAGAAATTGAAGGAGTTATTACCACGTGAAGTGCTTTGTTTTTTTTTTTAATTATTATAGAAATGAGAAAGTAAGGATAATATTTCACTATCCTATCAAGAAAATTGTACCGCATTCATCATTTATAGTGGACAAGGGCCGCTATACTGAAGTAAGGGAAAAGCAAACTCCCATGTGTCAAGTAAGCACCGAGTTTCTCCCACAACTATATGGGGATGAACCTGTTTTTCAGTCCCACCTCACACTTCAAAGAAGTCGGAGCAGCGTTCGAAATGCCACCCTAGCTGGCTTTGCAACTAAGCCACGACATGCGGTTGTTGCAATTTGAACATTTAACTAACTGGTTATACAACAAATGAATATTAAACCATTACATTTAACATAAGCAGTTGCATTTTAGTACTTACCAAATATCATAGACAATGTCGAGTATACATAGCCAGGGAACTTAGGGCAGATGACGGGACCGACAATAAAAGGAGGGTTTATTGTGACGAGGTCCAATCCGTTCTCAGCTGCAAATTCAAGAACCTTTTTCTCGGTTAAAGTCTTGGAAATCACGTATGGACCGGCGAGTGATTTCATGGCTTTGATGTAGTCTACATCGCTCCAGAATGTCTCGTCCAAAAGATCAGCGCTATTGTTATTGAACTGAACTGTTGATGCGCTAGAAGTATACACAACTCGCTTCACTGTCTTGGAGTTCAAACATGCCTTCAAGATGCCTAATGCTCCATCAATTGATCTTTTCGTAACCACTTCCTCCGGTTCCTTCTTGTCAAAATCGAGTGGGTGGGCTACATGGAAGACCCCAGTGCATCCTTTAATTGCCGCATCGAAACTTTCTGGGTCACTGAGATCTGCATGAAAAATTCGGAGCTTCTCGGATGCTCCCGCGGTAGACTTGTGAGGAAGCTCAGATCTTTATTGTTCTCTGGTCAATGGAATATATCAAAGCTTTGTCACATAACAGTGGTACAGCATATAATAGATTTCACAATTGGATTGTGGTTCCCGGGTAGCTGTCCAAATTTGGCCAAAACATTGATGTTCAACTGCTGCAGCAGGCGTCATTATTTGTTCTTTAATCTTACTTTTGTGATTGGAGAAAAAGGGATATTTTGTTGGCACAAAGTAGATATTAACCTTTAGAAAAATCTTAGTAGCTTTAAAGATAACAAAATCATTCGGCCAAATAAACTCTCGAATACTTATTATTATTTATTTAAAATTATTTTATAGTGTATCGTCATCTATTAAACACATATTTAATATTCTCATTACCCCCCCACCCCACCCCACATTTGATGCCTATACATGTCTGACAAGTGGTTATATAAATATTATTCTTACTCAATATTGTAAAATAATAATAAATAATTTCACATAAATAATAATAAATAATTACTATAATTTTATTATAAATTTAATTATTCAAAAATTTATATTATTTTATATTTATTTTAAAATTAGTTAAATAAAACTATTAAATATTTTAAACGGAAAATGTTTATAGACAGACGTTAATCTTTACACTACCTTCATATACATGTAATTTGTGCAATCACAAGTACTTTTGTGTTTTGCCTTTACCTGGGTCGGGTCTAGCGGTGGTGTTGACAGAATAACCATGATCAAGAAGCCTCATGATCAATCATGATGCCACGAACCCGTTGCCCCCCGTCACGCACACTGTAACCTTATCTCCTTCCATCTCCGTCTCTCTGCTCTCTCTCACTCTTATTCTCAGTTGATGTCGAGCAAGATGAGTAGCGCGAGCATTTTTCCCCTATGATATATAGCCACTCCTTGTACGATTAGGCCAATTTCCACCACAGAATATTTTTTCGAAGAGACCAAAACAATTGTCTTCTTTCATTAAATTCATATCGATGACTTTTTTACAAAGGAAACTAAAAGCCAATTTCACCACAGAAATTCTCTTTAAAGAGACTAAAACAATAATCTTCTTTCATTAGGTCACCTGATCGACGACTTTTACAAAGGAAACTAAGCTCTATTTATAATAAATTATGAAATTAGTTATAAAAAAAAGAAATTAAATCAGATTATTACTTATTATTATTGATCTAAAAAGAAAATTAAATCCGGATATTACATATTTGGCTAGTAAAAAATAATTAAAAATCAAGTGTTCTAAAATTATCGTATATAGAATTCTTAAATAAACTAAATACTCTAATAATAAATAAATAAATTATGAATAAAAATAATAAAACTTTATAAAATAAATTATTAAGCGTTAGACAATAATATTCACCACGGGCGTTCTACATTGCCTTAGCCGAAGCCCACAAGCTGGTTTGTGGGGCAATTGAATGGAAGCGTTGCACCACTGGCTTTCAACACTCGTCCAGTTAGTGATCATTATTCATCTATGGAGACATTGTCGCTAGGAAAACTTTTATCTAATCAGCATTAAGGCAAGAGGCCCTTATCTTTATCATCATGGCTCAGTGGCAGTAACGGGGGGGTTTGGTATGAGTAACATGCCACCCAATTCCAAATTCGCTGTTCGAATTATAAAAATCTTGAATTTTACGATATTTCTGTTGCGCTTAATCCAGTTTTGTTAGTTAAACACGTATATTGTACGTCAATAATGAGGCAGAAGCTAAATTATTAAGTACAACTTGATATATTATCAGTGTTTGTTGATTAGAATTAAACATGTTCTTCTATACAACAATATGAGTATTTCAATAGATGCTGCTATTGCGGATTGTCATTAGATTATCTTAGCGTGACGTGTAGCTGACTACAAATGACAATGGAGGGCATTAAGGATGGAGATGATCTCGTTGTTCTGCGTACTCGTTTATTAACTTCATATTCATCTCAGCAAGTATAAAATTTGGATCTCTATTTCCATCTTCGCCAAAAAACATAAATCTCCGTCTCCACCCATGCCCACCAACCCGATTACGCCCCACACAACCTCTTGTTTCAAATCCAGGTTTCAAAAATCAAAAATTAAAGACGGGGACACAAACATACAAAATATATAACCTTGCTTGCTAGTCAAACAGTCATAAATATGTTCATTGAAACAAACGTACTAAAAGTCAGTTTCCTTAGAACCCCTTCAGTTTCCTTAGAACCCCTTTTGACTTTTGAGGTTTGTAAGATGGGTTCTGAAACAGGGCAAACAAAGGGAATGGTGTTGCTAAACAAACCCCATTGCAATCTTTACCAGATACGTGGGGCCTTCTGTGCAGTTGTTTGGTCTGCATCTATGCCAACGGTCAAATTGAACGAAAATCCAATGAATGGACAGTTAGGTTGAGAAAAGGAAATGTGGGTTTTGGATCTTTGCATCATCAATAGTTCACCGTGACAGAACCATTGAGGCATGTGATCAACAGCTAATAAGGCCAACCACTTGTTTTTAGCCTCACCATTGAGGCCTTCGAGACAAAACCAACGGCAACATCAACCATTGAGGCATATAATTGAACACGTAACAGACAAATTCCATGTAAATAATCTGGAAATCCCCAAAAAAAAAAAAAAAAAAAAAAAAACTCCGAGAGAGAGAGAGGAGGCTTCTTACCAGGGAATGTTAGGATGATTACTACGGTATTGCATAGGTTGCCATCGGCCTGAAGTTTTGTGAATTGGATTTGTGAAAATCACGGTGAAGGTCATGGTTAAATCTTTATAATTTTCCTGAGCACTGTCTCTGTAATTTTGCCGAATAGGTAATAGACATGTCTTCCCTTGACCAGGAGCCGAAATCTTATTTGAGCTAATTCCAAAACTTTTTCATCGGTCAAAGTCGAAGGTGTCGTCAAATTCTCTGGTGGTCAAATTGATCACCACCACCTGACCACCACTGCAACTGTCTCCACCGAACCACCAGAGAACCTCCACCAGACTGCCGGAGACCCCACCTTCCCGAGCAAAATCAAAGACCTAGGACTCCAGTCGTAGTAGCACCAATTCTTGCGCTTTGGAAATGCATTTTCAACTACCATACATCTGCAAGACATCCATTTCCATAATACAAGCATAAGATCAGCCTATATGAAATAAAGGTGAATATATAATCATCGAATCAATCTACCATTGTGCACACAAAAACATACAAAAACTTTTTTCTGACTCTTTTTAGGCATAAAATGAAAATTCACACTTAGTGTTCTTTGGCTTTTTACTTATTTTATTTTATTTTATTTGATTTGCACCTGTCAATTGATTATGTAGTTAAAAATTGTCTTTTATGGGTAACTTACCGTTAGTTTTGCTATGCGGTGATGTGTCGCATGTCATATAAGATCACTTTTAATATTTTATATGTCACTGCTGAAGTGGCAATTTTCTTCTTTTTTTTTTTAATTTAAGAAAAAAAAAAATTTTTTTTGTATTTTTTTAAAATATTTTCTTCTTTTTATCTTTTTTTGAACTTGGGGAAATATATATATTATTAATATATTATATATTATGTACGAAAATAAAAATAATTATATATTCTTTTTAGATTTAAAAAGAGAAAATTTTAGTTTCAAAAAAAATAAAAAATAAAAAATTTATTTTTTTAGAAAAATAAAAAATTCAGAATTTTTATTTTAAAAAATTGAATTTTCTTTTTTCAATTTTTAAAAACTAAAATTTTTAATTTTTTTTTTTTTAGAATTCAAAATTTTGAATTTTTTGTTTTTAAAAAAATAAAATTAAGATTTAAAAAAAAAATGAAAATTGAAGACTGTTACGTCAATACTCCTTCGTTGATGTGACAGATGTGATACACTTAGTTTGAGTGGCATGGCACGCAGCATCATATGGTGCCATATGGTAAAATTAATGATAAAGAGTAATTTTTAATTACGAAATTAAGATAAATGATAGAATTCAATAAAATAGAATGTGAATAAAAAATTAAAAAAATTAAATATGGAGAGTAGATTTTTGTTTTATACTCTCTTTATTTTGGTACTTCTTTTCATTATAATGGAAGACATTAATCCAAACATTATAAATCCATAACAAGAATTCAAGAAGAAGAGAAAACAAATGAAGATCGATTACACACGGTATGTAATGGAACGACGGAAGATGAAGAAACTATGGCGGCGGTGGAAAATGGAGATCATGGTGGCTGCTGTGGATGGGTTGACGATGGGATGGAATGTCCGAGTGGGTTTGGAACTTGGGAGAGCTGGTTTAGGTTAGTAGTAAATAATTAGTTTATCCTTCTAAAATTATTATATAATTAAAAAATAAAGGGTAAAATAGTAAAAGCAATAAAATAGAGTAGGTATGGAATATAGATAATGAACCACAAATCCATTCCCCGTTAAAAAATTTGAAGAATAAGGATTCCGTCAAGTTTTTCGGTTAAATATCGTTGATCTCACACCTTCTGAGTAAATACGGATAATTTTCATTAGATACAGATAAAATTGTTATATTTATATGTAACTCATAAATGGTATTAAAGAGGCTTATCAATGTGGCTTGATTTTAATATTATTAGTGAGGTTCCTCAATTAATTGTGTGTGCCATTTTAAGATTGATAATACAGACCACCAGTGGCACCTCCAAGACTTCTTCTTTTACAATTATGCCACGAAGAGTACTCTGCCAACAAATCCTGCCCCACTAGCATAACCTCAGTAATAGATAGAAGGCTTCGTTTCATTACATGGACCTATAATTTTTTTTTATTATCATCATACTAATTTTTTTTTTGTAACTGTAAATATTTTTTGTATAATTATAAACAAAAAAATATGCAGTAATACTTTTTGTATCACTTCTTATCGTTATAATTGCACAAAATATACATATAATTACACAAAAAAAATTACATGTGAAAGCAGTAACGGAAAATTATATGCCCACAAATATTTTTTCCTCGATAGAATACCATAAGCATGCACCAGATCATGCTCCGTACTTATCATACCCATTTTAGCTGACACATCCGCAAACTTGTTGGCCTCCTGCGGCCTATATACAAAATCCACCTCTCCCATGATAAATGGACGCATCCCATTAGAAATATGCTTATATTACCAATCCTTTGTTTTTTTTTTCTTGACTGGTTTAACCAAGATATCACTTTGATTGAATCACTCTCCACCGTCAACTTATAACTGTGATATCGATTCCGGTAACCTAAAGCACAACTGCCTCTCTGATTGGCAATAACTCTGCTAGATTTGGAGTAACTATACCTACAGCCGTAGAAAATAAGCATGAATTTGTCCCGTCAGGACAGGTTTGCCATGGGAAACCTTAAGAAAGAGTAAGCAGCATATTGCAGACAACCCAGTAGTATGGTATTCAACAGAGTTCAAATGTTTCGTTACAAGTTCAATCGTACATAAACTTTAACTAAGAAAAAAAAAGAAGGCCACTGTCTGCCTGCATTATTCTTGATGCACCGAATCAAAAAAAACCGAACTCAACCCCAGCAATTAATCACCATACGAGCTAGAGATAACCCTTTTCTTTGCAACATTGAATTGCTCCATCAAACATCTCATCAAATCCATATTTGAATTTGAAGCCCGCATCCATTAGTTTCTTCGATGACAAACTCGCTGGTTTAAAGCCTCTAATATCCTTTACAGATCTGCTAGAGGAAAGTGGTCCAATTTTAAAACTGTAGATTAAATATGAATGAGGAAAATGAAGAAAAATTACTCACTCGAGAGTTGGTATTGGATACTCCGAATACTTTGTAGAAAGAAACTTGTGTATGTCATCAATAGTTACTATTACTGCAGAACAAATATGCCTTCCCTTCGTACTGGTATTTTCAAAAAGAAATATATGTGCCCTCACCACATCATCAACATGTACCATGGAAACTTTGAGCAGACCTCCATAATGAATATGGTCACCTGAAATAGCATCAATCGAAACAAATTATCATTCTCTTGAGAATGTCACAGACTCACAGGTCACATTTTTATCCTTTTCCCGGTTGTGAACGTATGTTTAGCTCCGCCTCACGACTCGGAGCATTCCAATCCCTGTTCGAAATGCCACCATCTGTGGCAAAAGCCATTGAGCCACGACTCGCCGTAGTTACAATTTAAACCTTTAACCGACTGGTTATACAACAAATGAACATTAAACCATTACATTATCATAAGCAGTAGTATTTTAGTACTTACCAAATATCAAAGACAATGACGAGTACACAGAGCCAGGGAGCTTTGGACAGATGAAGGGACCAACAATATAAGGAGGGATTAACGTGACAAGGTCCAGTCCGTTGTCAGCTGCAAATTCAAGCACTCTCCTCTCGGTTAAAGTCTTGGAAATCCTGTACGGACCGGCGGATGATTTCATGGCTTTAATGTAGTCTACATCGCTCCAGAATGTCTCGCCTATAACATCAGCGCCACTGTTATTGCAAATAACTGCTGCCGCGCTAGATGTATACACAACTCGCTTCACTGTCTTGGAGTTCAAACATGCCTTCAAGATGCCTAATGCTCCATCAATTGATCTTTTCGTAACCACTTCCTCCGGTTCTTTATTTTCAAAATCTACTGGGGTGGCTACATGGAAGACCCCAGTGCATCCTCTAATCGCCGCATCAAAACTTTCTGGGTCACTGAGATCTGCATGAAAAATGCGGAGCTTCTCGGATGCTCCCGGTAGACTTGTGAGGAAGCTCAAATCTCTCTTGTTCTCTGGTCGATGGCATATATCAAAGCTTTGTCACATAACAGTGGTACAGCATATAATAGGTTTCACAATTGGATTATGGTTCCCAGGCAGCTGACCCAAATCCAAATTTGGCCAAAACATTGATGTACAACTGCTATAGCGGGCATCACTATTTGATTTTTTATCTTACCTTTGTAATAGGAGAAGAGAGGATTTATAAGTTGATGATACATATAAGATATTATCTATTAAAAAAATTTTAAATATTCTACTTACACAACTTAAAAAATAATAAAATTATACAAATTAAATAAAATGTATTATAATTTATTTAAAATTATAATTAAACAGATATTTTATCCTCGTTGCTACTTACATAATTGATGCCTAAGAAAGTCTGGCAAATGATTATATAAAGATTCTGTGTGGTGGGATCCTTATTTTTTTTTTTTATTCGAATTTCATTATATTTTCAGACAAAAAAATTATTAAAAATATTATCTGAATGTAACTATTTGTATTTAATTTGTAATCATCTAATTTTTAAGTATAATTAAAATAAAAAAAATTATTATTATTTTTTTACCCATAAAATTTAATTAATTATATATCAAATATAAATAATCACGTACAGACAAAATATTTTTTTTTTAAGTAATAAAATTTCTTCTTATTTGATAGGGATCCATTAGGAGGACAGAGGACAGAAGACAGAAGATTTGTCAATAATGCAACCGTTATAAATATTTGTACAACAAAATTAAAAAAATGTGGTACAAGAAATTATAATGTAATTTTTTGTTGCACAAAAAATTAACATGACTGCACAAATATGAGTTACAATTACATTATAGACACTTTTTCTGTCCACCACTTTATGTCCTCTAATATTTTTTCTATTCGATATCGACTGATGTCTATTCATAGGCACTAGGCCCCCTTTTTGACAGAGTACAGTTGGCTTGCTAGAGACAGGTCGCCTAGCTTCCGCACCGTGCAGAAAAAGATAAAACGGACCTCCTCCCTCCGGTACACCACTTTAGATAAAGACACCGCCACGAGGCCCAAAACAAAATGATTTTATGACCTTTCCACTTCCAAGCTGGAAACATGTATCATTTTATCAACTTATATTAAATTCTCATTGCTCTCTTTAACTTCATTTGGCTTCTTAGAAAATGGGGAAACAGAAAAACAATAGGATCAAACAAAAAAAAAAAAAAAGAGATAATATTTTTGTGTTTTCCTTGCCTGGATCGGGTCTAACGGTGGTGTTGACAGAGTAACCATGATCGAGAAGCCTCATGATCAACCATGATGCCACGTACCCGGTACCCCCTGTCACGCACACTTTCACCTTATCGTCTTCCTTCTCCATCTCTCTTCTTTCTCTCACTCTTTCTCTCACTTGATATCAAGCAAGCTGAATTAGTGCGTGTCATTTTCCCCCTATGATATGGCCTCTCCCGAGCTAATTTCCACCACAGAAACTTTTTCCAAAGAGACTAGAACGCTGGTCTTTCTTTAATAAGAAATGTCTCAGTGAGTTGAATTTTAACATCTTATTGATGTATTGTTTGAAATAAAATTGATAATTTTTATAGTAAAATTAATAATATTTATAATAAAAAATAATAATTTTTAATTTTTATTATAAAAATTATTAATTTTATTTTAATTAAAATATTAACAGAAATACTAAAATTTTACTGATTTATTAGGATTTTTCGTTAAATCATTTGCTTAATGACTTTTTTAGAAAAGAAACTAAAAGCTCTATTTATAATAAATTATGAAATCAGTTTAAAAAATAAAAATCTGATTATTACATATTATTATTCATCTACAAAGAAAATTAAATCTGAATATTACATATTTGGATAATAAAAAAAATTAAAAATCAAATATTCTAAAATTATCTTAAATAGCATTCGTAAATAGACTAAATATTCTAAAAATAAATAAATAAATAAATAAATTATTAAGCGGTAGATAATAATCTTCACGACGCGCGTCCTACATTACCTTAGCTGAAGCCCCCAAGCTGGTTTGTGTGGAAATTGAATGGAAGCGTTGCACCACTGGGTTTTAACACTTGTCCAGTTAGTGATCATTATTCATCAAAGGAAACATTATCGCTAGTAAAACTTTTGTCTAATCAGCATTAAGGCAAAGATGCCCTTATCTTTTATCAATGATGGGAAAAGTTTCAGCAATTGAAGGTTTTTGAATTCAACAATGTGCTAAAAAGTAATAAAAGTTGAACTTTTAGTAATAAAATTTATATTTTTAATAATAAAATTTTATTATTTAATTTTTTATTATTAAAAATATATTTATTATTATTAAAAATTACAGTATTATTACTCCTAAGACAAATCTTCGAGCTGTATTATTTGGATAGCCAACCGGAACCCTATCATCATGGCCCAGTGACAATAACGGGGGCGTTTTTGTATGATAAATATTCCACCTAATTCCACATTCGGTGTTCGAATTATAAAAATCTTGAATTTTACGATATTTCTGTTGCGCTTAATATAGATTTGTTAGTCTAAAACATGTTATACCTCAATAATTGAGGTAGAATAAATTTTTAAGTATAATTTGATATGTCATCAGTATTTGTCGATTAGAATCAAACTTATTCTCCTATATAAGAACATGAGCATTTCAATAGATGCTATTATCGTGGATGATCAGTAGATAATCCTAGCGTGACGTGTCGCTGACTCATAGATGGTATTAGAGAGGCTTATAAATGGGCTTGATGTTAATATTATTAGCGAATCTTCTTAGTTAATTTAGTGTGGTATTTTGAGACTGATGATATTGAGAGTTTAAACCTACTCCTATTTGCTATTGAAATTAACCAACAGTGATATGTTTATTTTTAAGATTTACTAACAATAGTATGAAAGCGGGGGGAAAAAAAGAAAAGACAATAGTATGAAAGCGATGGCCCTCTAGCAATTCTAATTATCGTAATCTTCCATCATTAAGATTATCGCACTAGGGGCATGTGCATTTCTAAGATTTAGTTTTTTTTGGCTCGTATATATTAAGAATCAAATTCAAAACTTGAAACTTTGAAGTTAAGTGACTCTATTACTTGACCTCATCACTAAAAGCCCATTTTTAAGATTTAGTAAGCCAATAAGTACAAAAACTAACAAGAACTGCATCACTTTAGGAATGGCATTTCATAGAGCGTATACGTTTCTATTTTGGTGGCGTTGATATTGTATTGTAATATTTGTATACTTCTTCCCTTAAATAAAGTGTTTGATTTCCTAAAAAAAAAAAAGAGTTTTTTTTTTTCCGCAGAAAAAAAAAAAAAAAAAAGAGTTTGATATTTGATTGTCATTTCATAGTGCTTAATATTTTTATGTTTTCTCTCGCGAGAAAGACACGGCATTTATTAATAGCTTTTTTCTTGTAGACAATGTTTATTAATAGCTTATTTGATATTAAAAAATTAGTAAAATTCGATTGAATTATAATACCAGAATCAAATTCAATTGATTTATTAATTAAACTAGGAATAATCTCGTTTTTAAGTTTTTGTGTGTAATTTCAATTCATTTTATAAAATGAGATTTTTGTCGTTTCGTAACTTCACTTCAAGGAGATTTTTGTGCTTTTTAAAATAAATATTTATATTATCAAATTCAACATATTTTATGCCTTATATTGAAATGAGATTGTAATAGGTATTATTATTATTATTATTCATATTATTATTCATTAATAATAGTACTTGTTCTACCTGTTCCCGACTATACACCAACTTGCTGATTGCTCCCTTACTTACTCCCTTACTTACAGTGTCAAACAATCTTACCTTCGCTCAGTGTCAAACAATCTTACCTTCGCTCGGTAAGCCCAAATTTTGCAAATGCCAATACAAAACTGTCCGCCAAAACCAAAAACAAAACCTTGACCTCACCCAAACCCTTTTTATTTTTTTCGCACTCACAAAACACCACATTTTATGCATCACTTTTTACATACCCGGTGACATGTGTTTATTGTATACACATCATATTCAACGGAAAAGGAAAAAAAATTACACATAAAGTACAACTAACAATCAAAATAATCACAAATTAAAAAGACAGAGAAGAAAGAAGGAAAAGAACTCACGGATAATGTACAAACGACACTAAAAAAATCAGAGGGCTAGATCCAGTGCGCAATTTACAAAAGCGATGTCGTGTTTCCAACTTTACCTTTAACAACTTAACCTTTTAGAATTAAAAATTATATTTGCCTCTTGAAGAGGCTACACATAAGCAAACAATTAAAGGTCAGGTCAAGAAGAAGAAGAATAGAGACACATGCTCTTTATGTGGTTTTCAAGAACCCACCCGAAAAAAAAAAGTAAAAGAAAAACCTACCAACTTAGAAGATGCACCTTCCAACGATGAAGAAGAAGAAGACGATGACCATAAGAATGATAATCAGAATTCTTACAGCGCATATGATAATGTTTTGAAAAGGCATATGATAATGATTTGAAAAGGCATTTGAATAAGTGTTTGAAGAATAGAAACGTTTAAAATTCATTGTCACAGAATTTATTCTCATAAAATTCATTACCCTAAACGGTTTTTGAAGGCAGATCAATGACTTTTAAAAAACTACAATACAGTATTGAAACAAAACTATTAATCACATAAGAGGTTATGCTTCCACTGGGGTCATAATTTGTTGAGTATAATTTAAGCGTTTGAGATTATGCAATAACTTTGTTATTGCTTAGGATCCTCCCCCAATTTTAATGTCACAATTGCTGCCTTGAAGGCCGTCATCAATTTCATTCAGTGCTTGAGCACCTCCTCCGATGGGCAACACTGTCCTTAATCATTATTATTATTTTTCTTAACCGTTAAATTAACATTCATGGCCAATAATCTATGTCACAATATATAATTAAAGAGAAGTTGCAAATAAGGAAAAAGGTTCATAATGAGCAATCAAATGAAATTTTAATTGTTATTTAGGAAAAATAATTTTATAAAAATAGAATAAACTGAAAAAAAAAAGAAAAAGGATTAATTGTCAGGTGGCAGCTTCATTTAATGGGAAGCTTTCTTTAGACTTTCTCTTTATACTAATTAAATAGATTCTAGCCTTAACCTCTAATTTGTTATTGCATTTTCCGAATTTCCTCTAAATACAACAAGAAGTTGGTGGTAAATCTTTTTACAAGGTCCCAGGCATGCTGCTGCAGATGAGATTATTGACTTGAGAATTCGTAAATACGACAAAGTCATTAAGAGGAGAATGAAAATAAAAAATTTACCCCCAAGCAAAGCACGAGCATGTCGGCAGCTACAAGATTGTACAGTCACCTGAACATAATTACGAAACGGCTCATGTTGTGAGTTCTTCCCCTTCCTGTCTAAGTAGCTCCTGCGGAAGACAAGCTGCCTTCAATTTCTATGCATTAGTCAAAGCATTTCCCTGTGCATTTGAAATAAATTTTTGACGACAAGAAAACTTTACCGCGTATCTTAGTACATAGAAAGGAATTATGAACTAAATTTGAACGATTATTATTATTACTTTCTTTTTGAAAATAGAAGCGCTCAAAATGCTCTCTTCACTCTCCATATTCAAGTTTCCATTCTGTCTTGAATCTTTACATTTATAAATTTCATGAAGAACACGAGGTACAAAATCTGGGAAATGCTCTGATTCACAACCCATGTGATGGGGAAATCAAACATTTATGTAGGTTTGCTTTGATAAATTCCTTCACAATAGTGCTGCAAAACAATTTCTATGACCTTCTAATTGAAACTGTGCATGTAACACACTAACATCACATGATGAGCAAGAACAAAATTTGGCTTACTTGATATCACTATATTGAGGACCACAACAGAAAGCAAAAGCTCCCTTAATTATTAAAATATATAGCAGATCGCTGCCCAGAAAAAGTGTCGTCCTCACAGAATTCATTTAACCGCCCCCCACACCCCCTCCCCCCACCCCCTCAAAATCAAACAAAAAACCATAGTGCAAATTAAAATTGCATGTATAAGGCTAAGTACAGTTTACCGATCTGGTAGCAGCAATTGACAATCGTTGTCTTTCTTTTTTCTCACGCAAGCATTCTCCACACCAACTAGAGAAATCCTTTTGATATTTCTTCATCTCTCTGAAGACAGAACTATATAGACAGAACAAGAACATAAGTGAGTTATTCATTTTAAAAAAAGAAAGCAATCTGCCTTAAAATTACTAACATCAGAAGAGCTCAACATAAATTCAGTACTACAATTAATAGGAGAGTCATTTAGCAATATTATTGCTGGTACAAATACCAAAAGAAAAAATTCTGCAAGAAAGTTCATGATGACTAATAATTCGAAATGTCTTACATTGAATAAAGACTATATTGTTGCATTAAGTCAAATGATAAAAGAACATCATTAACAGACATGGCTAGGAATACTGGACAAAGAGAAAAGGAAGAGTACCTTCTACACCACAAAAGTAAATTGACCCTATGACCAGAAGTGGTAGCCCTGGCACCATGTCTGTGACGACCACGATGAAGGACAGCTCGGGCAGGGACATGAGAGTAATCAAAGATTTCCTGTTTCCACAAAAAGTACTCAATGGCAGAGTAAAGAGGTATAAATTAATGCACAAATGATGAGCCATAAGGAAAACAAATGGTACAACTACATCATAAATATTGTATAGCCTCATCAAAGTAAAAATTCGAGTGCCAGCAAGTATTAAATTGGAGAGATATGCTCCCTTGTCATCTCCTTGCCCATATAGACGGTTTTTTGGCTACTTGAAGATTTTTTTATTCAAGGATCAGCACAACAATCATACACTCCCCTCCCCTCCGCTCCCCCAACCCCCCACCCAATGGGTGTGAAAAGGAAGGGAAGGGTTCTTGCAAGACAAATCGAAGAAAATGGAAAAGACATGCTCTCACTGTAACATAAAGTGGTTCTTTTGGCAGGATATTTCCTCACACAAGGACCTATGGAACCAAGAGAGTCAAATACATAAATACTGGGATTTAGAGCATTCGTAGACACCTTATCACAGAATTTAACTAATGTCATCAACAATGGAATCGTAAAATATGAAATGCTGCAAGTATTTTCTGTATTCGGAAACAAGAATCTTATCATAGAAGAAACCATAGACATTTGTCATCCATCCTAGACTCTTGACACAACTTTTTCTTCATTAAAGCTTTGCGGTTAGAAAACATATGGCTCTTAGTTGACAACAATAAGTTAAATAAGATAAATTTAGAAGTTGGTTAAGGGAACCATCTGAGTCATACTGGCATGGTTAGGGACCTAGAACCCGTTAACCATCTGATGATGTGGATAGCAAAAAGAAAAGCTCTCTCTGTCCTAACCCTAATTTTTATCAATCTACTTGAAATCTGTAACACAGATATTAACATACCTCCGACTGACTTCCAGTATTGACATGTTTATCACATCGCATGCCTCGGAAAAACAACTCTCCACCAGCATATTGCTTACCCAAGCAAACATTCAAGGTCACTTCTGAGTCATCCACATGAAAGCCTACAAGTAGAAGACCATTACCATTAAGGCAAAGAAGATGGAACAAGATAAAAAAAAAAAAAAAGTACGCCTTTGTGCTGTTGGGACTAAAAAGTTTTGTCTAGTGTTTATGCACAACCCTACAACAAGAATGGCAACAACAATAACGTTGCATGTATGCATTGAGTGGCACTGCAATTAGTAAGAAAGGCATTGCAATGAGTAACAAGCACAATGTTACTATCATGATTATTCTGGACATAGGTAGGATGCATGGCACCCGGAGCTGCAGAGGATTAGAACATAAATAAAATACTAAATATTCATAAAAACTAGGTATAGCAAGGACTAAAACAAACCACCCACCTAAGTCAGCATCCTTCTCTGAACCATATTCAACGATAAATCCATGATGAGAATCCAGACTCGATCCACCAACTTCAGGAAAGAAAACTGCAGCACACAAAAAAGAAAGCTATGCATACACGTGTTCATGCATTTACTATATTACAAAAGGGAACCTATGAATAAACCAATGTCAGATAAACAAACATCTATTACCTTTAGATATTGGACGAATATAATCTTCCATAAGTTTGTCCAGCATAGTTTCAAGACCAAAATCATCAAGAACAGCACCATACTTGTTCATTGTATTTGGTCTCATGATGCGAAATTTTGATTCTCCGACCCACTTTTCAAAATTTTCAACCTAGAAAAATCAAAAAAATGTAAAAGAATATAAAAAAATGTGTGCTTAGAGGAAAAGAAGAAGATTTTAAAATGCCTCATTTGACAACTAAATTTAGCAGATGTTACCTCTTCCAATAGTAATTCACAAAATTGTGGCTTCAACATCTCAAAAGTAAAGATGCCAGGAGAGGGCTCAAACATTATATTCCTAAAGCTTTCCTCCGTATTATCAGCCACTGCCTTGAGAAAGGAGGGACTGAAGAACGTTGTGGGATCCATTGTGTATAGATCTCTATGCAAAGGCTGTTCAAGTGTTGCAAAGAGCATTGGTAAACCAGCTATACTTTCATCTAATTACAGCATTACACACACTCCCAACACGCAATTCATTCCTTTGCACAGCAGAAGAAGTGCTTCATAGAAGGAAAAATCCCCTGGGAGTTGGGGGCAGGGGGGGGGAGCTCAAAATGATCATTCTGAGCAGTGATCCTTATGCTCTCTCCTGTTGACAGTTTTTTTTTTTTCCCTCTCATTATTAAGGTACTTTCTGCTCAATTCCAGACATTATCGTACCTTCCTAATACCAGGAGATTTCCAATTCATTTTCAAGAGGTAATCTAAACAGCCATGCCAATTTCTTCTTTAGCGACAAAAACACAAGCAACATAATATGCCACTGAACTCATAAATTTTCCATGGCAGAAAGGCAAAGCTTCACAAAAAGGCCTCCTTTGTTCACTAGTGAGGCCTGAATCAAATGGGCAATACTGAATGCCCATTCACAAAAAGAGGCTGCCAATTATGACCATTTTCATGTTCCCATGATTTGTCAATGCTCTTACATTATTACACTATTTCAGCTTCGAGACTTTATTCCACCCAAAAAAAGGGTTAGAAATATTGGAACAAAGAAGAAAAACCAGCCTTCTTCTTGTCCTGTACCTGATAATGTGATATTATCTGCTGCCTGTATTCTCTGTGTTTCTGTACCTGAAAAATTGAAACACTTGAACTTCATAAATGTTTATACAGGAGTGCTGCATAAGTAAATTTCAATCACAATTTCCCTGTTCTTTTAATTGCATTATAAGGATATTTGATACAAATTAAAGATCTTTCATCCCAGTATGCTTGTTCATAAACAGTAGTCCCATTGTCTATGCATCCTAGGTGTACAAATTTGGCAGACAAAAGTAAACCTAAATAAAATAAAAAAAGTCTCTGGATATGCTCGCAAGGCCTAATTGCCTCAGACAGGATAAATATCTGGACATGATAATCCAGGAATAATAATTTTGAATATTCCAAAAGAATTGGAAGAGTGGTTTGAAACTTTTCTTCTCAGAAAGATGAGGCTATAGAGAGACAACCCAAAAAAAAACAAAAAATCAAAAGTCCAGGCTGGTTAGGACAATCAACACAAAACATGCAAGGGATGTATACCATGTTTTTTTCCGCCAAACAGATTGCAGAGCTTAAAATGGTCAAATCATACCAGCAAAAGAAATTACAAAGGTCCAGCTTCGCGTAAAACTTCAAAGGAAACTTAAGAACACTATACTTTTTCTCAGAAACGGAACAAGATTCCCTGATGAGCCAAATTAAAGAGAAAATGTCAATGTATTGAATTTTAGTATCTAGAATAAAATTAAAATTAATAATTTTTAGACGCTATTATTTTTTTATTGTAAAAATTATTAATTTTATTTTAATATTATTAATCTTAATTTTATTTAAAATACTAATCAAAATATTAAAATTCAAAACATATATTAATACTCTTAACCAAATCCATAAAAGGCCATTGACACATAATTGCAATACTTGGAAAAGAATTTGTTTTGAAAAAAAATAATAAAGAAAGGGAATATCAACGCTCGCTAAATTTATGTTAGAATAAAAAACAAAATATCACACTAACTTGTCAGAATACAAGGCAAAGGGAAGAGCATGGGCATTCTGGTCATTTGATTATAGCCAATCGACCGTTAGCAAAACCTACGAAAAAAGCCATGGCCCGGCCCTCTCACATTTGATTTCATTACCCAAACAGTCCAGAAGCAAAATATAAAAGAACTAAATTAAAAAAAAAAAATTAAAGGAAAGAAAGGGAATTTATTTTATATACCAAAAAAAAAAAAAACATTAAAAAGGAAATGTTCCTTCCTGCAGATTCTCGCCAAGCACATGTTTCGGAAAAGGAAATTAGAAGAAAATGAAATGAAAAGAAGAGGAGGAAAAAAAAAAACACAAAGAAGAGAAAACAGCGAAAAATCGTGTACATAAAAACATACTCTGTTTCGGTCTCCATGGGGCCAGTACTTCAACATAATCTCGCTCATGAACTTCACCTTATCGTCTCGACTGACGGTAAGCATGCTCGGCGGCAAGTACCGCTCCAGCGAACTGAACACCGACGGACTGAAATCCAATTGCAGATCCTCGTAGCTATCAGGCTTGTGATCCTTGTTCGGGTTCAGCCTCAGCCTCTGGCTCGGCACTACCGGAGACGCCGGCTTGCTAGTCTCTCCGGCTTCCACCACGCCGTTTTCACCTCCTGTGGGAACCGGAGGCTCGTCCGGGCGATCGCCGGACATGGCGGTAGCTACGGTGGAGAATTCTGGATGAGAGAAAAGAGGAGTTGATTTTAGGGTTAGGGTTTCTGTTTGGAAATTATGGTTGCTTGCTTGCTGTGGACGTGAAAAAATGATAGGATTTTTCAGGTGGTGGGTTCAGTTTTAGGGTTTGGCAGAGTTTTAGGGCGTCACCGTTACAGTTTGCAGGCATGTAGATTTCATTTTTGCTTTCTTTCGCACGCGAGGATCTGCGCGTGGATGTGACAGGGTTTCTAGTTGCTGGTGATGTAGGCACATCACAGCCCTTTACTAACACCTTGAGCAAGCTTGGTTAAATTCCACATCAGTTCTCAACAAAGGGCTAATGATATACAAATAATTCAATCAATAACAAAAACATTAGGTCTGATAAAAAAAATAGTAATAAAAACACTAGACATGAGAAGAATCAAATACATTATGGCAAGATATTTTTAAAGAAGAAAATAGATCCCCCTTTCGTATTTCCACGCGATGTGGGACTTGTATTTCTCGCTTGCACCCAGTGTATGGATATCTGTTTAAAAGCGTATCTGTCACGATAAAAATGCCTATCGAAAAATGCCTAGTATATGGACTTGTATTTCTAGGGATTGGTTTGCTGTCTAGTACTTCCACGTCTTCATCTTTCGCCCTCCCTGAATTCTTGCTTCTGTTTCAATTATATGCATGATAAAGATGATGAAGATTAGTGCATAATTAGTACATTTCAATCAGTTATTTTCAGAAAATTATATAAACAATCACTAGAATTTAGTTGCAGCATCAAAGTAACATTTTACCAAACATGATAAAGATTATTATTGTAGTTGAACCACAAATAGTAATGCCCAAAAATTATACCAAGCAGCTTTAAGTTTTACTACTTATCTTCTCGTTATTCTTTAAAAGAGTCAAATATAAAAAATCAGTTGTTATTTTATCACCTATATATTTCTTCTTTTTTAACAAAAAGAAAAATCTTCCTCCCAACTCAAGTAAGGAAAAAAAAAATTTGATAATACATACAATTTTAAATATTGCATGTTATTTATCATTTATTATATGGCATTGTTAACTTAGAGAAAAGAT
This sequence comes from Carallia pectinifolia, assembly GCA_037832335.1. NCBI lineage: Eukaryota > Viridiplantae > Streptophyta > Magnoliopsida > Malpighiales > Rhizophoraceae > Carallia > Carallia pectinifolia. The sequence goes on from CM075453.1 coordinate 37,299,254, forward strand.
TTATAGCTCCAAGTCCCATGGTCTGACGACAATACTAATTATGTTTACAATTTAATTTATTTAAAAAAATAAAATAATTTTTTTAATGTTTTGTCTACATGACCAAAACCTTGTCGGAACTGTTGAACCTTAACCCTTTATCACTAATCGGTTTTCTAACTTATGGTCTCCATAATTTTCCCAGCAGCCAAACAGAGTCAAAGAGCAAATTAGGAGTACAAGATACCACAAATCCATGACAAAAGAGACCGAAACTACCAATCCAGTCACGGAATCCGATAGCTCAAACCTCGAGCCTACTACGATCCACAAGCGAGAGCGCGAGGTTGCGGAAGGAACGATCTTGGAGGAGGAGGCAAAGAAGCAGAAAACCGGAATGTCTTCTTCTCCTGAAGGAGACGCGGAGGTTAAAGAAACGGGGAGAGATTCCGGTGCTGCGGCTGCAGTGAGCGGAGAGAGCAAGCGAAACGGTTGTGCCGAAGAGAAGCAGAGTGTCGTCGTGCCGGTGGAGCAGGAGAGGGCGGCGTTTGAAATCGACGCCGATGCCGCGGAAGATAAGGGTTCCAGGCATTTCATGGAGGATGCCTGGGTTGTGTTACCGGATGCGAGCTTGGACACTCCCGGAAAATTGAGGTCTCTCTCTTAAATCCATCATTTAGGGTTTCGTTTTAGAAATTAGTGTTACAATAGAAACTATTTTTTGGGGATTTGGCAGCAGATGTTCGCATTTCGCGATTTATGATGGACATGGAGGGCGTTTAGCCGCTGAATATGCTCAGAAGCATTTGCACAGAAATGTTCTCGCTGCTGGCTTACCACGTGAGTTGGTGTGTTTTGCTTGGTCTAATTGATTCATGCACGATCTTTTTTTTTTTTTGACTGGATGCACGATCTTTTAGTTGTATATTTTCTGCGGTAATTGATGGGCTTGGTTTTTTTTTTTTGGAGTTAACATTCAGTAGTTGTGGATTCTTTATTTGTATAATTGGAAGGTTGTTTATTTATTTATTTTTTTTGTAAAGCAAAATGATTGAGAGAAAGCAAAAACAGTGTTGCTACATCACTTCTTAGCTTGGAATGCTATATTTTGACTTGGGAGTTGATTTGTTTCTTTTCTTTGAGAGACTTTGAGCATGTTAAATATGTGGGACATGATTGTGTACAGATGCTGTTCGCTGTGCTGTCCAAACTATTACAAACTTCTCCTCCTTCTCCTACTCCTTTTCTCATGAATAGCTTCTTCAAATGTCAGTGGAAGCTATTTTGTTTTGTCCGTACATTCACCTTGCATTCAGATAAGGTTTCTCATTCATCGTACCGTACTAACACACAAATATATGCACATAGACAATTTATTTTTAGGGTGCTAAGACTTTCGTGTTGATGTGTTTCCCTCAAACCTGATAATCTTCCCGGCTTGGTGCATGAGTCATGTTTTTAAAGTCTTCTTGGTTGGCCACCAAAAGAAAAGTGAGAAAAAGAGTAACAAGAAACAAGTTTCTGAACCAAGAAATCTGATCGCTTAATGTAGGGTGGCTACTTGAGTGTTTGGTGTGAGCAGTGGCATTTACTAGGAAATGATCCAACATTCAATCATTTCTCGGTCAACCTGCTTACTTTGGCATTGTGAAGTTTCATTTACAATAACAACAACAGAGCTTTATTCCCCAATTTTATTTCTTTTCTCAACATTTTATTCCATAATGGACTAGGTTTTGTGCGAGATCTAGTAGTTTTAATTCTTTCGTGCCCAAGACTTCCGAGTCAAATTAGGTCATCCTCTCCTCTCCTCTTTCCATCCACTGGATTTGATTACCCCCTTAATTGTAGCCTTTGTAGGCTTAGATTGAACATGTTCAAACCAGTGCAAATGCCACAAACTCCATCTATCTCCATTTGATGCTATGCCTATTTTATCATGAATATCCGGGTGGTGGACCATGTTAGCCTGAGGGGGTGAGGGAGAGCTTTTGGTTCAAGGAGACTCCAAGGGGGTTCATATGGCTCTTTGTTTAAACTCCGGGTCATCGTTTTCAACAATTTTGAGAAATGAGATTTCTGGAAAGTAGCATTCTATGTCTTCATGTTGTGCTTGCAATCCCATAATGTCTATTGTCGCTGGTCATCTGCGCCTGCATTTTCCCATTCTTTTGATTATTTGGAATTTTATTTAATGATGTTTTCATGCTCTACTGGTGTTGCAGTTGGATGTAAAAGCTGCCAAAAGGGCCATACTTGATGGTATAATTTCCATCTCCAAGTCAATTTGTTTTTGTCTTTTTTTGCCTTCTTTCTTATGTAATATATTTCACTTTTTTACTTGCTTTTTGTGTTCTTTTTGTTGCAATCTAGGTTTCCAGAAAACTGACGAGTCTCTCCTTCATGAAAGTGCTTCGGGTAGGTGCCATAAAATAAGATCTTGTAACATGTGACATTCTTTGTTTTGAAAGCAAGGTTCTTTCACCATTTCTATTTCATTTTCCCATAGTTTTCTTCTGGGGGAAGGGTTCTCAGTCATTGGATTCACATCAGGGCTGTTAAGACATTGTGAAGCCACTGCAATGCATTTGGAACTGTTCATAAGTCCTCAGGATTGCAGTTCAAATATCTAATGGCAGTATACATAAATTATAGTTTTTACTTTTGGTTCCATCTCTATTTACTGGGAGGATACATGCGCTATAAACAGATCTGTTTGACTTGTTGATGGAATATGAACGCTGTCTCTTCCAGCTTCCTTGTTGATTGTTACCGCAAAGTGATGTGGACATGTTGAGTCCATTTGTCTTACATTTTCCAACCTTTCTTTTTAGTCCTAATACTAATTGTGGAGAACACAAAATATTCTGAGAAAATGTTACCTAAGCATTATTTGCCATTTGATGGTTTTTATACTTTGTTATTAGGAGGTTGGCAGGATGGTGCTACTGCTGTATGTGTCTGGGTATTGGGACGAACAGTAAGTTGCAATTCTTCTTAATTCCAAATCTAGCCTTCTTATCATTTGTTAAAACCCACTAATTAATGTTCTTGTCCAAGACACGGTTTTCATGATGCGCTAACATGCATGTCTGTAAGGATGCATTAAGATGATTAAGAGTTCTTGAGGAGTTACGATACTTTATCATCAAATTTATGTATGAGAAATGCATATTGGTGTAACTTCTGTGATGGCAAGTCCCTGCAACAGATGGTTTTCTTGGCAAACTGAAGTTTTGTACGCTAGACCTACAAATGAACCTCATTGCAATTTTTTTTTGATACTCACATGCGCTTCCCCCCCCCCCCCCCCCAAAAAAAACCCTAAAAAAAGGCAGGCCTTTCTCCACCTCTACCCCTTTCCTCTCTCTCTCTCTCTCTCTCACACACACACACACACACTCTTCGAGAGAAAACCTATAGTTTCTTTAATCTAAAAAAGTGCATTCTGGCCATACTCTGATGTGGTAATTGATACTTTCTGCGAGGGTAAGAATTTGGTTTTTTTAAAGAAATCTTTATGCAGCCATGTTTTGAGCTTCCATGGACATCCGGTTCCTTTAGCCAATACTATCTTTGCTTGTCTGAACCGCAGTTTTTCTTTTTTTCTTTTTATTTCATTTCTTTTGGTTCTTTATTCATTTCTCATCTTGCCTTCTCCTTTTGGCGCCACCTTGACGTGTGCATACTGCTAGAACCCATGTTGGCTGATATACACCCGTGCATTATGCTTCTTCTTTTCAAATTTTAGTTTCACTTCTTTGAGGGATTTTCAGAGGTGGAATGTTGCTGTAAGGTTGCGAACCTGAGCTATTACTATATGATGACTGCATATGATCTCTTCATTTTTGCATGTTTCTTTTTTTCCTACCCTTAAAACTTTCCTGCCATAGTTCAGAAGATCTTAATCTATGCTGGTGCTAAATATTTAGGTTTTCGTCGCTAACATTGGGGATGCAAAAGCAGTGTTAGCCCGATCATCTACTGGTGATGCATCTCAGAACCAGCCAGATGGAGGAAGTCCATTGAAGTCCATTGTTTTAACAAGGGAACACAAAGCCATATATCCACAGGAACGTGCCCGTATACAAAAGGTGGATACCATTAATTTTCAGAGTATAATATTACTGAATGTTCTGATTTACTTTTTTTAAATCTTATGTTTCCTTTTTGGAATGTCATTTTTATGACAAGTTTACAGTTACAGAGTTGTATATGTGCATTTTAAGAGTGGAAATGATGGAGGACAGGGTAGAGAACCAGAGGAAAATAGGGAGAGGATAAAAGAAAGGAGAGAATGATGGGAATCTGCACTTATAAACCAGATGCATTAGATACAGGAAAGCAAAGATAGGTCATCGGCAGCTCACAAGTCTGAGACTGAATTCAACGCATCATCAAAAACCTTCCCATTACTTAGCAATAGTCCTGTATATAGATTCTAGGAAACTAAACCTTGGAAGAGAAATAAAGACCTAATGAAATAAAAAGTCCAAATTAACTAACATATCTAGCCTAAGAGTTATCAAAATTTAAAACATTATCATAAATACAAGACATCCATGAAATCCTAAATAATAAAAGTGTCTCTTCTGGATTCTTCATCAGAAATTTGCTGAGGCCTAGTTATAAGGGGTTGATCAACTTTCAAGAGAAACTTGTGATTTCGAGTCTTGAGAAAAAATTCTTCTGGAAAATGCCGAATGAAATGCAGTTAAATATCTTATTGCACTGCTTTTTGAGGGCCAAATGAGTAATAATTTACCTGATTCTTTAGTGCTCTTTTGCTCTCTTGGCCGGTAGTATGTACGTATGCATTACAGATAAATCTTCAACGTGCTTTTTTTTTGGTCTTTTCTTTACTCTTCAATGACAAAAGAGAAGGAAAAAAAAAAAAAAGGAATTTCTTCTGAATGGTTGATGGTCAGTAGAACGAGATGCCCATATAATTACCTACGCACTTGTTGTCCTTTGTGCAAAGGGAGAAAAAGCACCTTATATTATTTACAAATGTGAAAAGTGCGGCTTGTAAATTGCGATCATACTGCCATTAGTAGAAATAGATCAGAATGCTTGCTTGGTTCGTTTGAAAGCTCATGCTCGGTAATTTGGTTGGCAGAGATAAATTTTGACTGAGCTTGGGCATTAAGATTGATTGATTGATTGATTTTTCATGCAGCATAATACATGGTTGGCTGACAAGGCTAGTAATAACTTGAGGCTGGTTGTATATTGATAGCCTTTAGTTAAATTCATTTTGCAATCTGATTTTCCAATTAGAAAGCAAGTTCTTACTTCGAGTATAAGTGAATAAATCTATCAGAATTTCTGGCTTCCCCTTCCCAGACCCCACAAATGTGGGAGCTAGGACACCCTTTTTTGGGCTAGGGTATTTACAATGAGAAACCGTTGTACTCTGACCTTATGTTGTGGATTTGCTGATCATTTTTTTCTCATGCTGCTTGAGTAATAAAGCTGGCAATGGAAAGATGTGTTAATTTTTCTTTTTTTTTTTTTTTTTTTTTTTCATGGCGTCATTTCTTGAATTTGAAGAGAAATTGCAATCAAGTCCAGAATAAAAATTTTAAGGACATGAAATGAAAGGTTGTTCCTGTGTGGCCGATGAACTTTCAGTTACACCTGATCCTGCTGAATACATTATCAATATGTTACAATTCTGAGGGAATCTAGTTTTTTTTTTTAATCTTTATGATTGTATGATTTTTGGATGTGTTATTCCTGTTTCCAGGCTGGTGGTAGTGTGAGCTCAAATGGACGACTGCAGGGACGCCTTGAAGTTTCTAGGGCCTTTGGAGATCGACAGTTTAAGAAGGTTCATAGTGTTTTCCTTTTTTCCATAATTGTGCTTTCTCTGCTTTTCACTTTGTCCTTGAAGTGTAGCATTGGTGGGATGTGTACTCGGAATGGAGAAAGAGAGGCATCCTTCCCTTGTTTGTTGGGTTGGTTCACACACGTTCAAATGAGCACTGAACCTGGTGTAACTTAAATAAATTTTTGGTTGCACATTGACATATCAGTTTTGACTCAATAATGTTTTGAAGGAAAAAAAATCAAGAAACCCTAGATCCTGGGCTTTAAGCAACTGGAAAATCTGGTTGGAATAATTATCCCAAAATTCCAAGTGCACTATGAGTTGAATTAATATACAGTGTTTTTTATTTGATGGTCGACCCTGGCCTGTGGTATAGGTCCTTTACAATTTTTTTTTTTTCCTTTTTGATTTGTAAGGATGGGAGTGGGAGTATTTGAACCCGTGCAACTTGTCATCATCAAAAAAATGATTTACCACTAGGCTATCCCTGCATTCTAATCACGAGTGTACAATGGTAACGTCTAGTTTACCTTGAATCTGGTTAGAGAATTATGTACTGGCAACTTGTTCTCCTCTGTATTGGGAGTTAGTTGTTAAATGGATGGGACCAACTCTGTTATACAATATTTGTAGTCAGTTACTAAAAGATTAGATATTGTAGTGCCTTAAGCTTTTGAACTTGTACACTGTATCATTGTACCTTTCTTAATTGTTTTGTTACACATGTTGGTTCTATATAGTCCAGTGCTATCTGTTCCCTGTCTTAGTGATCATCTAACGATCGTTGGGATTTAAGTCAGTCTACACTTCGTGATGTTGCTTTCACGATGAATATTATTGTTTTGACCTTATAGACAAAGCAATCCAGCATTCTTCCTTGTGATGCAAATTGCAGGTGGGAGTTGTTGCTACCCCAGATATCCATTCTTTTGAAATTACAGAAAAAGAGCAATTTATGATTCTTGGCTGTGATGGCCTATGGGGGGTACGCCCATTATTCTATTTTCTAATCGTTACTGTTAGTTAAGTTCTACATTGTCCTTTAATCTTCTTCTTTGAGTTATATTGCTAAAAGTAGATTTATACTTTGGGTCTTTTTCAGGTTTTTGGAGCAAGTGATGCTGCTGAATTTGTCCAGAAGCTTTTCAAGGTAAAAGTATATATTCACTTTTCTTAATGGCGATAAACTATCCTACAGTTCTTCCCATTTTATGGTCGCCTTTATGGTAGAAGTTAGTAAGAGGGCTTACATGTGTTCGACAGGAGGGCTTGAATGTTACAGCTGTAAGCCGCCGTCTTGTAAGGGAAGCTGTTCTTGAGCGGCGCTGCAAAGACAACTGCACTGCAATTGTTATTGCTTTCAGGCACAATCAGTGACAAGGGGGCAACAGTTCTCTTGCCATAATAATGTTGCTAATTATGAGTTGCAAAGGGTTTTTGGTTCCTATTTTTGTGGGAACACCTCAAGCATTGGCTTGTTGCATCAGTTACTGTAAAAATAATTGGAGTTTCCCCGGTTCGCATGTATAACTGAATTTGTCTCTGGTGTCCGGATGTTTCCGGTTTGTGACCTTGATGTACCTGAAAACTCTGCCCAATCTTTGAACTGGTCAGGGCTCGCTCTTATCCAAATTTTTTAAAGTGAAGCTTCAGCTTGTTCAGTAGCTGATAATGATGACTGTAGCTATATTTTTTTCAAAGTTTTTGGGCTTTATTGCGTAAGATTCCAACAACTTGGGTTTGGTAGTTTGTCGGATTATAAAAACTGATGTTATTTAGCTCTACCAACGAATCAATATTGTCGGCCATTTTTTTGTTATCATAAAAAAGATATATCGTAAATATATAAAATAATATATGCAGGTATATCGGTTAATGCATCTATAGGTCAAAATTGAGGTTATTGTCGTTATTCTTATTTAACCAATCTCACCAACTTTTACGAAAAGAAGGTACCATCTGAACACCGTTGGATCAGAACAGATCTTTCTCATTCAACTACGTTATTAGCTAGTACGCAATAAGCCCCAAGGCCAAGAAAGTGGAGATTTTAACTTTGCCGCAACTGAGACTCGAATTTAAGTCATGACGGAAGGAGGCATGCTAAATTACGAACTAAGTTAACCACTTCAAATGGTGTGTCGACCATCTTTGAAGGATTCCATAGAGGGCTTTGGTAAAACCCCTCTTCGCGCGGCTAAAGGGTAGTACAGCCTTGTGAAACTAATTCCCGATTAAGAGTTAAGAAAGTCACTCTATAGCCAGTAACAACTGAGTGAAAATGCATAATGCGATAAAAGTAGCAGCTCCCATCACTAAAATTATAAGTTGTACTACGGCTTCTAACATCACACAAGGCAATTACCATTCACGTATGTCTTCCATGTATTAATTTCCACAACGCAAAACTGCCACCAACCCAGGGGATATAACAGCTTAACCTAGAGGAATTGGAGTCTAGGGATGAACTTGCCAGAGGAGTTACTAATTTCTGCTCGGAAAATAAATGCCCGAAAAACTCATTGCTGTGACTGTGTGACATGATCCCATGGAACTACTTTAAAAATAAATTTTTCCCAAAGAAACATTCGTGAGATATTATAGCTGGTGTCATCGGCCGCAGAACAGAAGCCATGAAAAATGAAACAAAGACAATCTTAAAACAAAATTAGCATCTCTAACGTTCAAAAACAGTAAAACAAACATTCAACAACCATATTCTCAAGAAAAATGCTACTGAGCATAATCCATCGCCAAGCAGAACAAACTGCAGCTTAAAATAGCAGACACAAACTGTAGCCACAAAAGGATAACGACCTCCAATGCGAAACTACCTGACGGTAACAATGTCATCAATCTTCAGTATCATCCGTACGCATTCTGTTGCCAGGGTGATGGCACTGGTGCTCACAAGCAGTGGCTGAACCACATTCTCCTCCAAGATATTTGTAATCTGGCCCTTCCTCACATTGATGCCAGCATTGATCTCTCCTTGGGCATGCCTATTTCGCAGCTCAGTTACAATAGCAATAGGATTCAACCCTGCATTCTCTGCCAAAGTATAAGGTATCACCTCAAGTGCCTCAGCAAATGACCTCACACAATATCCTTCCATCCCGTGCAGCACCTTAGCCCATGCGCCAAGCTGCCTAGATAGCTCAATCTCTGGAGCACCACCACCTGCGATCAAAAATCTCTTATTCACCAAACATCTAACCACACACAAGGCATCATGCAAGCTCCGCTCTGCCTCATCAATAACCAGCTGATTTGATCCGCGTACAAGTACCGTAGTAGTCCTTCCCATATCCTTGATACCAGTGATTTTCACTATCTTACCATCTCCAAGTGAAGCCTCCTCAACAAGATCCGCATGTCCCAATTTCTCCTCCTTGAAGTGGTCAATATTCGCAATGGGCAAGCAATTCAAAGTCTTAGTAATGAACTCAATCTCATCTCTCTCCACATCCTTAATCACCAAAATCTTTGCCTTTGCCAAATAATGCAATGATAAATCTGTCACTGCATCTCTCAAAATACTCTTCTGGATCAATAATACATTGCATCCAGTTGCCTTGATCTTCTTAATCATACCCAAAATGTAATTCCTTTCTTCTTTCAAAATCCTATCCATCTGCGTATAATCAGAAACCACAATGCTCTGCTCTATATCAGTCTTTGGAGGCGAAATCTGGAACTGAATCACCCCTATCTTTGCATTCTCAACGCGTGTGGGACCGCCCGCGGCATGGCTCACCTTCTTATCAAACACCAAGCCTTTAACCAGCTCAGTGTCATCCACAGTTCCACCTAGCTTCTTAACTATCTTAATATCCCTCAGATCCACCAAGTCCGGCTTGGCAGGGTCCACAACAAAGAGGACCGCATCAACTGCTAACGGTGCGAGAAGCGTTGAGTACTGACTCACTACTTTACTATTCAACGAAGTGCTCGCAGACTTAACGAGCGATTCACGGTCCGATAACTCCACCGGCACCGCCATGGCGGTTAACACATCAACAGCTTTAATAGAAGCCTTATGAAGAGAATCAGAGATTACCGTCGGGTGGATTCCGCTCGAAAGCAGAGAAAGACACTGCTTCAGCAGAGCGCCAGCGATGACGACGACGGTGGTGGTGCCGTCTCCGGCGGCGGAGTCCTGCGACTTGGAGAGCTCGACGAGCATCTTAGCAGCAGGCTGAAGGACCTCCATCTTATTGAGGATGGTGGCGCCGTCGTTAGTGATGATAACCTCGCCGCTGGCCGTCGAGATCATCTTGTCCATTCCCTTGGGGCCGAGGCTGGTCCGGACGGCATCGGCCACGGCCTTCGCCGCCGCGATGTTGGCCTGGCGTATGTCCTCCTTCCGCTTGTTGTCCACGTAAGACTCGGTCTTGGAAACTCTTGGCTGAGAGACTGCCGTCACCGCCGCCATTGATCTCGCAGAGTCGAACGGACGAGTGTAAAACTGTAAATAGGAGACGGAGCAGAGGGGCAGAAGTGGAAATGTGCGGCCTAGCAAGCAAATGCCGGGCGGAAACCCTAGAGATTTTGTTTACAGAAATGGAGAGAGACTGACACGGTGAGGTTCGAGAGGGTTCGGCGACGAATTAAAATGGGAAAAGTTAAAAATTTATCCCGGAGACCACCCGAGATTCTTAATATTGTTAATTAGGCTCCTAAAATTTAAACATTTTATAATGTTGGCCCAATAGGTTCAGCCATTGCCAATCGGTCATCGGACGACGACAGTTTTATAATATTAACCCTTGTTGTTTTTTTCTTTGAGCAAATATTAACCCTTGTTTTTGGTGCCGAAAAAATTTGAGGTTTTGATAGAATTTAATTTTAAGTAGGGATATAATTTAATTTGTCATGTATTTTTAGTACAATTAATTAGAATATTTTATTAAAACATATTAATTATGTGTTAGAGTTTTAATAACTTACATCATCTTTACTGACTTTACAGTCTCCCTTATAATCCAAAAAACCGGGAACATAACATGATTGAATTTAATTAATTAGTAATTAATTTTCAATTTTTATTTTTTTTGGTACATAAACGTATTGAATTGAATTCTTACTTAACGGTAAACAATAGATTTCTTGAATAAAAACTTTGCATTTTTTTTATTTTTTGGTAACACGTTTGAACTTTACTTCCGTTATATGAAAGCATAAAATTCATGTGAATAGATTGGAAGCATGAGGACGTAAAAGATAACCTTATCAAGAATTTACTTGAATTCTTGTACCTTAAAAACAGATAGTAATGTGATTGAATTCGTAATTCTCGTTGAATTAAGTGAAAATTTGGTAAATTTTAATTTGATTCAATTATTTTTTTCAAATAAATAAATTTAATTCAGTTTGTTTATTTAAAAGTTTACATCAAATTAGAGATTAATTGTAGAATCGAATTACTAAATCAATTTACTAGGGATCCGTTTGGAGACGCTGCCAGTTTTTTATTTTTGCTTTTCAATTTTTGTTTTTTGTTTTTGCTGTTTGCTGAATTTTTGTGTTTATTGCTGTCAATTTTTGTTTTTTTTTTCTATAAGAATAAAAAAATAGGTAGAAAAAGGATAGTGAGAGAAATGGTAAAAAGAGTATAAATATAGAGAGAAAAATGGGAGAGAGAGAGAGAGAGAGAGAATGAGGGTAGAGAGAGAATGAGTAGAGAGAGAAAAAGGAGAGAGAAAGAGAGAAGAAAGAGAATGAGTAGAGATAATGACATAAAGAGAAAGGGTTGAGAAAGAATGAGTAAACAGAATAGTAGAGAGAGAAAATGAGAGAGAGAGGATAGAGAGAGAATGAGTAGAGAAAATGACAAAGAGAGAAAAGAGAGAGAGAGGGTAGAGACAGAACGAGTAAAGAGAATGACAAAGAGAGAAAAGAGAGAGAGGGTAGAGAAAGAACGAGTAAAGAGAATGATAGAGTAAGAAAAAAAATGAGAGAGAGAGGGTAGAGAAAGAATGAGTAGAGAGAATGGTAAAACAAGAAAAAAGTGAAAGAGTCTGGGTAGAGAGAGAATGAATAGAGAGAGAAAAAGGAGAGAGAGAGAGGGTAGAGAGAATGGTAGAGATAGAAAAAAAGGGAGAGAGGAGAGAGAGAAAATAGAGAGAGAGAGGGTAGAGAGAGAATGGTAGAGATAGAAAAGGGAGAGAGAGGGTAGAGAGAGAATGAGTTGAGAGAGAAAATAGAGAGAGAGAGGGTAGAGAGAGAATGGTAGAGATAGAAAAAAAAGGGAGAGAGGAGAGAGAGAAAATATAGAGAGAGAGAGGGTAGAGAGAGAATGGTAGAGATAGAAAAGGGAGAGAGAGGGTAGAGAGAGAATGAGTTGAGAGAGAAAGAGTAGTGAGAGAAAAAATATAGAGGGATAGAGAGAGGATGAGTAAAGAGAGATATGGTAAAGATGGTGGATAGAGAAAGAAAATGTTGTGAGAGAAAGTATAGAAAAAAAAGTGAAAAACAAAATCGGAAAGCTATTTTTATTGTTTTCCCAATTTGATTTTTTTCTTTGAAAAACACTTTTAACTTTTCAACAAAAAACAGAAAACAGAATCAATAACAAACATGTTTCCTGTTTTTTTTGTGAAAAATAAACAGAAAACTTAAACTACTCCAAACGGGCCTAGAATTTTATCATTATAACTAAATGACATTAAACCCAATTGAATTTTATCACGACACCATTTAAAGTTTTTGTTAACTCAATGTTGCTTTTGTGTTGATCAAAAAGAGCTTGTTTTCGAGCTCATTTAATATATAAACGTGTTTGGTTGTTACTATATACCTTATCTTTTTAATGATTTGAAGTCAAAACTTTCATGATAAATGTCTAGACTCTTAACTATTAAGGTATTCTTGAGAAACTACAACAATTCTTTGTAATTTGTCAGAAGCAAATCATTTGGGTCCGTTTGGAGACGCTGTCAGTTTTTTGTTTCTGCTTTTTATTTTTTGTTTTTTGTTTTTGCTGTTTGCTGAATTTTTGTGTTTATTGCTGTCAATTTTTGTTTTTTTTTTCTATAAGAATAAAAAAATAGGTAGAAAAAGGATAGTGAGAGAAATGGTAAAAAGAGTATAAATATAGAGAGAAAAATGGGAGAGAGAGAGAGAGAGAGAGAGAGAATGAGGGTAGAGAGAGAATGAGTAAAGAGAGAAAAAGGAGAGAGAAAGAGAGGAGAAAGAGAATGAGTAGAGATAATGACATAAAGAGAAAGGGTTGAGAAAGAATGAGTAAACAGAATAGTAGAGAGAGAAAATGAGAGAGAGAGGGTAGAGAGAGAATGAGTAGAGAAAATGACAAAGAGAGAAAAGAGAGAGAGGGTAGAGAGAGAATGAGTAGAGAAAATGACAAAGAGAGAAAAGAGAGAGAGGGTAGAGAAAGAACGAGTAAAGAGAATGATAAAGAGAGAAAAAAAATGAGAGAGAGAGGGTAGAGAAAGAATGAGTAGAGAGAATGGTAAAACAAGAAAAAAGTGAAAGAGTCTGGGTAGAGAGAGAATGAATAGAGAGAGAAAAAGGAGAGAGAGAATGAGTAGAGAGAGAAAATAGAGAGAGAGGGTAGAGAGAGAATGGTAGAAATAGAAAAAAAAGGGAGAGAGGAGAGAGAGAATGATAGAGATAGAAAAAGGAGAGAGAGAGTAGAGAGATAATGAGTAGAGAGAGAATGAGTAGAGAGAGAAAATAGAGAGAGAGGGTAGAGAGAATGGTAGAGATAGAAAAAAAGGGAGAGAGGAGAGAGAGAAAATAGAGAGAGAGAGGGTAGAGAGAGAATGGTAGAGATAGAAAAGGGAGAGAGAGGGTAGAGAGAGAATGAGTTGAGAGAGAAAATAGAGAGAGAGAGGGTAGAGAGAGAATGGTAGAGATAGAAAAAAAAGGGAGAGAGCAGAGAGAGAAAATATAGAGAGAGAGAGAGGGTAGAGAGAGAATGGTAGAGATAGAAAAGGGAGAGAGAGGCTAGAGAGAGAATGAGTTGAGAGAGAATGAGTTGAGAGAGAAAGAGTAGTGAGAGAAAAAATATAGAGGGATAGAGAGAGGATGAGTAAAGAGAGATATGGTAAAGATGGTGGATAGAGAAAGAAAATGTTGTGAGAGAAAGTATAGAAAAAAAAGTGAAAAACAAAATCGGAAAGTTATTTTTATTGTTTTCCAAATTTGATTTTTTTATTTGAAAAACACTTTTAACTTTTCAACAAAAAACAGAAAACAGAATTAATAACAAACATGTTTCCTGTTTTTTTGTGAAAAATAAACAGAAAACAGAAAACTTAAATCACTCTAAACGGGCCCTTAGTAGTCAAAGAACAAAGGGCTGTAATTTGCACCAAATTTCAGTTCAGGAAAAATAAGCAAGCCACCGTTGAATAGACAGACAATGGGTTCCATAGCTGGATCCTAATTTGTAATAATTAAAGGTGCATTTTTTAGAGCTTTTCTTTTCCATGTAGTTCTCCCGCGAACGATCCCTTCATTTTCTTTCTCACCTGTAATTTGCAGCAAATGTGTGAATGTCTGCAATGAGTTATAGGGGGATGCCAATGCATTTCCATTAACAGCATTTAAGGAATCTTCAGTTATTTCCTCAAATCCTTCCTGTTCACACAATGACTGAACAATGTCTGAGACACCAGATTCCTTTCTGTACTCCAGTGTTATAGTGGACAGTTGGTAGTACTCCAGAAAGTTGCAGGGGGTGGTCTGCAGAAGAAATGGAAGCAAAAATTATAGTTTTCAGCTCCGGATTTCACTATGGTCAGTGAGAACAATTGTTCTCCAGCGGGTTCGTTTTGTTTACCTCCAGCATCCAATTTACATACTTGACATTGTTAATATGGTGATTCATGTCCAAGTCACTCCTCTTTGGCTGCAAAATCGAGAAGCAAATGCTTTGTTAGGCCAAAGAATAAGAATGCTACAATTCCTAGGAACTGGTTTTCCAGAATTTGTTTAGAAGATTAAAAAGTTAAAAACTTTTATGGTGGTTGAGCACATTACCTTTATATTGCTGTTTACATATTTGGCTGTGTTGTCCAACTTGCTAATCTTTTCTACAATTTTTCCTGGGGTTGCTTTCTTGTCAATGAACAAAGGTGAAACTTCATCTCTGACGTCTCCCGGCATCTTTGAGAGTCGTCTAGTTTGTTTGTTCATCATCACCCAGGTGCTGTTACAGTTGGAAATTTGTTAGAGAAACTAAGAAAGTCAGGGAATTGAAGCCATAAAAACAGAAGGAAGAAAAGGTATACAGAATACTGATATTCCTTACCTTGTTGCCCGTACGAGTATTTCCCCCCTGGCATTGCTCCTGATTATCCAATCTCTTCGCATTCCATTTTTTCCTGATGCCCCAACCCATGTGTCAACCTCCATAACTTCACCCCTGCAAAGCACCACCTTGGAATAATTAGCACTTGTGAACTGACTGTTTAGGGAAATTGATTTATTGGCACCATGTTAAGAAGAGGTCGGGACTCTCGAACTCCTACCTCTTCAAATCTCTTTTTTTTAATTGTAATATATAAACTATTGTAATATATAAACTTTAACACTCTTTTACTGTGTGTTTAGTTTGTTGACGAGGAAAAAAAAAAAAGGAAAGCTCAGAAACCAATGCTGATTCCACCGTTTGGTAACTATTAGAAAAGAATTAGAAAGTAAATGATCGGTTTCAGACAAAAACTAACCATCAATTTAAAAAAAAAAAGCGAAAATTCATGAATGCATAATGACTAAAATAACTTTAACTTATTCAATTAATTGTAGAGGTAGTTTTATAATTTTAACTTATTATTGTATTATATTTTTACAATTTTATAAATATATTTTGCTTTCTCACTATTTTCTCATACAACCTAAATATAAAATTTTACTTTCTTATCATTTTTTCACAACTTTCTTTCTCACCAAAATCTAACAATCCAAACAAACCATTAAGTTCCAAAAGAGCAAAAAAAAAAAAAAAATTCTCTTTACAGTTTCAGTTGTTAACTAATACAATAACCGGGAAAGGCCTGGGTGCTTTCTTCGTGTTCTGCAAAATTGTAGATATACCGAGTTCAACAACGTGGTCGTATGAGAAAAAAAAAAAAAAAAAAAACTTATGCAGCTGCTATAAATATATTTGAATTAAGTGAACTTTCGCAATGTCAGCTTTTGAACAGACACGATAAAGTTACATAGGTTGAAAACAATGCCATGTTAGTTAAACTGTACTTCATAAGGGTCATTATTCAATTGAAAAAAAGTAAGTGGCCGGGAAGAGAGAGACGCGGAAGAGACAGGAAAATTTTTTTGTGCAACCAACTAGTTTTTTTGTGTAACGAGATGTCAAATTTGTGCAACAAAATTTGAAAGTATTTTTCACCTATTTTTTCGTTGTACAAATTCAGCGTCTCGTTGCACAAAAAAAGTACCTGGTTGCACAAAAAAAAATTTTCGGTCTGCTCTGCGTCTTATTTTTCCTGTCCACGTAACAGTACTCTATTCAATTATGGTCCCATTAGAATATCATAAGCTACCGTCAAATTAAGGGCAGCAAGACTCACCAGATTGGATAATCATCAACCTCAACTTCCATCCTTATCACAACCCAAATGAGGTTGTTCCTTACCATGCTATGAGTGGCACCAAATCCATCACCAAGAAGTCCTGACACCCATGCATGGTTCAATGCTGTGTCCTACTTGGTCATCAAAAATTTTCAAATTAGGCCATTCAGAATGATAAAGTGTAAGAAGAGAATAATCTTATTATTGAGAATATACACATATTTATACAAAGAGACTGTCTATGAAATAGGAAAGAAATAAATGAAAATAATTACATAATCATAACCATAATAATGTCAGAATAATAGCTAGAATATTCTGGTATATTCTAGTATCTAGAATATTCTAACACGCCCCCTCAAACTCAAGATGGTAGTTTGGCCAACTTGAGTTTGGAAAGGAGATCAGAGAATCTGCCAGGCGGATGAGATTTAGTAAAAATATCAGCAGTCTGATCAGCAGATAAGACTGGAACCAAGCAAATGGTATTCTGCACAATGTGGTGGCGAACAAAGTGACAATCTATCTCAATATGTTTGGTCCGCTCATGAAAAACATCATTGTGAGCAATCTGGATGGCACTATGATTGTCACAATGAATCCGTGTGGCAGAAGAGTGTATGACACCCATATCTTGTAAAAGCCACCGAAGCCATATCAATTCGGATGCAGTTTCAGCGAGAGCTCGATATTCGGCTTCAGTGCTTGATCGAGCGGTGACGGTTTGCTTCTTACTACGCCAAGAGATAAGAGAATTCCCCAAGAAGAAACAATATCCTGTAGTAGAGCGTCTATCTGTGGGATCTCCTGCCCAATCAGCATCTGAATAGGCTTGCAAATTAAGTGATGATTGAGCAGAGAAGTGAAGCCCATAAAACATAGTCCCTTTGACATAGCGAAGAATACGAAGAACAATTGCATAATGAGTAGATCGAGGTGCTGCCATGAACTGACTGACCACATGAACAGCATATGCAATGTTCGGTCGAGTAACAGTAAGATATACTAGACTCCCAACTAGCTGACGATAAAGAGTAGGATCCTTCAACAGTGTGCCATCAGTGGGAGAAAATTTTACATTGTACTCGAGAGGAGTAGAAGATGATTTGCTGTCACTAATACCGGCCCGAGTGAGTAAATCAGACGCATATTTAGCTTGAGACAAATAGTATCCAGTAGCATCAGAAGAAACTTCGAGTCCCAAAAAGTAATTAAGGAGACCAAGGTCTTTCATCTCAAATTGCTGACTGAGATACTGTTTGAGATTATGAATACCCTGCAAGTCATCTTCTGTGATAATCATATCATCAACATAAAGTAATAGTAAAATGATCCCTTTAGCAGATTTGCGCATAAATAAGGCAGTATCATAAGAACTTGAAGAAAAGCCAAATTGTTGCACAGTAGTACTAAATTTTGCAAACCATGCCCGAGGTGCCTGTTTAAGACCATAAAGTGCTCGACGAAGTCGACAGACCATGTTTGGTGGATGGTCATATCCAGGTGGTGGTTGCATATAGACTTCTTCAGTAAGATCACCATTAAGGAACGCATTCTTAACATCCATTTGAAACAACTTCCAATGTCGCACTGCAGCAACGGCCAATAAACTCCGGACTAAAGTTATCCGGGCTACAGGAGCAAAAGTCTCCTCATAGTCAATCCCATATTCCTTAGTAAATCCTTTGGCTACCAATCTAGCTTTATATCTTTCAACTGATCCATCTGATTTGGTCTTAATCTTATAGACCCACTTGCAGCCAATGGCAGATTTACCAGGAGGTAGCTGAACTAAATCCCAAGTGTGAGTTTTTGATAGAGCCTATAATTCTTCAACCATCGCTTGCTGCCAAAGAGGATTAGTACTGGCTTCGCGATAGGTTTGAGGTTCATATAAGGAAGCAATGGTAGAGTAAACAACAAAATCTTGAAAATGAGAAGGTAGTTTACTTACTCGGGAAGAACGACGCACAGGTGAAGGCTCGAAAGAAGACTCAAAATCTGAAGACATGGAAGGAGACTCAGAGGGAGACTCTGGATCCATAGATGGGAAAGATACGTCAGAATTAGCCGGTGGAACACCTGTTGAACTTGTGTCAGGATCAGGAGGGAAAGGATCTGTAGGGGAAAGCTGCATAGGGATGCTAGTATTCACATTGTTTGACAGTAATTCAATAGAAGGATCAGTAAAGAAAGATTGGGAAGAATCACGTAGCTGAAAGGAGGAAAGAGAAGAAAACATCTTATGTTCCCAAAAAAGGACATGACGAGAAACACATAAACGTTGGGAGACGAGGTCCCACCACCGATACCCTTTATGTTCAATTCCATAACCCAAGAAACAACAGAGACGCGCACGAGGTTCCAACTTGGTCCGTTCATTAGGCTGCAAAAGGACAAAACAAGCACAACCAAAGACTCGGAGAGATTCATAGGTAGGCAGTTTACCATAAAGTCGCTCAAAGGGAGACATATTATTGATGACTTTGGATGGAACACGATTGATGGTGAATATGGCTGTAAGAGCAGTTTCTCCCCAAAAACGTTCAGGACAAGAAGAAGAGATAAGAAGGCCTCGGATTGTGTCGAGAATATGGCGATGTTTCCGTTCGGCTCGTCCATTTTGTTGGGAGGTACTAGGACAAAAACGTTGAATAACAGTTCCATTGTGGGAGAGAAGCTGCAAGAATTTAGAATCCTTGTATTCCATGGCATTATCAGTACGAAATAATTTGATTTTCTGAGAAAATTGAGTTTGGATCATAGTAGCAAATTGAGAATAAATATCAAACAGTTCAGAACGATTTTTCATAAGATAAAGCCATGTATAACGCGAGTAATCATCCACAAATATCACAAAGTATCGTGATCCACCCATAGTATCAATAGGAGAAGAGCCCCAAATATCAGAATGAATTAAATCAAATGGTGCAGAAGTAACAGAATCACTTTTATTAAAAGGTAAAGCATGGTGTTTTGCAAGCTGGCACGTAACACAAGATATGTCAACATCCTTAACAAAACCTAAGATACCACTAGAAATTAAAGGACTCAATTTAGAGAAAGAAACATGACCAAGTCGGGAATGCCAGAGTTCAGAGGAAACTGATACAGCACAATGATTATGAGAGAAATGAGGTAGTTTCAAGGAAACAAGTTCAAACAAGCGTCCAACTTTACGGCCTGTCCCAAGTATCTGACCCGTCGTTGGATCCTGCACACGACAACCAGTGGAAGAAAAGTGTAAGTCAAGACCAAGATCACATAATTGACCCACAGAAATAAGGTTCAAGGAAAGATTTGGAACCAAAAAAGTATCTGATAGAGTCAAATTTGAGGTAGAGATATGACCTGTGTGGCTAACATGCATTTGAGAATTATCAGCAGTATGAATAATAGGTACAAAAGGAGACACTTGCTTTGACGTAAAGAGTGTGTGATTAGAAGTCATATGATTACAGCAACCAGAGTCAAAGAACCAAGATGTGAAGTTACCTGGGACAACTGATAGAGCGGAAGAGGAAGTACCGGATTGAACTAGAGCTTGTTTACGGGTATCAAAATCAACTCGACTTAAAAGTACCGCAAGGTCAGTAGATGAATCCTCAGTGTCAGCAGTGATAGCAGTGGTAGCTGCGGCTCTATTAAACTTACCTTTGGGATTTGGTGGCTGAGGAATAGGACCTGATTGGGATTTGTTGAGTTCAGAATGTTGCTTGGCTTGCAGTTTACGGCATTCTGAGATGAGATGACCTGGCTTGTGACAATATCGACAAATCACTTTACGAGGTGCAGAAGGAGAGGATGTGAGTAAAACTGTATCAGTAGGTGCAGTAGTACGATGAGCTCTCATAGTGGACAAACGAGTTTCCTCGAAAAGCAATTCAGCAACAACACTTTCCAAAGAAGGCAGTGGATCTCTATGAAGTAAAGAGGCTCGCACAGACTCATAATCATTAGTAAGAGCCATTAAAAACTGCATAATTCTCATTCTATCTCTATATTGGGAGAACTTAACAGCATCAGAAGGATAGTCCCATGCAGGTTCAGCAAGAGCCAATTGATCCCATATGACATGCATTTGAGAGAGAAAGGCATTAATAGACTGACCCGGTTTTTGTTTGAGATGATAGAGGTCTCCAAGAAGCTGTTACTGATGTGCTACATCACAAACTGAGTATCGTGATGCTGACAAATCTCAGACTTCCTTTGCAGTGCCAAACCGTCCAAACTGAAGTTTGATGCTCAGGACGCATGTATTGCGAAACCATGTGAGAATTTTATGATTGATGCTCTCCCATTCTTCAAGTTGCTCAGCAAGCTTGTCAAATTTCTCTGACGTTTCTTCCTTCTCTTTTCCCTTTGTTAAGGTAGGCCTTGAAATGGCTCCACTAACATAGCGTCACAGTTTGCGCCCCATGAGAAAGCTGTACATCTCTTGAGACCACAAAAGATAATTTGTCCCATCGAGAACAGTGCTGATAGGCATAGAAACTTCAAACTTTTCCATAATAGTAGCAAATATAGTATCAAATAGTGATGAAAAAGGTAGACTTAGGTATGAAATTTGTCAAAACAAGTCTGTATAGTTAGAATTTGCAGAAACAGACACCAAAAATGGAAAGAGGACGTCGGAAAACCTTGGGAACCGGTCTGACCAGGTCAAAAATCGGCCCAGAAGTGGTTGAACCGGCTGGTCAAATCTCTGAACCGGTTCGGTCAACGGATGACGTGGCAGTCAACTGAGCTGACGTGTAGATGACGTGGCAATCCACGTGGAAGATTACGTGGCAGGACACGTGTCAGATGACGTGGCAACTCTGACCAATAATCTGTGGCCACGTGGCACGTGTTGCTGATGTGGCTGATGACGTGCCTTCTTCAACCTTCAGATTCACCGGCGCGTGGGTGAGAGTAGAACGCCGGGCAGAATGTCGGCTTGGCGCGTGACGGCGCGTGGCAAGTCCGATGAAGATGATTTTCTGAATATGAGATCCTTGTGTCCTGTAGAACAGATTTCTGCAAGTGGATGTGAAGAAATCCGAAGAGAAGAGGGACCAAGGGCTCACCAGATTGAGAAGACGGGCCGAAATACTAAAGATTGCAAAGGGACAGTAGCACTAGAATAGCTTCCGGCGACCGGCGACTGGCGACAGTGACAAGGCCGGATGAATCCACCGGAAAAATAACAATAAAAGAAAATGGATAAAACTACAGTCCCTATCTCACTGAATCGAATTTTGCTCTGATACCATGATAAAGTGTAAGAAGAGAATAATCTTATTATTGAGAATATACACATATTTATACAAAGAGACTGTCTATGAAATAGGAAAGAAATAAATGAAAATAATTACATAATCATAACCATAATAATGTCAGAATAATAGTTAGAATATTCTGGTATATTATAGTATCTAGAATATTCTAACACAGAAGAGAAAAAATTGAAAATTTTCTTCAGACCAAGAAACCTGCAGATGGTTCGGGATGCTCTCTAATGTAGCAGTTTTATCTGCTCCGACTTCATATGACCTTACAACAACTGTCTGTCTGTATACAACACCCTTTTCAATGATGATCCCCAGACGAAACGGATCCACGAGCCGCTTCTCCGTTGGTTTATTTTGTCTGCTTTTGACATCAGCAACATACGAGTCTTCTGTCAGGGATGCAGCAGAAACAAGGCTTCTTCTTGTGCTCCTCCCATTTCCCCGGAAACTTGTTGGCAGAGTCCTTGTA
This sequence comes from Carallia pectinifolia, assembly GCA_037832335.1. Taxonomy (NCBI): domain Eukaryota; kingdom Viridiplantae; phylum Streptophyta; class Magnoliopsida; order Malpighiales; family Rhizophoraceae; genus Carallia; species Carallia pectinifolia. Next base: position 37,321,367 of record CM075453.1, read on the forward strand.
ACGTTGGCCTCCAGCTGCTTGTTTGGAGTATAGGAACATGGAGTTGGATAGAGAGCTTGGTAGCAGGCGACAGCAGTCATTTTGCAGTTCCCTTTGTTTCTTTTCGCTGCCTTGGAGTAGAGAGGGCTTGAAGCAGGACGCGGCTTAACAAGCCTTTTTATAAGGTTTAATGAGAAGCAGCGGACGAGAGCAACTAACAAGGTGAATCTGATCAAAAAGGCCAGACAGAATTATTTTGTACGGTCCTGCTACCGAAAAATAAAGCGGCTGTTCATGCTGGACAAACCTCAATCTTTACAATTCACCAAGTTCTTAAATTTAGTTATTAGGACATTAATTAATCTAAGGGTCCGAGTGCAAACTCTGAGGGTCTTCACTGATCCTAAGAATTTTATTTTATTATTTTTTTAAGAAAAAAATAAAATTTAGATCTAAATAAATATTATTTTAAAATATAAAGTATATACACAAATGATATGCGTTATAGTCTACGCCCTGAGTCCCAAAATTTGCCCTTAATCCAAACCCGCATAAGATTGACATCAAAAATTTTCTAATTACCTTAAAACAAGGCCTACATGCAATGACATTATTGGTCTAAAATCATGAAAGGGGGCATGTTATGCTCTTTGAGTGCATCTTCCCATTGGATTTTCCCTCAAAGATAACAGAGACTCAACACTTAGAAGCATCGGTTCATAGAAAAATACTTGGAAAAGGAAAATCTTAAGTAACATTGCATAATACAACCAATTAAATTTGAATAAATCCTGCCGTTAATTTTTTTACCATTAGTCACAGTTGGTCTTATGTATCCGTATTCATAGGTAGTGTTTGAGATATTTAAATTTTTATGTTAACTTCGTTTGGTAATTTGGCTCTTCAACATATGTAAAACTTTTTAAAAAAATTTGTTGTGTAGCAGGATTGTAAGTTTGGAACTCGTTGTGTAGCAGTGACAGGAAAGATTTCAGGTTGAATTGCAAGGGCTGCCGTCTAATTAAACTCCACTAATTGTATATTTAGTCCATCCAAAGATTATACAAGACAAACTCAAAACATCTTCGTCAATAGCAAAAAAAAAAAAAAGAACGTTCATACAGATGACACCAAATATCTAGATTCTATTTTTTCGGCCTATGATGTACACCAAAAATAGCTAGAAATCAATTACATTTTATCACTAAATTGAATTCAGTTCAAGAGAGGGTGGTTGGATGCGCAATTTTTTGAGGAATTTGTTAACCAACCACATGAGGCATGGTTTACAAATTAAAAACTCTCCTAAAGTCGAAATATTTTATCATTGTAATCATCAATTACCAATTCAGCTTACTGTTGACAACTATTATTCTCTTCAGACATCCAAATCCTTCCTGCTGCGTTGGGAAGGCGGCAATTTGGCATTTATAAATGGTACAAGTTGCAGGATGAGATGAAACTAATGTTCTCTGCTCAAGCAACGTTACATTCTAATTATTTAATTCAAGTCTATTTTTAAAAATTGAGGCTTTAAATTTAAATTTATTCCAAATTAATGCGGGTTTAAACTTATTACCATTCAAATTTTTGGGTTCATTTCTGTTCTCTATTCTAGGATAAATTTATGGGAATTCAATGATGTTAATGAAAGCAGGTGCTTACAATCAAATGGCTCTTCTGTATCACTACCAACCATCATGATTATTTGCCTTTCGTTTATAACTAAGTGGAGTTCTTTTAATTATTCACGTAGTAAATGATGGACAAATTAATCTCTATTGAAAATTTTGAAAATTGGCCTCCACTGGAACCCAAAAGGTTAGAAAAGAAAACTAGTCTGAAAATGGGAATAGGTTCAAAAGGAGGAAATTTGTGAAGAAGATTAATATTGTCTTCTCACATCGTGCTACTCAACTGATGCAAAAGCTGCAATGCTTTTAACCATGTTTGCCTAAACCCGTTCAAATCAACCTTTACAATTTGACCGTCCAAGTATACTAACTTGAATGCAGTCCAACCATGTTTTTGAATCACCATGGGGTCCTGAACAACATGGTCAGCTGGATATTACTTTATCAAGCTGCTCTCTTGTAGATCCATCTTATATTCCAAGTAACTTAAATTCATGTCTTTTAGGGGCTCTTCAAAGAACACTTTTGAGACACATTCTGCGGCTCTAAAATTCTTTTAACAAGCTTTATTGACCATTCCTTCACATCATTCATTGCTGCTATGTCATCCTTCCGTGTGTATGGCCTGATGGTCCAGGCGGTGGTTTCTGCTGCTCTAAAATTTTTTTAAAAAGCTTTATTCCCCACTCCTTCACATCATTCCTTGCTGCTATGTCATCCTTCCGTGTATATGGTCTGATGATCCAGGAGGTGGTTTCTGCTGCCAGGATATCAATTTCGGACATGACAACAAAAACAGTGGAGGAAATTTTATCAACCCTGATGTCCCCTTTGACATCACAAAAAATTGATCTTTCCGTGCTATTGCAAATGGAAGCAAGTTTATTTTCTATTGCAACTTCTGCATCTTCAAAAATTAAACATTCAACATGCATTACCCAGAAGGAATATCATACAGAGCTTACATCCACAATTTACTGGTCAAGTCATTTGAGGCTTACCCCTCGCTATTCGCTTAGAGCTGCTTGAACATTAAACTGTACCAGATTCTTCACCGTGACTTCTGCATACACAAAAATTAAACAAGAAATGAATTCAAGTCAGCATTAATCCATATCTGTGAATTAGGTACATTTGTTAAGTGTTATCTGATTGACTGTTAAATGTTGATAAGAACTTGTCCTCTGCTGTTCTGCGCGTCTCATTGACTATAATAGCCTAATCATCTCTCGATGAAATTTCTGCACCAAAAATCAACATTAAGAATTTAATATCGCAAATCAACTGACTGGCCTTTTTAAAAATGGAGAATGAATTATTTAAAGGATTGATCAAATTGATTTGAGGCAGTCTGCCATATATGTTGGACACAGTTCTAGGCGAACATTATCCATACTTACCCTTTCCAGTTAACAAAGGCCCATCACCATCATCAACAATATTCAATTCTTGGGCGCTCACTCGAGTTGACAACTGCAAATTCACTGCAATAATGAATAGGAGTTTTAGATAAATAACAACAAGTAGCTAGTAGACTAGTATTTGCAAGCTTCATGTAAAATTGTATCGCATCATACAAACCAGCTAAAGCAGCTGGGACACTAAGTATGCATCATGCACCCACAAACTTTGGTATGCTTTTGAACATGCACACACATCTTAACAACAGGAGCGTGAAATTCATATGTTGCTGAGGACTTCCAAACTGGTAGAGGACCGATATAAGGCTCAAAGAACAATGCCAGGGAAAAAAAAAAAGCAACCATGGCCCCATAACCCAACTTCTTCTGCTCAGTCTTGCTTAAGACTCTGGCAAGCAATGTACCATACATCATTTTCATTCAATTACGCTAGACCCTTTAAGTCGAAAGTACTAAATTTCAAAACAATTCTGCAAATGGACACTGACGCTATTTTGCATCACAAGAGAATAAGGGCCTGAGGCATCTTGTATATATTTTCTGCAACTATATTGCCCTCCACGTAAAAGAGAAGAAGGAAGGTGAGTCAAGCGCGTACATTGACCAGACGAAATCAATTAAAAAAAGTAAGAAATACACGAAAATATTTATTGTATTTTCCTCTCTAAAAAAATACGCATAATTCGATTCCTAGGGTTCTTATTTCAGAAAGAAAGGGATAATTAGATTTTTCTGTTTAGGCTGTCGATGTTTTGGTTACCTGCTTCTCCTTGCATTTGGCTGAAAAAGGTTCGGGAGGCAAGGCGTCGGCGGAGGCGGCGGCGAATTGGGAGCGGCGGATGAATCAGGCGCCACCATCACTGTCTTTATCAATGAAGTCCTCGTCGGTGACGCGAGTCAAGATGATGTCGTCGGCTTGAGCGCCGCACTCTTGACAGTAAAAGAAGCCGTCGGATTCACGGAGGCCGACGTGGCCGCACCTTCTCCATGCCAATTCCTTGTCTCTTCTCCTTCATCTTCTACTTCCATTCGATTTATTGGCGTCTTTCTTTCGTCGGCCGCTGTGGGGAGCTTTTGTTGAGGTGTTTTAGCGGCAGCGGTGTTGAAGCTTCAATTGCCTTCCCAATATTGGGTATTATTGTAATTGGAAGAAGGGATTATTTTTGGAATAAAGATAAAGTAAAATACTTTCTACTGCCACTGTAAAAATAAACACGTACAGTTTAAAAAAAAAGAAGATTTTTCTGATTAGAAAAAATTTTTTATTTTTATTTCAGAAAGAGAAATATGAGACCAATTTTGTTTTTTTAGAAAAGAAAATACAGTAAATTTGTGTATTTTATTTTTTTATTAATTTTTATTTTTTTAATCTTTGACTACCGGTATCTTGAGCTCCAAAATTATTGAGTTTCGACTAATTTGGGTCGAGTTGGGTAAATTTATTAGGAGGGCAAAACTCTCTCAGCGTTTATCTGTTTTATTTACAAGACTCAAATTTGAAATTTTATTTAAAGAGAATCAAATTTTTTACCATACAAACCCACAAGCGTTGATTTATTAATTTATGAAAGGATTCAATTAAAAAAAATATAAAACGGAACAAAAAAATTAAAATATTTAAAACTCAACCATAAATGAAATTACTGTAGAAGTTGTCCATACATTCAATTTGGTGATGAGTTTATTTTGTTCTAGAAATCCCGTTTGTTCTTTTTGTTGTTTTGTTCCGAGACAAGATAGACTTACTATAGAAGTCCGACTCAAAATAAAAGAAGTTACAATTCATTTTAGAAAAAAAAAATCGAATTCTAGCCTTCTATTCTATATGATTTTTGCCTTTTTTTTTTTTTTTTTTAATACTAGTTGCAGACCTGTTGCCGGTTCACAACAAGCATGTTCGAAGGAGCTCCATCAGCCGATAAACATCACAAATATTAGGAAGAGGAAAAAAAAACATAAACTCAACGTTTAAAAGGTGAGAATTTTGTACAAATGTCACTTCGAGACTTCCTTGGAACTAGACAATATTGGTGACATATCAAAACGTGTCAAGATTTGAATTATAATTATTAAAATTAAAATTAAGAGTCTAACTGTTTTTTTTACCATAGTATGTCGGTACCTCACCAAAGCTTGCAAAATCAAATGAAATTGGGGAAACAACTCTGGCTTACTGATGCAGAAGCTCAAGAGCTGCAAGTAAAGTGGCTCTAAATCTACGAACATTAAGTTTGACATTTTGCTTCTCCAAGTATATAACCTTAACTGCATCCCATCCACGCTCATGGACTGATAATGGGTTTATGAGAATTTCATCATCAGGAGGGTATAGCCTAGCCAAAGTGCTCTCTTTTATCCTAATCTTGTACTCCAGGTACCTCAAGTTCATGTCTTTGGCAGGCCCTTCAAAGTCATCTCTAGCCAGCCCTTCAATTTCCCCTAATGGAAGTATTTGGATTACGACTGCGTTATCTGGAAGGAACACCATGTTAGTTAGTCCAGCTCCATGGACTCCCATCAACACATCACAGGAATTCACAAGCTGTGCAAATCTTGATAAATCCGTGGACGAATTTGCCTGTGCTATAACAACATCATAGCCCACGCTTTTAGCCGTTTTACTGATGCTCTTTTCATTCGTGAAAACTCGGGAATTTCTCCTTGATATGATCATTAGCCTTGGTCTTCTGTTTTTCTTATCTTTCATCTTGATTGCGTTAGTTCTCTTCAATGAATAAGTTTCTATCAGCATGTTCCTGAAATCTCTCATGGAGAGTCCATCCGGGGACATGGAAGGTTCAATGCTGAGTTCTTTGTGACTTTTAAGGCCAACAATTATGCTCGGGTAGCAATGGGTTCTAGCTTCTTTGTCAATGTTGATGATCTCAAATCTAGACAATTTTTTTAGTGCTTCTCTGAACTTGCTGATCCACCAAGGCCTATAATCTGTTGCAAGCAACTGAACTTGTCCATTAAACGGGTGAGAAGATATGTAGAGCGGAATTACCAAGTCTGTGAAGTCATGAAAATAATTTCCTGAAAATCCTCCAAGTGAGAAAACGATGGCTGGAACGCTGTGATTAACAGAACAATTAGGCACATTCATGTAATTACTTGTCACAGAAACCACTGACCAATTCCTGACCAATTCCATAGCTGCTGCATTTTCTTTCCTCGCATAAGGCCTTATGATCCACGAACTCTGACCTGCCAAATTCCCCACTTGCAATGAGGAAACAAAGACAGTAGAGGAATTCCCCTGCACCCTCACGTCCCCACTGATCTCACAAAAATCTGATCTTGGTTCCAAGACATTGCATATTGGCTTGCCAATCACTTTTTGATTCTCTGCAACTTCATGATCATTTACCTGATCAGGCATTGCACTGGAAAGCTCAATTGACTTTGATATGGTCTTCTCCATACCTAAAATTGCCCTGTAAGGCTTATGTCCTTCAACACTGACATTTCAAGACAAACATTCAAAGGAAAAATTGTACTACCACATCTGAAAAGGTTGTTCTGTATAATATAACAGTCTAGATACAGGATATTTCACTATAGCTAAAAACAATGAGTAGACTCAAATATGCATTGATCGCAGAAAAGGAAGTTACGTACTTGTTGATAAATGATGCAGATGCGGCTTGAGCACAACCCAGTTGCTTAATGCTATAATTAAACTCCCAATGACTGCTCCATAACGAAAACTCTTGTGCTTGTAGCTGCCACAGCATCCAGAAAACTCAATACCATGAATCATCCTTATTCACTAGCCAATACCCAGAAAAAATAATCAAATCCCAAAAATTATGCAGAATGAAATCTTCTTTCATGTATTTTATTTGACACGTTAAACGTGAAGAAACCAATGTGGCCTATTCAATTAAGAAAACCGTTTGCTTAGGCATGACGTACTGATCATGTCTGAAAAGACAAAGCAACGAAGTTGTTTTACAGCATCATTCTTTAACTTTTTCTTTTTTGCTTTTGTGTGTAGCAAAACCTGATGCTTGAGAGCCTTGAACTGCCGGCTATGCAATTGGACATTGTAAGTAACGATCCTATTCCTATTCATTCCAGAATTTAGCATCAAGTAAAATGAGATGGTTAATAAACAAAACCATGCATGTTCTTACACTTGGCATTGTGTCCTACAGACCAGGATAAACAGCAATTTGGTCCTGAATCTTTTGGCTTTTGGAGAATACGTCTTTAATCGCTCATATTTTGTTACGTTTTTTACATGTATTTGTATAATCTGTTCAAAAAGTACCGAATTAGGACGAAATTAATTCTAAGTTATAGAATTCAGATAAATTAACAAAATGTTTAGTAATACATTAAAAAAAATTCCAAACTAATTAACACTAAATTATTGTTTATCCCATCCTCTGTCATGTCTCTGATCAGGAGCTTTCTAGATTGTGCTAGAGCTGGTGAATGGTAAAAATTTGACGTTTGGGCACCTAGATATGTAATAAAAAAATCTTAAATATTGATGATGTGCAGGACCTTTGTAGCGGCACCAACTTTCAATCACCTGACGCCACTCGATATTCCAAGCAAGTCGTGGATTTCACGATAAACTTCCCCCTAACTTAATTGAGCTACGACTCAGTGGTTATTTTTAATATATTTTTGGTGCATGCTATTTATACTCACATAGAACATGAGTATAATAAACTCATTTAAAAATAAATGAGCAACCGGTTCTAAAAGTTAGCAGTGAGAAAAAAAAATTGTGTCCCAAAAATATTGAAAACTGGTAAGAAATAAAAGAAAAAAAGAAAAAGAGAATCGTTGTATACGTTCTCCTCTTCAATCCAGATATGTGGAACCCCTCAAATCCTAATCCCTCCAAATTGCCATCCTCTAAATAAGCGACAGTGTGCTGGATATTTGTTGTCTTGTTTTCTATATATTAGCTCGGCAGCAATATCACCTTCCAAATTTTGAAAATTATGCACAAGCCGCCGCCGCACAAAGCAATTTACACGGTATTTTTGTTTTTAATTTTTGGTTTGTTTTTCCAACTTATTATTAATATAATTTATAGTATTTAAATAAACAAAATTTATATGGATAATGATTTTCAACACGAAAAATTCCACATGAAAGCGTCACAATTTTGCAGTTGTGGAGACTTTGGTTCATTTCTTTTTTTTTTTTTTAAAAGCCACGTTTAGAATATGGGTTTTTAAAAAAAGATACAACAAGAGAAAAAAAAAACTACCTTAAGATTTATATATTCTAGAATAATGGCTACATCAAATTTTTAAAATTTATTTCTTTTATTTTTAAATTTATTTCCACCCATTAATTTACAAAATCAAATGATTTCAAATTGCACATCCGATGAATATATTTTAGAATTATTTTTTCTGAAAATCACAATATAATGACAATAATATAATTTCAGTAGTTAGATAGTCAAAACTAAAAATTGTCTAATTTTATTTAAATTTTGAGTATTTACACATAATTATAAAAATTTGAGTAATTAATGTATAAAATTAAAAATTTTTGTAAAAGTACTAAAAATATTAATCTACTTGTACTTAGATTTCAAGTAATAATACATAATTTTAAAATTTTAGTAGTTGGAACTTAAACTAAAAATTTGAGTAAATGTACTAAAAATTTGAGCATACTTTAACTCAAAATTTGAGTATTTATACATAATTTTAAAAATTTAAGTTGTTGGTCTATAAAACTAAAAATCTGAGTAGAAGTACTAAAATTTTGAGTTTATTTCTACTCAAATTTTGAGTATTTATACATAATTTTAAAAATTTGAGTAGTTAAGTACTCAAAATTAAAAATTTTAGTAAAAGTACTAAAAATTTGAGTATACTACTACTCAAAATTTAGGTATTTGCACTTAATTTAAAAATTTTGAATAGTTAAGTTCTCGAAAATAAAAATTTAAGTAGATGTACTAAAAATTTGAGTATACTAGTACTCAAATTTTAAGTATTTGTATATAATTTTAAAAATTTGAGTAGTTAAGTTTCTAAAACTAAAAATTTGAGTAGAAATACTCAAATTTTAATTATGTGTACATAATTTTAAAAATTAGAGGAATTAGTGCTGAAAATTGAAAATTTGAGTAGAAGTATTAAAAATTTAAATAGTATTAATAATTTTTTTAAAATCTTATAATTTAATTTTTTTATTTTATATCTAAAGGAAATCTTACATGCATTTTTATATTATATAATGAAAATATTAATATAAAAAAATATTTTAAACTCATTTACAACACACAATAAATTTCAGTGAAAAAATTGCATTAGCAACGTAATTTCCTTTCCTCGAAAGAAAAAAAGGTTTTGTTGTAGTTCCCAAAAAAAAATTTGTTGCACAGTATTGAAGGACGGCAACGAAATCCTAAAAAAGAAAAATTCAAAGATAAAAGTTGAGTGCGCGTAGTCACGCTCACGACAAAAAAGGGAGGAACTTAAAGAAAAAAAAAAACAGAGGTGGACAACCTTAACAACCGGTTGCCCATTATAACTTTTTAGTATTGAGTTATTTTTACTCACCTAATAAGGTGAGTTTAAATAGATTTTGCCTATATTTTTAATGTGTTTGTATTGGGATAAATATTATTGGAAGTTTAAATTTTTATGTGTTTTTTATTTGAGGTCTAAACTTTTTAAAATTTATATATAAGGCTTAAACGTTTACTTTTTATTATATTTGAGTCCTTTTATAGACAAACCGTTAACTTTTTAGTTTGATTAATAGAATTTATTTGAATGTTTAATACCTGATTCGAGTTTGGCAGAGATGACTCAAATGGGAGGCCCAAAACCTCCTCTTTTCTCTATTTAATTATTTTGTTGAACAAAAAAATTAACGGTTTAATTATAAAATTTAAATAAAATAAAAAAATAAAAATTTAGACCTTAACTAAATATTTTAAAAAATTTAGACCTTCAATAATACTTATAGGGTGTTTGTATAGTATTAAGTTTTCTTGTTATATTAAAATTAAATTAAATTACAAATAACGGTCAGGTAATAATTGCGCGGGAATTGACGGTATAAAAGTCGGAGAAGAAAGATCGCAAAAGCCACCAACCGTTGCGTTTGCTCTTCTAAGAAACGCCAAAAGCCACCGCCAAAATTTGATTTTCTGTTAAATTTCCGTACAAAAATTTGCCTTTTTTCTTCGACCTTGCTTGCCCTCGAGCTTCATCGTCGTCCAAAGTGGTAGAAAAACGATGTCGTATCGGAATCTCCTCTCCTCTCCTCCCTCCTCCGCCGCACATCTCTCCGTGGCTCCGCCATGTCCACGCCCTCCCTTCACTATGACGCCGCCCACTTCTCTGCCTCTTCCTCGTCCTTCTCCTCCACGGACGCAACACGGGGGCTAAAAAAAGGAGCTCCCATTGTCATCGGCAAGCCCGTCGATGAATTCACAGGAAAAGGCGCGGTGGGTCGCATCAGCCAGGTGATCAGCGCCGTCGTGGACGTGCGGTTCGACGAGGGACTCCCGCCGATGCCGACGGCGCTTGAGGTGATGGATCATTCTATCAGGTTGGTGCTGGAAGTGGCGCAGCACTTGGGTGAAAACAGGGTTGGGACTATTGCTATGGACGCCGCTGAAGGGCTTGTCAGAGGACAGAGGGTTTTGAACACTGGCGCTCCTATCACTGTATCCTTAAGCCCTCTCACTTTCTTTAATTGTATGAAAATTTTCGTTAGGGAAACAAGAAAAATGGATACAATTTGGATAAGGTTCAACTTATTCAATTTTTATTATCAACGAACAAGTATTAGTTCGGTTATTAAACAGACTGGCCCCAAGTAAATTTGTTAGTTAATATGTACAGATTTAAAATTTAGAGAAGACACTTATTGAGAGGAAAGAAAACGCTTAGTATCATAATCCCAAAGTGGTTGTCCCTGCTTCGTCACCATTTATGTACCAAAAAAAATAATGCACGAAAAAATATGAAAATTATAATTAACGGTTATGATTGTAATTTATGGACTTATATCCTTGCATCTATTTCTCGTATCTGGGTAACAATTTTGTTAATTTTGCATCTAAATGCTACCTTTGAGATTTCATTCTGTTATGTGTATCATTTCGTTCTTAAAAATGTGTTATAATTTCTCTGTTTCTTGTATTTCTATTTGTTTTTTTTATAAATCATTTATTCTGTTTATTTTATAGGTACCTGTTGGTAGGGCCACACGTGGTCGGATCATGAATGTTATCGGAGAGCCCATTGATGAGAGGGGTGAAATAAGTAAGACGCCATGAAGTAATTTTTATATGAACGAGGGAGCAAAATCTTCTTAAATTGATGTTTGCTTTTTATTTTGATCAGAAACGGAACACCATTTGTCCATTTATGGGGACGCTCCGGCATTTGTTGACCAGGCAACTGAACAACAGATTCTTGTTACAGTAATCAAGGTACTTGGACTGTACATTTATCTTGAAAAGCTTTATGTTTTGTGGACTTTGTAGATGATTCATTTATACAGTTTGGAAATTGCTTTTTTTTTTTTATTTCATTCTTCTCAGGTTGTTGATCTCCTTGCACCTTACCAAAGGGGTGGGAAAATTGGACTTTTTGGTGGTGCAGGTGTAGAGAAGACAGTGCTGATTATGGAACTGATTAATAATGTTGCCAAGGCTCATGGTTGTTTATGCTCAACGCATTTGTATTTTATAAATTTTGAAATTCATATATCTGTATTTTGCCGAAGAGCTTCACTATGCCATTGTTCAGGTAGCTTCTCGGTGTTTGCTGGCGTGGAAGAGCGTACTCGAGAGGGTAATGACTTGTACAGGGAAATGATCGAAAGTGGTGTTATTAAGCTCGGAGAAAAACAGTTTGATCTGCAGCACTTACTTCTTGCCTAGCTAAAAAAGTGCAACAAAGTACTATTAACTTCATGGGCATATTTTTCCTGTATTTCAGAGTGACAGTAAATGTGCACTTGTGTATGGTCAAATGAATGAACCTCCAGGTGCCTGTGCTCATGTTGGCCTTTACTGGACTGACCGTGGCTCAGCATTGCAGAGGTTCTGAGGGCCAAGACGTGCTTCTCTTCATTGACAACATTTTCCGCTTTACCCAAGTCAGCATGGTCTACCTTTTTTTTTCTTTTTTGTCCCTTCCATAATGTGGGAGTCTCATGCACTAGTAACGCTCTTTATTGCCACGTTGATCTTGTGAGTGAATCACATTAATCTTTGCTTCGAGTTTTTTCAGGTCAATCCAGAAGTGTCTACTTTGCCTGGACGTATCTCGTCTGCAGTCGGCTACCAACCTACCTTGTCGACAGATCTGGGATCCCTTCTGAAGAGTATAACTACTACCAAGAAAGGTTCCATAACATCAGTGCAGGCTATTTATGTTCCTGCTGATGACTTGACAGACCCAGCTCCTGCAACTACTTTTGCCCATATTGATGCCGCAACAGTGTTGTCTCGTCAGATAAGTTTCCTGTCAGGTTTCACATTTTTTGCGAGAGCTAATTTCTATTTTCTGCTGGACTTAGAGCATTAGAATCTTCATGAGCAGATTTTTGAGCTTGGAATTTATCCTGCTGTTGATCCCTTGGATTCTACTTCCCGCATGCTTTCTCCTCATATGTTGGGCGAAGAACACTATAATACTGCTCGTGGTGTTCAGAAAGTTCTACAGAACTACAAGAATCTGCAAGGTATTATTGCCATTTTGGGAATGGATGAGCTTAGTGAAGATGATAAGTTGACTGTTGCTCGTGCTCGTAAGATACAGAGGCTCATGAGCCAACCTTTCCACGTCGCAGAAGTATTTACCGACACTCCTGGAAAATACGTTGACTTGAAAGAGACCATTGCTCGCTTCAAGGTGACTAAAATTTCACATTTTTTCTTCCTACATTTTTAACCAGCATGCATTTATTTGGCTAGAGTTTGGCACTAGGCTAGGCATATTGACAATTGAATCTGAACCCCAACTAAACTTTGTTGAGTAATTGATCTGTTGATTTCTCATTATGCCAATTGGGTAAATTCTAAGGCACTATAGGTGAATCTTGTCACAGATCTTGATAGGGATGATTTGAAAGGGATCCATCTTGTGCAAATCAATTTTTGCTAACTTCAAGCTCAAATGGCTGGAGTGGCGTAGCAATTAGCAACCTCGCCTGTACATCCACCTCTTTTTTTTTACTTTTGCCCTTAAAGATCTTTCACCCAAAAAAAATTAAAAGGAAAAATGGAGTCTTTGGCTCATTGTTTTCCCAATTCAGCTATTCATTGCCTTACATTTGGGCCATTTTCTACTGCTTTTTCCCCTGGCTGCATCAACTAATGCTTATGCTTTCTGCTATGGTGGTTGGTTTTGACAGGGCATCTTGGATGGGAAGCATGATGACTTTCCTGAGCAGTTATTCTATATGGTTGGTGGAATTGAAGAAGTTGTTGCCAAGGCAGAGAAGATTGCTGAGAAATCTGCTGCTTACTTACATGACTTTTGTTGCGCCGGGGTTTCAAACGAGTTCATGCCGTAGATGACGGGCAGTCATTCCACGTTGTAAAAATGAATGTGTATGATCTTCTTTTTCCTTTTTTTTTTTTTTCAAGGGGTGTGGGGCCGCCGGCCGGGCGGCTGGGGTGGGTGTGAACAATCAAAGGCGGTGACTTTCTTGCACAGTTATCTTGTGGGGGGCATGACATGGTGTTTCAGAGTTTCTCCTTGTATCTGGTGTGATGATAAAGGTATCTTATTAGTCTGTTTTCATGGTCAGAAGTTTCTTGGACAACCAAACGAAATACAAACTTGCTCTAAAATATTCTGATCGCACATAAGAAAAAGGAAATTGTTTTCATATGGTACACCACAGTACAAGTTAACAAGAAGAGGACTTAATTAGTAATTCCGCTTGAGAAGGACAAACAATCCCATTGCAGTGTCATCATTACCTCTAATTGAGGTATGGCCTGCAGTTTTCTTGGCATATCTCTGGAATAATTGTTCAATAATTTCACTCCCAAAGTGTTTTCTGATAATGCTCTCAAGGCCAGCTCTTAGCTCTCCTGCAGTAGGCAACGTGACGGTGAACTTTTGAGGTAGTAGAACCAATCTTGCAATGCTGAAGCACCCATGATTCTGTACTAGAGCCGTTAATTCCTCTATGGAAGGGCTATAGATAGGTAAGTTAAAGGAGTCAATCTTATCTCTGCTCAGCATTCCCTGCAAGGATTAACGTGCTAATTATTAATGAACTCAGTCAAACTCAATTTCACAAGCATGTCTACGATGAGCATGGTTTGTAGTTAAGCAATAATGTTGGAGGAATTGCAGAAGCCAACACATCAATAAAAGGAATCGCAGTGCACGAGATTCTCACACTGTAGGGTTTTAAGAAAGGTCTAAAGAGATTGTTTTGGAGTCCCAAACCTTTGACCCTCAGCTTATAATGGAGTAATTTTAATGCTACTAAGATTCGCCATTTTAGCCAAGACAAAAATATAGAACAATCAACAAACATGCAAAATTTAAAATGAATCACCCTGTTTCTGCATCCATGAAAACGTATGCTAATAAACCAGGTGCTGCTTTTGCATACCTCATTAGCCATATCTAGAAGACAAGACTCCAATGGATCAAAGACTGGACCAAGTGAGACCTGCGATGGAAGTGTTCCATTTGGTCGTCCCGGGATGAGAAGTGTCATTAACCCTCCAGGAGCAACCTCTTCTGCTCGAGCAGCAAGAAATGACTCTATGTCCTTTGCATACTGCAAAGAATAGGCTTGACCAACTTCGTCCGGTGCATTTGTATAGTAAATTCTGCCCCTATTACAAGCAGGTGAATTCAAGTCGCCAAGCTCTTGGGGCATCTTGGAAAGCCATTGTAGTGCAAAAGCCGAGTAAACAAAGTTAATAGAGGCTTTTGGAAACAATCTCCGGTGGAAAGATCCCGGAACGCCAGCAACAAAGTAGTTCCGATTTGGAGGAAGATTGGCAAAGAGAATGTTAAAGTCATTTGAAGCATGGTCACTGAAGAATACTTGAAACTCAGGAAGAGTGGAGTAGCCATTAAGTTTTAATTTCTGGGTAATTCCTTCCATTATGTTATCCACAGCAATAAATGTATTGGGTCCTGTTGAACACCCGAGATCGGCAATTGTGAACAGGTTTGAAGTAGCATGGGCCATGTCGAGATATTCTGTGATCAATTAGCTTAGTCATGATATGAAATGAGGTATGGAACACCTCATGGTTGTATTGACTTTGTAAACAAGTAATCATGATGGTAGACATTAGTGATTACTTGTGTCCTATTTTATTGTACTTAGAGCATGGCAGCATGTACTAGTGTATGGCCTCATGTGCTATGTACTTTGATCTTGTAAGATTTGCAAGCTTTTACATTTTTAAGCAATACAATCTGAAATGTGAGTGTTTTTATGCCCAACAATTCGATCCATCTACACTCTTCTTTGCTTCTCTCTTCTTTATTCACTTTGTTCAAAAGCTTCATCAGCTATTAAAAGTCTCCGTACTGCTGTTTCTGTTAAAATGCTTGCCGTTTTTATTTATTAACAGCCTTCACTTAATTATTTTCCTAACGATGGAATGAACACTTTGATTAAGTATTATGTAAATATTTACATTTTAACAATCACAGTAGAGAGAGAATTAGACTTCTATTTATAAACTTTAAAGGTTGTCTCTTGTTAAGACTTATCAACGAGTCATGTCACTTAACCTATAAAAATTTTATTTAAGAACCATATTTCTTCATTAAGCACATAAAATTTAAGTATTCAAATTACTTTTAATTTTATCAAATAAATTAATATTAGATAAAACTCACATAAATTTAATATGGGCTTCTTTATGATCATAACTTTATGCAATAACATCAAAATCCATATACATGCAGAAGTAACAGAACAGAAGTCGTTGATATTATGGGCATTCACAATTTTTTTCTAAACCAAAAGTTTGCTAACATATAACTGTTAGGCCAGACCGTTACACTGCCTTTATTTTATAAACGAATTCTGCTTGGGATTGATGTCGACTGGACACGACCCTTGAGAAAATTAACCCCAAGCCATGCAATGGTCCTTCGTCAAAGTTGGGAATTTTGGACACCTTAACTAATTTTTCTCTGTTCAAGAAAAACAGCCGTAGAAGAATACAAGAACTAAAATAGCGTTATTTGATGGAAGAGCGTGGGTACGGATTTAGAAAATCAGTTTGATTTGTCATTTGAATAACGTGAGAAATGTAACGAATCGTTAATTTTGTAACTATATTAATATTTTTTATAATAAAAAAATGATAAGATGTAATTTTTTTTAATTTCACATTTTAACAATATAATCCTAAAAAATTACTAGTTCATTGCAATTCAATACATCTTAGAACAAAAAGAGGAACAGAAAAGTCTGGGATCCCTAGTTGCTCGCTTAATGGAAAAATATTCTTTGGCCCACACAACAGTACACAAACCTTGGCTTGAAAGAACGTCCGTTGAAAGCGACATAAAAAGCCCCACCGCCCTTTAAAAGAGAAGAAAAAAGCTCAGTCCAAAGTTTTCGTGTTTGACAAAATGTTTAAAAAGTAACAAATTTTAAATTTTAAGTAAAATTGTTTAAAGCTAAAAAGAGAAATTGCAATTCCTCAAGGTAAGGCACTGTCTTTTTTTTTTTTTTTTAATCATAATAAAAGCCCATTTTCATCAACGGAGATCAATAATTCATCGGCTAATATTCCTCTATCTTCTTTTTTTTCTTTTTTTTGAGAAATCCTATTCCTCTATCTTCATGTGTGCCACTTTTATGGAATTACAATTCCTTAAGCTATTAAATTTTATGGTTACCGAGCATGACTGGGTAATTAATTCCTTTGTCATGGGTGTCAACCTTAAAATTTCATCCGGCAAAATCCATTTATTTTCAAAACATAATAGATTAACATGAAGGAAAACTACTAATTAATTATCTTTAAAAGACATGAGTTCCTTAACCGTAGTTACAGGTGCTTAATCCATTTATTAATTAATCACCATACTAAGATTAAGGGGGAAAACTAATCAAAGCTTTTAGAATCAAAAGAGTAAACTTTGTATGCATAGGAAAGGATTAATCTGTTGAGCACTGAGAAGCACAGAAACATGATTATATATATATAGCTGTGTGTGTTAGTGTTTTCACATAACAGTAAAAGAAAAGCTAAGCACCTGCTTATTGGAATTCCTAGCGTAGCTATTAGCTCCATCACCGCCAGTCATGGGATATGATTCCTCCATCGCTCTCTCTCTTTCCCCTTCCTCTTTGTCTTGTAGATGCTAGATGGGAAGAGAAGAGCAGTTTAAATGCTCTTAAAAAACAAAGGAAAAGGCACACGCTCCAACAAGAGAGCCCGGGTGCAGACTGCAATAGCAGATTGTTATGATAAACAAATAATAAATTAATTTAACGATTCAGATTTTGTATAATTACGTAAATAATTGCTTTTACGAGATTGAGATTTTAGCATGAATATGTAAATAATTAATTTAATGGTTAATATTTTTAAAATAAATTTAATATATTTTTTATAATTTTGTAATTTGTTAATTTTGTTTTATTTTAATATATACTTCATAATTTTTTCCTTAAATATATTTATGGAGTTGTGGTGCCGCCGCCGCCACGTGGCCCCTTCTAAGCGCGATGTCCATGTGACGTCCGTCGGATATGGAAGTCAAAGCCCCCACCTCACCGCCACCAATCAAGTGACCTCCTTTTACTTTTTTTCTTTGTTTACGAGGATAAACATTTAGAAAAAAAAGAAAAAGTGAAATTAAGTAGAGTTTAAAATTTTTATTTAATAATTAAAATTTTTTTTTATTATTTAAATAAATATTTAATCTTTTAAATAGTCTTTTTTTAATAATCCTTTTAATAACAGGTGTTTCATTGCTTTCGCATTAAATTTATGTATATATTTAAATAATATTAATATTATATTTCTTTTTGGTTAAAAAACATTAAAAAGAAAACCCACCCATCCACGTCCTAATAATTTTGTCCCAGACTTACAGGCGGCAGTCCCGTATGACAATTGGTAGGTTTGTGTTGAAAGTTTTTATTAACGTATACAATTTTAGCTTTTTCTCACAATAAAAAAATCAAAACTGGCAAAAAGACATATTGACGCGAGATTATTTTAGATTTATATTCATCACAAGTTTTAGGTTTAGGTTTCTCACTTTATATCAGAAACTATAATAATAGAGGGAAAAAAATAAAACAATATGCAAATTTTTTACTTCAGACAAGTGCCGTGCTTGTCGGCGCAATTCCTCACTTCTTATTTTTTCCAAAATTTTTTTTTCTGAGTGTTGACTAATACACGGTGTAATGATTTAAATATTCTATTAAAAAGGAAAATTTTCACTCTATACCTGAAGTTTGACGAAAATTTACTTAAACATTTTTTTTTTCACAAAAAAGAAATGAGATTAATTTGTGAGTCGTAAAAAATAAATCTGTAATTTTATAAATTATGACAAAATGAATTATTGAATGTAACGATTTTGTTATCGTACTTTTTTTTTTTTAATAAATTTATCTCACCGTAAAAAAATCATTACGTTTCCCGTTTGTGACCTGTCGAAATAACCTGATGCGGACAAAAATCTTAGATGATTTATATATTGGGCCAATTGGGCTTTTATCGTTTACGGCCCAATCCCAATTGGGCTTCTTCCCTATCCTGTTACCAATCTCAAACTCCTCCTCCTAGAGCCACCGGGATACTTACGGTGGAGAGATAATAGTCAAGGCGAGGAAGCGGCACAAACCGGCACGGCTAGGCGGCGGATCGGCGAGAAAGGTGGGACAAGAGTCCAAGCAAATCCCGGCTACTATCTCCGAATATTTTCCGGCGTCTATTCAGTGCTTGGAGAACTGATTCAGATAGATCGGTTGATGAAGAGTAGAATAGCGCTCGTCCCGTGAGTTGGAGGTGGCCGAAGAATACCGGAGAATGGCCAGCATAAAAATCGAAGATCGGCTTGTTGCGAATTCAGGGGTGGGCTCCATTTCAAATTCCGGGATGGCCGCGCTCCGGCGTGGTTTTGTGCTCTGACGTGGTTGTGGTCCGGCGGTTTCCAGCTTGAGTTTGGGCTAAAAATAAAACAGATAAGAAAAGGAATTAGGGATTTTGGCAAAGGCGAAGATTACAACTTTACGAGACAGTTTTTTTTTTTAATTTAATATATTTTTTTAATATAATGGTTCGAATTATTTATAATTTTTAAATAAAATAATATTTAATAATTTATATATTTTTTTAAAATTTAATATAATTTTTATAATTTAATGATTATAATCACGATGTATTATTGATATGTGAAATATATATATATATATATATTTCTGTTACGGTATGTTGTCCCCCTGGGACAGGTTACCTGGGTTAAGTTGCTGATTTTCAAAAATAGGTTATATTTATTATAAAAAAAAAATCTACTGAAACAAAATGATTACATTTTAAACATTAAGTTATGACAAAAAAAAATTTAAGACAAATTTTTTACAATTCTTGCATATATATTTGTATATTAATCTTTTATTTTCATTTAAAAGATAAATTTAAATCTCAAAATCTCTTGTTGAAAAAAATAATAAGCACACTTGTTGCCCTATTTGTTTTTTTGATAAATTCAAATATTTTATAACAAATTATCCTGATCAAAGTTAACTAAAATAAAGATATGCTATATAGCGCTTAGGTTACCCTATTTCCTTTGCAAAACAAGAAACATAGGGCCAACAATTTCCTCTTGGACATAGGTGAATCGAATTGGCTAGGCTGTTTAGGGTGCCTCCAAGCTATTGCAATGCAAGAGGTGCATAAGCAGGATTAATATGGCTTTTGGAAACAATCAACCAAATAAAAAATAGCAAAAGAAATCGGAACACCAATTCTTCTTGCCTAAAGGATTATTTTCTAAGTTGAAATCCTTAAAAGCACTGAAGGAGCATTTTATCTGTTTCAGAAATTGTGGGAGTCAAACCCCAATAGAGGGATGCGACATTATTTTACATTATCAATTTATTGACCATGTAAATTTAATCGCACTGACTATAATTCCTGTATCAACTGACAGACATCACTAAGAAGCTGTCTTGAGAACTGACTTAAGTTAATAGTCGCAGATGCAGTTGCTTTGGGCAACCAATTCTGGTGAAAGCAGCCCACGGAACCAACCAAGCACGGTCCAGGCTGCGTGAAATCCCACATAGCATATGTAGGCAGCTTCAGCAATCAGCAAGTGCTATGAGCTGATCTACCACACCTGGATCTGCAAGTGTGCTCGTGTCTCCGAGTTCGTCTAACTGCCTTGAAGCTATTTTCCTGAGTATCCTCCTCATTATCTTTCCACTCCTTGTCTTAGGAAGTCCAGGTGCCCAGTGAATTTTGTCAGGTGCTGCAAATGCTCCTATCTGGAAAGTGGAACGATAAGACTTTAGAGAATTGAACAGAAACGTGTCAGTTGCTTTATATTTAATGCCTCTATCCCCTATCCTCAGGCTGGGTGCTTGTTCACAAATTTTTATATCATATAGTCCAGCCAATAAGAATGATGACATTCGATCTATACATCATAATGTTTATGGAACTAGAAAACCTATCTGAATACGACTTAGAAGCAGACCTGCTCCCGTACTGCGAGTATCAGACTCTTCCGGAGTTCGTCACCATAAGGAACGCCATCCACAAGCGTAACAAATGCATAAATACCCTGTCCTTTAACCTAAGTGCAAAAAAATATTTAAAAGCTAGTTAAAACTGATTGTATTAAGCACATGTAACTATGATATAAATTTTAGTTGTGCAATGAAACTATCCCTGCATATATGATCCACATTTTAATGCAACTATTAACAGCTAATCTCATACCTCATGCTCGAAGCCAACCACAGCAGCCTCTGCACATTGAGGATGTGAAACCAGAGCAGATTCCACTTCTGCTGTACCAATGCGATGGCCACTGCATGTAATATTTGAACATTAGATAAAATGAATCTAAAACAGTGCACAAGTTGCAATAATAAAAAAAGGTTAACATAATTTACTGCAACTTAATGGATCAATGTATGGGGTTTTATGATGGAAAGGTGACATATCAATAGACATACGGGTTCAATGATTTAGTAATTGATTAAAATTGAAGTTTGATGGTGCATTTACTTAGTGATAACTGATAAGCTCGGTGACAAAAATATATATACTTTACCCATCAAGGTATCAATTTATACTAATCCAGATATGCACGGGAATACGAAATGACGGCAAAAAACTCTTGCACTTCCAACATGCAACTTTGGCTATAATTTAAGTCATACTTCTCGCAAGTCTCTCAAGTCAGCGAAATTTTTAACAACTGCTACTTGTTCATACTTTGTCCAAATACAGGCAAAAGAGAAAAAGTAAAAGCCCACAATGTCAAAACCTACCTAACATTTATGACATCATCAACTCTTCCCGTAAGCCAGTAGTATCCATCCTTGTCCCTGAAAATAAATATAATAATCAGTCTCTTGGCTGCTCTTGCAGAGCCATAAGTAGTGAAATCTAGGTTGGGACCTCATCACAATCCAAAATGAAGAACATGGGTCACTAAAAGATGGTTAAAATGGTAATTGTAATCATAAAAATACCAATGAAATACCTGCTACAGCCATCACCACTGAAATAATAGCCAGGGAAGGGCTTAAAATACGTGGTTTCATATCTTTCGTGATCACCATACAGAGTTCGGAATGCCCCTGGCCATGAGCTTTTCACACACAAATATCCACTGCACTCTCCTTCAATCTCAGTACCCTTCTCATCCACTATAACGGGCTACCCTTGCTCCAGAAGAAAAAAAAGTGGAATATAAATATATGTACGCACCGGCACACAACAGCAAAGGCACAAACAGGAAGAGGGTAGGAGGGAATGAAAGAGATGAAAACAGGTCGGATAAATATATTTGAAGTCATCAAGAAACCTGAACACCAAAGAAAGGGAAAGTTGCGGAACCAGGCTTCTGCGGCCAGGCACCTGGTAATGGAGTAATCTGCCAGAAAACACATGAAAGCTATTAATTAACTGAAAAAGATCAAGTGAAGGAATACAGATATTAAGCAACTACTGAGTAATACAACTATCACAGGAAACTAGTTTCAGGTAGTCACGAATTCTTGTTGCCAATAGATGTCATAAAACTCAAACAAAGGTGAAAGAGATGACAGTACCATAAAGCCCCCAGTTTCAGTCTGCCACCAAGTGTCTGATATAGGACACCTTGAATCTCCAACTACATTGAAAAACCACCTGTAAGGAACAGGGATGTGTTACAAATGATTTCTAATCACAGCATAAAGTCTTATGGCTCAGAAAAGGTAGATATAGCCAAAAACCTCCATGCGCTTGGATTAATAGGCTCGCCTACGCTTCCTAGAACTCGCAAGGATTTGCGTGAATAGCGAGTAACATACTGCATGATCCATAATAGCTGATATCAATAACAAATTTGTGAAATTTGCTTCAAAATTTTGAGCACGTTTAGCATGCAGAATTTGGAAGCCAGTTAAATAGGAGTCTTAAACTCTTAAGAAGAAAAATTAGGCACCAAAAATTGGTCACTGGTTAAGATTAGATTATTCAAGGCGAAACTCCACAATATAGCACAGGATAAAAGCATTTCACAATGTCACCATCATCTCCTGAGAGCACCCATAGTAGGGCAATAAAGTTGCAAGGACAAAAGGCAAAATGGACATTGTTTAAAGCCATAGAAAATTGAAAGCTTCAGGTTTAAGAAAACTATAAACGTCATCAAGCAAATCTGCAAACATGAAATTCGAAGTCTAAATCGAAATAATGTCGCCAAAGCAAAGTTGTATTTTTTCTTTATCTTGATAATTAATAATAATTACAAATCTTTAATCCCAGATCCTTTTTAAGCAATATAAGAGAAAATCTTGCCTGATCACCGTCACGCATGAGGGACCGCACCAATGTGGGAGCAGTGTAGAATATTGTCACCTTGAATTTGTCAACAATTTCCCAACAGCGACCAGGATCAGGATAATTTGGAGCCTGCTAGTGATATACATACATTTAGCCATCAAATATAAAAATATAGATTCATATACCAACAGTATAACTCCAACACACCCACCCCCAACTGAGGAGCAATAAGAAATGGAATGTGAATGGTGGTAGGAAGTATTCACTCCAGCATTGAACTTTAACATGCATAGCCCCCACATTCTCGTATATTTCAAAAAACTACCATCAATTGGGATTGACATTAACTTATTTGAATCTTCTACAGAATAATATTACAACTGGCTAGATACTAGCACTTTCTTGTCATCTTTGTTACATCGATTCCATTTTGTTTTCCTATGAACAACAATTTTACTATACGAAGCTGACAGCGAATTTTAAAAAAAAAGGGGCAAGGTTTTGGTGTAATGGTAAAGTTACTCTATTGTGACTTGGAGGTCAAAGGTTCAAGCAGCAGAAACAGTCTCTCCATAAAAACAAGCCTAAGGCTGCATGCATCTAACCCGTTCTCACAGTATAGGAGCCTCATCCACTTGGAAGCCCCACATCAGAGTACTGGGATTTTAAATCATCTATATAATCTGAAGCATTTGCAACTTCATAATAAATTACCCCTTCAAAAACGACGACTGTCGCTCCATTGAGCATGGGTCCATAAGTCACATAGCTATGCCCAGTGATCCAGCCACAGTCGGCCGTGCACCTAATATTAAGAAAAAAAAAAATCAATTTATTATAGAACTGCTGAAATCTCATTATAAAAGCAATACATATATGCTTGGAGTTTTCTTTACCAGTAGATGTCAGATGGTTTGTAATCAAATGCATACTTGAATGTTGTGGCAGTGTAAACCATATACCCTCCAGTTGTATGGAGAACACCCTTTGGAGAAATTATGATTAGAAAAATTTGAAGAAATAAGAGATGGGCATCTCAATGAGCATAGTGCTCCTATCACCTTTGGCTTCCCAGTGCTCCCACTGGTGTACAGCAGAAAAAGGGGATCTTCTGCATCAACCCACTCCACTTCACAGCTGGTAGGATATTTAGGAACAACATCCTGAAAGAAAAGTTTGTCGTTCATTACAATGCAAAAGACAACATCCTATATTGAAGCTATATCAACTGATTAAGTATGTTCCCATCCAAGCAAGACATAGAACTATGTGTTAAGATAAGCATTCACTCAAACTTTATCTGCTTTCTCTGCCATGTAATTTTAATGTGAGAAGGCTATTGAATATACAGATGTTTGAATATATAAAATGTTGAAAGCTAATCTTGTTTTCTATTTGCAAATTGTAATATGAGATTTTTGCCGTGCTATTTATCGGAAATTCACATAGTTTCATAGACGTTTATATTACTAACCTGCCACCATACATCTCTTCCCTCCTGCCATCTGGTGTTTTCCCTCTTCATGGCAGATTGATTTTCATAGGTTAAGCACACATCTGGTTAGAAAACATGGAGAAAAAGAAGATGCATTAGACAAAGGAATGAAAAAGAAGAAAAAACAGCTTCTCCTTGTATAACATCACAAGGGAGGAACATGCCACTAACTATACAAAAAATTATGACAAAAAAGCTACATAGCCTAGTAAATATTATTTTTCCGGTCAGTGAAAATTGAAGGAGATGATGATACTTCAATTAAAAAGCAATTACACAGTTTGCATACCTACTGAAATGCTATTTTTAGTACATTCAACAAGGGCAGCATCAACTATGTCCTTAAGGTTGATAATCTTAGAGCCTCTTCCAACAGCATTGCAGGTAATTACAACTTTTGGTTTGCAGTCCATGATTCTCTGAGCAAGAGATTCTGCAGAAAATCCCGCAAATACAACCTGATGGATTGGAAAGATGAGAATAATTTAGTGTACATGCGTGAAACAGATAGCGAGAGGTGAAAGAATTTTAGGGAGAGGAAGACAGAAATGAAGCTCTATGAATATGACGTTACACAATATTACCGAGTGAACGGCACCAATGCGGGCACAAGCAAGCATGGCAATTGGGAGTTCCATGAGCATTGGTAGATAAATCACGACAGCATCACCCTTTTTAACACCGATGTCCTTCAAGTAGTTTGCCAGCTGCATAAGAAGATAAAATATAAATCTAAACATCAAATTTCGAAGTGCAAGTAGATGAGTCAACCGGTGACAAATCCGTAGTCTATAGAAAGACGGGCACACACCCACACAGAAAATAAGTAACAGACCTGACAAACTCTCTGCAGAAGGTGGGAATAAGTTAAAGAATCTTGGAAACCAGGCTCATTGCCCTCCCAGTAAATAGCAATCTTGTCAGCATTTCCGGATTCAACATTTCTATCCAAGCAATTGTAGCAGATATTGGTAACACCACCCTTGAACCACTGCAAATATAAATACATGACTGAATTTTCTTTTCATTTGCGATTATCCTACTAGTTAATCAAAAGCTACCATAGCAACACAATTCTACTATGGAATTATATGTATCAGGTGTAAAACTAGTTGTAAATTATTTGAAAAAGTTACAAAGTCAAAAACCGGTAATGCTAAATCATAATTTCAATTCCAATTCTAATTCTAATTTCAAGAGCAAGAGAAGGTAACAATGATTCAGAGAGAGACCTGAATGTTGATAGGACCGCAGCGAACGTCAAGATTCTCGGAGAAGACTGGTTGTCGCCATTTCTGCTTCCAGTAGAACTGGGAAGCAATGTCCGACCAAAATCCGGCGGGATCTTCAACGGACCTTTTATACATCTCCAAGTACTGTAAAATTCCATACATACATCATAAAATCTCATCAGTATTAGCAACAGCAATCATCATCATCATCAGAAAACATGAATAATTTTTTTTTTTTTTAAAAAGAACATATAAATCAGCAAGCGTCTTTCGGTCAACGACCTTCTGTGGAGAGGGGACGAGAGCCTGGGCGGAGAAGTGATCTCCGGGGAAGACGAGATCGTTCTCCTCGGAAGCAAGCGCCTCCCCTAATATAACGCCGTTGGGGTGAGATATCCTGCCGGCGCCGGACGGCTGAGTGGCCATCGATTTTACATGTTTCAGGTGACACTCGGTCGTCTTCACACTGCTCCGACCACTCTGATTCGCCATTATTGTTACTCCTTCAATCTTTTCACCGCTTCTTAAATGCGAAGCTGAAAATGAACGCGAACGCCAACGAAGACGGATAATAGCGGGAAAGGAAGGGGAGAGAGTCGGCGGAGGCGGCGGCGGCTTCTTGGGCTTTATAATCAAAGAATAACCGCTGCTTGAAATTGAATTAGAATAATTGACCGTTGACCCGTTGGCAATCACGAAAGAAGACGGAGCGGCTCGGGCGACCGGTGCTTCAGCAGCGGTTCCAACTCCAGCTGGAGCAGGAGGGTTCATGGTCAACATCCTCGTCCTATATAATTCATGGTATGCAGCAGAATCGATTAAAAAATTGAATATATGTTCTGTACCAAAAATTACAAGGATAAGCTTTATATACATAGAAAATGTCAAATTGGCTACTTCAAATTTGTTTTATTTGTTTAATGGATTTTGTTAGAAAGTTTCTTTTATTTTTATTTTTATTTTTTTTATAATTATTCATATGTAATACGTGTTCATTAATTATAAAAAAAATTAAAAATTAAACATATTATAAATTTATTATTAAAAAATATTAATATATTAATTTTTTATTAATAATTATAAAAAATAAAATAAAAAATAACTGCCCGTAATAAATAGTTTATTTAATTCTACTAAATTTTTTGGCCGATGACTAAACTCATAAATTGTATGATTTTTAGCAAGAAGATGAACGATTTTTTTTAATCATTAGATTATACTGTTTAATGATATATTAAACAATTAATAATAATATGAATTAACATTTAAAACATGTTCAATTAACTATATTCATATAATAAAACACGTGAACAAAATTAAAATGAGGTATTTTCATTGCTAACAATGGAGAAGTGGTTGTGTACATTCTGATAATCATTAACAATCGATCTAGAGTGAATTAGAATAAGTTCTCTTTCCAAGCACATTATCCCTAATTTCAGTGTTTTGTATCAATATTCGAGATTCTGTCATCTTGAACAATACAAAATTTGATAAGATCATAAAATGAAAATGATTTCAAATCTCAGAAATAACATTTATTAAAAATAAAAACAATTTAAAGTTACAAACATATCTCTAAATTAATTGTCCACTTGTCACTGTTTAAAATTTGATGGGACTAACCAATACCTGTTGGTTCAAATGACGAGGAGTTTGATTCTCTTTAATTAAGATCACGAGTTCGAGTCTTATATATGGAGAAAATAAGTGTTAGAATAAAATGAAAATGATTTCAAATCTCAGAAATAACATTTATTAAAAATAAAAACAATTTAAAGTTACAAACATATCTCTAAAGTAATTGTCCACTTGTCACTGTTTAAAATTTGATGGGATTAACCAATACATGTTGGTTCAAATGACGAGGAGTTTGATTCTCTTTAATTAAGATCACGAATTCGAATCTTGTATATGGAGAAAATAAGTGTTAAAAAAATTTTGTCCCTTTTAATGGGTTCACTCAGACCAAACTGAATTAGTCAGAGTCTAATTAACTTTTAATATTAGGGCTTTCAGACAAAAAAAAAATTTGATGGGACCATAATGGAAGATAAGTATGTAACACAATCCAATGAGATCCGAGGCGAAAAATTGAATGCATCGCCTTAAACGGAAAATATACCAATCGCCATCAATAGTTATGTTAATGAAGGACTTTAACCAAGCAATGACTCCTAGTCTCCCAATTGCCAACGCCTCGTCTCCTAAATGCTCTAAGCCATGTGGTAGGTAAAGAATAAGGACAAAGAAAGGCATACAATGATACAATCCATTATCAGTTGATATTGAGATCCCAATTCTGGGATGAAAGTGAGCCTAATTATAACCAATTTTCAAGATTAGATTTTGGGACATAAAAAATAGAGAGGTTAGTTTTCTATTTGGTTACCTTGCTATTAAAAAGTGAGTGAATTGAAATTAAACAAAACATGATAACAAATTGTGAAGCACATACAGAGAGACATAATGAATCTTATTTTCCGAGAAGGTTTTGGCTGCTTTTTTTTTTTTTTTTTCTAACTCTCTCCACTTTAACCTTGTCATTCGATTCAAGATTTATTTCTTTGTTAATAAGAAAATTAGTATGACACTACTAATAATATAATAACAATATTTTACTATGTTTAATCTTTCTCTACGTATATTATGTTTAAGGGAGTTTGTTTTTTTTATTGATTTTATATACATATGTTTTTATTGTCTGGGAAACCATCTGCATCGATCCCACGAGAAAGCCTCTTCATCCTATTGAGATATTCAGCATTTGGGGCTTGGCATAATTAATTCTAAGAAATTGCAGAGAAGGCTTTTGGTTGGTTTGTTTCTATTTCTACCTTTACACATGCATTTGTTTCGGGATTTATTTTTCTAAAAGTTCCTCATGCACATTAAACACAATAACTAAACTTTTATATCGTTTCAAATAAATTTTTAGAATTCATATCTCATATTCATCTAAAAATTCAATATTATAGTTGAAGAAGTCTGTAGAAATCATAAATCATATTAGTTATTTATACTTTAATGATATAAAATTTTTATACTCGTAATACAGGAGTACCACAGTAGATAGAGCTATCAAACGGATAAAAAAGTTTATATGAAATAGACAGATAAAGATACAATCATACAAAGCTAAAATAACGTTTTAAAACAACAGAAGAAAATCGCAGACTAAAAAGGATAACACATGCTCTCAAACTTATGCCTTGCGCTTGAGGAGGACACACATTAGACCAGCAGTTTCATTGGCTGTTGGTAGCGGATGCCCTGCAATTTTCATGCTGTATCTTTGGAATAGCTGCTCAATAATTTCATCACCAAACTGTTTTCTGATAAGGTTCTCAAAGGCAGCTCGGCACTCCGCCGTGGTAAGCACAGAGGAATCAGTCGAAGGAAGTAACAGTTCCATTCCTACAATGCCAAAGCATCCATTGTTGTGTATTAGAGCTGCTAACTCATCAAGTGCAGGGCTGTATAAGGGCAAGTTGAAAGAGTCAATTTTGTCACCGCCTATTATTCCCTGCAAATTTAATGTTAAATAATTAATATATATATATATATATATATATATAACTAAATTATAAGTCATTGCTTACTTTCGGCGCACATATTGTAGATACAACAGTAACATATATATTTTAATTGGCCACGTAGTAGTACCCATGTCACGGTTTTATAACTTTCACATGTGATTGCTCACTTATTATGATGATAAAGCAATTGGACTCTTATTTCTAACAATTAAGTTAAAATCCTCGAAACGCTGCAATAAAAGAGGAAAAAAAAAACTCGTTTCCCGGGTATCTACCTCATTAACCATATCTAATAGGCATGATTCCAATGGACGAAAAACCGGGCCAGGTGAACACTGTGATGCAAGGGTTCCGCTGGGACGTCCTGAGATAAGAAAGGCCATTAGGCCTCCTGGAATAACCTCTTCTGCTCTAGCTCTTAGAAAGGACTCCATGTCCTTTGCAAACTGAGAAGAATAGGCCTCAGCAACTTCTTTCGGTGCATTGTGGTAAGTTATTCGGCCCTTGTTGCAAGCAGGCGAATCCAAGTCACCTATCTGCCGGGGTGCCTTGGAAAGCCAATGCAGTGCAGAAGCAGAGTATACAAAACTAAGAGTGGCCTTTGGAAACAATCTGCCATAAAAAGAGCCTGGAACTCCCGCAGCAAAATACTTCTTATCCGCAGCAATATTTGCAAAGAGAGTGTTGAAATCATTAGAAACTCGATCGTTGAAAAGGATATGAAATTCTGGGAGGTTGGAGCGGCCTTCAATCCGATATTTCTTTGTTATAGCTTGCATTATATTGTCCACTGCAACGAATGTATTGGGACCTGTAGAGCATCCCAAATCAGCAATTGTAAAAACGCTTGAACTTGCATTTCCCACCTCTAGATTATCAACAATCTGCTCAACCAACAGGGCGGTAACTGATTTGGCTAACCTTTTCTGCATTAAATTGAGTGTCAGTATAGCTCAACTTTTGTTAATTAACAATGTTTTTGTCCTTAACAAAGGCCTATCAGGCCATAAATCATCACATAGGAAGCCATAATCCAAACCACTATAATTGCTTCTAATTTACTTGGTGTTGTTAGCCACTTAACAACAAATAGTACGTGAAACTTGAACAATGAGATCTTGACACAAAGATTATATATTACACAATCGATTAATTCATATATCAAACATCAACTCAAAATTCGGATTGCATGCCGTCAGGTTACGGCCAGGGTCTAAACAAAAATAGTTATTGTCCCCAGTTTCATTGTTGAGTTTCTTCGTTACAATAAGCTTTAGCTACTTCGTGTCCAAATCGATTTCGTGAACTTAGAACATGACCACACTATATATAATCAATATATACTTGGGAAAAAAATTATATAAATATATATCCAGTACCTTACAGATTAATTTAGGAGGATTGCGCCTCTTCACCGCATATTGCAAATAAAGATCTCTACATTAAAGTACTAGAAGAACATACTGAAGGGGGTCTAGTAAAGACCATCAAACTACTGTCACAATTGTATTGAGGCAGGAAAAAATTGATCGTATGGTTGCTTAGTTGAAAGAAATTATGTGATCTTATAGCAGCTAGTGCTTAACTAGAAAAAAGAGAATCTTAAAGTGCTTTGATGTTGGTTTGGTGGGCCCGTATACATGATCCGGATCCCTGAAGAATAAACGATAATCCAAAGGCTTGATTTAGTTCATAAAATGGATGTAATGAAATTTTCGTTTTGTGGAGTAGGGTTTGGTGAAGTGGTAAGGGTGAAGTGGTAAGGATATGCAGCGAATTTAAACCCCGCAGCTTCACTGCTCGTATTAACTTGTTGAGATCACGCTTGTGAGCTATAAGATTAAAAAATTAATGCAGATGGAAAAGGCAATTTGCTTGTGCACAATCATGTCTTGTAAATTAATAACAGAAATAATGACAGCAAATGGAACATAAACAATAGGACAACAAGGTTACAGCAGAAGCACAGTTAAAATAAAACCTTCCTCAGCTTCTTCAAATTAACATAGGATGATAACTAACTTATTCCCCGCTTTCCGTAGAATCATTTAAGACACTTCAATTATTTCTAAATTTGTAAAAATATTAAAATCATTTTTGAAGCATTAACATAATATGGCAAAAACTCTTGAAATAAATTTTGTAATTTTATAAGAGTTACAAGACGAACAAAATAAATGTATGTCTATATACACAATGAATATTACCAATACAAATTGATCAATGCTAATCAAGTTGGTAGTATAGATAAAACTTTTCAACTTATGCACAAAACGGAATAAGAAAATAAATTAGAGAATAAAAGAAACTAAAGCTTAATTTTTTGGCCTGTTCAATGATTTGATTCGACAAACTCAAAACCTCAGAACAAAAAGAAAAGAGGAACTGTTGAAGAAAATGATTATATCTTTTCTTTTGT
The DNA here is from genome assembly GCA_037832335.1 of Carallia pectinifolia. Classification (NCBI taxonomy): domain Eukaryota; kingdom Viridiplantae; phylum Streptophyta; class Magnoliopsida; order Malpighiales; family Rhizophoraceae; genus Carallia; species Carallia pectinifolia. The sequence goes on from CM075453.1 coordinate 37,353,076, forward strand.
AAAATTATGTTTAAAGTACTCTAATCTAATTGTCTGTTTGGTTTAGCTATTGAATGTTACTGTTACTAATTACTGTTATTGATTGCTGCTGCTGATTGTTGTTGATTCTTATTTATTATTATTGAATGCTGATAAAATTAATAAGTGTTTGGTTAATTTTATACTAACAGTTACTGTTGAATAATAAAATATCTAATTCAGACATTTAATTTATGTATATATATCAGTATTGAAAATTTTGTTTTTATATTTTTAAAATAATATTTTATAAATAATATTGTGAATTGTTTTACTTAATTTTTAAATATTAATTTTTATTAAATAATAAAAATTATTATGTTTGAGATTTTTTTTATAAATGTCAATATTAAAAAAAAATTGAAGTAAAAAAATATTATTTAAGAATAATTAAAAAAATTATTAAAATTGTATAAATATTAATAAAATAAATTAGCATATCTAATTCATATGACAAGTAAAAAAAATAATAGTAAAATTCTATAAATATTTCTTAAGGGTAATTTAGTTTATATAAATTATTATTAATATTAAAAAATAAAAAGTAACTCAAAAAGTAACAAAAAATAGTCTAAAATTATTTTTTAATCAGCTACTATTTGGGAGTCAAATAAAAAAATAAATAAAATTAAATAACAATACTAAAAAATTTATCAAATATCTATTTTCTAACTTTTTAAAAATAAGATATAAATACACTCATTTAAAAACTTAACACCTCCTAAACCAACTAACATTTACGACGACCGCTTTTCAAATGTAACAAAGATATGCTCTAATAAATATTAGTTGGTCCAAGTACTGGAATAATAAAACTAAACAATAAAAAAATAATAGTAAAGTTAAAAAAAAAATTATCTGCGCCATCTCTCCACTTCAAAAAACCATATCTAACCCTTATAAAACAAAAACAAAAAAAAAATTCCACCTCTACACACTTACCCCCCTTACCCTTCTCTCTTTTCACGCTGTAAACAAATCCGCGCCAGAATATAGTTTCTGCCTTGAATCTTGAATCCGACACTTAATTTATTTAAACGATCTTCTATTGACTGTTTATTTCGAGTCTAAATTTTTATGGGACGGACGCAAATTATCCAACAAAATGCCCCTCGAGAGGGTTTTTATTTTTTTTCGTCAATAATTTTTCCAAACGTTCGGTGGTTCACCCAGCATGGGTGTTTTTCTAACAGGTAAAAAATTAAAGATTAGAACCTGTATATCGGAATTCCTGACATAGCTGTAAGGTCCCTCTCCACCGGTCATTGCGAAGGATTCTTCCATCTCTCTCTCTCTCTCTCTCTCACACACACACACACACAAACGTACACAAAATAAGAAAGACTGATTTCGTTTGCTCGCCAGGGCAACTTGGCCACAACTTGGTCATTTATAGTAGTACTCTCGAAGAGGAGCGACAACTCATCACTCAAAATTCATGGCACTGTATTTTTTTAAAAGTTATTTTAATAATTAAAATTTAAAATTTTTATTTAAAAATTCTTAAACTTAAATTTTAGAATAAGAAGCGAGTAATTTATGAAATAAAAGAAATATTTTATTATATATCTTATCACCTAATAAATCTCTAAATAAATAAATAAAAAATTCATAACCCTAGGCGAATTCATGTTATACTTGGTCAAAAAAAAAAATTCATGTTATACCAATACAGTAGATATTTGAAAATTATAATTTTATAATCCGTCGCCAGCCTCCATAATAGAAAGTTGATAAGGGTTTGAATTTCATGGGCAATGACTCACAGCTTTAACTGTTGAATTTAGTCGATTTAATTATATCTTGTGTTTTTTAATTTTAAATTTATTAATATTATTTAATCAATTTTGGGAGGTCTGTTCAAATCCACTAATATTTAGGTAATGAATCATTTCTTTTAAATTATGATTGAATTAAATAAGATAAAAAAGATATTTTTAATTTTAACCTATAAATCTAATAACTAGTATACGCACTATAAATCTTTTTTTGTTGATTAAAAAAACAGAAAATTCGTATTTGACTCTGATATCTTTTAAAACAAGACTAATTTTATCAATAATAAAAGGGTAAAGATAGAGTGACGTAGAGTCTTGGCCATAAACTGATCATAACTCTCTATCTTTAGTCGGGAAATGATTTTTTTTTTAAAAAAAATTTAAAACAAGTTTAAGGATACTGTTAAATATATTTATAGTAGTATTAAATATGTTTGAAATAATGTTAAATTTGTTTAAGATTAATTAAAAAAAATTAATTTATTTTTCAATTTTTGGGGTGGGGACCGGCGCCTATGGCCAATTCTATGGTGACAGGGTCGGTCCCTGTATCAGCCCCATAATAAAATTATTGGCAAAAAAAACGTCATTAATTATTATTTAGACTAAGTTTATTGCAGAGAAAAATGACTTATATGTCATAATAACTTTCTGTAATTTAGGACGTTGCATTACTGTTCAAAAAAAGACGTTGCATTATTATTATTATTATTTGAGATAAGAAGCGAATGTGGTGACGATACTCTAAACTTTTCTATGAGAGATAGTCGTTTCTATGCCTTGCCTAACTCCCTCCGTTTCTCAACAGAATTTAAATTATGTTTGGTATTGAAATGAAAAGTGTGTTATAGTATAATAATTATATTTTAAATTAAAAGTAATTTTTTTCATATTTGATAATTTTTTTTAAATAAAATTTTATAAACGTGATAGCTCTCAAACTATGATTTTACAAAAATATCAAATATTTTTAAAAAACGTGACAAAACTCAATCACCATACATCACAAATTTTAAATTAAGTGAATAAAACTAACTCTAATAATTCAAAAAATTATTAAACATTCAAAATTTAAATTTTTTTCACTAACTTTTCTATAACTATTAACAGATAATCTATAATTTTAAATAATAATACTTTTAATCACAATATTCTATTCACAGCACTTTTATTTATAATACTGTTCGAAAACCTTTACTCAAAAATAATTTTCCTGGTGTGTTTTGACAAACCTTGGCACTGCTGAAGCCGCCGAGGCATTTCTGTAATTCAAGTGCACATCATATGCAATCATAAGCTCTTCAAGGCATCTTTCTTTAATATGGAGTCATCTCTTTGACGAAAATTTCCAACATTTGAATTTTAGTTGGAATTGAATAATTAACAAAAAAAAAAAAGGTACGCTAGTCATCTTAAGAGTTAAATGTGCTGGTTTGACAAATCCTCGGCGTGGATTCAGAAGGAGTGACCAAGTGCTCCCGTCTCTTGTCCTTGATGAAATACTTGTTTTCATAATGCTGCTGCCAAGTGCCAACCATGCATGGGTAAGATTGGGTTGTGCAAGTTTTGTGAGCTTTCATTAGCGGCGGGGATGGGAGTGTTCTGTTTTTTGAGTCGGAAATCGGAAATGGGAATTGGAAGGATGCTTCCCACGCCAGCACTCCGAAGTGTGGTCGTTTTTATTAGTTATGCACAAAAGTCAAAATAATATTCTTTGCTAGTAAAATTAAATTTTTATTACATAAAAATATTTAAATTGAAGAAAAACATTATCTTTACAATTTGTTAGAACCATTTAGCATTTGAAATTAAGTCTTATGGAAAGCCAGAAATTACAAGTATGAAATACCTAAGATCTTTTTATTAAGAATAATAATATATACATTAAAAATTATATCATGAAATATCTGAAAATTTACAATTGTAGAAAAATTTATATATTTTTATAATACCGTTAAACCAGAAAAAATGATAATTTTTTTTATAATTATGAATTTCAAAACGTTTCATAATATATATTCTTACTCTTTTATTAAATCATTGGCGGTGGCTTTTGACTTTTTTGTTTCACCCATACTGACTGAGATTCGAGTTCCAGCCCGCGCAATGGAAGTAACGTTCCTTTTTTAACTGTCAATTGACTTCTGTGCTCACAGTATAAGTTTTAAACTCGTTAATATCATGGTCGATTTAGTAGAGTCACGTTCGGATCCAACAGTACTCAGGTAGTGAATTTCTCTTTTATATAGGAGATTAAATGAGAATAGTAACAAGTAATTCCTGATCTCAACTGACACATGCGATACTCCACATATTGATAATATTGATTTTTTTTTTTTGGTTAAAAAAAAGCACCTAAGACTTCTGTAGTTTATATTTGGAATAATTATTTTGGAACTTGTACATTTAATACTTGGTCTTCTATTAATACTACATGTATACAATTTATTTTTGCTTCTTTAGAAAATTGTAGCAAAGTTATAATGTTTTTGTTTTAAATTTTTTTTTTTGCATAAGCAAATTAGCGTTTCTCTTATAAATAAATGACATATGGTAGTAAAACTTTCTACAAGACGAGCGTTACTCATTGGTAAAACTAACATTTTGTTTTTGATTTGTTGGTATCAAAATATTCGCAGAACTAAGAATCTAAGCAGCTTTGCCACAACAATTTTGTTTACTTAAACTAACCTCCTCGATAAACTTTAAAATTCTATAATTCTAATCTAAGAGTTTGCTGCTCATAATCAGGGACGGATCCAGCCAAGGCTCAGGGGCTCTCCTGACTTTGTTAATTTACATATAAACTTTGAGCAAAAGTACCTAAGTTCGTGGGTTAGCCTAGTGGTTGGGGTCAGTTTGCCCCCTCTGCTGTGCCCCCTCAAGTCCATGGTTCAACCCTCAAGTCGACGGTTTAAGCTCAGTCTTACGCATTTGTGCCTCAATCTCTTTCTTTCTTCTTTTTTTTTCTCATTTTTTGTTTACCTCTATCTCCTTTTTTTTAATAATTTAGTTTTTTTTATCTCTATAAAATTTCCATTTTTCTTTCCTTTTAAGAACTACTTTATTATTTTCTTTTAAATGCATCATTTTAAGCTTCACCATTTACAATCTTACTTTCTAAAATTTAATTTAAGTAAATGCCTAATTATTATTTTTCCTACAATAAATATTATAAAAAAAATATTAGGTAATCATATGAGATATAAATGATTACATTATTAAATTATTAATTATATAAAAAATTTTTGATTATGTAAAAATAAAAAGATATTTTAAAACATTAAAACTCATAAAATATAACTATAATATTTATTACTCAAAATAATTAATATAATTTTTTATTTTTACTATAAATTAATTTTATTATTATAATTATACGTATAAATTTTACTCCCTTGAAATTTTTTTCTAGATCCGTCCCTCCTCACAATAGACCGAAAATGAGATTTTGGGGTCATGTATGCAAGCATACTTGCGATCCACATGTTTTAAAAATCATAAAAAGAAAGCAACCGCTACGCGGATTTCTTGGTCAAATTGGCGTTGTTAAGGCAAGTTGAGCTGGAAGGAATATGATCACCTGCCTCCAAAGAGGGATTGAATGAGTAGCATGGGTACGCATATATGTGTCATCCATATCCAGTTTGCCCAAAAAAAAAATCTTTGTCACTTGAACTGGTTAACTTAACGATAATGTCAAATTTGAAATTGTGTGAAATAGGTATAGAGTTTTATGTTTGAAATCTGTTGAATGCCATCTTAGAAAACAAGTAAAGTTCATATTAGTGCGGACTGTACCAAAAATCAAAAGTTTGCTCAAAAAATGATTCATTGTCATAAAAATCTAGTTATGGTAACGGTAATACTTTTCAATTTCAATATAAAGTTATTTTCAATTGGTATGCATTTATAGCTACCAAGGGAAGAATGGTCTCTAGAAATATCCCCAATCCTTAGTGATAGTTAGCATGTTTTATCTTCTGTCCTGCATTTTACTTTAGCTTATATTACTAAAAGCAGTAACAAAATGTGAATTGAGTAGCAAAACAATCCCAAGGGGTTTGTGCCCTCAAAATTGGGTGTGCAACCCTCGGCAACTCTATATATAGATTGTTATTTTTGAATATTCATAATTAATGAAGTAGAGTACCTTCATGTCAAAAAAACAAGAGAAAAGAGCATGCATTTATAACTTGAATAAAAATTTTCAGAGGCTTATTTGTTGTTCAAGTAAAAATGTCATATAAATACAGACTTATTTTTAGTGAGTAAATTCATGACATTTTAGTATATTAATAAAATTTTAGAAACCACGAAACATGATAATTTTCAATTGTCTAAAGTTTCAATGTAATTATATTGTCAAATAAAGTTTAGCCTCGTGATGTTGTCGCGTGCGTTTTAGAATATAAAATTCAGCATCAGCAGGCAGAAAATTGCTGGAAGTTGAAGCAAAGGTCACTGGTGTTATGCGCGGTAGGCTGGACCCAACTTATAACTAGACAAGAGCAGGCCCAAAATCTTTTCCCGAAGCCTTCTTACAACCGATTGCATATTTGGGCCCAATTTTTAATTATACCTAAAAGATTACCAATGTTCCCCAAGACAAGTTGACGATACTGGGCCAATGGACCCCTTAATAGACCAAAAGGGGAAAAAAAATGATGACACTCGCTGAAAGGGAGAAGTGGAGAAGTGGACGTTATTTGCATGATTGGCCTTAAAAAATGTTCAAAATTCAAAACTAAACCCTCATATTTATGTTATTAGTTTTAGTTATATTATAATAATACTCTAACATTTTAGCTTTGGGAACCATCGCCACACAATCTCTTTTCCCGAATAGCATTCTTGCATTCTTTACCATACACAAAGGACATAATTTTTTTATTTGCTCAATTATGAAATATATCATTAGCATTAATATTTAAATTTTATATTGGTTTTTTTTAGGACTCAATATTAACTTCAAGTGATCGGAAACAATGGCTTCCAGATGATAGATATTATATTCAAACACTAAATTCCTCTCTCACTATTCTCGTTCCCTAACTACTAGGCTATCAACTCTAAAAAATAAACAAAAAAAAAAAAACTTCAACAATTAGTCATTTATTCGACTTAGATTGCTCCCAAAAAGAAATAGCAAGTTCTCTGGCATTTGTTGCATCCAAACCACTGTGGGTGGTTTATATAAAGTTGGAAGTGCAACAAACTTATAGACTTGTCCAAAGTCCAAACCGTACGAGCCCATAAATTGTTGAGGGATTGGTAACCATCAAATGAAAAAAATTTTGTTCAGACAAAAAAAAAAAAGAAAATTTTGAGATTTTTTTTTAAATTTTATTATACAATTTAATTTTAAATGACAATAATATTTAACAAGTTATATATATATATATATATATATATATATATAATTATTTAATAATTGATATTATTTTATTATTAATTATTATTTTATTTTTACTTAAATGTTAATATTTAATATTTCCTTTTTTTAATAGGCCTTATCATTGTGGAATGTGGAGGTGATCTGCTGGACACAGTGAAAGAGAATTTCTCCTGTCAATTATCCGTGAACCAAAACAGACGAACAAAATTGATGCCCCCATCCGAGCAATAATTGCTTACGAAATGACAAATTGCAGTGACAATTAAACTCAATTGACAATACGAGCAATTTTCGTTAGCAAAGATAATGCAAGCAATTTTCACATATCCAAATTAAAAAAAAAAAAAGCAACTAATACTTACAACTAAAGATTCAAGTAACCTTGTTATTAAATTTTGTTATTAATGGCATCCAAATTTAATTTTTAGAATTATCAGTAATGGTATATTAGTAATATTCTGATATATTTTTTCAGTACTGACATAAATTTGAATCCCGCGCTAGCGTTTCTATCAATAAAAAGGAAATTTATACGTAAGTATAATATTAAATTTAAACTCGTTAATACTATAGTCAACTTTAAATAGACTTATTTGAGATTTAATAGTATTTTAACGGAAATTCTTCATATAAAGAGATTAAATGAGAATATTAAAAAATAAAATTAGTCTCAATTTATAAATTTAATGACAGTGATAATTATAACAAATTTTTTTCGATCAAAAAAATTAATTTTTGGAAAACCTATAAAATCAATGGGACCGAATGACCGATTGAATCAGACTCCTAAATATTCCATCGACTTCAAACGGCTAACAACAGTCTAGGAACAATTGAAGGAAAAAAATAATATAAGCAAATAATAGTAACACAAAATTAACATATAAAATCTGAATTATTAGAATATTAAAAAAAAATTTAAAAAATTAATATATTGTATAATTAACAATATACTTTTTTATGTGTAATAAATTACGTGTTTATATAAGCGCTTCCAAAATTAAAGCTATTATTTTTCCTAGTGCCCACCACAAGTAAGGGTGTTTACTGTTTGATTAACTAAACTCAACTTTTATAATTGTTTTTGAATTGAAATTTTTAGTTATAAAAAATTAAAAATTATTCTCGAACTGAAAATTCAGTTAACTGAAAATTTCAGTTCAGTTTCAGTTAATTGTTCGGGGAACTGAATTGAATAACAAAAAAAATTAAAATTATAATCTAAATTTTAAAAAAATATTGTTAACATATATTTTAAAAAAAATTATAACTATCATTATGTATAAAAAATAATTAATTAATTATTTTAATATTTATTTATTAATAATTGTCATGTTAAAAATATTTTTTAGAATAAAAAATATATATATAATTATATTTCAATTTTAATTATAATTTTTTAAAATTAAAATAAAAAATAAACTGAAAATTATAATTTGTTCTAATTCAATTAACTAATTAAAAATTTATTCACTTAATTAAAAATTAAATTTAATTAAATTTAATTTATTAAATTAAATAAAATTTTTAATTTTTGAACGCACCTAACCACAAAGTGCCCCAATTTTGCGGCAGTCTAATTTTTCCTTCGGTTTTTACATAGTTTGGCAGTTGTCGGCATATTGTAGATTTCAGACGTTATGGATCCCCAATCTTACCCTGTCACGTGTCCTAAAAGTCTTATGCCCCCTTAATAATTACTACAGAGGGGTGGCAGAATTGTGGCCAAGAAAGAAAAAGGCCGGAAGGACAAGATCAAAGAAAGATTGTCAAAGTTGGTACAACGTGAGATCTAGCCCTAGATTTCGAGGCTCAGCACTGGTCCTGTACTTTTGGCGTCATACGGCGTGCTCACTTGCTTCCTCTAAAAGCGCAAACAATTTTAACGATCTAAATATTTTTTTAATTTAATAAATTTATCAACAAATTTCGTTACATTACCGTATATTCATCATTTTATTTTTATTACATTTTTATCAAATTTTTCCTTGTTTAATAAAGTATAAAAGGGTTGATGGAATTTACTTTAAGTTCTCTCTATTTTTTTCTTCTTTAAATAAATTTTTGGTTGAGATTTACATTATGTTTGAGAAAAACATAAGAGAAAAAGAATATAAAAAAAATGAATATGAAAAGAATAAATATTTTAAAAATAAAGTAATTATCTTTTTTCTGTATTTAAAAAAATATAATAAGAGCAAAAAAAAAGTAAAAATATTTTATTTAGAGAATATGTGTACAATATAAGTATAAAAAATATTTGACCAAAAAATTAATTCATACTATAATATTAATTTTATTTTAAATAAATAATAAAAAAATTATACTAAAAACGCAATCATCATTTCACACAAAAAAATGAAAAAAATAAGTGCTCCTGCATTTTTCGGGTAGAAGAATGAGTTTGGGCTGGAGCCCACGGTAATAAACCCAGCCCCGCCTATTGTTTTTTTTACCCTCCCTTACTTCTAAATACCAATAGTGTGTTCCACAAATTATAATAAAATCTTACAAAAAACTTAGTTTCATAGACATTATAATATGCTTAATTATGATTTGACATTTTGATGCCGAGATTTCACTTTCATATTTGACAGCAGCATATAAACGACACGTTTTCGGTTCTTTCCTTTCACCCTTTTTTGGGAGCAAGTTGGTTTCTTTGGAAAATATCCATTTGGAAGGCTTCTTTCTTAAAAAAAACAAAAAGTAAAGAATTATTTACCCTAAAAATTTATAGTATATTTCTGATTGAAAAAAAATATGTAAAAAGAAGAATAAAAAAATTATGAAAATATAAAATTATTTAGATAAATTGAGAAAATTATGAGAAAGGAAATGATGAGAAAAAAATTGTAACTTGTGAAAAAAATTATGAAAAAAATAAATTATTTGAATAAATAAAAAAAATTATGAAAAAATAAATAATAATTTGTAAAAAAAATAATAAAAAAATAAGTTATTTGTATACATGGACAAAGTTAAAAAGAAAAAATAGTAAAAAAATAATAACATAATAATTATAATTTTTTTTCTTTCCTTCCTTTTCTTTAGTAAAAAAAACAGGCTATTAATATTTGTTTTTAACAGAACAATGAGGTACATGTTATTATTTATTGGTTAAAATTATTTTAAAAATATATCTATGATTAACATCCAAAAATAGTTCTCTTTTTTTTTTCCTGTTAATTGGTTAAATTGTTATTTATTTCAATTGGAATTCGATTTCGGAATGTAACAATTACAGTATAAATATAAAATTTTTTGTTAATTTTGTATCCTATTTCGTTTTTTTTAACTGCTATTTCTAGTAACTCTAATTAAAAGTAAAGAGGTGGCAGAAATCTGTTGGTCCACAAATCCAATGCGAAAGCGATTATTTGGGTATGAAAAATCGAAAAAATTTAGTTAATATAATTTAATAAAAAATTTATTAAACATTTTTTAAAAAATTACACATAAAATAATTTTTTTTAAAAATTTTTTAGTGCATAATTATAAAGTCAAGGCCCTAAAAGTAGCTAATATAGATTTTGGGACACGTCAACACAGTCAGCGAAGAACACTCGTCGAGGATAACGTGAGAGGATAGGTCTGGCTTTTGCTTTGTCAGTTGTCACATCACATCAACGTCGCTCTTGTCCAATCAATATAATAATTTTTTATTTATTTTACTATTTCTTTGATCACTTACTTCAATAATTACCCATTTCTCTGGGCTGATCCCTTTTTTGACCGACACGTGTCCATAAACGAAAAGACCCATGACCATGATTTTTCTCTCTCTCTCTCTCTCTCTCTCTCTCTCTCTCTCGTGGTCTTAATTACGCAAAAGGAAACCTTTATTGGATCCGAATGACATTACTTTAAATAAAAAATATTATAAATAAAATATTTTATATTATATAAATAACATTTAAAATAACTTAAAATTAGATTTAACATAAAAGTATATTTGTACTATTGCAGCATATATTAAAGTGTCGTAAAAAATGTCATTTGTATACTACAATATATTTTGTACATGTTACACATTTTTATTGTATTTATATAAATTTATTAAATTATGTGTATTCGTATAACCAAACTTTTTTTTTAGACTCACATATTAAGGTTAAATTTTAAATTTAAGTATATATATATATATATATATATATATATATATATAACAAAAAAAATTTATTGTGAATATATCGGTCAGATTTGTGAATTGAGATTGACATATCTACTGTTATTGTTTCTCATTCAACTATCTCAAAGCGATAGATTCATCACTCGAGTATCAATGAGATCAAGCGTGATTTTGTCGCTAGAGATCGCGGCCACTGTCGAGCTATCTCCCAACGTCGGGCATCATTTTTTACTCTTGTAGGGCCACCTAACTTGTGTTAGTGGAGAGTGCAATCATACAAATTTAAATTCGAATTATTAACGTAAAAATATGTTAATTTATCACTGAGTTATCATTACAAATAATAAATTCTTATATATTATAGGGTGACGAAGGAGGTTTGCACCTGAAAAATTATAGCACATATGTTTAGCTTTTTCATTTGTTTTTGAACAAAAAGCTTTTTCTTTGTTCAACTTCAATTAATCTATTTCTTTCACGAAAAATTTAACATCGTTAGTTTTTAATATCTTAATAAATTGAATTATTAATACTATTTCAAAATTAATTAGTTTTGCTTTTGAATAGGAATAATTAAATGTACAAGCATCGGCGCGCACTGCTCCGAACAATGCTTGCTTGGCTAGTAAATGCAATACAGAGGCGTAAAAAGGTTCTGCCAGAGATGCCTTTTATCATTCTATAATGGTGGACAGAGCATTCGTGGTATTTTTAACATTTTTTCTTTTTTTTAACGAATGCCTTTGTACGTACGTGAAGAACAGGATCCAAGTGAATATAACAACATTATGAAAGGGAAAAAAAAAAAAAAGGTCGGTAAAGGGGACTTGAGAGGGGAGACGTAATGGGTTTTTTTTTTCAAATTTGTAAAAGCCTACAATATAATATAATTTTAAAAAATATTAAAATAATTACTTAATTTTTTTAATTATAATTAATAATTTATTTATATTTCTTAAACGCATATTACTGTAATTACATCAAGAATCCTACTAAATATATATATATATATATATAAAAGCTCTAACCAGGCACGTGATCATCAGTTCATCGCAGCAGTTATAATAATGGTGGTGGGGAACCTAGTAGGAGCCGGTACCCAAGAGACATTTCTTGATAAGCGGCAAAGAAAACAGCTCCTGCCTACCGACCAGGCCACCACTATTTGTCATTAGTGCGTTTACATTGAAAGGAAAATATGAAAAGAAAAGTTGTAAAAAATAAAATTACGTAAATAAAAAAATAATTATAAAAGAAATAATAAAAATAAATAATAATTAATAAAAAATTATAAGAAAAGTAATTATTTAAATAAATAAGAAATTTGAGAAAAAATAATTAAAAATATAGATAATAATTTGTAAAAAAATTATGAAAAAATATATTATTTGGTTAAATAAAAAATTATAAAAAAATTAATATATTAATAATTATATATATATTTTAGGTTAGAAAAATTATTAAAAAAACAATTATATATTTTTTTCTTCCTTTGATCCCAACGAAGCACTATAAAAAAAGCACCAATGAAGCCCGGTCTTCTATGAACGGTCAGAGGCACTCGCTGGTGTGGCTTAAGGCGTGCTTTTATAGTAAGTTTGGTTTAGGAAAAGGGGCTTCTTATATAGGGTTAGATGGTAGTTCCAGGTAGGGCTTATAGTTGGCTTTTGCACTCTATATATTTTCTGGGTTGTAGTTTTTGCAGGCAGGCCTTCAGCGAACTCTGGTTTTTATTTGTAATATGGTCAGATGCTTGTCAAAGCTCTTGTTTTTGGGTTAAAGATACTGGGAATAATCAGAATCCAAGAACTGAATGGATTTTTTTATTCCTTGGGACTTTCATTTCTTGTCCTTTTTCTGCATCTCTCTGTAGTTGCTTGTCAATATATGGATGAGAAGTTGTTTGTGGGGGTGCTTCCAGTTTGATGGATCTTTTTCTGTTTTTTTTTTTTTTCACTTATATCTTTGATTCTATTCTTTGTCCTTCTTGCTATGTGTTTTCCTTTTTTTGGTCAAATCTTGCTATGGTTTTTTTGTGAGTGCCTTTTTGTTTGAAATTAATACAAATTCCATGGTTTGGGGCTGGGAGTTGAATGAAACTATTTAGATCTGCCAAACATGATTGAGCTGGAAATCATTATTGACCTTCTGTTGGGGTATTATCTGTTAGGGTTTGGTACTAAACCTGAGTAATATTATGTGTGTGTGCGAGACTGTGTAGTAGGGTTAAGGGGTGGAGCTCCTTGAAGTCCAATAGAGGTTCTTGCTGGGTATATTTAGCTGCTGAGCTATGGATCCCACAACCCTATCCCATCTTTCTTTTGGATAGGCTTGCGGCTTGCATATCTCGGGAGCTGCACTACCTGCTGTTAGATCCTTGTTTGGATTGAAGGGAGCTCTACACCTTTCTCTTCTCTCTTACTTTTCCGGGGGTTCAGTTTTTTTTTTTTTTTGTTTTTGTTGAGAATATCAGTTGTTTTTTTGTTTTGATATTTTGTATATTTGTTCAGGATTTTGATAATTTTTGATGTGCTATTTTATATCTGCTTCTATATCCAGCTAGTTTCTGCAAGTTGCTTTTTTATTTCGTAGGTACTTCGTTTCTGCTTTTATATACAGCTGGTTTCTGCAAGTTACTCTTTTATTTCCCAGTTTACCTATTCTAGAATCTTGCTTCAAATTTTACTGCTTTGCACAAAAAAGTGGTTTTTCTTCCGGCAGGATCAACTGATTTCCACTGGAGCAGGAAGGCACGTCGAAGAATCCAATAAAAAGTGGTTTGGGGTTTAAATAATGCTCAGCACTACTGGAGTTTGTTACTCCTGCCTATGGTGAGCGCTTTAGAGAGAGTGAGGGAGGGAGGGATTCAGACAATGTAATAACTTTTATTGATATCTTCAATTAGATGGTTCAATTTTTGCTATAGACTTGTAGTTAGTAGATATATAGATATTTTTTTATTTTTTGAAAATTGGCTACCATATATTAATTGAACTAGAGGTCACTGATAATTTAGAACCTTTTCTCTAGAGACTCATTTTCGCCCTTAGATTCTTGTAATCGTATTGTATGTTGTCTATATTAGTTATGTATGTTGTCTATATTAGTTATGTACAGATCTTTATTTGTGTATGAGTACTTTTGATTAAGAGACTGTAAGGACTGTAGGTAGATCAAAAACTGGAGCTTTGCTATTTTATGTTTTCCTCTTTGATTTCTGTTAAGCAAATTACGAGTTTTGGCATGGGAATTAGGGTTGTGGGGTAAGGTTTCTCATATTTTTTCGTTTTCTTTGGTCGAGTAATCACGTCGCTCTTTTTAGTTAAGTTCGGTGTGCAGTACTTGTTTTGCTCTATTTTATGTTTGTTGAATTAATAAGTTTTGCATGTGTTGCTTTTATATTTTCGGTAAGGCCTATTAAAATTAGGGTATTAAAATTAGGAGATTTTTATTTTAATTTTTTTAATGAACATAATTTATTTATAATTTTATATTATATAATAAGGTAGATTTATTTAAATAAAAAAATTAAAAATAATATTTAAATAATATAAAATTATAAATTAATTTTATTAAAAAATAGAATAAAATTAATAAACATCTTAAAATTAACGTAATGTTGTGTTGATTTTTTGGGTTAGGTCCATTAAATTTTGAGCAATGCTCTGTTTATGGTGAACGCCCAATTATCGCGCAAGTCCCGCTGTTTTCAGCTGTTCTGTAGCATAACTTTCGGAATCTGATGATTGTTTGTTGAAGTTTTGATTGGACTATAAACAACTCACCAAAGGAAAAGATAATGTCGATGCCAAATGAGCGTATGACGGGTATATAAGCATATGTAGTCTTACGTCAAAAAAAAATAAGCATATGTAGTCTAATTGATTATTGAAAATTTTGTCCCACTGAAATGTGGAGTTCCAAACCCCACTACAATTGTTAGTTGTCGTGATGGTGCAGCTTCCGATCTAGGTCCATTTATTGGTTTGTGTGATATTGCCTGCGGCAGTGGTTGAAGTCTGCTGATGTGCGGTAGAACTTGTTCGCAAAGAGCAATTTTGAGCATGGATTCTTTACTTTATTAGTTGGGCTGCATGCTCTCGCCAAGAATGAACAAGCAAATGTGGCGGCATTTACGAGTCTTTACAAAGGAATTGGGGGTCTATTTTCTCCGTAGGTAAAGGTCTGCGAGAAGAGAAATGTGGTGATAAAGAGCAGTCAGAGAATTTGCTGGAAAAAAAAAAATAAAGCAATAAGAGAACATTAAGTAAATGAAATAAAATTATTTGGAAAAATGTTTGTTAAAAATCAAATTTGATGATATTGATTAAATTTATAGTAATAGTAAATATATTTATAGTTTAATTTGTAGAAAATATAAAAAGTAAAGTGGCTCTGAGTAATTTTTTGGTTTTGTACCAAAGCTCTCCATAATGTAAAGTATAAGCCAAAAATCCAAAACAAACATTTCACCTTATGTGTGCCATACAAATCTTTGTATCATCTTTGGAAGATGTATATTTACAGCGGCGTTCCTAAACCTTAAAATATAACAAACTACCACTATTATCTGGGGGTGGTTTAGTAAGAGTGAAGTTTGTATATATATATAGTTCAATTACGAAGCACAAAATTATTCTTGGCTAAATCAGCTGGTTTCTTTTTATCAGAAATAAAGAAATTTATTGTGAATTTATTGATTAATAGATTTGTAATTGGGTCAGGTTCATCACATGTTTTTTTGTGTTTTATTTAATCATTATTATAAGACAGACTTATCACACGAATATTATTAAATTTAAATAAATCTATACTAAATATATTACAGTATTAACGAGTTTAAAATTAAAGATACACTCACTTCTAAATTTGGAAAAATTCAGAGACATTATCTTCCTCGCAACTGAGCGGGCTGGTTTAAATTAGTTGTTTATTCCTCAAGCTTACGGGATTTTATGTATGGGTTATGTTGGAGAATGAAGTAAATTTGGAGGTTTTAATGAAAGAACTAAAATGGTTAACATAATATATTGACTTTTTGTTTCTTTCAAAAAAAAAACTAATATCTAGAACCATTAAGAAACCTTGGAAGATTATAGAAGCTTGCAATTTCAAATTGAGACCTCGCAAGGTTATCTTTACAAAAAGGAAAAAATTACAATTCCAACAATAAAACCATAACTGCAAGGATTCCGTATGATTTACTCTTTTAGATAATTCTAATTTCTTTTAAGATTCCTCTGCTCATCTTGGACATATAGTAAATAAAAAATAGCGGTTAAATTATAAATTTCTCATTAAAGCACGTTTTGTCTAGCATATAGGTGATCACATAATGACTGTAGTCCTATCCATCGCATAATCATGCAATTTTTCCCCTGGAAATGGTGACACTTAAATAATTATTAGTATACTAATATTTGGTAGGAGAATTTCCCGCATTGAGGGATTCAAGGGACAATAATGATAGAGAGTCACATCTTTTATTTTGTATATTTGCTCAACACGAGTTATTTTGGAAGAACTCTTTCATAATTGAAAAAACCTCTCTTCAAAAATAATCTTGTTTGGAACAAGTGCGCCATAAAAAAAATGTAACTTCCTAATGAACCTCCCGGAGAGATGGGCGGGGTGTGACCGCTTGACCTCCTCTATCACTACCAAGGACTTTAATGCTTTGTTTGGTAAACTATAGGAAAGAAAAGAAAAGGAAAAGAAAGAAAATTATTTTTTATTTATTTTTTATCAATTCAAATAATTTTTATTTTTTTATAAATTATTATTTATTTTTTTCTTATAATTTCTTAATTATTATTTTTTATTAATTATAATATCATCATTACTGTATTATTTTTTATTTATTTATTCATTTTCGTTCAATCTAAATAAAGTATAAATTCCTTAGATTGGCCACTGAGGCCAATCTCCTTGTACGAATTATAAGAGTAGCCAAGATTTACTCGCTACTTCGAGTTTTCCGTAAGCGAGGCACACGGCTAATTAAGTTGGGAAATGTTTCACGAGAAAATGGTCCGGAAAAACCGTCCCAAATAACGGGACAATTAGCAAAAAAATTTTTTAAAGAAATTAAAATTTAAAATAACATTAACTATATTTAAGATAACATTAACACTCTGTTTGAGAAGAGGGAAAGTGAAGGAGAGAGAGAAAAATAAGAAGATTAAGGTAAATTGTTGTATTTGAAAAATGTTTGAAAAATGAGGGAAATGAAAAGTTCTAATTTCTCAAATTATATCTACTCCACCAAAACTAATTCTCCAAAAAAAAAAAAAGAAAGTTGTTAATTCTCTTACTAAATTTATTAAATGACTCAATTATCCCTCACATAATTTTATAGTTTTACTTAAATAAAATATTTTAAAAAAATTTATTATGAAAAATAAAATTATTATTCTAACACATTTTATGTTCCTCTCTCCCACTTTCCACCATTTTCCAAACAAAAAAATTTATAATTTTTTTCCCTTATCAGATCTTTCCAAACACAAAAGATGATAGAAAATAATTTTCTCCTTCACTTTCCTCTCTCTCACTTTCCTCTCTCTCAAGAATTTAATTTAAATACAGTGTAAATATATTTAAATTTTAATTTTTTAAAATAAATAAAATAAAAAAACGTTTCCGGACAAATCCTCTAACCATATAATAGCACTCAATTAAGTTTAATGGCTCAAAAATAAACCATTTGGCATTTCAGCGATGGAGAGTTAGTTATGGCTGCCAGCTACCCACTCGCTCCAAGCAACGCGTAACAAAGCTAAACTGCAGCAATGTCGACGGGCATTTACGTTTTGGCACAAAGGGGGCATCAACTTGATGTAAATTCTTCAATATTATGTTGCTACTAGATTTAATGAGAACGACAATTAGCAGTATTATAGTTTCGTGCAGGGTGCTTATCATTTACGTTAAGCACAAAGAATAAACATATCACTTAATATTTACTTCTGCCCCTTTTTACAAGAAAAAAACCTCTAATATAAGGATCTTTAATCCCACGTAACTAAACATAAAGCAAGGCACAAAGACAAATCCGTTCAATAAACCAAGAAATCAGAAGGTTGATTTCACTCGGCAATTTCGAGCAACTGCACGGGAACCAGTCTTATACCGTAAATGACTGAGATATATTGCGCAATAGAAGTTCTAGGCCAAGAGTTTCTCTGTTCTACTGTGAAAGAGTCCATAATATTTGGCTTTCACTGAAAGATAATATGGGAACTGACACAATGATAAATGTCAGGTACACCGTCGATTCTACATCCAAACAACAAACAAATCCCCACAACAAAGCTTGGACAAATCTAGAGATACTGACAGGTGCACCGGCCAACAAAGTCCAGCAGTGCCTTCGCATTACATCCGCCATTCTACCTGTCTGGATCTAGTAACGGAGCCTGAAACATGAAAACTCTATCCAAGTGAACAACGAGGTCATAAAAATAAGTTCCCATATTTTCTAAACCAGTAATTGATTAATTCCATCCATCACAAGATCAAAAGATTTTGTTACAATAATCATTCATGGGCAGGGGAAAGTAAAAACACTTGGAGGCAATTGTTTTCACTCAATTTCGCTTCACCTTCACATACCTGGTTGCCACTCAAAAGATGCTTACTCTGTCGACTCAAAGACTTTTGGTTAATATAATCAGCCTTTTTCAGCCATTAAGCTTTACATGACCAGGGTCCATTGGTTGGTTCCAGTTTAGAACCACTGGTTGAATGAAAGGGAAATGGAGGATTCTGGAGACAGTTGCATGTTATTCGCAATTTGTCGCACAAAATGTTACTTAAGGTCATAGCAGTAACACAAACTAGATCATTTACTTCCTAAGCAGGTAATACCAAGAATATTTTTTATCCAAAAAAAAAAAAAAAAACAGAGAATGAACTTTCCTAATAAAAACAACCTACAACAAAGCTTCTTCCCTCTAAATCAATTGTTCATTTTTTTATTTTTTTTCTGTACCTTTCTAGGGTCAATTGGGTGCCTGGGTTGTTTCAAAACTGTGTCAGAAAATAAATAATTTTTTACAGCAAGCAGTTTCCCTTGCTGTAATTCTGGAAATGTGACATTTACAGTTCAACCACTGTTCATATCGTAGGCCTCGTACAATAATCTTCACATAACATATGGATGTGCCACCCAACCAATTTCACAGTTTTTAGGCGTTGTACATCTAACTTAACTTTAAACAAAATACACAAACTAGTTGCATGTCCATCAACAAGAAACACGGGAAGAAAACATTGTCTAAGAGCTGTTAAATTAGAAAGCCACAACATTACACTTGTAGAGTAGTTCAGGGTAGGATGGGTCTTGGAGCAGGCCTTCCCCTCTTCGGTTCTTAGATGAGGAGGAGGATGGTGTCACACACAAACAACATACTAAGGACAAAATAGAGAGGGACTGAGAGAAGTGGATGTACAAACTTAAAGGACTCTTAAGTATGGTGGCAGGCAAAGGAATGATGTAATTGCACTTAAGCATGGAGAAAAAGTAAGAGAATGTAGGGGGAAGAATGAAGAGAGTGGTGATGTCAGTACGCAAATTGAGGTGTCTTTTAGAGAGAGAAAATCTAGCAAGAGAAGCTCTCAATCCAAGGCAAAAGATCCCCAATTAATGGGGTTTAAGGGGTATTTATAGGCATAGGTGAGTGATAGGATGATGAAAACTGTCATCATTTGGCGGAAATTGTGTAAGGGTCTCCCTTACTTGAGTTAATAGACTCCCTTAACGCTCATCTGAGACAAAGCCAAAACTCTCCAAGTTATTCCATTGAATTTGGTCCAACTCTAGAACCTAGCCACTTGCTCTAGAACTGGGCCCAAGCCACACACCAAGGGATTAACGTATAAATTAATGGCCTACATCGTTAAATCCCAATCAAATGACACAAGCAAAGAATCATACCTCGATTTTGTCAATGCACCAAAGAACCATTCTCTATGTTCACTTCCAAGTTCCAGCCTCTGAATATCATGAACACAGTTAGGTTATAGAATATTAAATTGTAAGAGAACCAACCAAAACTTTAAGTTGGACTACCTCTCCACAGCTTCTCTCTTCAGTTCTTCTATTTGCATTTGAATTTTAGCACAAGCTGCTTCAATTTCTATATTTTTCTGGCAAAGCTCTTTCCATTGAGTGGATAAAGCGTTCAGCTCATATGCGGTATTTTGCTGATCATTCACAAGAGAATACGTTTTTCAGGTTGAAATGCACCATGCATTCAACCAAAAAAAAAAAGGCTTCATTATAAGCAAATCACAGTAGAAATTGAGGAACTAACAATATAAAACAAACCTGATGATATTTCCTTTCTCGATTTACTGCCTCAATCTTTTCATTTTGCTCCTGAGCTAATTTTTGTATTCTGAAAAATAAGAAGGAAAACATATAAGACATGTAATGCACAAGACAACATGAAAGCAAACTTGTACTGTTGACAAATGCAATATGCTAAAGTCCATCCACATGGATGAATAGACATATGAAGGAAAAAAAAATTGCATCAATTTTGAACCTAAACCTAAGATATTCTCAAAACTCTGCATTGCTGTTATCCAATGCAAAAGCTACTACATAGCTTTTCAGCTTGTTTCCCCATTCTGCAGCAAAAGGAAAAAACAAAACAGGATAATCTCAGCGATTATCTCTATTACAGCATTGAATTTTCATTCTACAGATTGCGCATACAGGACCAATACATTGCCCATCTTGGGCTAGGAGATATGCTTGGCTTTCCACCTTCCAAAACAACAACAATCTGACCCTGGAACCCTCCATCCTCCCTCCCAACTTACCCCCTCTCTAGTGAGCCAAGGGCCAAGCGAAGGAAAATTATGTTTGTGTGAATGAGAGGGCATGCATTTATACCATGTTAATCTCTTACACATTTCAAAAGCACTGGCATTAAGAAGTGAGCATTTTGATTATGGTTTGACAGAAAGCCCAAATTGACACATTCTGCACAAACAATTGTATTTCTTTCAGGTTACAGTCTCGCAACATTTTATTGGCACATGAATATTTTTTTTGCCATTCAATTCTATTATGAACCAAGTTTGGTGTGAAATGTAGGAGTTCTAAATCCCTCTTGACCACAAATTCTCAATTCAACTCAGGTCCTCTTGCCATCTACTAGGACAAGTTGAAGATTGTCTATTTGAAAATTGAGTGCAATAGAGATTACAGCTATCCAAAGCCTCATGCCAAAGGCAATACCATGAACATATTTCAGGAGTCCAAGATAGGATATTTCATGACAAGTAACGCCACATACCCAACTGCTAAATGTGTCCCACAAAAAAAAAAAGAAAGTTGCTTCCCTGTCATTTTAGAACATACAGTAAAGAAATCTTATGACCTTGATAGCATTACTTCTAATTGTCGGTTATGCTGTACCCAGACATCAGGACCATATTTTGACATCAGATCCAAGTTTTCCAGCCTGCAAAACAGTTGGAGATTTCATTGTGAGCACTAAACATTGATATTTGATAATGCACACTCTAGGTTAGTTCATTCCCAAAACATAATGTGATAAGAAAGCTAATTTGTGACATCATATAGAAACTTCTGAAAATAAAAGAAATAGTATCTTTGAGGTGAAGGATATGACACCACATCTACTACAAGTAGTCCACACAATTGTTATTTCAGCGATGATGTACACCTAAGGTTGTCAGAACCGAACCGGTCATTGAACCGAAAACATTAATGGGCCAAGGTTCAACCGGTCGAATCAGTATTTGAACCGGTATTTATTAATATATATATGTATAAAAGTAATTTAAAAAAATAATACTTATATATGGTTATTAAATATTATTTTTTTTATTTTTAAGGATTAAATTGAAAGTTTTGATAAATTTAAGACTAAATTGAAAGTTTTAATTAAATTTAAAACTCAAATTATAATTTAAATAAACTTTGGGATCAAATTATAATTTATGAAACTTTTATTTGGTTTGAACCGGTTGAACCGATCCGGTTTTTCACCAATTTTTACCGGTTTTGACCGGTCCGAGTTAAGGGCCAAAAATTGCCATGAACCGGCCCGGACCTTTGGCCGGTCACCGGTTGAACCGATCGGACAGGCCGGTTCGGTCCGGTTCTAACAACACTGTGTATACCACAAAATATGGTGTGTGAAACATGAAAAAAGGATACTTAGTGTACAGTCCATTTGAAAAGTTATTTCTGCAATCCCTACTTTCTATCTGACAGCCCCAACAATTGCACCAAGAACAATCAAATCTAACCACAAAACACTTCATTACCACCCACCAGGTCACCACAAGTCTCAAATCATTTAGAGAGACTACAGAGATAAGTAGCATGTAATCACACACCTGATTACTTGATGCTGCAGCAACCGTTCTGCCTTTTGAAGCGCCTGCTTCCACGCAGTCTCATCATTCATCTTATTTGCAGGTGGTAAATCTAAGTGGGCATACCGTGAAAAGTCAAAAGGAGCTGGAGGCTTCCCAGCTCGCACACGCTCATACTCTTTAGCAAGCATCGGGTAATTCTGCGATTAAGACAAAACAACCAGACACGACAATAATAAGCTATTGGCCCCAATCTTGTTTCTAAGAATTCCAAGTCAAGTGCTTTCTAAAGCTAGACAGATGCAAAAATCTCCATTTTCAAAAGCTCATTTCCCTATCAAATAATTCCTCAGCAGCCAAACAAATAATTTCGAATTAACTCAAACCATGTAATTAACAAATAATCCATCAGAACTCAGCTAATTAAAGAAAAATAAAATCACAAACCCTAATTAACGAAGCCAATACTAATTTCGAATTTTGAAACAGCAAAAATCAGGAATACTGCAAGGAGAAAAAGAACAAAACCTCGAAATTGAACGTGGGAAGAGGAGGGAAGTCTTTCAAGAAATCGGAAGGTTTCTTTGAACTCCGACGCATCTCTTCCTCGACGAGCCGGTCAACCTCGGTCTTGACATAATCGTCATCGATATACGGCAAGGCGTCGATTACTTCGGCGTTTGAAGAGGCGGACCACGGCCTAGACGGCTCCGGTGGCGCCTCCAGCATCAGGATTTCGCCGTTGCTGTCACTGCTTGCCATTGTTGTTGTTAGAACTAAGAAGCTGAGAAGAGCTCTCGCTGTTTCTTCTAATATCTATATAAATAGTATAAGGAAACTTATATAAATAAATGACAATTTATAGTTATTTATAACTATATAAAGAAGTATATATCTATATAAATAATTATGTAGTTATTTATTTCTATAAACTTATAAAAAAAATTCAGACTGATTTCTTTTATTAACAAACAAAAACATATGCATGATTTTTTTAGTAAAAAAATAAAAATTCAAGTATATTGATTATTAGATTTATAGATGATGGTTAAAATAATCTTTATTTTAGTGCTTCATTTAACAACTTTTAAAGAGATAGGTTTACTACTTAAGTCTAGTGAAGTCGAATGAAATTCCGCCGCTGGAAACTATAACAGTTATTAAGTCGCAAACTTATACTGTACTACATACATTTTGTAAGAAAAAACAACCTAACATATTGGTTAGAGAAATACATTCGCAGAAATTTGAATTCAAGTTTCCAACATAAAAATATTTCAACTTATCATTAAATTATCACTTCAAATAATACATATACATGAATTGAAAAATAAGAAAATAGCAATAAACGTCCAACATTATTGGCTAAAGTTTAGATATGAGTACTATGAAAAAGTTGAATAAAATGAAATTTACTTCTGATCTAGTGTTTGTCAAGCCTTGCAAAGAGTTGCACTAGTTAAGACTATTATGACTTTATTGCCCTCCTATTTCTACAAAAAAAAATTTAAAAAAAAATAGTACTCTATAATTTTACTAAAAAAAGTTACACCTTGACAATTGAGAACTAGCCTGTCTTATTAAAAGTAAAATTCTAATCACTCTTACAACTGTGCATTGCATGTTCTGTTCAATTTATTTGTTTGGTAGAAATTGAAACTCATGACTTGGTGTTGGAAAATATATTGATAGATAATTATATCAGTTTATTTAAAAAAAATATATATTATAATTGTGATTAAAGAGACGTAACTCTTCAAAGAAGAGGAGTGACCTTTTATGAGAAAGGATGTGACTTTTAATATAAAAAGTTATGTCTAATCATAAAAAGAGATATGATTATTTAGAGAAGAAATAGAATTTTTCATAAGTGTCTGTTTAAAATTTATAAATAACATATTTCTTTTCCCAACAATAATTAATAATTTTGATATATTCATTTTTCTAAAGGTTCTTTTCTTCTTATAATTGAGAAATTGTTATTTGGGATTTTATACGAGTTACTATCTATAAACTTAAAGTTTTGTAAATTTTAAGATAAATTATCATAAACCCTACAGTAATTTAGGAGAGGACGAATTAAAGAAAGTGATTATTTACTATATAAAATTTATTTAATTCTTATTTTCTTTTCCCAACACTCGGTACGAACAATGTCTTTTTAAGTATGTCAAGGAAAAAAAAAAAGGAGAAAAAAGAAAGAAAGTAAGTGGACGTAGGGTTGAAACACAAGCCTCCAATCAACCAAATGATCTCAACTTTCAATCCCAAAACAAAGGCCTAGAACATGCTACCAAAGCTAAACCTGACTGGATCCGGCTCATGTTCATTAAACGGCACAAAAAGCCCATCCAACGTTCCCAAAACCAAACAAAAGCCCAGCCCTAAAGTCCCAAAGTGTGCCAAAACCCTAGTTATATAAACGCAGTATCAATTACGTTTCATTTTCTCTCTCGCTCGCCACAAAAGCCCCATCATCCTCTTTTTTCTTCTTCTAGCAAACGAGAGAAAGCGATCATCAACATCAGAAGCAATGGCCGCTGATGGATTGATACTGCTCGGCACCATGAGGGCCCACACCGATCAGGTGACTGCAATCGCCACGCCGATCGATAACTCGGACATGATCGTCTCTTCGTCCCGCGACAAGTCCATCATCCTCTGGCACCTCACCAAGGAGGATAAGACCTACGGCGTCCCCCGCCGCCGCCTTACCGGCCACTCCCACTTTGTCCAGGACGTCGTCCTCTCCTCCGACGGCCAGTTCGCCCTCTCTGGATCTTGGGACAGCGAGCTCCGCCTCTGGGACCTCGCCACCGGCGTCTCCGCCCGCCGCTTCGTTGGCCACACCAAGGACGTCCTCTCCGTCGCTTTCTCCATCGATAACCGCCAGATCGTCTCCGCCTCCCGCGACCGTACGATTAGGCTCTGGAACACGCTGGGTGAGTGCAAGTACACTATTCAGGACGGCGACGCCCACAACGATTGGGTCAGCTGCGTCCGATTCAGTCCCAACACGCTGCAGCCCACCATCGTCTCCGCTTCCTGGGACCGCACCGTCAAGGTCTGGAATTTAACTAATTGCAAGCTGAGGGCGACTCTGACCGGCCATGGCGGGTATGTGAACACCGTGGCCGTGTCGCCGGACGGGTCCCTCTGCGCCAGCGGAGGGAAAGATGGGGTTATATTGCTGTGGGATTTGGCGGAGGGGAAGAGGCTTTATAGCCTGGATGCTGGGGCAGTCATTAATGCTCTCTGCTTCAGTCCCAATAGGTATTGGCTTTGCGCCGCAACGGAGAATAGCATCAAGATCTGGGATCTGGAGAGCAAGAGCATTGTTGAGGACTTGAAGGTCGACCTGAAGGCCGAAGCCGAGAAATCCGACGGCACTGCAGCTGCCAAGACGAAGGTATATTCACATTCCTCCCTGTCTTTTTGTTATAAATTCCAGCTCCTTTTCCTGTGTAAGTTCATGCTGATTTGTGTCTCTTACAGATGATTTTTAATAATTGTTTATAATTTTTGTGTTAATCTGATTTTTCTGTTTCATTGACATTGGAACATATTGTAATTGGAATGGGTTTTGCTTTTATGGGCGTCTTTTGATGCATGTTGATTGTTTATTTTGTGCCACTGATTGTTAATCTGTACTTTTTCCGCAAAATTATCCCAGCTTAGCTGTTGCATTGGAATATGATATGAATCATATACAACTTCATTAAATTTTAGATTTCTTATTATTGCTTAGGAACGCGATTCTTATTGTATTCTATGTTGGTTTGGATTCCATTACCTGTGACCTTGCTATGATTGTATTTACAATATCTGCATATTCTTGGTTGGCCCCTGCATTGTTATTATTGGCATATGCTATATTGATAGATTTGGTTGTACTGATTCTATTGGTATGTTCTGTTGCTCGTTCTTTTCTTTTGTGTCTGACATCCTCTGCAGAACATAATGTGTTTGAAGATGTGTGAATGGAAAAACAAGTGTGACAAAATAATGCCATTTTTTGAGTTTTGCTTCTTTTTTATTTTTGAAGTTAAATGATTATACCATCGTAACTTCTGTGACTTGCAGAACATCTACTGCACAAGCTTGAACTGGAGTGCCGATGGAAGCACCTTGTTCAGTGGTTATACAGATGGTGTAATCAGAGTTTGGGGAATTGGTCGGACCTTTTGAGTAGATGGCTGATGAGAATGACAACAAAGTGTTAGTCCGAATTCAATTGGGATATGCTAGACAAGTTGGCTGATGCCTTCTTTTATTTTATTTTATCAACTTTTTTTTTCTTTGGGAGCAAATGGCAAATTGTTTCCCCTGTAGTAGTTTTGAGGCATAATATTAAGAAGTTGTGGAATTGTTGGATCATTAGCTATCTCTTTTTGTTGGATATTATATGCAGCTTTGAGGCTTTCTGCTACTTTGGATTTGGATGTTACACAATGTTTTAGTCTGCGATTTTCATGTTAATACTTTGTTGATTTGTTCCCAATATCGTTGGTTTGGATTGTTCTTCTGTTTGGCTCCTTGAATGCTCTTTCTTAAATATCTTGTTTTATTAGTGTTTTTCTTTTTGGTCATTTGGAGCTGGTAGTTCAATAGTTAAGAGATGGGGTGAGAGGAATTGGAGTTCGATCTTTAATATCCTTAGTTGGGGGTCAGGGTCTCCAGCCACCTATTAGTTGAAGTGGGGGAGAGTGGGGGCACGGGCATACAGCGAAAAAGGAAAGTGGACTATATAAGCCTGCCCACACTCCAATAATGGTTCTTATGAGGCTTGGAGAGGCCATTGTGCCAACCCCAAGTGGTGACCCGCGATGACGATGAGCAGATGGTGATGATCAAGCCGAGGATCATAATTTCTTACCAAGTTTGATCTTCGAGGTATCAGAGATTGAGGACAACATCGACTTCACGAGGTTATGATTCACGTTAGTTCAAGTTTAAGCCTACGTTTATTGAAACGTTTTACTAGAAATAGGAAGGTGAAAATTTTTAGTAAGTAATTGCTTTTTCCTAGTAACTAAGTCTTGGGTAATGGACTAATGGTATGATTATTAATTGTTAATAGAGTTTTATTAAGGAGCTACACTTTGTTTTGCGGCAGTTCTGTCCCACGCAAGGCTACCTTTTAGGATGAAGTCTCTCAAAATAAGGGGCCTCCTAAAATAAGCTTTGCGGGGAGCATGATATTCGGGGTATGTATAAAAAAGTTTTAAATCTTTAGATTTTTTTTAAGTTATAAACCTTTGTGAGATTTCATTTCAGTTTTAAACTTTTTGATTTTGCTCTAAATCAGTCTTTCCGTTAGTCAAACTGTTAAAAATTACTGTTCACTAACGGAAATTTTTTTAAAAAGGAAAAATATATTATTTTAATTTACCAGTTGACAGAAATATTTTGTATAATCTTAAAAAAAATAAAATAAGAAATAAAAAATATAAAATCTCAACTTATATGTTACTATTTAAAAGTAAAATTACAAGCATTTAATAACAAAAAAAAATATTTAAATAGTATATTTTATCTTTTTTAAAAAATTTTCATTAGTGAACAATAATTTTTAACAGTTTGACTAACAGAAAGACTGATTTGGAGTAAAATTAAAAGGTTTAGGACTGAAATGAAATCTAAGAAAGGTTTAGAATTTAAATAAAAAAAAATTTAAAGATTTAAAACTTTTTTAATGTATATTCCCATGATATTCTATCAAAAATAATTACGTTTTATTTGTATGAATATTGCACAAATGAGACGAACCAAATTTTTAAAGCCATGACCTTGAATTAAAATTTGGCACTCAGCACGCTTATGATCTTAACCCACTGTTTGGAAAAAAGAAAGGAGAGAGGAATGTGGGAGGAATGTAAGGGTCCGTTTGTTTGCTGACGAAAATGAAATTCTGGAATATCATTTACTGAGGATAATGAAATTCTGGAATTTTATTTTCAATTATGGTGTTTAGCTGTGATGCTGAAAATATTATTCTGTATTTGGTGAAATTATGTAAAATGAAATACTTTATTATTATTTTATTATTTTTCACTGTATAAACAGTGAAAATATTATTATTTTCTTATTTTTTACTGTGTAAACAGTAAAAATATTATTATTTTATTACTTTTCACTGTGTAAACAGTGAAAAATATTATTATTTTATTATTTTTTACTGTGTAAACAGTAAAAAATATTATTATTTTGTTATTTTTTACGGTGTAAACAGTGTCAGCACAGTGTCAAAACAGTGTTCCCCACGTTTCCCCACAGAAAACGACGTCCGCTCAATTCGAGCGGACGTCATTTTCCATAAATGCATGTAGTTTTCGTCCAATGACCCAATATTTGATTTTCTAAAATCTTTCAAATTCCTGACCCCAAACACTAGAAAGTAGTGAAAACCAAATCTGAAAATTGGATTTCCCTCAAACAAACGCACCCTAAATGTAAGAAATAAATATTAAAAGAGAGTAAATTTTTTTTTATCTTTTAGGAGAGTGTAATGTGGGGGAAAAAATTTAAAAATATTTTGCTTGAAAATAAGAAGAAAATTAAAAAAAAATAATATGTATTATAATATAAAGTTTTCAGTAAAAATATAAATTGAACAAAAAAAAAAACAAAAAAACAAAAACAATAAGAAAGATGATTGGCCAACCCTCCAGTCCAATCCCTCCAAAATTGGAGCATTAAATTACGGTAGGGCACAGCAAATACCATGGCCCACCTTTGGTCTTTTATTCTTTACACTCTTTTCTCAAATACGTGAATTCTCCCTAATTCACTCACATTCCTTTCTTTCTCCACCAAATTCACTTTCCCAAACACACTCTAAAGCTTTATATTCCTTTTCAATTTAGGAAAAATGTGAACGAAAAATAGAATATTGTTCAAATACACAACGGAAGACACAAAAACAAATAGATACGCAACGTATGCTCTCTCCTCCATAAATCTCTAATCCACAATAAAATCTTAATTTTCTCTCAAATGGAAAACTCAAAATAGTTATTGCTGCATTGAAAATATCATAAAACATTTAGTATTAAATTGATGTTTATTCCCTAAATACAAGTAACAAAACCAACAAAACTAGACAAATAAGTGCAAAAATGATAATGATTTTTTTATGCATATGATGGAAGGGAAAAAATTAGAAAGTATATTTAAGTTTAATATTATTACTTCAAAAAATTTCCTTTAATTATCTGCCCTTATTTAATTTGATGGACTCGTATATAGATATTACTCGCAATGAAAAAAAAAAAGTTAAATATAAATCATTTATATCTCCTTAGTTTTAATTGATTAATTTTAATTAGTGTACAAGATCATTTACCCTTCCATGCATATTACTCACAGTAAAAAATGATCATTAAATGTAAAAGCATTTAATATTAGTTACTGGATATGCAATTTTGAAGTTCTTAACCTTTAAGTTTTTTTACATTTGAGTCCTAAATTTTTTTAAATTTTCATTTAAATTTTAAACTTTTAAATTTTTTACCAGATTAGTGCATTTGTTAACAAAAAGTGATCAATTTATTAAAAAAATGATTTTGACCTTACAAAAATTATTTAAAAAAAGTTAAATACACAAATTAAAATTTTTTTCTATCAAAAAATATGCACTTTGCATATTTAATTCGTATATTTATTAATTAAAAAAATATTTTGTATACATATTTGTTGATGAAAAAAATATTTAATTCATTTATTTGACCTTTTTTTTAATAATTTTCATTAAATTAAACTTATTTATTAATAGATTGATTACTTTTCGTAAATGAAATAATTGATTTGATAAAAAATCGAAACGTTTAGAATTCAAATGAAATGTCAAAAAGGTTTAGAATTTATATGAAAAAAATGCAAAAGTTTAGGATCAAAAAAGTATATATCCCTTATCAGTTACCGCTATGATATATATAGATACATTTTTTTTTGGCATAAAGATCAATTTTGTCCCAAACCTAAGGCAATTTATTGTTTTTTATCCATAACTTTTTTTTTTGTGAAAACCGGTATAAAAAGTTGTCACCATCGCACAATTATACACAATCGTTAATTTTTCCGTCAATTATGCTGACGTGACAACTGACGGAGCGCCCTGTCAGCGAAGTTGATGACGTGGCATGTGCCACGTCAGCAAAGCTGATGGCGTGGCATGTGTCACGTTATCACTGTTGATAACATAATATTTTTTATTTTTTTAAAATTTTTTAAAAAATTTAAAATATGTTAATATTTAATTAAAAATGAACTCAATTTATTCTTCCAACAAAAAAATTCAATTTAGTGAAAAATTAAAAAAGAAAAAAATTTTAAAATATGTTGATATTTAATTAAAAATAAACTCAATTTATTCTTCCAACAAAAAAATTCAATTTAATGAAAAATTTAAAAAGGAATTCAATTTAAAATCAATTTTATTAAATAAAATTGAAACCCTTTAAATCGAAATTCTTCTAAAATTAATTTTACTTAATAAAATTAAAATTTTTCAAATCTAAAACCCTTCTGACGATAACTATTTTTATTTTAAATTTTTCATTAAATTAAGTAATTTTTTTTTTGTTAGAAAATTAACTTGGGTTGATTTTTTATTAAATATTAATATATTTTAAATTTTTTTTAGATTTTTGAAAAATAAAAAATGTCACGTCATCACTGTGCTGACGTGACACTCTGTCAGTTGCCATGTAAGCATAATTGACGGAAAAATTAACAGTTGGGTATAATTGTGCGATGGAGAAAACTTTTTGTATCGGTTTTCACAAAAAAAAAAACATTATGGATAAAAATCAATAAACCGACTTAGATTTTGAGTAAAATTAACCTTTATATCTTTTTTTTTTTTTTTGAAACTCTAGTATTTAAAAACTCATTGAACTATAACTAATCCAGTTTGAACCCAATGGACTCATTAAAGGGGGCAAATTTCTTTTAGCACTTATTTTTTTCACACCTAAGATTCAAACTCGAGATCTATTAATGAAATGAGGAATAAATACATATAATGAACAGAGGAATAAATAAAGGGGGAGTTAGAACTCGAGGTCTATAGATATCTATTAATTAAATGAGAAGGGGAACAAATCAAAAGCATTTATGTTTCCAATAACATTTGCCACACTATATAAGTCACCATCGTTAGACAGCAGCAGCACAAGGTCAACATACATATCAAGCATGGGACGTTCAAAACTTAATGCAGTGATGACCATCTGCTTGGTGTTCATTAGCATTATGCTGGTGTTGAAGACCCATGAAGTGATGCCAAATGTACCCCACCTGGCTCCATGGGTTACAGATCCATGCAAAAGGCCAGGACCTGCTCCTCCAGGCTGCCAAGATACGAATGCTCCTCCCCGGCCGGCTAATCCCTGGACCCGTGGCTGCAACCCCATTACCCGGTGCCGAGGAGGCCCTCCTGCCGCCCACTAGGTCCATTAAGATGTTGAAAATTTGCTTCTTCTACATGTATGTCAATAAATAAAAGGGTCTTGCTCTGACTATAGATTGTTGTACTGTGGACTACCACATGTACGCAGAATTATATTATTTTAATGAAGATCCTGCTACTTTTACGTTTTAGAATTCAATATGCTCTGTTTGTTAATTACAGTGGGATTTAACACTTGACTTTGTAGAAATGGTGCTGGGACTCCCAGTTGATTGAGGGGAGTTCGAACTCCCTCCACCCTAAAATTTTTCATTTAATAGAAGTTGCCCACTTTGAGTGAGGAAGATGTTTGCATTCATACGATATCTTCTGACCAGCGTTCTTTCGTCATTTCTAACAATTAACTAACTAGCCGTTAACTATTATCACTATTCCAAAAAAAATTAATTGCAGTGGGATTTAAGAAATATGAAAGTAATATTGTCGTCCGGCATACAAGCACAATATTAATTTTATGGAAATATAACAAATCCTAATGGTAGATTCACCTTTTTTAAAATGTCTTATAAAATAATTTGTAATTATTTGGAAAGGCGGGCACGTTGTAGAATATCGCAATGAACGGAACCACATGATGCTGAGTTTGAGGAAAATGGGTGATTTAATCCCTCTACCTCCCCATGAACGGCGGTTTATAGGGCTAAGCATAAGTGATTAAATCATACATTAAATTTGTTAAAAAAATAATATATATATATATATATATGTTGAAAAACGACACGCTTGATATTTGACTTTAAAGTAAGGTTGTCAGAACCGGACCGGTTATCGAACTGAAAACATGCGTAGGTCAAGGTTCAACCGGTTCAACCGGTCGAACCGGTATTTGAACCGGTATTTATTAATATATATATTTATAAAAATAATTTAAAAAAATAATACTTATACATGATTATTAAATATTATTTTTTTAATTTTTAAGGATTAAATTGAAAATTTTGATAAATTTAGAATTAAATTGAAAGTTTTGATAAATTTAGGATTAAATTGAAAATTTTTATTAAATTTAAAACTCAAATTATAATTTAAATAAATATTGGGATCAAATTATAATTTATAAAACTTTTATACCCGGTTTGAACCGGTTGAACCGGGTCTGATTTTTGACCGGTTTTCACCGGTTTTGACCGGTTTTTGACCGGTTCAAACCGATTTTGACCGGTCCGAGTTAAGGGGTAACTGTAGTCATAAACCGGTCCGAACCTTTGGTCGGTCACCGGTTGAACCGGTCGGACTGGTCGGTCCGAGCCGTTTTTTACAACATTACCTTTAAAGTAATAATGTTCATACATAAGCATCACAATTTTACAATATTTCCAATTCTCGACTATTCCGAACCGCCCCAATGATTCCACAAACCGTGGTTAGATAACAACAATTGCAACAATGGAGTGATGGACATTGCTGTTCTTTAGACTAACTTCCGAAAGCTAACCGAACTTAAACTTGACAAACGAGGGCTAATCGAGGTTAGTCTAGTAATAAAGTATTTGAGTGCTGTCAGGTTAAACGATGAAGTTAAATTTATATTTTTTTAATTAAATTTATATTTATCATAATACTGAATATATTGTAATCATATAAATTTTTTGCACATCTTAAATAATTGCGCACTATTTCTTGAGACTGCCGTAGCACCACTGGGCCAAAATAATCAGAACTGAAATGGTTACTCGTGAATTAGTTTAGTTTTAACTTTTGACCTTTTATGTTCCAAACTTGCTGCAATTTTTTTTTTAAAAAAAAAAATTGAAAGAAAAAACAGCCAATGCCTTATTTTATTTTCGAATCTGTTTTGACTTTTTGCTAAGATTTCCATTCCAATCATACGACGTGTTGGGGATTTCAATTTGTCGAGCCAACAAGCCGTAGCTGGACCACCCATGGTTGGCATTCTAATTAGAATGGCGGAACACTGACCTTGCCTGGAAAGAGGGCAAAGGGAGTGGGAGAGAGGAAAACACAGTGGAAAAGGCAAGGAGGTTGTGCTTGGTTTGTGTCTTCCGGGCGGCCCAACAAATTCGGTTCTCTCCAAAAATGAGAGGAATTCTACTGGTTTCTCCAACATATGCTGTAACGACCAATATGCCCATGTTACTTTTCATGATTTCTAATTTTGCCTACTTTACCAACAATTTTGTCTGTTGATTTTTATAGCTGATATGTTCACAATTTTTTTTGACCCCTTATCGTTTCATAGTACTGCCGTCTTTTTTGGTTGATTACCTATTAACAACACTGTCTATTTCATAGCCTATTATATTTATATCATTATATATACTATCTTAAGTATGAGAGTTAAAATTGATATTATAATATATATCAAATTTTTTTTACTTTTCACTCTCTTATAAATAAAAAATTTTTAATTTTCTTTCTTTATATTATTATTTTTATTTTTTCTGAGAAGACAAAATGAAAAATTTTCACTCATGCACTTACCATATTTTTTCACTTTTTTTTTTTTCATTAGGAGGCCCGTTGGGTCGTGAGTTACACAATGAGGGTAACTTTTCTTTCCCATAAATCTCACCCCTCCTTTTTCAAGATTTGCACTCAAGATCTTTACAATAAAAATTTTAAACTCTAACTACTGGAACGTCTTCTGAGAGACTTTTTTTACTTTTCTTACCCTTCGTTCTTTTTTTTTTTTGATTTATAAGGAGCCCTATTGGACAAATAAAAGGAGGAGGAAATGATATTAATAGAAGTTGAACCGTACCTTGTAATTGAAATGTACTTTTCTCAACCACTAGAATAAATGCTCAACTTCCATTTCCCAATTTTCATCCAAACAAGGCCTTGAGATGGGTCACTCTTTAAATCTCCGAAGTACTTGGTTGTGTGCTGGGCTGTTCAGTGTAATAATGAACTAAGGTTTGGACTTGTTTTATCAGACCACGTTTTTCTTTCTGTAATAATGGGCTTGGGTGTCCAGTGTATCTCTGTCTGTGATGCCACGTTTCTGTTTCTACTTATAAAAAAAAAGGTCTTGGAGTCCACTTCCAATTCTAGCCCAATTCTGATTTAATTCCGGTTCAAGATGCGTGGTCAGACCTACGCCCAAATAAAATGGGGAAGAAAGATTTGATCAACTTACCAAAAAAAAAAAAAAAAAAAGATTTGATCATACGGATTAGATTGAATTTTCCCACGTGGCAGACTCCCGTGTAAAAAACTAAAAACCCATCTGTGACAGCTGCGTAAGTTTAACCTCTACACCACATTGCTGTAATTTAGTTGCCGCCTGAATTTGACATTTGCGATTCTTCCCGCCATTTTCTCTATCTGTTGTGTTTTTCGTTTATATATATATATATATATCCTAATTAGTCTTAAGAAAGAACCATCATTGACCATTGGTTTTCTTCAATTCACAAATTAACGGAAAGCCAAAAAAAAAAAAAAAAAAAAAACCCCAAAAATCTGTAAAAAAAGAGAAATCTCGCAGCAGGGAAATGGGTATCAAAGACCTTCTCAGGTTCATTAAACCTTACATTGAACCCATTCACATTAGCAAATATGCAGGCGAACGAGTAAAATTCTGTCATTTCCTCCTTTCGTTCTTTTTTTTTTTTTTTCTTTTTTCTTTTTGGGCTCCTTAAGCATCTTTTTCAATTGGGTTTCCTTCTCTGACGCAGTTGATGTCATTGTTTGTTTTTTTTACATTTGTTTCTTCTGGTTATGTTTGCAGGTGGGTATTGATGCATATTCTTGGCTCCACAAAGGAGGTAGCATTGGCATTCTTCAGTTTGATTATTGCATGCAGTCAATCTTTTAAAGATTTGATTTTTTTGGGTGGAAGTAAATTACTGTATTTTTTAAAAGATTTTTTTTTTGCACCTTTTAAGCTTATTCATGTAGTATGGAGATTTGTCTTGATACAAGTGGCAATAAAAAACTGCGATACTTAGACTACTTCATGCACCGAGTCAATCTGCTTAGGCACTACAATGTAATCCCAGTAGTTGTTTTTGATGGTGGAAACATTCCCTGCAAAGCTGCTACAGAACATCAGCGATACAGGTAAAATTCAGACATTTTCTGATTCTGTTTAATGGTGTTTCAGGAACAGAAATTTTTTGAGAAATGCTTTAATTTTTAGAGTACTCGTTAGGAGTTGGCATTTGATTTTTTTTTTTTTTTTTTGGTGGGGTGTGTTTTTGGTTCAGGAGACGAGAAGCTAATCGGGAGTTAGCAATGGAGAAGCTCAAAGAGGGGAATGTTGATGCTGCTGCTGAACTCTTCCAGGTGTGAAAAGTTCATATCTTTTGCTGTACTTTTTTTAGTCCAGCCAGTTGAGTCCAGCCTTTTACTAGAAATATCGTGTTAATAATCTATCTTGGTTTCCCCTTTTCTTTTCATGTGTATACATGAGAAATTCTTCTGGTTTTTGAAAGTAATAATGGAGGCTGGAATCTGGATTGAATCAATATTACGTTTAGCTGCTACATCTTCTTAAGTTTGTTGTTTCTTTTGGAAATAAAGTAGACTGTCATTCACTCAGTAATCAAATTTAAAAGGAGAATGATGAAACTGAAGTTTCCAACATTTCATGTTTACTTCCCTTTGATTTGGTTCTAATAATTTTGAAATTTTAGTTTTTTATGCAAACCAAATTTCATAGATCATACATCGTCGCTTTTCAGCAATCTTAGAGTAAATTTTCCTTTTCTCTTTCCCAATTAAGTTGCAATGCGTCCTGATCAGCTCATAACTCTGTACTTATTTTAGCCGCTTTCCTTGATGATTTCTTGTTTTCATTTTTTCAATTTGTAGAGAGCAGTGAGTATCACCCCGCTGATGGCACACCAATTGATTCAGGTACACAATCAACATATTTTCAATCAGTTATTTGTCCCTCATAGTTGTAAAATTTTTGGAGTGTCTAATTTTTCTGCTGTTCTTGAATTTCTTACTTTTTTGGTTCTAATTCTATTGCTGTTTATTTCTTCTGGTTCCCAATTTATGACATACAACATCCTACGGTTATCTCCCAGACTTTGAGATCAGAAAACATAGAATTTGTTGTAGCTCCTTATGAGGCTGATGCACAGTTAGCATACATGTCCAGTCTTGAAGCTGAAGAAGGTGGCATAGCAGCAGTTATCACAGAGGACAGTGATCTGTTGGCATATGGCTGCCAAGCTGTAAGAACTTCTGAGAAACTTTGACTTGTTGTCAGCGGATGTCTAATGCTCCCCAGATAAATTTGTTACCTGTATAAATTGCTGAAGCCACTATTATCTTCTTTTGATCTGCATTGTTTGCTAACAGATCATATTTAAAATGGATCGATATGGCAATGGTGAAGAGGTAGTGTTGGATAAGATTTTTGATGCTGATTCATGCAAGCCATCTTTCCAATGCTTTGACAAGGAATTGTTCACAGGTCAGCTTTTTGAGGCTTTGTAGCTCACTTAATATTTATCTGTAAGAAAAATGGTCACAATTACAGACCAAAGTCAAAGTGGTCATTTATAAAGAAAACCTATGAGGATCTGGGAACCCAAGAGTACTGCCATCCTAATTCTTTTGTGGATCTATAGAAAATGGTAACCCAATGTACAAGGATCTCATATGTGAGGCTAAAAGAAGAATGGTAATCCTGGAGTTAGAGCAAATCCAAAGGCTAGCGGTCCCAATTCAGATCCTTTCAGGCTTGAGGGCTAAGGCTTATTATCTTAATAAAAGAAGGCTATGAGCCGTCACTCAACTGGTCACAATGGATTACCCCTACCATTTAGCCTTTCTTTTGTGCATCTATGGGGAAGACTATATTCTTGCATGGACTTCACTGTCCTTGTTTTTCCATAATCACGATAGCGGGGACAACTCTAGCAAATAATTTTCATGCATCACGAGTTAACGAGATAACCTGTTTATGACTGCTTTTGAATTGTAAATTGGCTATTGATTTCACATATTTGCAGGTATGTGTGTCTTAGCTGGCTGCGATTTTCTTCTATCCATTCCTGGAATCGGAATTGTGAAAGCTCATTCCTTCGTTTCTAAGTATCGAAACTTCGACCGAGTAAGTATGCTGTAGTGATTTTTGAGATGACCGATGGAACACATCATATTTCTAATCCTCACAAAAATGAGTTATAAAGAACATAATCCAAGCTATAATATAGGCCTTTTTTTGTACAAAGTTTTTTTCTTGGCCTTGTCATGTCATTTTAGGAACATGATGCAGATTATTAATGAACTGCAATGTTAACTGAATATTTCTTCCCAACTACATTACTTATTGCCTGGGACAAATGGATTATATAAATCTGATGCAATTTCACTATTTAATCTTCATAAAACTCCGAGTTCTAAAATCCAACGCCCTGAATGGTGTATTACTGTTGAAATTAACACAGATTTGGCTTTCCAAGGAATAACCTAAAGTGTCAAAAAAAAAAACAAAAAGCATTGCTTAATTGGGATGTGTTTGTCGGTGTTATAAATAGGCTGCTTCTCGAAGGTAGCAGCAAACAATTGTTTGGGGAAAAAAAAATACTCACATGGGGCATGGGGGGAAATTAGTTTAAACCTCTTTTTTCAACAACAATCCCTGGTAATGATTCCACTGTCAGCAACGTAAGCTTGGCTTAAAAAAAATTTTAAGTAGCATAAGGTAGAATTGCCCATGCTTTGGTTGGCTTCTGGCTGATGTTTATTGGCAGTTCAAAGTTTCTATCAAATTTCTTTAACCAATTCACAGCAAAATAAATCTTGTGTCTTATTGTTAAAATTAGTTTTTCATGTTTACTTTATAGGTATAAAGAAGTTAAGGTTATAGTTCAAGTAGTAAATGATTGACGAACATATAAATTGAGTAGCTTGCTTACAGGTTTTATCAGTATTGAAGTTAGAGAAGGGCAGTCTAATGCCTGAAGATTACTCAAAATCATTTAGAGAAGCAGTTGCTGTTTTTCAACATGCTCGAATGTAAGAAATAATAAATTTTAAATCATGTAAAATGCTTTATTCCTTCAGCAATTATGCTTCTAGAGTTCATGCTGAATTTTTCACATTGTTTGCAGATATGATGCGAAAACTAAGATGCTAAAACACATGAAACCTCTTACACAAAATCTTCTGGAATCATTGGATGGGGAATTTGATTTCCTTGGGCCGTATCCTTATTGCCAGTTAAGGAGTTCGGTTTGTAACAGCTGAAACACTTGCTGCATAGCCTTCCACTAACAGAGCTCTTGTTTTAGTATACCACCTGCTGTTTCTTGCGTCATTAACAGTTTGCCTTTTTCAACACCAACTTTTTAATTTTACACCTTATTACAGGTACACAGTCCAATTTAGTAACTGCATTTTTTTTTTTTTTTGGTTTGTAGCCCATCTTTGGAAAGGGGGTAGGTGAGGGAGGAGATTGGGTTTCGAATTTCAGTTCTCTCAGTAACTGCATTCTTTGACAAGTCTAATGGTAGTGTACCCATACATGTCATTTCTTTGGCTATGTGTTGTGCAAAATTTTTTCCTTGACTGAAATAATTGGTGCCAGAGATATTCCTTGCTCTGTAGCAACTGCAATTGCTGAAGGAAACTTAAATCCACAAAACATGGAGGCCTTTGATTATTTTCCAAGTTCTCAGCGTGAGCCCAGACATATTGCTCAAAATGACTTCATACCACAGAAAGCTGACATTATTGTTGCATCCAGAAAAAAGAGCTGTTTTGTGGCCTTTTCTTCTAATGAACCCACCGAAAATGGTGCCACAGGCAAGTTCTTAGCCCACAGATCATACAAGAAACTATACAATTGGCAGCAAAAGTTTTCACTGACAAAACTTAAAATCTTTTGCTAGCAACTTATGAGGTTGCTACTTAATCAACTTATGGAAGTCTTGCTGTCATATGCCGTATGGTGAAAATTTTTTATCTCGTTTTAATTAATCATGACTTTTGGTGAGATATTTTTTTTCCTGCAATAACTAACTTGAGCCAACTTTTGAACTCACTGCCATTGCATCAAGCCTTTTTTGCTGCTAATTCTTTCATTTATGTAGCGAAATTTTTACGTTTCGAATTCTGCGGGAAAATGCATATGCAA
The DNA here is from genome assembly GCA_037832335.1 of Carallia pectinifolia. Lineage (NCBI taxonomy): Eukaryota > Viridiplantae > Streptophyta > Magnoliopsida > Malpighiales > Rhizophoraceae > Carallia > Carallia pectinifolia. The sequence continues at coordinate 37,393,297 of CM075453.1, forward strand.
AACATATATGTCAATTTTCGAATGGGTAAATTTTGGCCATCTGTGCAAAGATATATATAAAATATGTGGCATAAAGAATTGTTCATGAGTGATATCAAATTTGCATATTTAAATGGATGGTCTTGTGGTGACAGGCATGATGGTGAAGCAGGATGCAAAGTTAATTGAAAGGAAGTATATCAATGAAGCCTTAAGACTCCAAAAACTTGTTTGCCCATCAGAAATTCCTGGCGGAAAAGAAAATGCATTTGTCCACAATAACACTCCATTGAAGTTTCCAAACAATCCATTCAAGATAAAAAAAATGGAGGAAAGCCACTTGGACATGATGCAAGCTGGCGCTGAGGAAGCTTCAGCTCTTGATGATGAGAAGGAGATTGTTTCATGCGTTGTTCCTGATGCTGTTATATCCAGGGTTTATAAAAACAATATTTCTAAGAAGAGAAAACACAGCGAAGTTTGGTTGAATCATAAAGAGACGAATTCTGAGGAATCTTCAGAGGTGACTGAGGTAGAAAAGTCAGACATCTATGTTGCCAATGACTCCCAAGAAAGTGTGAATTCAAAACGTAGAAAAACTTCTCTTGAGAAAAGGAGTGACAAAAATATGACACTGTACAGAACTACTAACAGGAGTTTGGGGAAGACAAAGAGTACTATATTGGACTTCTTTGCAAGGGTTTGAATCTCCTTATTTATAATTTATAAGCCATTTTGGAGGATCTTTAAGCAGCTTTAGGTTATTCATCACTGAATTGCTGAAATACAGTAGAATAAAACATGAGCCGAATAATATTGTTGTAATTCTTTGTCATCAAAGGTCTTTGTATACTTATCGGCCACCCAAGAGGATGATACGTGGATGAGCAGGTACACCGCAGATGATAATTTTTTGAGAATGTGAAGCAGGAATGCAGTGCATTGGCAAACTTCTGTAGCTGAAAAATTGAAGGCTTTCACAGGCTAGCTTGTTCATTTTTCTTTTCTTTAGGAAGAATTAAATTTTGTTGTCAAAAGGCACCATTGGTTAACGAATTGTAGTGTTGTTGAAGTGTACACAATGAAGAGACAGCGCAGTAATATTGTAAATTGCTGCTAATGTGCTGTGAGGTGTACAGTTACTCAACTCCTTAATTTTTCTCCTCTGATGTCCCATTTTCTGTTTTACTTTATCTTTCTTATGCATCAGTGAACTTTTCAACACACCATATAAATTCTGGACAATCAATTTCTCATAAAATAAGAGAACTCTAAAAGTAGAAGCAAATAACATTAGGATAGCCATTAAAACCATGTTTCTGCCTGTGGTAGTCTTTTTTGCCTAATTGATTGAGGTAGCAATGAAAAACAACTAAAGCTAACAGTAGCCTAAGGACAATCTAGGAGACCCTAACTGAAAAAAAAAACCAATCTGAGAAAATGAAGCATACTAAGCAATGAGTTGCTGGAAAGACACCATTCTCTAAACTACCAAAGAGAGCCTGGCTGCTTAATGTTTCTTCCGCCTCAATAGTCGCTGGAACCAATAAGCAGACCATTTGGGATATCTCTTGAGGTTGGAATAATCGACATAGACAATGCCGAACCTTGAAGTGTAGCCTGATCTCCACTCAAAGTTGTCAAGCAATGACCATGCAAAGTAGCCAACCACATTGGCTCCATCTTCGACTGCTCTCCTCAGTTGTCTTAAATAGCCAGCGTAGTAGCCGATCCTGGTGGTGTCTTGCAATCCCATTGGAAGTGTGACATTACCCGGGTCATCCATACCTTTGTAAAGTGTAAACAGAAGAGTAATCAATACATGCAAACCCATGAAAATTAACCAGAAAAGAAAGATTACAGCTGGTACAGAGACATACCATTTTCAGATAATATCACTGTGGGGTTCTGGTAACGTTCTTTTATGTACATCAGAGCCTTGTACAAACCCCATGGTACATTATAAAGCCAATATGAGTATTCCTGCAGGAATTCATTCAGTTATAAAGTTAAGCAAATAAACCTTGCAACCAGCAAATAAAATGTGACAGAACCATGTGATGAGAGAAAAATTACTTTTGGACCAATCGGCACTCCATTCTTTGAATCTGCAAGGTTCACAAGAAGCTATGTTAAAAAAATGAAGGAATAAAAGAGCATTGAAGTTCCATAGCTTCTTTGTCAACACCAGAATGAAGTTAGGAGGTCTCCTTACAAGCAAATGCAGCATTCCAGTCTTGCTGGTAGCCCAGGTCCTTCGGTTTTTCCTGGTGTGGATCATAAATGTAGTAGGTTGTATACTGGTTGATACCCACAAGGTCAATTGAGCCTTTCACCATCTTAGCCTCTTCGGCTGTGAACTTGGGTAGCCTATCTCCAACAATCTCTTGCATGGTTCTTGGGTACTCGCCATACGTAATGGGATGAATAAACCTGGAAATAGGGTGATAAATACTTGTCATTTTTAACCATTGTTTCTTTAAACTTAGCTTGTTATGTGCATTATTTAGATGATTGTTACACAGAAAGAACATTTACCATCCAACATGGAAGTCTCTTGCTCTTTGAGCTGCATAGTTGTCAGCTTTCCCTCTGGTAAGTGGCTCATACCAAACAAAGTCCAAGAGAATTCCGATCCTTCCCTTTTGATTTTCCTGCAACAAAAATGATAATCAATAAATGCGACGAGACGCTAATTTAGCATCCATTCACAACAAAGAATAACTGCAGGCTCACCTGATACTTTTCACGGTATCTCTGAGCTGCAGCAGCATGTGCTAGGATCAAATTGTGGGCGACAATATAAGGCTCAGTTGAAGAATCACCAGCCGTACAGTTCCCATACGCTTTGGAGCACCTCCCTGGAGCAAAGATTCCATTATCATAACCAAGCGCGGCCACCACTCTAGGTTCATTGAATGTCATCCAATTCTTCACCCGATCACCAAAGGTCTTAAAACAAAAATCTGCATAATCAGCAAAGTCCTCCCTACAACAGTTTGAAATGTTTTATCAGACACCTTCATCTAATTAACTTGAGATGATTCTTCTGCACACAGAATCACCATTGATCACCAATGAATGAGATCATTAAAACTTACACGACTTGGCGATTCAACCATCCCAAGTACTTGTTCTCAAGTGCAAGGGGAAGATCATAGTGATAAAGGTTTGCATATGGAGTAATGCCTGCAGCAGCACATCAAACATGAACACAACATCACTTAAGTGACATATTCGCAGCAAAATCGAGGAGTTGGAGATGAAAAACAGAAACTTGCAATTGAAGTTCAAACCTTTTTCGAGCATGTAGTCGATCAACCTGTTGTAGTAGGCAACTCCCTTCCAATTCACTTCGCCAGTTCCATCTGCATCAGCAATGAGACATAGTAATACAATTACGCCAGGCTAGACATTGACTTTATTGCTTCAAAAGATCACATAAAAGGCAACAACAAAAGAAAATTTTTGGACGATTGATGAAGTAATTACTTGGGAAAATTCTGGACCATGATATAGAGAACCGGTATGCATCAAAGTTCAACCTTTGCATGAGGTCTACATCTTCCTGTCACATTATAAGTATTTGAAATCATGTCTACTGCAGAAAAAAGAATACTGGGCATGTGGCATGTAAGTGTGTGAAGAACCAGCCTTAGTGCAACAAAAAGATCATTTCGTTGTGAATCAGTTACATATAATAAGGATAACCTCTCCTACCATTGTACCATGTCGTGATTAATGACATCTAAGTATCCCAAGGAGAATCGTGTTTTCAATTAGGTGCACCACAATTACTACGTGGGTTAAATTTATTTATTAATTAAGTTCTTTAAAAAAAATATCAGGGAAGCTATTTGATCTATCCCACATCTTTATCCTACTCAATTGAATTTAAATAATTGACGTATTTGATGTACAAAAAAAAAAAAAAAGGCATAACAGAAGTTTCACTCGCCACCTTTTATTTATTTATTTATTTTTTCCACGCATGCAGCACGAAACCAAACCAAGAAAAAAAAAAGAATTATTTCCAAAAGTAAAAGTAAAAATAAGAATAAGACAAACAAGAGGTGCAATAAAAAGGAAAACAAATAAAAGAGAATTTTGAAGACACGGCCAATATACATGTTTTTTTTTTTTTTAAAGAAGCTTGAACCTCTATATAATTAAATAATTATTGCATAAAAATAAATATAAAATTCAAAAACGCAATAGGCGACAACTCCAAACATTTAATTACCTATGATTTAAGTATTCTCAAACAAAAACAAAAAAAAAAAAAAAACGTATGATTTAAGAAGACGAGATCAGGTGAGATAGAGCTTACCTTGTACCGGTGATACTGGTCAACCGTAACGTCGCCCGTGGCATTCCCGGCGATATTACCTGGGTCCCACACAAAATCAAAGGTCAACGACATTATCAAAATTCCAATCCAATATCTACACCGTACTTTACCCCAAAAATTTTACGCCACCAAAACAAATATATGTGAGTTTTAGAGTGTGATTGGATCGTAAGAAATTAGATAGAAAGTACATGGAAAAGAAAATGAACAGAAAATAGTAAAGTAATGATGATATTATAATTAATAAAAAGTAAGGATTAGAAATTTATGAGAAAGAAAATAAATAATAATTTGTGAGAGGAGATTGATATTCCCACGCCAAGAATAGCTTCATGCACGCACAAATGAGAAGAAAAAAAAATTACACATGGCTCATTTATGCGTGCATGGAGCTGTTTCTGCGTGGGAATAACAATTTCCCGTGAGAGAAAAAGTAAAAGGTAGTTGTTTGAATTTATAAAAAATGAATAAAAAAGAAAAAGAAAATCTTTTTCTTTCTTTTTTCCTTTCTTTTGGAAATTATCCAAACAAGTCCTTAAGTAGAGTTTGAAAAAGTTTAAAATTAATATGTTGTTGTCGTATGATTAAATAAAAAAGTAAAAAATTATTAGATAATTTTAGGTGTGACTGTATTGTTTTTTTAATATTATTAAAATAAAAAATGTAGTGGTACTTAAAAAACTCAAATAATTTGGTTTTTTAACAACAGAGCAGAACAGAAGAGAAAAGAGTTGAGTATTAGTAGTAACATTAATTAGCGTTAAACAAGGTTACCTGGGATTTTAACGAAGGCATCCCAGATGCTGGGCCCACGGCCCTCCCCGCGGGCCTCCCCTTCGACCTGGTAAGCCGAAGTGGCCGTTCCGAAAACGAAGCCGTCCGGGAAGCTCTCTCTAAGCAGAGGTTTTGAGAGCCTCGTCGGCATCCAGCCGGCGACCGTTGCTGCATTCACTTCTACTGCACCCACGACGACGCACAGAATGCAAAGCAAGAATGTCGACAAAAGCAATGGCGATTGAGCAGCTCTCGTCATCTTGAAAAAACAGAGACGAAAACAGAGAGCAAAGAAAAAAATATATATATATAACTTGTGTTTTGACCGTCTACGTAGAGTTATTATATTTATAGGAGCAGAAAAGAATTTGGATAAAATTTGGATACTTTTGGATAATTGTCTTTATGTTCATTATGATTACAGAAAGAATCGGGCAGTTGTCAAAGATGGGTCGTGGCTCTGCTAGCAGAATCATTATTGTGTTTAAATTAAATTAGCATCTATCTATATATTAATTAAGCTTCTATTATTTTTTTAATACATATACGAGATAAAATTGAGAGAGTGATGTTTTAGTTGGTTCGGACATGTGTAATTTAGACCTACCAATTCTCTAATTATTAAAAGGATGATGATCAAATCCAATGATTTGCGATAGTAGAGGACGATTTATATTAACCCCAAAAAAAAGAATCATTAAATTTCGGATTGATACTTTATTTTTGTTGTGTTGAAATTCTAATCAATTTATAAATGATATATACAAAATATAATAATGACAACATAGAGAATATTCACATGTTTAAGTAATATTCGAATTCTCGAAAGCTCAATCTCGTATCAAAACAAAAAAGAAAAAAAAGAAAATCTTACTGATACTGCACACTGTGTTGGTTGTTTACTAATGATATATAGTTTCCGTTGAAGATGGTTTCGGACACTCCTCTGAAAAACTGCCTTTGCTAGCTAACTCAAAAGAAGATGGTCGTAGTAGATTTGATTTTCTTATGCTCAATCATGAATGAGGCCTTTTGATTAGTACAAGATGGCAGGGCATATCCGCACAAGTAGTGTGATAGAGTTTGCAACAAAATAAGAATGTGATGGACTTGTGAACTTTTAGAATAACCAAATTGTTTGGTACACTAATAAGTTATAATAATACCACACATTCCTTATAGATAAATCCTCCTCTCCCAAATCACCAGAAACATGAAAAAGAAGACCAATTTTAATTTTGCAATTCTTATTTCTTAGCTAATTAAGCTTTGAGAAATAAATAAAGTTAAAAGCACTCTCCAAAGTACAATATTATAAGAGACTCGAGCATTATTACATGCTGCAAAGACATAAATTATTCCTAAAAAAAAAAAAAAGGCAAAGAGAGTGTGGCCGCTTAATGTTTCTTCCTTGTTAAGAGTTGCTTGAACCAATAAGCAGACATTTTTGGATATCTCTTCAGATTGGTATAATCAACATAGACAATGCCGAACCTCGACGTGTAGCCTAATCTCCACTCAAAGTTGTCAAGCAATGACCACGCAAAGTACCCAACCACGTTGGCTCCATCATCCACTGCTTTCTTCAGTTGAGTTATATAGGCCTTGTAGAAGTTGATCCTTGTGCTGTCATGCAATCCCTTTGGCAGCGTTACATTCCCAGGGTCATCCATTCCTTTCTCAAGTTCAAGCAAAAGGGTGAACAAATTATGCACAGAAAAAAGAGGACAGAAAGACTAATACTGGTACAGAGGCATACCATTTTCAGATAATATCACCGTGGGGTTTCCATAACGTTCTTTTATATATATCAGAGCCTTGTACAAGCCCCATGGTACATTGTAAAGCCAATTAGAATTTGCCTGCAGCAGAGGTTCAATAAATAAAAAGAAAAATGTGTATGTCTCGAAGATATATGTCCCAATGAGTGTCCACAATGCAATAACCGTTGTAATTTGTGCAACCACAACAATAAAATGTAGAACGAGAAATATAGTTTTTTTTTTGTTGCATATTTTATGAATATGGTTGTAGAAAATTCTAAATTTATTGCATTATAAATATTTCAGGGGATGATTTTCTAAGACCATGTATTCGAACCCTAAACAAAATGCTACGCAATCAAAAACCATCTCTCCGGCGTCCTTAAACTGTGATTGAAGCATGTGAAAAGGGAAAAACTTACTCTTGGACCAATTTGCAGTCCATTCTTCGAATCTGCAAGGTTCAGAAGAAGCAATGTTAATAGCCAAATACATGAACATGGAAGTTCCACATATATATATATATATAGCTTCTACATCTGCAGAGTAGTGAATTTATAAGGTTCCTTACAAGCAAATCCAGCATTCCAGTCCTGCTGGTAGCCGAGGTACTTTGGTTTTGCTTGATGTGGATCATACATGTAGTAGGTTGTATATTGGTTGATACCCACAAAATCAATGGAGCCCTTCACCATCTTAACCTCATCTGTCGTGAACTTTGGTAGCCTATTTCCAACAATATCTTGCATTGTTCTTGGGTATTTGCCGTAAACAATCGGATGAATAAACCTGTATATGGCTAGAATCAAAGTCTGATTTTGTTCATAAACATGTCATGTATCCCTGAGGTTCATTTGCAAAATTACACCATACAGCATAATATCTAGTAAGTTTCACCATAAACTCGTACTTGCTATGATGCATTCATGCTTTGTCACATCAACCAACTTCATAAATAAACAATAATTTTGGATTGATTACAAATTTTTGATTGCTATGAACAATAGATTAGTTAATTGTTATCACTAAGGTCATTAAGGCATAAAGAAGTTTTACCATCCAACATGGAAGTCCCTTGCTCTTTGAGCTGCATAGTTGTCAGCTTTTGATCTGGTTAGTGGTTCATACCAAACAAAGTCCAACAGAATTCCAATCCTTCCCTTTTGCTTTTCCTGCAATATAAATTTTTATAAATAAATGCAAAGATATCATGTCTGAAATAATCTGATCAAATAATAATTATCTTCCCATCACAACAATGAACAACTGCGAGCTTACTTGATATTTTGCACGATATCTCTGAACTGCAGCTGCATGGGATAGAATCAAATTATGGGCAACAATATAAGGCTCTGTTGCGGAATCCCCAGCTGTACAGTTCCCATATGCTTTGGAGCACCTCCCAGGAGCAAAGAATCCATTATCATATCCAAGCGCTGCCACAACTCGAGGTTCATTGAACGTCATCCAATTCTTCACCCGATCGCCAAAGGTCTTGAAACAAAAATCCGCATAATCTGCGAAGTCTTTCCTGCAAGAATTTGCAATGTTCTGTCAAGTCTCTGCCATAACTATTGTTGCTGCCTCGACACAGGATATGATTTTGTAAACGAATGTCAAGGACGGTAACAATACTTACACTACTTGGCGATTCAACAATCCCTTATACTTGTTCTCAAGTGCCAGTGGAAGATCATAGTGGTACAGATTTGCATATGGAGTAATGCCTGCAACACATTTAAAAATTATAACTCTGCCCTCATAGTTAAGCAGTAAAATAAGTTGGAGATGAAAATCTTAAATGACAATGTGCATATTAAACCTCTTTTGAGCAGGTAGTTGATCAACCTATTGTAGTATGCAACTCCCTTCCAATTCACTTTTCCAGTTCCATCTACATCAATAATGAGAAAAAAAAAATAATAACATAATTGTACCAGGCCAGCTGTGGCTCATTCTCTATGGGTATGGCTTAAAATAAAATAAAAAAAAAAAAAAAACAAAAAAGGTGTAGAAGACAACAAAAGAAATGTTTGGATGATTAATTGATGACGTAATTACCAGGAAAAATTCTGGACCATGAAATGGAGAACCGGTATGCATCAAAGTTCAACCTTTCCATGATATCTATGTCCTCCTGCAACATGACAAGTATTCAACAACGTGTTTGGTGTAGGAAAAATTATGGCCTTTAATTTATACGGAAATTGTACTAGGGAGAGAGAGAAAAAGACATAATTATGGGCTTTAATAATGAATTTATCTTATTTAATTATAATTATTGATTATTATGAATGAAAAGATATAATTGAACATCTGCAAGCTATCCGCAGTCTTGGAAACGTTTTTGGTTATACAGAGGGGAGGGGCGGCATGTGCCTTGTTCATAATTGTCAGAGCAGAAGATTTTAGTACTTTACTGCTGTATTTGAAGTGTGTTCTGACGGAAAAAAAAGGGGCAAAATTGCCTGGCACAGTCGGGGAGAAATTTCGTTATACAATCTAAACCTCATAACTTGGATTGATTGGATGTAAGCATGATATATGTATATATATATATATATATGAGACTTGAATATAAAATTAAGAGGCGTGCGTTAAAACGGAGGAGATATATGTGTAAAGAAAAAAGTTAGCCTCTTAAGTACTCTTAAATGAAGACGGAAAATGAGAATTTTTTTTTTCTGTATTAAGAAGGGTAAATTTTTTCATATTAAGAGAAAAAATATAAATGTTAATGTTTTGGTGAATGCTGTCATATTATCTGTAATATAATATTATATGTTATAATTTATATAATAATAATAATAATAATATAATTATAAAAAAAATTTATTTATTATATTACAAACATTCTTCCCAGTGATTTATTAGGGACATATGATGGACCAGAGAAAAAATAGGATGCATAGATATAACTTACTTTGTAGCGATGATATTGGTCCACCGCAACGTCCGCCGTGCCACTTTTGGCGACAATGCCTGGTCCCACATACTTGCATGTGATTACAAAACGACATATCTATTTTCAAATCTACGACATTACTTCAAACTCAAAACGACAACGATAAAAAAAAAAAAAAAGACATCTCACCAAACGAACAGAAATAAATCAAACACGAAAAAACAAAACCAAAGCCTTAAATTGGTGCTTAATATTTAGGTTAAAATTTAATTATAAATATAATATTTATTTTTAGTAAAATTAGGTCTTAATATTTTGACTAAAATATAACTATGGACATAACTTTTTTTTAAAAAAAAATTAGTTACTAACATTTTTACTGTAAAATAGTTCAATATTTTTTATTATCTAGCTATTTAATTTATTAAAAAGTGTATTATTTATTTGACCATCTCTTTGTATGATGCGATATTATTAAAACTATGATGTAAGGAGGTAGTCTAACAGATAATATACTTCTTGTTAAATTAAACAATCAAATAATAAAAAATACTAAATTATTCTACAGTGAAAATATTGGAATCAATTTTACTAAAAATAAACGTTGTATCTATAATTAAATTTTAACTTAAATGTTAAGCACAAATTAAGAATACAAAGGTACCTTTTTTAAAACAATTTTAAATTATCCTTTAAATTATTATTATTATTATTTTAAAATTATAAGTAAGGTAGCAAAAATGAAAGAAAAACAAAATCGTTAAGTATCGAACATAGAATCAAACGTTCTCGTCAAGATGTTTTAGAAGCACGGGACTGCGGCTAATTGTTATTGTTATTGTTAATGAAAAGATAATTACCGGGGATTTTGACAAAGGCGTCCCAAATGCTAGGTCCACGGCCTTCCTTGTTGGCCATGCCTTCAACTTGGTAAGCGGAGGTTGCTGTTCCGAAGACAAAGCCTTTCGGGAAGCTCTCTCTGGACAGCCCTCCGGTGTCGAAACTTACCGTTTCCGGCTGCGTTGACGGTGCCGGTACATCTAGTTCTGCTGCACGCGCCAGGCAGTGAATATTAAGCGAGAGTATCAAAAGTGCCAACTGGGCCAATCTCATTCTGAAAGCACAGAAAGGAGAGGGGAGAGGGGGTTGTGGAAAATGATAGTGAAGAGGGTGAAGAGAATGAGAAATGCAGTTAGTGTTTATATAGATAGATAGAGAGACAGAGAGAGAAACAAATTGGATAAAATCTTTTTTTTTTTTTGACCGAAAAATTGTATAAAATCTTAAGACATGTTTTCATCCAAACACACATTGGACAATTATTATTTTATATAATTGTATGGCTGAACCTGGCTTTATCGATGTTATCAAAAAAATTGGGATTGGCACTACGTTATCCTCTATATAGACATTCGGAAGAATCACCCAATGTAATAACCATAATATGTGTCGTATAAACTATATGACCATAGGTAAGTAATAATATAAATCTATTTAATAGTATTTGATATATTATATTTATTTTATATAAATATAATTATTAATAGTTTATATTATTTTATTATTATTTTAAAATTTTTCTTATTAAAAAAAAATTTATTGTGTCTTTGGCGCCAAAAGGAAAGGTAAAAGAAGGAATTGAAGTCCCCGCAACCCGCAGGTATGACCATGCGACTAATTTGGGAGCTTCAAATTTCATACAGATTGTATCAAACACTATCCACAATCTCTACCATTAGTTACGGCATATCAACATTTATCAAAAGATTAAATATGTGTAATCAATGATTATAATACAATGTGTAGCTTTAAGTCGACTCAAATGCGTGCATGTTAACATTTCAATAATTTTGAGTGCTGCCACTGATTAATGAACGTGGGTAGATCGTCAAATCTCAAAAGTGAGTTGACAAGTTATATAAGGCTATCATTACTATTAATTTTACATTTTAAAATTTTGGATTAAATACATTTAACTGCCGTATGATTTAGTTGTTTTGTATTTTATTTTTTTGTGATTTCAATTTGTCAATAAACCTCATTGTATTTTTTAATTTTGAAAATTAACTCATTGACAATAATTTATTAAATCGATTAATAGAAATTGATTACAATTATGTTGTTTTATAATTACATAAATTTTATTATATTTATATAAAAGTTAATTAAGAATACTATTTCAAATACTTCTATATCAATATGTGTATTACGCTGAAAATAACAAAAACTGTGAAGTAAATAACGTGGGATGCAGTTAAAATACATATCGAATTCAATTTAAGAAATAAGTGACATTTTTTGGTAGAGAGAAAAAAAATAATTACAAAATAATGTAATTTTATCTAATTTCTGTTAATTAATTTAACAAATTACTGCCTTAAGAATTAATTATCAAAATTGAAAAGCACAAAGAAGTTTATTACTTAAATTAAAATTACAAAAAAGTAAAATATAAAATAACTAAATTATAAGAGTTTTAAATGCATTTAACCCTAAATTTTTGACGGAAAATGTGTTGCGTGTGTTTTCGCACGCTTGGATTCCAAGCAGATACCGAGAACTTGGTCTTTGAGAATATCTAACATCTTTTTCTCCTTTAGCAGCAATCTCATGACAAAATTAATTACCGAATAAATAAATATTCAGGGATAATGACCGTCCATATGCATTAGAGTGATTAGACACCGTTTAATTTGTCACAATATAAGGAAATTCATAATTGAAGCTAAAAACAAAAAAAACAAAAACAAAAACGAAAAGAAAAGAAAAGTATTTGTGGATTGTGGTATCTTTTCTACCAACGTCAAGCCACCTTCAAAGACACCCCACAAAACAAATAGAGAGACTGGCCAGTGAATGATTAATGCCTAGCTGGCGTTGGTCATGCAACTGGACAAGGACGCCGGCCCCTCGCACATGGTTGTCTTATGGGGAAGGGAAGAGCTCAATCATGTGCAAACCACTGTCAGTTTGCGCATGCCCACCTACATGCTGATGAAACTGACTTGATACTCAAATTTGTGTATTAATGTTAACAAATGTTTAATAGGCAAAGAAAAGTTTTGGCCATTTTTGGCTAGCTCTATTATAGACTCACAAGTTTGAATTGCATTTGGCATCACCGCATAGGCCAGAGAAAATGTGCTCTGGGTGCCATTTTTGGCTTGTACGAAAAGATGGAGTCCGGAATAAATTGATTAAGATGCCCAGAAGATAAAAAATAAAAAAAGAACAAGTTTAAGACTTGGTAAGACCAAGCACTTAATAAGTAAAGTGATTGAAAACAGTAATTTTCACTTGAGATATTTGAGATTCTCTTTTTCTTATCATTTCACCCTTATTTTCAACTGTTGAATTACCAGTTTAACGAAAAAAGGACCGAAACAAAGTGATAACCGTATAAGATGCCTGGAAGATTAAAAAAAAAAAAAAGGGTTTTAAGACTTGGCGAGGCTGGCACATTGGATCCCCCCAAATTACAAATGGTGGATAGACCGATTGGCAGATTTCTGTAAGTAGGACGCGAAAACAGGAAAGTGGTAGACGCCGTGTAATTGGACCATCATTTGGTAATTACATAACATCTATCCTTCTTTCGTTTCTGCCTCCTAACTTTCTTGCAACTGATAATTGCGTGCGACTTATGTGTCCCTTTCCTTATTGTCTTATTGTTTTTTTTGGGATGTGCTTGTATATTAAATTAAGGAATCTTGTTTGGTGGATGTGGACAAAATATGCGGAGGATAATGCGGTGATTTTATATTTTTTTTCTTTTTTTTTTTATCTTACTCTATCACAAATTAACTTTAAATCTATTACACATTACTCTTAACTTTTTTTTTTATATATAATATATTATAACATTAAATTTAAATTTATCGCACATAAATCTTAATACTTACCAAACAAACAAGAATTTTTGAAAATTTTTGTTCTTATATTTATTACACACTAATCTTAATATTTGCCCACATAAGTAGCATTTCTCTAAATTAATTTATGCAACTCTTAAAAAGCAGCCATTTTTAGTAGGGTGTTTAAAAAAACTGAAAATTTCAGTTAATCAAAAAAATTAAACTGAATTGAATCGAATTTTCAATTGAATTGATTTTATAATTAGTTACCTAAATCGTAAAAAAATTAAAATTTTCAGTTCAATTTCAGTTTCTAATATTAAAAAATCATAATTAAATGAACCGAACAGAAATATTATATATATATATGAAAAAATATTACTAATACAATAATTATTAACAAACAAAAGTTAATAAAATATTATTTTATTTCAAATAATTACTTATTTGTTTTTATATATAATGATAGTTATAATTTTTATTAAAAGTATATATTAAAAATATTTAGGTGATACTTTTAAAATTTTTTTTATTAAATTTAGTTAATTAAAATTGAATTAAAATTTTCAATCAACTAAATTTTTAATTCAATAACAACTTTCAATTTTATATAAATAAAAATTTCAACTCAAAAATAATTATAATTTTAACTCAATCAACTTTCAATTAACCAAACACCCTAACTTTTATGCTTTGTTTGGATTGAAAGAAAGTGAATGGAAAAGAAAAAGAATAAAAAATAATATAATAATGATAATATTATGATTGATAAAAAGTAATGATTAGAAAATTATGAGAAAGAAAATAAATAATAATTTGTGAGAAAAAATAAAAATTAATTATTTAAATTAATAAAAAATAAATAAAAAAAATAAATAGAAGATAATTTCCTTTCTAAGCCTTTTCCTTTTCTTTTCCTACAATTGCCAAACAGAGCTTTAGCCCGCCTTGCTTATATGTGTCTAGCGAAAGCGGAAAACAGCTCTGCAACTCTCGGTCCAGATGGCGCTGCGACTGATTGCTGACATCTTTTAACCAGCACATTTCTCACCATCATTTTGTTTTTCTAGGCTATGTGCGGCAGTCCATGCCATGCCAAGGTACGCCCTGCACTTTTTTCCTAATAATACTATTTACCTTGACATAAATAATAATAAATAATTAAGTAATCTTATTTAATAAAATTTAATAATTTTTTATTTTTTTAATAAATTTTAATTATTTAATAATAATTAAGTAAAATTACTAAATTTTTTCTTCTGTTTTTTTTCAACAACAAAAGAGAATCAATTAGAATTTCTCATCATCCCGTAAATATTGGTGAAAGGTAACGCCTTGACGTAATGGTTTGATTTTTCGACGAGACAAATTTATTATCGGAGTATCAAGTGTGATTCACACTGTTTATGCCAGAAGAAATAAGGAACCTTTTGTCCCCGGCCCACCTGATGAGGATGCTTTAAGAGACACAATTGTCATGAAAAAATTAGCTTCGGGACAAAAAATAGCTATGGGATGTGTAATGTGGGGTTTCCCGAAAACAAAAAAAAAGGGGTTATGGGACCTGCAATTATTGCAATTATGCATGTTCCAGTCAGGCTCGTGTATTTGTGGATGGCTATACTCAAGCCACCTATATTGATTTTGGAGAAAATCCCAAGGCACTGTAGTTATGTTGTCTTTTATATAGTTGGATTGAATTATAATTTTTATTTAGAAATTCTTATGACTCTTGCTTTTTTATTTCATTTTTGTTTTACAAAATAAACATATTTTATCTAAAGAAAGACAAAGTCACGTAAGAGCCACCTAATTTTCTACATCTAATTTTCTATTTCCTCTTGCATGTAGGTTGGAAGACCCCATCAAGTACTAAAATATAAAAAAAGTACTAAATTATAATAAAATACCTTATAACAACTCTTGAAGTGGGTAATTAGAGAATCAAAAGATTTTGCTTTTAGATATTGTTATTGAACATGTTTAAAAAAAGAATAAAGTGGCAGGGAAACAAATCTACTAAAATATCAAAAATAAAGGGTTACACAATATCAGCATTTTCTCGTGATGTTTCTCACAAGTCTGCTGGCTAGCACAACTGTTATTTTTCCACTAACCTCATGGTCTGGTCCACGGTTATGCGCTCAAGTTTAATACAAAATTAGGGCCAAATTAATGGATAAGAGACTAAGAATAGGAGTAAGAAGGCAAAAGCGTACCACACGTTGAGTGACCAAACGAAGCTCCAAGTCACATGTTCAAGGATTGTTCCGTTCTTCTTGTAGACAAAATGCGAAATCACAAACGAGATTATGTAGAAAGCAACAGAGAAAATGAGTAAGAGGAGAGTCAGAGATAGACTTGTATGTAAATCCTAGAAGTTAAAAAATAATTTTTTAAAAAATTTTAAATTTTTTTAAAAAAAATACACTATTTTAAAGATAGTAATAATTTTTTATTTTATAAATCCTATTCAGCACCGCACTTTGATTATCTTAAAAATAAAAAAAAAATTCTGCCTACCAAACTTTTTTCCGATTACGTAACTAGCTTAGCGTCATGGTGTCCCGGCTGAAGCCAAGTCGCTGCAGGGTTTTCGCAATAATCGGTGCTGAAGTCAGTTTACTCGGCATTTAAAAAACCCACTACTTTCTCATCGGCTTGTCCCCAAATAATAATTGAATAACAAAGAACATGGTTGCAAATGAGCGGGGACCAAAGTGGGTGAGTTATACACTCAGTAGCGGAAAATCATCCACGTCATAAACTTATAACTTAAATAATATTAGTAACATATTAGTAAGTAAAAATTTAAAGATTTTAATTATTTTTTTAATTAGTTAGTTTAAATTTAAAAAAATTAAAAAAAAAAAAAGAAAACCATCCAGTGGTTTTACTTAATTTAAGAAAATGTTTTAAAATTTTAGCTTTTCCTTCCAAAATAAAATGTGAAATGAGGACGATAAAATTTATGATCGGGTACAAAAAAAATAAGTGCAACCAAATTTAAAATTTATAGATCAGTTGAATATTCTAACTAATTTATTACAAATTTTGATGTTTTATTTGCACATTGATTTTCGACATCTATTACTGTTTTTCCGTGAAAATTTTTAAATTTTCAAAATTATATTTTAACATATATGTAACTTCCTTTTAATTGAATCTTCAAGGCATATATAATGGCTTTGTATACATAATTATATATGAAAAATGCTTCGTGAGATTCTCTACAGTGGGTAAAATAATATGAATTATTAAATAACTAAATTAAATAAAATAAATTAATTATTAAATATAATCTAATAAAATACATAATTATTTAAATACTATTTAAATGACATATAACATATGGCCCTAATTATGCATACGGTAACCTAATATTTCCAGTATCGTAGGATACAAACCAAGGCATCGCCAACGACAAAATTAAATGCGGTGTGGTCCCCGCCACTTGAAAGAATATTTTGGTAACGAAGATAGCACTACCATGGTTAAATTCTTGAAGTCCTGATGGATGCTCAGATTTTTTTTAATAATTAATTTTAAATATATTTAATGTAAAATTATCCTAAACTTTGTTTTTTAGGAAAAAAATCAAAAAAAAAAAAAAAAAATTTTTCCCCTAACACTGTCGGGCAACTCTGTGGCATTTGCTCCCTTAGGCACCGGCAAATTGTTTTGTATTTTAGCTTTAAGCCCTGCTTCTCATTCTGTGTTTCATTTATATCCTAAATAACTTCGATGGTGCTCAACAATTGTCCATCAACAATTTTTTTTTTTTTCCTCATACTCACTAATTTTACTCTTGTTGATAGTGAATAAAATTAATTTATAATTTAATATTATTTTTAATTTTTTTATTTAAGTGAATCTCACTCATTATATAATATAAAATTATAAATAAATTATATTTATTTAAAAAAGAAAATTAAAATAGAAATCGCCTTTTTTATCTTCGTGTGGAATTTGTGTCTCACACACTTTTGCAAATACTTCTACAGATATTGTATTCCAGATATCAATTCTCAAAGGACATAAGATATTAGATGCTTCGTTGAAATTTATAAAACAAAAATCTTAGGTGGCTTATTTTTAAGGGAGAAGACATGAGCATATAATGATAATGATATATGAATCGTTGAATAATTGAATTTATAAATAAAAAAAATCTTAAAAAATCGTTGAATGGATTTACACAATTAGAGTTTGCAAAACTATCAGTGTTGGTTGTATAATAATTTCCGATTCCAAGATATGAAACAAATCCAAATTAAAGAGATTTCTATTTTAATTCATTTTTTTTTAGAATAACTCACTCATAATTTTATATTATATAATAAGTAAAATTTACGTAAAATAAAAAACAAATAAAATAACTTTGTGCTGTATAATATTATAACTGAGCTATACTAAAAAATATGAATAAAAATAATAAACACTATTAAATTAAATCAGGTGACATTTAAGCAATATGTACATGTTCCTAATTTCTTTTTTTTTTTTTTGAACGGCGTTCCCAAATTCTTTGGTACATAAAATGTTCTCAAACATTTTGTTACAAGTTTTATATTGAGAACAAGGGATTTATTACACAAACATACGATGCGGTGGGTGAATCTTCGATAATTCCTCAATACCAAGTGCAGAAAGTGACATTAAATTGTTTATGTAACTAATGTAAATCTCAGTCAAGCAGAAACCCAAGCAACTCTATAGCTTAGGTAACAGTTTTTGCTCAAAGATCCACATAATCTTAGATTACTAACTAATTTATTATTCTCAGCATTGAAACAAAGTGAACCAAATATACCCATGGCCCCCCTGAACAACAATAACTAGAACAAAAGGAAATCAAACTCAGAAAAATTTTTGAGCATTTCTTCCTTATAGCTAGGCCCTTACTGTCTCAAGGAACCAACTTTAAGGGGCGGATCATAGCGTTGTCTTCATGATCCAAAATCTGCAAAGCCAACATTTTTTTTGGTTAATCACTAATTTTAATAATGAATAAAAGTAATTAATTAGCAAAAGATAACAAGAAGTTTCAAAAAAAATAATAATAATAATTACATGGCAGTGGTACACATAGCCCGGTTCTGCAGTTGCATCAAAAGGGTAATTCAGGCCAGTTTCGACCAAATTAAACTTAACCACAAGGGTCGTCTGGTACCCAGGTCTCATCTTCACCACATTCTTCCACGTCTTCTCATACGCCGGCGTATCAATCACTCGTCCAGTTGCATGCCCCGTCACGTTGCATGCAACTGCATCGTTTTTGATTGTCATGCATGCACTGAATGCAGCCAAATCCACCAGCTTTTGCGCTTTGATTGCTTGCATTGTGCCTAAATGTATGTGCAATGGGTGGTTGTCCCCCGTCAAGTTTATCACTTCCCAAACTTCTGTGCTCCCTGTTTTTGGGGTTTCCGTTACTGGGTCCTCAAATCTCTTCCCATTTATGTACAAGTGGGTCGACTCTCCGGCTGCCGTTTGGTACTCGTACAGCACTATGTACCGAGTACTAGTCGCTTCGGCAACCGTCGCTGCCGGAAGGTTGACCAGGTTGGCTGGGATGCTGGAGCTGTCAGGTGGGGTTGGAGCTCCAGGATTGATTATGAACTTCATGACTTTGCCATTCAAGGAGTCAACCGGGTTGCCCGTCGGGTACGGGTAGGGAGCATTGTTGGTCAACTCGGCTGAAGTTGTGTTTGACTTTGAAAAGTCAATGACGACGTCAACAATCTCGGATGGAGCCAAGAAGACGGTGTGGCTTTTAACCGGAGAAGGTAAGTACGATGCGTCGGAACCAACCTGAACGAACGACAGGCCGTTGCTTAGTGACAGACGAAAGTAGCGTGCGTTAGAGGCGTTGATGATGCGGAATCGGTATTTCCTGCGTTGGACGTTGAGATATGGCCACGCTTTGCCGTTAACGATGACGGCGTCACCGAAATATTCCGGTTGCCATTGAGGGTGGATATTGGGGTTGTTTCCAGTGTAATTCATGTATAACGATCCATCTTTATAGAAGGTTCGATCAACGATCATCAAATGGCGATCAAATTCTGGGCCCGATGGGAGGTTAAGCTGTTGATCAAAGTTCTTTTCCCGTATGACGTAGGGCCCGATCAGACCCGTTAGGAGATTGACACGTGTCAAGCCCATGGCATGATCATGGTACCAAAGATTACCGGAATGCTGCACGTTGGGATAGATGTATGTTTGTGTACTCCACGTGGAACCCGTATCACGGAAGCCAGCAGTGAACCAAGCCAAAGCATGACCGTCGGACTGGGGCGGGTGGATCCCACCGTGGAGATGGACGACTGTGGGGACACCACCGTTCTCGGGTAGGGCAGTTGGGATGGTCGGATCCCATGGGAGTATGTGAGATTGAGGGAGGAAATTTTGCCACGTCACGTATGTGGGTATTCCTTGGATTGCCTCTATAGTGGGGCCAGGTACAGTAGCAGTGGCGGCAGATGTCCCGTAGGCGAATGCTGTTGTGTCTGGTAGATCTCGATGAAATTTCTGCAGACAATTATTAAGTATGATGTCATTATTAATTAATTAATTGATTATTATTATGCTAAAAAATGTATAAAAAAGATATTAACTATCACAGACCCGCTTGTCAAAGTCATTGACATAGGGCTGCGTCATGGGTTACAACGGAGACAAAATTACTTTTAATCGTTGGTTTGCAGTTTGCACCCAAGTAGTGTTGGGACAATTTTGTTTGGGTACTGTTTGAAAATGTAATTGTGATGATTTTTTTAAAAAAATATTTTAAAAAAATTATAAAATTAAAATTTAAAGTTAAATAAGTATTATTTTAAAATTTAAATTTAATTTTTTTTCTATTTTAAAAAATAAAGAACATTCTAAAAAAATTAAATCACTGTATTAATAATACAACTAGTTACATTTCCTTAAAAACGCCGGAACATAGCTTCTGGAGGCTACATCCGGCGCAGAATCTTTATTCTTATTTAATACCCAAATTGTTAGAAAAGACTAGCCTACCAACAATAATATTAGTCTAGTAGGAGAACCCTTGTTGGCCACCTTTACAGGTTCTGTTTTTTATGACTAGTAAGAGGTAGACACTCTATATGTATTATACTCGTAGCAAGTAAACGAGTGTAACACAAAGGTTCTTGTCTTGCATATATATTATACTCGTAGCAATCAAATGGGTGTAACGCAAGGATCCTGTCTTGCTTATAATATATCTTCTTTGTCTTCAATGATTAATGATCAATTTTTTTAAAAAATAAAAGATCTTGGATCCAATCTCTGTAAGTAAAGATAAACAATTTTGTGTCAGAAAAGGAATCTTGCTCAGTTCCCTTTACATTTTCTTTTTCAAAAATGTTATTTCAACAACCAAACAAAAAAAAAAAAAAAACAAATAACCGATGCTACGAAACAGACTCATCAATAGTTATAATAATATAGACGCATAGGCGTCTAAACCATATTCATTTCACATGTACCCTTAATAAAATATCTCTCTCTCTTGCCTGTAAATCTTGTGTTATGACAAAGGTGAATGCATAGTGATTAGTGAAGGACTTCTCAGACATACCCATTTAATCTCATACATGCCAATTGTAAGTCCGCCTGGCCTGGGTGCATTTTGATCATCGTTATTGAAACCCCAGAGCTTGGGAATCTGAGGGAGTTCATCTACGTACATTTGAAGAGAGGCAGCTACTTGGCGAAGAGTTGCTTCAGTGACCGGGGGAGGTTGTTGCCCTGCAACACATGTACTGCCATAGCATACCATTAGCAACAATGCTAAAAGCTGCACCGGTGATTCCTTGCTCTTCATCATCTTTGCACCTGCAAAAAATGGCACAGCGAACCCATATGAATTCTGTTGAGCGTCCAGCAGTTAGCAACGACATTTTTAATGTGGAAATCCCAGATGCCTGAAAGTAACTTTACACACATGTAACAATCAAAAAGGTGTAAATTGAGTTTTTCAAGCATAAAAATGCAAGAAGTGTTTATGCCAAAGCGGAATAATATTGTTAAACTTAACGCATGCAAGAAAGTAATGAGACAGCTGAACATGTATGAAGGTACAAATTAAGCTAATTAAAGATTGACTTAATTACTACACTCTAAAGGAAGAGGACATACAGGGATGGGGCCAAATGGACAGGAAGCTTGTGAAGAGAGGAGGAAGGCAGAGGCGTGTGCCAAGCACAAGTCGAGTGATGAAATGAATCTCGAGCACACCCTCATTTTATGGTAGGAGGATAGGACGTGATTTTGGCCTAACACCGTGTTATTGAACTTTTAATTTCCATCACTAACTTCGTCGAATTCTGGCTAATTGATACCAATTACTTTTACGCGTCGTTACACAGCCGCACAATTTATAATACATAAAAAAATATATAATTAATTTAATAATTTATTTTTTATATATTAATTTTATACTTAATATTAAATGTGTATGTAGCCTCTTTCCTTAATTTTAATTAGTTTTATTTATGTCTCTGAAAGTGGAAGGGAATCTTACTGATTATGCGTAAGTATAGGGGGAAATGTTTAATGGACTGGCAAAGCGGGAACGGGATGGGGGGTGATAATAAGTGGTGGGCCTCATAGTGGGAGCCACGCATTTTTAAGTTTGTAATCTTTAACAAATTATATTTTGTATATAATAATTAAGATTGGTGTATAATAAATTTAAAAAAATTTATTTTATATATTATATATATATTAATTAAAATTAATGTGTAACAGATATTATATAGAGGATAATTAAAAATAATATACAGTAAAATATAAAGTTAATGTGAAATAAATTTAAGATAAAAAAATTAACTTACCAGCAATTGCTTTGCCCGTCGGAGAAACAGCGTTCAAATATATATTGATTTAAGTACGGTTATAAAATCCATAGAATTATAAATTATTTTGAAATGTATAATTATAAAAAAATTATTAAATTTTTAATACTGTTAAATAAAATAAATTGATAATTTTTTTTATAATTATAAATTTTAAAATATTTTGACATAATTTAAGAGAGACTTATCATTACTCATCATAGCACCCTGATGTATAAATAATATTAAAGGATATATCTTCTATTGCATCTATCAAGAATCATTGAACAATCCATTATTATAATAATACCAAAAATAAATACACTGATTCATAAAAGTAAAAAAAAAGGTAATTACGGAGTTTCAAACAGACAACAATAGCCTAGCATCAGGAAGCCAGCTCCTCATTAGTCCAATTGTAGATCCATGACATATTTTGTTAGCCAATACACTTGCCTCAGTTGAACATAAAAGGTTTAATGAAACTCTAAGATCGGCCTCTTCAATTAATTCATTTGTTTATTTTTGGTCAAGGGGCTCTTTATTTTTCTTCGAAGGCGAATTAATTTGGAATCTCGTGACGGTTTGATTTTTTAATCCCTTTCAAAGCTTTAGCCTCAATGACTTGACTTTTATCAGTGGATGAATACCATCCGACTATAGTGCAGAAATGAATTATTGACCTAATAACACAAATAAGAAGTTTGATTTTGTTATCACCAACATGGAAAGATGAAAATAAACAACTGCGTCCCACAATGATACCGAAAGCTTCCATTGCCAACCTTCCACATATGGAAATGCGATTTCGCGTATGCAATTTTAGTTCTTTTTTTTTTTTTTTTGGTAGTGAAGCAATTTGAATTCTAAAGCATCACAATTGTATTATATATAGAAAAAAGTAACTGGCCCAACGTCAATACTCGGGCTGGCTACTCTTAACCAATGGGAAGAGTTGAAAATGGGAGACTTATTGTAGATCCTATTTTTAAGGATAAATGTTTGTGGTGTGATACTTTTTGTCTTCATTTTTGTTTGTAATATAATAATTTTTATATTTTGAGCAATAATAGTGATAAATTGTGCAACAAAAATATGATGATTTTTTTTTCTTATTTTTATTGCACATTTTGTAAATGTTATTACAGAAAATTCTTTATTTAT
The DNA here is from genome assembly GCA_037832335.1 of Carallia pectinifolia. NCBI lineage: Eukaryota > Viridiplantae > Streptophyta > Magnoliopsida > Malpighiales > Rhizophoraceae > Carallia > Carallia pectinifolia. Next base: position 37,416,939 of record CM075453.1, read on the forward strand.
TGTATTACGGACAATTTCTCGAATAAAATCCTCCTAACATGTAACGAGACTCTATTTTTAAAGGGACCCGAGCCTGATGCCAAAATTCTCCCAGTCTAGATACTCAGTGTGTGTGTGTATTGTTGGAAAAGAATAGAATTAGATTGTTATTTAAGCTTAAGTTCCTTAAGCTCAAATTTAATGGTTTTAATCTCTTTATGCAAATCTTGCATCGAGAGATTGGAAGATGGTTTTTGTTTTGGTTTAAAAATAGTAATCAAATCATAAGGATTTCATCGAGAATTTAAAGCAGAAGTAGAAGTCTGAGGATGTTCCAAAGACTCCTGAAGCTGAAGTAATATTGCTTTTGAATATTAGAATTGTCAATGTTCTTAATGGCTTGAAGAATATATATATATGTATATGTAGAGGAGCACACCAGCTGTCATTGACTTGACTTGAGATAAATTCTTTGCATTCAGAGCTAGTATCCAGCCTGGCAGTTCGTGATGTTTTTATTTTTTTACTTTTTTTGTTTTTTTCGATAAAAATGATGAAGCAATAGGGTTATTATCCCACAGCCTTTTTTGAATAATATTACAACTCTACTTAAGGAGACACAAAAAAAACTAATAGTTATATGTTTTTTACGTTAGACAGTGAATTGCATGTTTAACTTCACCATATGATTTGAATAGAATTCTAATTAATGAATGTTTGAAGCCAACTTCTAGAATTGAAAGTTTGATCACATAACAAAGCCCATCAAGGAAAGTTCATGTTTTGTCGGTCTTACACTCTTACTGGGTCAGCATCACCATTCGAACTTTAATTTGGCAAGCATTTTGGCAGTGCATCAATCTTGCTAGCATGGTATCCGTGAATATGATTCTTTACAGACTTTGACTTCGATTAATGGAACACGAATAATTAATTTTGGCAATTAATTATCTAGTATATGGTTGAAAAAGGATACTATATCTGTTGCATATATAAGACAGGAAGCTTGGCAAAACAAGGTAAGAGACTTTTTCAGTTCTTCAATTGAGTTCTTTCTGCTACGATACATATTATTTTAGTTTACATTTGACATCTTAATTAATGAGCAATTTTGCACACTAGGAAATCCCCAAATCTATAGTGGCACAAATAGAAAATTTCTTGAATTATGAAACTTGTTACGTCCCGGTATTTCAATTTTTTTTGTTGTGCCTAAAAACATCAAAATCTTACTTTTTCAAAAAAGCTAGTTTTAAGGATTGTTGAGTTATTAAACCTCAGTTAAATAAATATTATCAAACAATATTTAAGTTGTATTTAGCCCCAAATCAATTTTTGTCTACTTCAACACAGGTTGAAATATATTATCAAACGATACTTTCATCCCATCATAAAATTTAAAGAAATAAAATTACTGTGCTACCCAACCTAGAACTTTGGTTAAGATTAGGAGCACCGGCTCCCAACATAGCTTGAAATTTTGGCGAGCAATTATTTAACTTACAATGAAAAATCTTTATCACAAAGGATGGTAAGTGAGGGACTATTTTTACTCAATCTTTTGGGTCAGAAAGTCAAAATTGGGACTGGAATCGGTCGTTAAAGATCACAGAAATTAAGGTTATCTTACTTGAAACAATTTGCTCCATACGTTTGTCGTATCCCCTGTGAGTAATGAGATTATGGAGCCACTAAAAATTTCTACAGCCCTTTTTTTGGGGGTAAGCGTGTCCTTTGACTTTATATACTCAACCGTTTTTTTTTTTTTTCTTTTTAGATTTCTTCTTCTGACGCCAAAAGGAAAATTTTAATAAAAGGACGAGTGCAAGAGAAAAACTCAGATAAAGTTTTTTTTTTAAATCAATTAACATGAATTTAAATTGTAATTGTTGAAATTAAGAAATAGTTACTAAAAATAAGAGAGAGTTACGGAAACTTTAAAAACAAATTGCTTAACAACCGGACACACGGCTGGCGGTAAGCTCAATTGGAGTTTGTACTACCATAATGGGGATTGGATTTTTTTTCTTTTGATAGACATGCAAGACATAGCTACCCGTCAAGTTGACCATGCAGGTCTTTGCCAATTGTTGGTACTGACCAAATTTATTTTTGCATTTTGGATATTGAAAAAAGTAGGAAGACGCAGCCCAACTGTGACCACCGTCAAAACAAGAGGGGAGGGAGGTCCTCAACTCCGAGTCCTTGTAAAATAAGGGAGCCGCTACTCCCCTGTCAGGAAGCTGCGTCCCCCTAATTGGACCAGTACATTGAAGAACACTCTTTTCTGAATGGGAATTTAATAAAGAGCCAGGTTACTCACAGGTTGAAACTCGGACTATATAATTCCGTTTGGGGATTGAACCTTATGGCTCTTAGAGCCACTGAATCATTGACGTCGATGGTGAGAATTTCGAATACCCGCCCCAGCCAAACGCACATAGAGATGAAGCTAACCATTCACAAGGAAAAAAAAAAAAAAAACTGTTCTTTAATTAGCCAAGTTAAAAAATGTATGCAAATTGTTAGTTATCATTTAGTGACTATTAAGCATCAAATTTAAAGATGGGATGCTAAATTCAGCTCCAGACTCAATTCATAAATGACTTATAAAGGTGTATATAGTCATCAATGTTTTCTATTTTAATAATTTATTATTTTCAGTCAATATAAATTAGTGACATCCATAATTGTATTTTAAATATACACGGGACTGTTTATATTTCTCGGACGAACAATTTTTTTTTTTTATGCATGTTTACCAACTAATTTCCAAACATAGAATGCGGACCTATTAATTTACTAATACTTTTTTTTTTTTGTTTTGGTGGAGATAGTCTACCATCACAAGGAAAGAAGTTGATGAAAGAGAGGACTAAAGATAGAAATAAATTGGGAGCTTAACAAATAATCAAACTATTTAGTGTTGTTCTCACCTTAATTGGCTTTTTTTGTTTTTTGGTAACTCAAATAATCGAAAGATTGCTGTCTGAGTGCGTGAGCCTGGGGTATGAAATGATTTTGCCTGAGCCCAATTCAGATAGATCCATACAACATGCCGAATTTTAAAGTTAGAAACAGGGGCTTGAAAGATAGGTAAAACCGGAGGCCACCCCCAAAGACCATAAACTAGGCGTGCATTAGGCACCCCAGTGATTGGTTATTTTAGATTTTTTTTTTTTTACTATTAAGAAATTTATTGGGTCGTAATCTACACAATGAGAGTATTTCTTTCCTCTCATAAATCTCACCCTTATTTTCTAAAATTTAAACTCAATACTTCTAAAATAAAAGTGTTGAACTCTAACTACTGGGACTTCCTCTCCAATGAGACTGGTAAGAACGAAAATCATATATGAGGGGATCAGCCTTATACGGTGGCAATTGAGGCCTCCAATTGAAGGATTTTGAGTTTAAGTTCATTTCTATAATGATACATTATCTTTATTGTATAATTAATGATAAGATCATAAATATACAATTGTCGATATTATACAATATAATTATGTTTTTCTCGCTTATGAAAAGAATAGAAATTTTCAAATTTCTAACCGTACAAACATGAAAAAAAAAAAAAGAAGTATGGTATGTGTTTGAACTTGGAAGATAGGCGCAGCTGTGTGGAATTGCCGTTTGCTGATGATGCATGGTATGAATTACACGTGCTCTTGTTTGATTCACCTGGTTGAAGCACACTGGCTTCTACGAATCTAACAGTCAAAATACCATATCCACTAACGAAAATAAACCAGTCAAAGTATTTGTCAGTTCTTGGATATTCCAGATGACACAATAGCCAAACTCGATTAATATTGATTATTGACCCAAACATAAAAGCAAAACGGCAAAAAAAAAAAAAAAAACTGTGCTTGAAAGTTAGTTAATTGTCAAATTGATGTATATTTATCCTCCATATATTCTATGCGTACGAACATGTTTTATGGCAAAATTAGACATATCAACCTTCCATGGTCAAAAAAGAAAAAATTATTAACATAAGCTTTTTTTTTTTTTTTTTTGTCTTTTTGAGTATTACACAGAAAGGGATCTATATTTGCTTCCTCGGAATTTGTTAGAACTTCTAAAATAAATTGATGGGAACCGACAGCTATACATCATTACAAGTATACATTTGCTGCTCAAAAAAAAAAAAAAAAAGGTGATTCTAATATTTCCAGTTTTCTTCAAGTTAAAAAGGGATGTAGATCCTCATAACCAAATTCCACAGGCTTGATGAGTTTCCACCTTTTTATCTTCAGTCCATTTCCATTCATATAGTGGCCATGTACTGCTAATGAATATATATGGAACTACATGAATGACCCAGATCAAAAGGATTGAATGAGAAAAGAACATAGTTATCACATCCAACTAGGGTCTTGACCCAATCAAAAATTTGATCATTGAGAAAAGAGGGTGGAAACTATAGCTCATTCTAATTATTTTTCTGTTTCATTTTTCATCAGTCAAAATATACTTTATTATCAACTCCAACAAAATACAAATAGATGAATCCTTAAAACATGACAGAAAAACTCCTGCAATGAGTGGTCCCCTACAACAGTCATACAAAAAATTTAAAAATATAAAAAAATCATCTTGGAGTCTCCTGAATGAGTACAAAAATGATTCATCTTTATATTTTTCTGTTCTTTCCTGGGAGGTGCATTGACTTGTGGATCAAATAATACAAGGTGGAAGCGGAGAATCCATCCTGTCTCGAGGTTTCATGAATCAATATTAAGGCTTTCTACTAACTAAATTATATTACACAACTACATTGTGAATTTTAATGTATCTTTTGGTTGGTGGATTTAAGTATTGTATCTGTTTAAGCAAGTCTACAAGGTTAGTTTAACTATTGGTTAGGCACAACACTTTCAACAACTCCACGACGGATATGATCATGTTCTACTAACTGCAAGTCAAGCCCAGCTTCCGAGTAGGAAGCTCTCATATATATAGATATATGTTGCTTCATATGTCACATAGACTTGGGCATCTTCCTCTTCTCATATTCCTCTCTCTCTCTCTCTCTCTCTCTCTCTCTCTCTCTCTCTCTCTCTCTCTCTCTCTATAATCTTTCCCTTAATTTGTAACCCATTTGCGCTGTGGCTGCTTGAAAATTAAGGCATTCAATGAGGAAACCTCAATGTGAAAAAAGGGCTATACACAGGGGAGCGTGGACGAAGCAAGAAGATCAGAAACTAATAGATTATGTAAGAAAGCACGGAGAAGGTTGCTGGAGCTCAATTCCTCAAGCTGCAGGTATATCTACAACTTCAAAAATTCACCACAGAATTATTGAATTAATCTTCATTTCAGAGCGCAGCCATTAATTAATTGTCACAATTCTTCGTTGCCTTGTAATTAAAGTAATTAAATTAAGCATCTTTGACTGGATTATTTAGGCTTGCTCCGCTGTGGAAAAAGCTGCCGACTGAGATGGGTAAACTACTTGCGGCCGGACCTCAAAAGGGGCAACTTCGGTGAGGATGAAGAGGAACTCATCATCAAGCTTCATGCACTTCTTGGAAACAGGTAACCATTAGATCCCATCTTGTTAATGTTAACGGAAACAAGCCAAAAAAATTGTCAAGTGCATATTTATAGACATACAATATATAACCACAACTAATCACAAATGTGTAAATTATAATTAAAGATTATGATATTGTCACATCACTTGCGTCTCGCGTGTTACAGTGTTAATGTCCATGTAAATTTGAATTTTTGAAGGAGATGGAACACCATAGCATTAAATTCGTGAACCCAACACAAAAGGGCATGACAAATAGTAGTATTGAAATATAACCTCATTGATTCTTCTTTGTACTGTAATAATATTGTCTTTAATTTTCACCAACAATACATTGTGCTATCTTCCTCCAAATGAAGCCTTCCCGCCATCAGTAGCACAAAGTTTTAATTTCCTTGAACAGCTTGAGGCGCCCTTCACTGTGTGATATGCTATTATATTCATATCCTAGGTTGTGCTCCATAACTCTATATTTTTACATTATCTAATATAACTCTACGCAAATATAAACATCTTTCTTATAATTAAAAATAATATTACATTCATTTTTTTTTATATATTATGATTAATTGATCATTCTAACATAAACTATAAATATATAATTAATTCATTTCGATATTTTAAATATTTAACTTTACAGTTAAGTTTTTTGTATATAAAATATCTCGGTATATAAAATTCAGTCTTTAAGTTTTACCCATTTGGTATGTATGATTAATTTTCCTGTGTCCAATGCTAAGGATATTGCTATCCGGTGCTTTTACTGGTTAAAATACTTTATTTATTGAGACTTTTTGGTTATTTTTTTAATACTCCTTTGTAACTAAAAAAAAAAAAGCTAATGGTGTGCTGATGATCACAACATTTTAGGTGGTCACTAATAGCCGGAAGGTTGCCGGGGCGGACGGACAACGAAGTGAAGAATTATTGGAATACACATCTGAGAAAGAAATTAACGGAGATGGGCATAGACCCAAATAATCACCGCCTGAAAAAACTTGGCGTCAGAAGCTCGTTGATGCCAAAGAAACATAGTGAAAACCCGGTTAGCTCTAAAGAGGATAGCATGCCAAGCCTGCAGCAGTCCGGAAGTGGATCCGAGAGCAACCCCTTTTTTGTTTTGCCTGACTTAAATCTCGATCTTGACATGCAGCCTCCTGTAATGGAAAATAGGCAGCCAGCTTTGGACCCTTCTCCACCTAAACTTTTATTTGGAAAATTGCTCATTTAGTTGTTAATTAAATTGAGCATTTGACCTCCAATTCTTTGTATCTATACGCAGTCAGAGTTAAATTATATGCAAAAGCAAGAGGACGAAAATTTGATTGAATTTTGTGCGAAAGATTGGTACTATTTGGTCCATTAACAATCTTTTTTTTTTTTTAACGGTTTAGCCATTTGGAGATATATCATTGATTAAAGATGAAATTTTTTTGGCCATCTCGGGAAAATCTTGTGGAAAAGATCGATCCATTTTACCGTCCCATTGAATATAGTATTGTCTTTAGTAGAATTTTTCTGTCCCCTGGCAATATACTTTGTTTTTTTTTTTTCACTCAATAGGATCAACTCGGGAAAATCTTGTGAAAAATCTGTCCAAGATGACTTGAATGTTCTCCGGATATGTCTGATTAGCATTTCAATCTAGAACCGAATCGAAACCAAACCCGAATGGAACTACAGGAATTGCCGAACCAAAACCAGCACCGGTTCCCTGGAACTACTACAATTCGAAACACATGGAATCAACAACATTTTTATTTTTTTTATATAATCATAATAATTAATCAGGATAGGTATGCACAGCTACATGTCATATATATGACATGCACCATTTAAATTGCAGTTAAGTCTAATCCTGCACGGAGAAGGTAGGTATGGACATAAGAGGGTTTTTTTTTTTTAACATTCAAAATGATTAATAATTAGTATGTTAGGTGTTAGTAGGGAAGAAAAGTGACAAGTCCAAAGTTACTATATGAGAGTACTTTGTACACAAACTTACATTTTTATGAGTACTCATTTATTATAAAATTTTGCAAAAAGGTGATGAGCAGAACTCTCAACCTCCCAAGGATCCAAGCTCCTATGTATACTTCATGAACGAAGGCTGTGAACGATGGTTCCTATGCAACAACTTGTCAACTTATTTGTGCCTCATGCGTCCTGTGATCAGGTGTAGCTACCGATTATGATACAACCCTTTTACTGCCACATACGCATGATACATTGAAAATGCAGTTGAAACATGGTTGTGGATTACGACATTCCAGCAACGAAGCAGCAAATAATCTGCATAACTATTACAGGTAAGTGCTGACAACTAATTTTAGTGTAGCCCAGCGTTTTCTTAAGATTAGCTGTCATGTCATCCTCCTGGTAGCATTACATATGCAGCATGGAGTTCTAATTGGAGACTTATTTGGATGATGCCAATACTTACACTAAATTAATCACCCTCATAGGAATGTTCATCAAAGAGTGCCATGAAATGGCAATTCTAAACTCGTGTAAGCTATGCTCTTTATTGAAAATTTAAAAAAAAAAAAAAAAAAAAACACATTCTTGTCTGAAAACCATTGAACCCAAAAGATTAAATTATTGTATGAGATCTAAGAATGGAGCCTCTTCATGTGCTAGCCCATTTGTGTTTTGATTCCATGTCAAAAAGTCATTTAATCTAAAAATATAATTTATTTGATGAGGCACATGAATGGATTATGTATTAAATCCTAGTAGTTAAATGTCGTTTTCAAAACAAATGTAGATAACTCATCATATGCAACTAAAGATTGAAGCCCTCTTTCAAAACTCATCTTTCCATCTATTTGGAAGAGTGGTTGCATGAGGTGATATTATCTGGGGTGAGATCTGATTCGAACCTCAAATATCACTATCAATTAAATCCCCTCTCTACTCTAATTGGACCGAAAAAATAAAAAACCAAATTACTGGCTATCATTGCGTTAAAAAAAGAAAAAAAAACTAGGACCCTGCTTTCTCTCTCAGTCCCAGTCCTTGACCAACCTATCATCGTCCCAGTCTCTCTTGAATTTTCTCTGCCCCTAAAACAAATCTCCTTTCCGTGTAATGCTGCTCTGCTGTAATGCTTACTCAGTTCACTTATTATGATAGAACAGCAAAAGCGCTAATTAGTGATATTGTTCTTGTCTCTTGATAAGTAATATTTGTAAATGGGTAAAATTAATATTGTTTTCAGACAGAATTAATGGCGCCATGTATTTGCTTCAAGAGAATTGGACACATATATAACATATATATAAGAGAAATACAACCAATCCTTTTTCTTGTATAAAACACCAAAAAGGGAATTGTAATCACAGGAAAAAAAATAAAAATAAAAATAAAAATAAGGCCACAAAATTCATTCATACAAAAATGAAGCAATTGTTTTACAGAAATTGAATAATTAAATTTGCAAATTGAATCACAAATGACTATCTTTTGTTGGGTAGTTTGTGGCTTAATCGGTTTCTAAATGGACGAAAAGACAAAAAGGAAAGAACTGAAAAAAAAAAAAAGAAAAAAGGCATCATGGAATGTGCCTGCGAGAAGCAGCATCGGCAACATTAGCGGTTGGAGCGGAGAGAAGTTCGGGAGAGTGGCTGCTCCCAGAAAGGGTGGGACCTTCGGTGGCTCCACCACCTTGGTTAGGCTTGACTTGGAGGTGTCCTTCGGTGCCGTATGCATTGCGCTTGTAGTCCTCCAAGTCCGTGTATTTCAGGTACGGACTGCTCTCCATTGGCAACCCATCCAGCTCTTGATTCTTCTTCCCTCCTTGCTGATCATTCCTTTCCGTCCTTCTTTGTGCTTGTTGTTGTTGCTCCCTGCCCTGCTCCATCTCTCTCTCTCAATCTCTGTCTCTTTTTGAACCTCAGCGTGTCTGTGTAATGGCGTGTTTATGGGTATATATGAAAGCAATGGCCTCCCAAGACCTCGGCTGAGTTTTAGCCCACAAACCTCTCCTACTCTCTTCATTCCTTTTGACTCGTTCAGCCATTGCTTTTGTGACCAAAGCTTGGCCTTAATTATTATTATTGAAATGTCTTGGCTTGTTTTTATTTTCGAGGTACAAATATAGACAGATAAAAATTTTTGGAAATAAAAATTTAATTGTCTTTTGTGTATTGTCCAAATCTCGAAATATCAAAACAATTCAGTGAATTTCTTCATCCTACCAACTCATCAACTCTGAGGATTAAATTGTTCTGTAAGGAATTTTCTAATTTAACTTACTTAAAGTTTGAATCGCGTTAGCTCCACTTTTAATGTTAGTGAAAATTTTTTGGCTCAATTAAAGTAAAAAAAATAATAAAATAAATTTATATAGTTTAACGTTATGCAAAAGTAAGAAAAAGAGAATGAGTGTCAAGTTTAAAATTTAAATTTCAAACTTAACAATTAAAAGTATACACTCGTAACTAACTAAATTTAGACACATTTTTCGATGTTAAGTAACTTATTTATTTTTTTAAATGGTTTTTAATGTTTTTTTTTTTTCCATTTTTCCATGAACTTTTAAAGAAAAGTTTGGTATCTGTCGGTCAAGGGGCCATTTTATATTATTTGACTTTAAGTAAAAAAAAAAAAAGAATCTGATACAAAGATTTGCAAAAGCTACGCTTAAATACGACCAGTGGTTGGTGCCAAAAGGCCAAAAAAAAAAAGGGGCCAATGCCCTCAAAAATTCAATTTGGGTTTTGCGTTGACTCATCTTACACCAAGTCCATTAGGTACGGGCTTTCTCTGACTCAGACTGGCCTATTACCATGCCTGGCCCAGTCCATTTCAAATACAAGCCGTTAGTTCAGACTTTTAAGCTAATTGGGTGTCCAAAGTTTTTTTGTTTTTTTTTATTAAAAAGTTTATTAGGCTGAGCTGCACAATGAGAATAATTTTTTTCACTCTTATAAATCTCACACACTCGTTCCCATATTGACCTCCGGTGCTAATTGCAATAGTTGTACTTTATCACATTGAGCATTCGGGCATTTCCATCCCGTTTTTCATAATTGTAATGCTAACTCGCTCACTTTGTTGTTAAAATTTTTCAACAATGAATAATTCCTTTTAAGCAAACTTGGAGATTGTATCATTTGAATCTCAAACTGTACATTTAACTTACACAATTTCAAATTTAACTTCGTTGCTAAAATTTAGTTCGACTAATTTGCTGAGGATGATATTTAGACCAACTGTGTGGATTCAGATTTTGATACAAGCATCTGGGAGGTAACCCTCTTGCATTCAGAGGTATGGAGAGTGAGATGTGTGCTCTTTATCTTACTCTGCCGAGGACTTTAGTAGGGACTACTAACGAGTAAATATGAAGTCAAGTGCATTAGTTATACCACACCAAACCGACAGTCTGAATTGGTAAGTAGGTCATTTCTTGTAAATTTAGTTACGTGTTAAAACATGCAATTAAATACCAAGTCAAGAACACGAGGGTGCGTTGTAGTCTCCAAAGTCCTAACAAGGGTCAATGTGTCTCATTGGCTATTACCTTGTGTTTAAGTGTGCCTATATTCAAAGTAATATAAAAAATAACTTCCCATAAACCCTTTTTTTTTTTTGTGGGTTAAAGCTAACTATAAAATTGTAAATAAGCTTCATCACGCAAAGCATTTCCTAACGAATTTAATAAAGAACAGATGGTGTGTGCGTGTGGGAATACTCTAAAACAGATAGACCACGCAACAAAAAGAGTTTACATTATTTAGAAATCTTAAGAGCACCAACTGAAGGACACACATATACTTTCTCCGCAAGCTAAATCATATGCCCATCTAAATATTTCTTGGGGAAAGTAATTAGCACCGAAGACTCCAAAATGCCAAACATTCCAACAACAAAAAAACCCATGATGACAAAAGTTTCCACCTTCTAGCTACACTGTATATATCCCTTCGACCATCAGACCCATATACAAGACTCGTCTCTGGACTAATTTTTGCGTCTCCTACTGGCAGGCTCCTTTTGGGCATTGAAGTAGACAGTGGCAACCGGCAGGCCCAAGTCCAAATGAGCCGCGAAGAAGCGGGTGTTGAAGTTAGCACGCAGCCGGGGTTCCTCCAACATCCCCATTGGCCCCTTCTGCCGGAACAGCACAAATATGTAGCGGTGAATTCCAACCGGCGGCCGAGGACCCACATAGGGTAGGACCTCCCTCCCTGCACCCACTAAACCCTGGTTAGCCCTTTTTTTTTTTTTTGGATGAATCGGATGCTGTTATTTTATTGATGAAAGCAATTACAAGAGAACATAAAGTACAAAGAAAAATTATATTTGCAGGGAGCTCTTCTTCTTCTTCTTCTTCTTTTTTAATTCCTTCTTTTAGTGATCGCTTATTTTTTTAGGTAGCAGTTAGTAAAAATATTAGTCATGTGAGCAATGGAGAGTAATTTAGAAGTGAAAAACAACAATTACTGCATTAGCAATAAAACAAAATGCTCAAGAAAAAATATTTTTTTCTTCAAAGTCTAGGCAGACCATAATACTCTTGTTTCACATAATTAGAGGGGATTTAAATTTCTCACAAGTTTTACCTATTGTTGTCAAATCTGGACCGGACCGGCTGGTTCAACCGGTCGGACTGGTGATCGGTCAGAGGTCCGGTTCAGGTTGTAGCTTAAATTGGCTGTGGATCGGACCGGTCAAAACCCGGTCAACGAACCGGTTCAACCGGTCGGACTGGTGAACCGATCCCGGGTTTGTTACTTTTAATAATTAAGAAAAAATTTCACACAACTTTGTAAAATTTAATTTTCGAATCCTTAACCTCCAATATGAAAGGTAAGTCTCATACCACTAGACCAACTTATAATTTGTTGTGATTTTTTTTTTTTACTTATTATTTTCTTAAATGTCTCATATAATACACATACTATCTTATGTATCTTATAAATTAACACTTACTATTTTCTTTCTTTTATTAAGATAATTATTAATTTTTTTGAATTGTTAATTCTATCTTATAATAAATTCTAAATCATATATTTTAAATTTATAAATGTAAGTATTTTAATACATACATATGTATTATAATATTACATTTTACATATAAATTTTGATGTATAATATATATAAATATTTTTTTATATATTTAATATTAAATATCGATTTTACCGGTTCAATTTTTTATTAAACCGATTAGATCTTGAATCATTAAATTTTTCAATTTAATGTTCAGTTCAGTTCTTATAACATAGGTTTTACCTTGGTTTAAGGATTGAAAATGCAATGAATTTCAGTACATAGACTGAGAGAGAACACAATCAAGGCATAAGAATAAAGTATTATTCAAACAAAATTAAATTGTAGGTTTCACACATCAAATCAAATATTAATTCGACTCTATGAGTGTTCATTTCTCTTGTACTCATCAAACTATTGTCAAAATATAACACATTGATCAGCAACCATTCAAGAAATATTTGTTGATAAGAGGTGTCAAACAGGTCAAGCCGATTCGAGTGTGATATATATGTATAATGTGCACATGCAAATAAATTAATAAATAGACATAAATAAACATTAAATACAAACTTGGTAACTGAAAAATCGTAGAAACCATGTTCTTTTTTTTTTTCGTAAATAAGATTCATAAGTCAAATTTCAGAATCTTTAATTTTATTTCTTTTTTTCTTTCTAAAATATTGTTTAATACATGATTCAACGTAGTCCAAACAAAACAATTTTTACAATTTTTATTGCTGTAGTTCAAATAAGATTGTTTCTCGAATAAGTTAAGGTCGGGAGTTGACAGATCAAGTTATAATTTAAACCAAATAGTCGTAACATTGATGTTGTGAAAACTAAACTAGATTAGTCGGTCCAACTAGTTGAATCAAAAAATCAGACCCAGTTCAATCAACACCCTGAAATCAAGGGAGAAGCAGATCATTCAAAACCTGATAAATCAAATTGGTTGGACTGTGAGTCTAATTTTTTTAGTTTGGTTAGCAAATTTTTTATACCAACAAAACTTGAAAGGACTCTCATAGTACCTTGAACCCATCATATTTAGAGATCTCAAAAAGTGATCCGATCCGATTATCTGTCTGAATTCATCCGAAAAAATTAGATCAAAAACACGATTTTTCAATTCGAATACAAAAGTGACCTAACTCGAAAATGACCCGAAAATTTTGAATTGACTCTGAGTCACTCGTTGGGTTAAAAAAAAAGACAAAATAGTGAATTTTTTTGACTTTTTATCTTTGACTTATTTTTTTAAGTACTAATTAGTACTATTTTCGTAAAAATATAAATAAATAAATATATATATATATATATATATAAACTAAATTTAAATGTTTAATTCATTATAAAAATAAATTTTAAATTTAATTAAAATATTTTATTTTAGTGAAAAATAACTTAAAAAAATAATGGTTCAGTGCGAATTCGACCCGAATTCGATATAAATCTAACTCGAATCTGAAACAGTCCAACTGAACTCTAAAATAAATGTAACGTGACTTAAAACTAACTTAACAGAAAATGACCCGAATTAAAAACGATTAAATCCAAACCCGACCCGACTTAACTTTTTAGCAGCTCTAACCACGTTGCCTTTAGTAATTGGCGAGTTGTACCACTACGTCAACTTGTCTAATGCTATTCTTTTTCTTTTTATCTTCTTTTAAATTAAGTTCACAATTAACAACTATTCCCACCCACCGACCCCAGTCATTATTGTTGTGAATGCACAATTTACAAAATATACATATATTCTATATGTTTTTTTTTTAAAATCATCAACTAGCATATAGATATTTATATTTTAAGGATAATCCATAAAATTATGTACTATGAAACATTACGTACTGATTTTTTTTTAAATTCAATATATTTTCTACTTAATTTATATGAATTATTTGTCTTACATCCATTAATACAACTTATAAAATAATTTTTTTCATATTATCATATATTATTTTGTAAATTATATGATATTAAAAAAATAGTATATTATATTACATGTAATATAAATATTTTGTGTATTATTACATTATCTATATATATTATCACTCACATCAAATATATAACGTTTACATTTTCTCTATTATTATATTTTAACTATCAATATTTTTAAATAATATATATAGATATTAATAGTTTTATATAATTAATATTAAATACTGATTGAACTTTGAATTGCTAATTTCTTTTTGTTCGATTACCAGTTTAATTATGATAATATTATATAATATTAATCTAAGTCAACAAAAAAAGTTAGTCTAAACTAATCAATTAAGCCATAACAATCACGTTGGTTTGCGTGTGCGGGGGCACACCTTTCCTGCTGGCAAGGGAAAGAGCTTCTAATTGGGCCAGCTTGCCGTTGCCAAACGGTGATCCTAAACTGAAGACACTTGTAAGCACACGAGCTATAGCAGCCAGGTCAGCTTGAGACGTGGCATAAGAAGGAAGAGATTACATACGTTACATAGCAAAAGAAGCGGCGACAAAAAATCAGTAGAGCAGTGAATCCAGTCTATTATTAGCATTTTTTTTTCAACATTGGCACACAAAAATAATAAAACCCAAACCCAAACAGCAAGGGGAAGCAAAAAATTAGAGTATACCAAAATTATAGTTGATGAGATTTTTTTTAAGTAAGATTAAAATAGAATCGAAGTAATGTGTATTATTAAATAATTAAATTTTTTAAAAAATATAATAAATTATTATATATTATTAAATAAAACATATAACTATTTTTATTGTCAGTAAAATTTAAATAGTGTAGTGGAGAAAAAAAAAACACATAAAAATTCTTTGCACAGCTTGTCTTCCGCTAGTAGGAATGTTGGTACCACGTGGCACAAGTAGGGGCGTTCTTGACACGTGTGATCAGACAAGGTGGGGACATGTTAGCGGCTATAAATAAGTTTTGGCAGCAGAAGAACAAATGGTAGGGCATACTGGACAATATTGCAGCAGCAATTCGGTATTACCACAGGGTGGATCATGGATGTGATGTAACCAAATACGTTACGGAAAACAATGAAATTAAAGCTGTGAAATAATTGAATTTTTAAAAAATAAATAAATTATTAAATATTATTATATAGTAATATAATCATTTCAATTTATTTAAAGAGATTTTTAATTTAATTTATATTTTTTAAATAAATATATTTTATTTATAATTTTACACTATATAAAACTCTAGTTCACTTAAATTAAAAAGTTATATAAAAATAAATTATTTGATATTAAATTATAAATAAATTTTATTCACTTAAAAAAATAAAATCAATAAGTACTGTTATCTAAAACTCAAACATCAAGTCTGGGGGCATGCAGAAGAAACTCTGAGATCAGAGTTAAAAGCAACACATATACGGCTGTTTCTTGTTTTTGGATGGTTCCTACTTCCTGCGGTTCTTTTTATTTTGGTTTTTGGTTCTTTCTTTGAATGTTTCGACCATACTGGAAAGGAATCTATGGGATGCATGCAAAGCAAGATGATTTGGCGAGGGTATGGTACTATCTGTCAGAGATGGCCTCTGCAAAATTATGGACAGCCTACCATTCACAAGCATCGATTTTGCAAGCCGATTCCTTTCAAATTTCTAGATTGTTTTGACTCCAAGAAATATAGAACGGGGCTAACAGTTAAATGAGGTTAACAATTTTGCTAGATTTGAAAAAAAAAACTCTAAAATTATTGAATTATCATTTTTTAAGGATTTATCGAAAAAAGAAAACGGGGAGTTGCAGATAAATTTGCATATTAACCATTTACAAATTCTTTTTTTTTTTTTTTTTTTGGTTTTAACTTTTAACCATTTACAAATTCTCTATTTTGAATCCTCTCTGTATTTTGACGGAATAAACTAGGCCCGGCTTGTGTTCATGGACTGGAGGGCAAGGCAAAGATTATGCACTCAAATTTTTTCAACGATTTAATATATATGTTTTTAGTTAACTAACATAGATTCTCAAAAAAAATAAAAAAGAAAACATTACTATGCGCAATCAACATCACAACAAAAATGAAGAAATTAAAAAAGCATGTCCTGTCAATGCAAATATGCAATTTTTGAGATAAAAAAAGAGGACGAAATTTTACCTCTACTGGGGTTGGTGCCCCCTGGGATATCCACCACTATCCTGAAACATGAAACAAGACACGTGAATATGATGGTCTCAACCAAACCGTAAACGGAACAACAAAATTTCTGTTATTATTATTATTATTACTACTACTTTTTCTTCTTTAGTAAAATCTCTGACGTTTTAATTGCAAGGAAAAAAAAATCCCATATGAAATTAAGTAAAAACAAAACAATCAAAACAAGAAGACGCACCAATGAACCCACTCTCGCAAGCTGGGTTCGCTAGGACTGGGTGCATCCGGATCAGTCATCACCTGAATAAATCATCAATTATCACCAATTTAGCATAACAAAACTAGTTGGATACATAACTTGTCCAATTTTATGTTTTTCTATGTCTTTTATTAAAATGTCAGTAGTCCTTACCAACTAAGCCTAGTGAAAATATATATATATATATATATATATATACACACACAAACACACATGTATATTTAAACCACACATGCATGCAACGACATGAAAACGGCTAAAGTGATGTTAAAAGAGCAAACCAGTGTGTAGAGCTCATCATGGTGGCCGGAAATGGTCAGTTTGGGAACGTTCACGGCAACCGATGGCTTAACATCGCACCCGTTGGTGACATGTTTGGACCCATAATGCACAGACATATAAACAGTAGGCACAAACATGTCAAGCACGTCGCCAATAACGCGGCCGACGACAAGGGGATCAATAGAGGCAGCCATGGCAAACTAAAACCAAAGGGGGGTCGATGGAAAATTAAGCAAAGGAAGAAAAAGAAGAAGGTCAACTAAGATCGATGTGAACAGGCTCAAACTCGAGGGAAGGCTGATAATATAAGGCTTTATAAACAGACAGAGAAAAATTAAGTGACTCGCTTTATTGGATACATTAAAAAATATGTAATTTTATAAGTTAATAGAGAGCTCTTGAATAGAATAAGTCTTTACTTGTATTCTTTTTATTCTTTATTGAAATATATGTAAATACATAATAATATATATCAATTATTAAATAACTGAATTTTTTAAAAATAAAAATAAATAATTAAATATTATTAAATAGACTGCAACCTATTCATATCCTCTTAAAAATAAACTGCATAACGGTGCTTTGTAATAGCGAAAGGTTAAAGGTGATTTGGCCAATTGGATTAGTGTAACCTATAGGCCATGCACAGGGCATCATAAAGTTAATTGAAGCAGAGCGCGGCACGCGGAGGGATGACCCCGAAGATAAAACCACAATTCTTTTGTTTCCTAGTTTAACAGGTGGTTTAATCGCTGCCGTTTCGGGTAAGCATGCAGTTACACTTGGACGATGGACATCGTGGAGCCCACAAGAAGATCAATGGTTCTAAGGTGAAGGTACAGGTGGTGAGTATAGGCCTTAAAGCACCGAAGAAAAAGGCCATAGTTTCGTTGTTGCCTTAGGGTGCCAAAATGGATTTGCAAATACCAGTCAGAATAAACTTGCATGTGGGGTCATAATCATGGGTGAAAAATCAGAATAAAAATTCGGAAATTTATGGGATTTTACAAATCTATAAGTTTGGAATTCATGTAAACGATGATCAACAAATGATCTGCAGAAATCTAAAATCTAATAGGAATTGAGAATTTCAATATCCAAGTCATGAAAATTTGAAGATTTCCTTGTTTAATTTGTAATTTTTTTCCTTTGTAACTTCAAGTGAAACTTTAGATCGATTGAACTCATGTTCACACGATTATGCTTTCCTTTTATTGACCTCAAATTGTAATGGGGTTTGTGTTTTTTTTCTTTGTCTTGTTCACGTCGTGGACTACATTAAGTAAATATAGGATAATGATGATGACGATGATAGATGACGTTGAAGTTAGTCATCGAGTCATAAATACTTACACTCAATACCGATATTGCAGGAGAAAGAACATCAAGATCTGCATTCATTAAGATAATTTGTACATTGTAATCTAATTATTAACACTATCAATTGTAAGCATATTGAACCAATCAATTGTAAGCACATTGCTTTCATGTTCTCAAGAAAACTACACCTACGTAGCCCGCCTACCCCCTCCCCCCCCCCCCCCCCCCCCCCCCCTTCTTTTTTTGTGTTAATTGGCCGTAGCCCAAACATTATGCATATCCCCTTTTAGATACTCTCGACATATAACACTCCAAATGCCTTATTATGTGCTTATCACAATCAACTGTTAATGCATTATGAAAAAATTCAGAATTTTTAGTTTCACTCACTTTTTGGATAAGTACACCTTACTCATTATTTTACATTATAAAATAATTAAGTTTTATTTGAAATAAAATTTAAAAAAAATAAATTTTTATAACATAAAATTATAATTGAATTATACTCATAAAAAAAGTGAATAAAATTAACAAACACTTATAACCTTATCCTTATTATTAACCTTAATATATGGGTTGATTGGTGAGGTGGGACTTACTTCCTATTTAAGGTTAGATTCCTACAATCAAATAAAAAAGAGAGAACTTTTGAGTCCTTGGTTTCAATTGTTTTTGTTTGACTAGATTATGTTTTTTTTTTTAATCCGGTTCACTCGCGCTGCAATTTGGATCGCCTGGCTGATGAATTGCTCTGTTACCAGACCATGCCGTTGGTGATGGATCAAAATGGGTGGCTGGTTCAAAATTCAATAAACTCTGATGCAAGCTGGAAAACTAATGTTCAGTTTCTTTTATGTCACATATTAATTAAATCTAACATGTATCAAAGGAATGTGTTAAAAAGTATAATATTTTATATTAATAAAATATAAAATTCTGACGTGACTTATAATACATTTAAACTTCTCTTCATACTGATTTAAGTTTTTAAGACAATTTAAGATGCTAGGTTGACAGACAGATATTGTACCAAAACGAAGCAGTGAAGATGCGAGGCCCATTCTTGTGAGATGTTGACATTACATAAATTTGCCGCGGCAAAACATAAATAACTATAGCGCAAGGCTGCCCCAGAGCCATATGTTACCATTTTCACCAAGGTGAAATTGCCTTTCCAAGACAAGGCACCAGTTCGTCTATCACATGGTGGTGGACACCCACCACATACCAATGATATTTAGATTGTTGGACCAGACAACTAGTTGCTCTTACACTTCTGGGTACTGGGACACAATTTTTTTAAAATTTTTTTAGAGCTATCCATCTCAGGAAATTAACAGTTGCATAAACAGCTCTTATCCACGCCATAACAGAAATATAAGACAAAACACCAATAAAGAATTTGTACAATTTCACAGCAACAATCCTCCAAGTTTGCCAGATGGTACAACAATGAGGAGCATTTGTAACAAACAAGCTAAGGCAATATTCATTGCATAGTTGGATGCTTCATGGGTGCTTCGGGGAGAATTGTTGGAGATTTGGGAAGAATCAACGGCTAGGGGCATCCCATCGCTGTTGAGAGCACACGAGTGAGAATCAGAAGTATCTGTGCTTAGCATCATTGCTCGTAAAACTACAGAAACTGTGTGAAGATATGATGTCCGATTCTTGGCAAGGAGCCATGTGATACCCATAAGCTGGCAATCCTTGTTGTGCATTTTGGTGGTCCTGTCCGCTGATTTGCTTGAATTGAACGACTTCTTGTTGTTGAGCTGCATCAGATTATTAAGAAAAATAATTAAGTCGTTTATAATAGGGCTAGTTACGGTTGGTGCTTGAAAAGCTATAAACTACTATTAGTTTGGTGCAACATCCAAGCACAATCAAGTGCAAGCTGCGGTTTAGCCTTCATTTGTTAGCAAGATCTCAACAAAGGATAAGGACCCATTCATCGTAGGAACTGTTAGAGTTTAATGTGATATATTTTTAGCCCTACCGAACAACTTAATTTTTTGTTGTTGAATGGTTTCTTGACACTTGACTCGATATCAGGGTTTTTTTATAAGGTAATAAGTTTAAATCTGTTTCCCTCTGCAAAGGACACATCAGAGCTTAATATCAATATTCCAATTTTGAAAGAGTGAGTCCACATAGAAGTGAAAATCATATCCCCATTAGTGAAAATCATAACACTTGCAACTATGAAGAAATCATAGCTCTTTCACGAACTAAAAAAAAGGCAAAAACAGATCCCTGAAATATCATTTGTTATTCAACTCACTATTATGCTTAGTGGGAATCACATGCTCTTAATAATAATTCAGAGAAAAGGAAAATGCTTATATACTAGCAGAAGAGAAATATAGAGGACAAATATCTGCATATTAATGAGACTCGTACCCTGTTTTTAGAACTCATACTTCTCAACAAACACAGAAACTGAGACCCAGAAAAATTCCCAATTTAACAAGGGGCCACAAACCACAGAGCAGAAGGGAATTCTTTATGAAATCCCATTTAAAAAAGAAAAATCAAAGCAAAATCACATAACAAAACCGATGAATTGGGTAATAAAATGGTGATTAAAGAAAAAAAAAAAAGAAAAAGACTTACAAGGTGGAGACTGTTTAAGCACTTGGAGCAGCCACCGAGACTAGGGAAACCATTCACATTGGTGGTGCTGCTCAAGCAATCTCTTTCTAACCTCTTGACGCTCCTGTCCCCAACCAGCTTCCCATTTTGGGTCAACGAAAATGCCTCAGGGCAGCTCAAAGGGTGCAACCTGATGCCACAGTAACAGTACACCAGGTCGCACGTCTCATTGGGTGTCACCAATTCTATGCCTCTCTTTCTCAACGATTTGCCAAGACTGTCAACGCACGTCTCCGAGTCATCGGGCAGCAGTGGCATGTCCACTGACGTTGGAGCCAGCCGGCCTGTCCTGCCAAGCGCGGTGGCAGAGTAGGCGGAGTACAGCCAGGCTGCCAGGACCGGGCAGCACCGGCTCCTCCGGAGCTTCTCATTGCCGCCGCTGCCGCTGCCGCACGCTGACTTTATGCCGTGGAAGAGCTCGTCAGGAAGGTCTAGAGGACAGCCTGCTGTGTTGGACTGTTCAGGGAATGCAGGGATTGTTGCTGAGGGCGACGTGTTTGGCAGAAACGGCTGGACATTGGCCGGGTCCGGGTCGGGTGAACCCAGAACAAGAAGAATGGGAAAGAAGAAAAACAAGAGGGGTGAGAAAAATAAATGCTTTGGAGACATTAGTTGCGTAGGAAATTATGGTGATGCGGGTGTTGGGTGAAGGGAGGATAGTGGGCTTTGCTTTTTAGGTTGTGTGAATGGAGGGAGAGAGAGAGGGAGAATAAAGGCTAGCATTGGGGTTGGAGAAAAGGAAAGGAAGGTAAAGGTGGGGTTGAGGAAGGGAAGGCTGAGGCAGTGGGGTTGGGTTGAATTTGGCTGCTTCTCACTAAGTTTGATGATACTGCTTTGGTTAGATCCATCGAAAGTTCACAGATTTTTGGCATTTTGCTCGTAGTGAGTTGGGGGATTAGGAACAATGTATCATGAAGAAATCATTAGAGTTTTGAATTACAAGTTCTTAATGTGTGCCTCTGTGTGTACTGTACACATGTGCATGGGTAATTTGTTCACTTTCATATTTCAGCAATAAAAGTTATCTACTTGCAGTAACTGCCTAAATAAGGGCAAGCAAAGTGACATTTGCAAATTGCCTTCTAAAAAAAATGGCATTTAGAAAGATAGGCTTCATGTTTTTATCAGGACAGAAGTTTAGAATACTTCTTGTGTTTTTTTTTTGGTCCATGTCTATATAAAGAAAAAAATTTCTAATTTAACTCAATTTCAGTTACAGTATTTAAATGGAGTAATTATGTATAGAATCGAAAATAGAATGCAGGATCCAATAGAATCTATGCTTTTAACATCTATCTATGTCCTAGACAGGTATTGGTTATCATATATTTCTCTCTCATTTTATTAAGAAAGTAAGTCATAACAATGAGAGCTATCATGATTAGTAATGTATTAACACTTGAAATTTCGTTGAAACGAATATAAGAAAAAAAAAGCATGAACAGAAAAAGAGGCAAAATGTCATTACAATATAAACTTGAAAGCAATAGCTCTCTAATTTCATGATAAGAGAAGAACAAAGATCCTTTATTTAATGCAAAGTATTGTAATTATGATTGGGATCTTGCCATGTTTACTAATTAGTGCTCTAGAAATTCTATGCTTCATCATTTGGCTCCTCCATTACTCTGTTAACTTTTTGTGAGATTTGGAACTTTGGAAGGATGGAAATACTCGTTAGTGTTGACTAGAACCCACCCACTTACACAATGTTTAGTAGAAAGAATTTGATTTTAGACATTCTTTGATAACTATAAGAAACATAGGAATTGTTTTGCATAATATATTATATCATATAGTTGCCCTGCAAAAAGCGACAAAAAAAACATGCCAGCTATCAAGGATGAATGTGCGATCCCTTTGTTATAATGACCTCTATACTTGACCAAATTCAATTATTTTGTGGCTATGTTTTCGATTATAAGTGCTACCTTTTTCATTTTATACCTGGAATTGGAGCGGTGCTCTGCAACCCAAAAAAAAAAAAAAAAAATTGTTTTAAGAAGCCAATTTTTAACCTTTTTCTTCTTGCCAATGATCATCTATTTGCTCGTTTATTTAGAAAAGCGAACAAAATTTTTAAATTTATACTAGAAAAGATAGCTCCCTCTAGTTCTCATTTATTTAAGTTTAAATCTAAGGCCAATAAGTTACATGCCCAAATTTCAGATCACTTGACAGTTTTCTCAAAGATTAGATTGCCTATTTACACATGGTTATGTGACAAATATATGACTTGTCATATGTTTTTATTAAAAAAATAGAGAATGAATAAATGTGAAAACGCCATAATAAGCACGTAAATTGTTTCAATTTTTTATCAAACACACGTAATATTCATTCGCCAAGATATCTAAAAGAAGGTGTCATTCATAAAAAACAATATGAATCAATGCGGAAAATTGTATTCTAAACCGATCGATCAAGTTTGCGCATAAGTGTACCTCAAAGAACTAACACCCTGTTTGTTTTGTTAGAAAGTAAATAGAAAAGAAAATGAGTAAAAAATAATACAGTAATAATGATATTATAATTAATAAAAAGTACTGATTAGAATGTTGTGAAAAAAAAATAAATAGTAATTTGTGAGAGAAAAAGTAAAAGATAGTTGTTTGAATTGATAGAAAATAAGTAGAAAAGAAAATAAATAAAAAATATTTGTTTTTCTTTTCTTTTCCTTTTCTTTTGAAAAATTGCCAAATATAGTGTAAGAATTTAACACATACGTAGGTATTTTTCTAATCATGTCACCTGTTTTTCTGCGTATCGTTTAGCATTCACATATCATGACTACGTTTAATTTGTTTGCCACACCAAATGTAACGCTAGGTCCGTGTCCAAATACATTTAATAATTTATTCTACCATCTACAAGCCGTGGCCATCTTGCACGCGGCGGTTGAGGTGCATTACTTATGTTCGTGTTTTTGTTTTTCCTTTAAATAAAAAGGAAAGTAAGGTATTGTTCAATAATTTCGTTCAAAATTATTATATTTATATTTAAAAATAATGTGCTTAATTTAGATGGTTACAATATAAAAAGTACTAGACCAAGCATAGGTTGAGTTTTATAAAACGTTCTAATAATACTTAAAATCCTAAGGGTCCGTTTGGAGACGCTGTCAGTTTTTTGTTTCTATTTTTCATTTTTTGTTTTTTGTTTTTACTGTTTGCTGAATTTTTGTATTTATTACTGTCAATTTTTTTTTTCTATAAGAATAAAAAAATAGATAGAAAAAAGATAGTAAGAGAAATGATAAAAAGAGTATAAATATAGAGAGAAAAATGGGAGAGAGAGAGAGAGAGAGAAAGGGTAGAGAGAGAATGAGTAGAGAGAGAAAAAGGAGAGAGAAAGAGAGAAGAAAGAGAATGAGTAGAGAGAATGACAGAAAGAGAAAGAGTTGAGAAAGAATGAGTAAAGAGAATAGTAGAGAGAGAAAAATGAGAGAGAGAGAGGGTAGAGAGAGAATGAGTAGAGAAAATAACAAAGAGAGAAAAGAGAGAGAGGGTAGAGAAAGAACGAGTAAAGAGAATGACTGAGAGAGAAAAATGAGAGAGAGAGGATAGAGAGAGAATGAGTAGAGTAAATGATAAAACAAGAAAAAAGAGAAAGAGTCTGGGTAGAGAGAGAATGAATAGAGAGAGAAAAAGGAGAGAGAGAGGGTAGAGAGATAATAGTAGAGTAAGAAAAAAGAGAGAGAATATGGGTAGATAGAAAGGAGAGAGAATCTGGGTAGACAGAGAATGGTAGAGAGGAAAAAAAGAGAGAGATGGCAAACAGAGAACGAGTAAAGAGAATGATAGAGCAAGAAAAAGAAGAGAGAATGGTAGAGAGAGAAAAATGAGAGAGAGAGCGGGTATACAGAGAATGAGTAAAGAGAATGGTTGAGGGAGAAAAAGGAGAGAGAGAGAGAGAGTGGGTAAAAGGAGAATTAGTAGAGAGAATGGTAGAAAGAGAAAAAGGAGAAAGAGGGTAGAGAAAGAATGAGTGCAGAGAGAAAAGAGAGAGATAAGAGATAGGGTAGAGAGAGAATGGTAGAGATAGAAAAAAGGGAGAGAGGAGAGAGAGAATGATAGAGATAGAAAAATGAGAGAGAGGATACAGAGAGAATGAGTAGAGAGAGAAAATAGAGAGAGAGAGAGGGTAGAGAGAGAATGATAGAGATAGAAAAAGGAGAGGGTAGAGAGAGAACGAGTAGAGAGAGAAAATAGAGAGAGATGGTAGAGAGAGAATGGTAAAGATAGAAAAGGGAGAGAGAGGGTAGAGAGAGAATGAGTAGAGAGAGAAAAATATAGAGGGATAGAGAAAGGATGAGTAAAGAGAGATATGATAAAGAGGGTAGATAGAGAAAGAAAATGTTGCGAGAGATATGATAAAGAGGGTAGATAGTGAAAAACAAAATCGGAAAACTAGGGGTCCGTTTGTTAACGATTTTATTTTCTGTTTTCTGTTTATTTTTTACAAAAAAAACAGAAAATATGTTTGTTATTGATTTTGTTTTCTATTTTTTGTTGAAAAATTAAAAGTGTTTTTCAAAGAAAAAATAACAATATGTTTGTTATTGATCAACATGTTTGACGTTTTTTCACTACACCACAAGAAACAGTGTTATTATTTATTTTATCTAAATGTATTGCACTGCATTAATTGAAGAATTCGACATAAGAGTTAGCAAAGATTGGTTCAACATTATTGGTCCACTGTTTACTTGTGAGTCTGCAGTTTTGTATTCATGGCAGCCGATCGGCACAACCTATTGGCCACCCGAAAGACGGTGCACGCAGTCTATATATTATTAAAGCAATCGCTATGCAAATAAGTTCCAGACTGAATCTGCTCGCCGAAATTATTGTCACTTGGTATCAAGATTTGAACTTTGACTGCTGAAATTAATACAGAGAAAACAAAATGAAAAGAATGAATGTTAAAAAAAAAAAAGAAAATTTTTTATTTTTCGTGTGCTGAAAAGTGTAATGTGAAAAATGAACTTTAAAAATATGTTATTTTGAGAATGAGTGTAAAGTAAGAAGAAAAAAATGATATTTATTATAATACCGATTTTACTTGTAAAATTTAAATATTAAAACATAAAATAAGGGCAAAAATATAAATTTAACGAAAAAACCAAAAAAAAAAGCTTTTGGCCTAGGAATTCTCCCAATTTTGGACAGAATTGCCTTTTGTGGGGCTCAAGTAAATTCCGTTGGGCCCCTTTTTTTTTTTTTTTTTCTGTCCCCTCCCATTCTCAATTAAGAATTCTAACTTGAAAAAAAAATAAAGAAAAAGAATGCTAACTCCTTTTCACTCCAATTCCTCTCCTCCTGCATAAAATCCTTGCTTCCAAACATAGCGTAAGAGTTGGACGAATTTGCTCACAAAAATGATGCAACAAGATACTTTAACGCCTATTTGAATTAACTGTTAAATATTATTATTATTAATTGTTGTTGTTAATTACTACTGTTAATTGTTAATTCTTACTTGCTGTTGTTGATTACTAATAAAATTAATGAAATATTCGGTTAATTTTATACTTATTGTTACAGTTGAATAATGAAATGTCTAATTTATACATATAATTTGTGTATATATATCATATTAAAAATTTTATTTTTATATTTTATAATTTTATATTTTAGAATAATATTTTATAAATAATATTGAGAATTATTTTACTTAATTTTTAACTTTTTTAAAAAAATATTAATTTTTATTAAATGATAAAAATTATTATGTTTGAGATTTTTTTTTATAAATGTCAATATTAAAGAAAATTGAAGTGAAAAAAAATATTATTTAAGAATATTTGAAAAAAAATTATTGAAGTTATATAAATATTAATAAAATAAATTAACATATCTAATTCATGTGTCAAGTAAAAAAAATAATAGTAAAATTATATAAATATTCTTTAAGGGTAATTTAATCCATATAAGTTATTATTAATATTAAAAAATGAAAAGTAATACAAAAAAAACAGCAAAATGTAGTCTGGAACTACTTCTCAATCAGCTGTTGTTAAGAAGTCAAATAAAGAAATAAGCAGAATTTAACAGTAACACTAAAAAATTTACCAAACACTTATTTTCTTATTTTTTGAAAATGAAACGCAAATGTATCATTTCAAAAACTAACCTAAACACCCCATGTTTGCAGTCTGACGTGAAGTTTACCTGAGTCATTTCGGCCCATCAGGACATCTCGGCATGAAAGGAGGAATGGGCTTGATTTCTAAGATCTCATTTGAGCAAACAACTAGACTTAACACGGCCCAAGCAGTGCCCAAGAACTCCCATGCACAAGTGGCATAAGAGATTAAGTATTTGTTCTAATCGTTAAGAAAAATGTCCCTCAATTAATAAATGGGTGTTCAATTCTCACTAACCTCACTTTTCATTTTTTTTATATGTTTATAAATTAAAAAAAAAAATTGGCACAGGGATTGAGGGATCCGCTTTCCAGGCCTTCAACTCTATGCCTCGTCCGACCCCACCCCGGTCTCCTACAGTTCGATGATCTCCGGATGCATTGCGAACGAAAGGTTTGATCTTGCTCGAGATTCATTCGGTAAAATGCTTGAGAAGGATTTGTGTTCTCAGAACGTGCTGTTAAGTGGGTGTAACTGCTGAATAAGAATTTGACCGCTGCTCGTGAATTTTTATATAGAATGCCTGAAAGGAATGTTGTTTCCCGGACTGCAATGTTGTCTGGGTATATCAGGAAACTTCTCCCGAACTTCTCGAGAGCATGCCCGAAAGAGATGTGACAGGTCACTAACCAATTTGAAGCAGAGGAAAAATAGAAAGGAGCAAGAGCCAGAGAAGAGAATGGGATGAGAGAAGAAAGAGAACAGAGAATAGGGAAGAATCTAGGAGGAAGAGAGAGAGAGAGAGAGAGAATTTGGTAAAGGTAGGATTTCAATTACTCAAAAATATGATTCTGAATCATACCAGACTCACACTAAATAGCATACTCGGCTGCCACTGATGCAAGCCGTTACAATCGACTTTGGACTCTAACAATATGATTGTAAACAACATCACTACTGCATAACTACCCAATATCATAACCCAATTCGGCCCAAAACACAATTGGCCCATTTATTTACATAGATTAACACTTAACTAACTCTTGAATCTTGACAACTTCCTGCCCCATCAAATTATCCTTGTCCTCAAGGATAAAAATTAAAATCTGGAAATTGAGCTTGCATGAAAGTGAGATCTTCCCAATTAGCTTCCTCTGGATATAAATTGGCCCATTGAACAAGAACTTGAATCACAGGTGCATTCTTCCTCTTAATCATGCGACGGTCCAAAACTGCCAGTGGTTCCACTTGAAATTGACCATCGGTGCCAACAAGAGGAAGCTGTTGCGAAACCATCTTCCCGACCTTTGTAGCGCGCTTCAAGAGAGATACATGAAATACGGGGTGCACCGCAGAATTTGGTGGTAATTGTAATTCATAAGCAACCTTCCCAACCTTCTTCAAAATCTGATAAGGCCCATAATATTTGGAAGTCAGCTTAAGGTTTGCGCGGACTGCTACTGAAGTTTGACGATACGGCTGGAGCTTGAGGAACACCCAATCCCCAACAGCAAATTCTCGTTCAGTATGGTGCTTATCAACGAAATATTTCATTCGCTGCTGAGCTTTCAACAAATTCTCCTTGAGAAGTGAGGACAGTACCTGCCGTTCATGGAAAAATTCTGACAGTGAAGCTGTCTTGGTGCTGTCAGCTGAAAGGATGGCTAATTGCAGAGGAGAGGTGCCATATAATGCTTCATAAGGAGACATTTGAATGGAGTTATGGTATGAAGTATTATACCACCATTCAGCAAGTGGTAGCCACTTAAACCACCGTTGAGGGTGCATAAAACACATGCATCTTAAATAGGTCTCCAAGCATTGATTGAGACGCTCGGATTGTCTGTCAGATTGGGGGTGGTAAGAGAAGCTATAATTCAATTTCGTACCTTCCAACCTGAAAAGTTCACTCCAAAAGTGGCTTATAAATATTTTATTTATGTCCGAAACTATAGACTGCGGAATTCCGTGGAGCTTAAAGATGTTCTCAAAAAATAATGTGGCCACCGTGGCTGCTGTATAGGGGTGTTTTAAAGCAAGGAAGTGGGCTGATTTAGTGAAGCGGTCAACTATTACCCAAATGGTGTCATGACCTTCCGAGCATGGCAAGCCTTCAATGAAATCCATGGCTAAATAATGCCATGCTTGCTCTGGAACGGGCAGAGGCTGCAGAAGGCCTGGGTAAGGAAGATGCTCACTTTTATAGCGTTGGCACACCTCACATTCAATTATCCAATCTTTCACCATTTTCTTCATATGAGGCCAAAAGAAAAATTGCTTCAATCTACCATAAGTAGCCTTAACTCCGGAATGGCCTCCCACAGGGGAATTATGTAAGGCTTGAATCAATTTGTTGCGAAGGTCACTTCGGCTGCCTATGTACAGCCTATTCTTTTTACGCAAGACACCTTGTGCAAAGGAAAACTTTGGGTTAGAGGGCTGTTTACCCAAAGCTACTGCTATTAACTCAGGCACCACTATGTCCCCTTTATAGCTATTTTTAATCTTCTCCATCCACAAGGGCACTATGGTAGACAAAGCCAAGCACTGACCTTCTTGTTACCTAGACAATGCATCCGCTACTTTATTTTCTGCGCCCTTCCGATACAAAATTGTAAAGTCAAGCCCCAAAAGCTTGGTAATCCCTTTTTGCTGCACATATGTATGAAGCCTCTGTTGGAGTAAGTGCTTGATGCTGTTATGATCCATCTTTATAACAAAAGGCCGGCCCTCTAGATAATGGCGCCATTTGGTGGCTGCCATGATAATAGCGAGAAACTCTTTCTCATAGATAGATAACCCACGAGTTTTTGAGCTAAAAGGCTTGCTCAAATAGGCTATGGGATGTCCATTTTGAGTGAGCACAGCCCCCATTCCATCATCACAAGCATCCGTCTCCAACACAAAGGGTTGGGTAAAATCAGGCAAGGCAAGTATTGGTGCACTACACATGGCCTCTTTAAGTATATCAAACGTCATCAAAGCCTCCTGGGTCCATTTAAAGTTGTCCTTACGCAACATATCAGTTAATGGTTTACTAATGATACCGTAATGTCATATGAACTTACGGTAATAACCAGTTAACCCAAGGAAACCTCGTAAACTCTTGAGAGATGCTGGCAGGGGCCAATCCTTCATAGCCACAACCTTAGCTGGATCCGTAGATACCCCCGAAGTTGTTACAATGTGGCCTAGGTACTCCACTCGAGATTGACCAAACATACATTTGGACATTTTCACATACAACCTGTGCTTCCGCAAAAGAGATAGAACCTGCCATAAATGGGATACATGCTGCTCCAAGCTAGAGCTGTAAATGAGTACATCATCGAAAAAAACTAGCACATACTTCCGCAGTTGAGCAGCAAAAATGTGGTTCATTAAGGACTGAAAAGTAGCAGGTGCATTGGTTAGGCCAAAGGGCATTACCTTGAACTCGAAGTATCAATGGTGAGTGCGGAAGGCAGTTTTGTGGATGTCATCCTCGACCACCCGGATTTGGTGATAACCCGCTCGGAGATCCAGCTTGGAAAATACCCGTGATCCATGGAGTTCATCAAGCAAATTGTCAATGATCGGTATGGGAAACTTATACTTCACCGTCATCGCATTCAAGAGCCTGTAATCTACACACAGTCTCCACGAACTATCTTTTTTCTTCACAAGCAAAACCGGCAAAACAAAGGGACTGCTACTATGCCGGATTAGTTCAGCAGCTAACATCTCTTGAATTTGTTTGTCAATTTCTGTCTTAAGATGGTGCGGGTAGCGGTAGGGCCGTACATTGACTGGCTTGGAATCAGGTAACAACGAAATTCGGTGGTCGTGGTCTCACGGAGGAGGAAGGGCCTTGAGATCACGAACACGTCAGAAAATTCATCAATTACGTCTTGTAGTTCAGCTGGAATGGGTGTCGGACAAGAAGAGGGTACAAGGGTGAAGAATTTGGCCTGGGACCCATGCCCCAATTTTTTGAACAAAGCCTCAATTTTCCTTTCCGAGACAGATAAAGGAACCAACTCCCGGGTCTGGTCCGTTAACGTAATAATTTGATCACCCCGCATAAAAGACAGCAGCATAGCCTCTGCGTCTACTAAAATTGGCCCATTAGCTCTGACCCAATCCATGCCCAAAATTAAATCGTAGGTACCCAACAAAATGAGTCGGACCTCCATACCAAAAGCATGACCCTGCATCCTCCACGTGAACCATGGACATCTCTCCGAACATCGAATGCGCTGCCCATTAGCCACCGTGATATCCATTGCTGGTGCATCCTTCATTTCGCAACCCAACTCTGATGCCTTGCGTAGGTCAAGGAAATTGTGCAAGCTACCGGTGTCAATCAAAATCGTTAATGGTTTCCGATCCACAAAACCAATTAATTGAATGGTGTCTTGTCCGGAGTTACCATTGATAGCATTCAAGGAAATTTCCCCAACTTCCTCTTCGTGGGTGACCATAGGAGCCTCCTCCGGCGAGCCCCTAACATCTTCCGCATCCTGAGCCTCGAGGACATGCAGCTGCTGCTTCTTGGAACACTGATGGCCCCAAGAATATTTTTCCCCACAACGAAAACAATCCCCAGAACGTCTCGCGTCGTCCCACGACTTGTTGGAGGGTTGGGGACCCAAATGTTTCTGCGTTGGGACTTTTGGCACCCAAGAGGACTGAGCGTTGGTAGCTGGATTGAATGGAGCTCTGGAAAACTTGACTTTTTGCCAAGCCACTGCTACAAGCTATTCTTGGAGCATCGCCGTTTCATTCCCTTCTACCAGAGTCCTGGGTTTTAGCAACTTCACCATTGGATGAACGTCATCGTTTAAACCTCCCATGAAACTGGAGACAAAAAAGGACTCAGCAATGGTAGGATTCCCTTCCAACACCAGGGCTCGAAGTTCCTCAAACTGTTCCTGGAACTCACAAACCGATCCTGTGTGCTTAAGCCGCTTGAACTCCTCCACAGCGTCGGGCATTGAGGGATCACCAAAACGCCGACGGAGATCGTCTTGGAATTGAGACCAAGTGGCGGTGGGTTTAGCAGACAGCCACCCATGAAACCAGGTGTCAGCCTTGCCGTCCAAATACATGGCGGCCATTTCAAGCTTCGCTTCCTCTGGAACCTCATATAAGCGAAAAAATTGGTCACACTTACGAAACCAACCGCGAGGATCCTTGCCATCAAACCGTTGCAGCTCCACTTTTGGGTGTGCCAGGAAAGGAGTAAAAACAAGATTGGCGAGCTGCTGGTTTTTAAGACTGCCTTCCCCTTGCTCAAAAACTGATAACCGGGGTGTTGGAAGCAACCCTTTGGCCGGACTGATGAACGACGAGTCATTGGTGGTATCTTTCTCTTTGGAAGGCGGTGGATCAGGAGGTCGAAGCACCTCCATCAGCTGCTTAAAGGATGCCTGATTCTCGGCCTTCAACTCATCGCGAAGCTACTGAAAAGAAGCCTGCAGTTGATCAGAAGACAACTCCAGTACTTGCAATTTCTCCATAATAGAAGCTAACTGCTGGTCTTGGCGACGAACTTGATCATCTAAAGTTTTCAAACGGGTATTCTCGGCCATTGTTGAACCCCGTTTTTTAGCCAGAGAGCAAAAGCCCAGGAACCGCTCTGATACCAGATGACAGGTCACTAACCAATTTGAAGCAGAGGAAAAATAGAAAGGAGCAAGAGCCAGAGAAGAGAATGGGATGAGAGAAGAAAGAGAACAGAGAATAGGGAAGAATCTAGGAGGAAGAGAGAGAGAGAGAGAGAATTTGGTAAAGGTAGGATTTCAATTACTAAAAAATATGATTCTGAATCATACCAAACTCACACTAAATAGCATACTCGGCTGCCACTGATGCAAGCCGTTACAACCGACTTTGGACTCTAACAATATGATTGTAAACGACGTCACTACTGCATAACTACCCAATATCATAACCCAATTTGGCCCAAAGCACAATTGGCCCATTTATTTACATAGATTAACACTTAACTAACTCTTGAATCCTGACAAGATGTTGTTCCTGGACTGCAATGTTGACTGGGAATGCTCAGAACGGGTTTGTTGATGGGGGACATTTGTTTGGTAAGATGCCAGTTAAGAATGAGATTTCTTGGAAGGCGTTGCTGTCAGGATATGTGCAGAATGGAAGGTTGGAGGAGGCAAGTAGGTTGTTTGACTCAAAGAAGGATTGGGAGATTTTTTTATTGGAATTATTTAATGGGAGGGTTTGTAAAGAGGAAGAGATTAGCAGATGCCAGGAGGCTTATCAATTGGATGAAAGTGAGACATGTGGTTCTTGGAATACGATGGTTGCTGGTTATGTGCAGAATGGTGAGATAGAAGAATTGGGGAGTTTGTTTGAGAAGTGGGCAGCTCGGGGCATGTTTACATGGACAGCAATGGTATATGGGTTTGCACAACATGGGATGATAGATAAAGCAAGAAATATTTTGGATCAGATGCAAGAGAAGGATGCAGTTTTCATGGAATGCAATGATTGCTGGATATGTGAAATGTCAGAGAGTGGAGACGGCAAGAGACTTTTTTGAGGCCATGCCTTCCAGGGATCTTAGTTCTTGGAAACAATGGTCACAGGATACACTCAAAATGCTAATGCTGCTTATGCTAGGAGTTTGTTTGATAGCATGCCTCACCGTGACTCCATCTCTTGGTCAGCTATGATTGCTGGCGATGGTCAATGTGGTTATAGCAAAGAGGCTTTTGTTGGAAGTTGCAAGTGTGAGCGTGAAAAAGGAAGCAAAACCCCCACATGGAAAATGAGTAGAGAGTTCAAGCAACCTATTAATGAGTGGATACATATCCTCCAAGAATGCACATATCTTTTCTCTCCATGATATTTGAGAAAATGATCCTTTTCCTCTCCTTCCACATCGTGTAAAACTAGGATACGTCCCTCATGCCAAATACCATGGCGAGAAAATAGCTGTTGCGCATTGTTAAGAATCTGTTGAGCCAACAGATATAATGGGGATATCTACATTTAGCTGTTTTTAGTAGAAAGCTGATGTTTCTTTGTGATCCTTCGTGGGAAGGATGAGATGTAATGTATGAAACAATAAACCGGTAAATAGATAGTAAGCTGGAGTACGATATTGAGTCGAAGAGACCAAGGTCTAACTATTGCTAGAAGTTCCAAGTGACCTTCACTCAAATATTTGTTGCCTGTTATATCCGACCTTCCTAACCATTGAAGGGCGAGTCTTGGTATAACAGTAAGATCACTCTCTTACTCGTTATCCCGCAGTGTGGCCGAATATGTGTTTTTACTTTTTATATTAAGTGCTTTCTCTCTATGCATCAAAATCTTGCTCGATTTCCCATTTTTGTGGCATTCAAATTGATATATATACAAACAATGTCATCTGTGTTGATAATATCTCCGCGAGATCACCCTCCCTGGATACATTGTATATGCCATGATAGCGTGCTTTCAAATTTTTTTTTCCCAACATGGTCACTGCATTAAGTACCATGTGCAAATTCAAAACGTTTCTAAACGGAAATTTACATTGAATGTCATTAATCACCCCACGTTTTGACCATCTACAAAACCGCTCAATGCATTCCACAGTATAGTATCATACATCAGTGAACTTCTCCCTGGTTTAACATTTTTCGTCATTGAAATGTTACTTGAACTGCAGATTGTGGAGTCGTAACTCACTGACGGATCGAGTTTGCTCGGTGCAGGTCGGGAATCTTGTTCCTTGGTATTTTTCCCTTGATCAAGAATATGTAATCCCACCTCCACCAAGCAAATTCAATCCTTCTGTGAGCATTTTTGTTCTCTCTCCTGACAACCTAAACTTCGACTAAGACGTAAGTAAACCTTGCATTCTTTATATTATCTATGAGATTACATGATCAGTTTCATTAACATTCTGTGCCAGAATTTTGCTCTTTTTTGCATGACAGTGTTGCAGCTTGAGCTTCATCTCTTGTTCATACTTACCATGCTTATTTCCCTGTTAAGATTTGATTTATCCAGTGATCACCCTCTTTATTTGTTGCCTTGCTGCCCAAAGGTACTTTTTTCGGGAATTTGAAGCTCAGCACATGATTTCATCTGTTTTCATTAGACTATACTCATCAAAAATTGGTCATGCTATTGGGCTGCAACTTGAAATTTAAATGATCATTCAACAATATTAGAAGCGTGGTGTTATGCCTCTTGTCCTGATGAATGTTTTTCTTTTATAAAACATACCAGGATGTAGCCTCATATAATTTGATAATTTCTGCTAATCAATCTTTGGTTTACATCGAAAAATACAATTCAAAATACTCAGCATAAAAAAAAAAAGTCAAATTAAAAATTTCCATAAATCTCTTACATGCATCAGATTATTCTTTTTTTTTTTTTTTCTCTTGCAAGAATCCGTATTTGTGCAAGTACGTTTCCTTTTTTTCCTTGTTTGGTTTACAATGTAATTAGTGCCATAAATACTCCTCATTCTCTCATCAAGGATAGACTGTCTGCAAGCGAAATATTTAAAAAAAAAAAAACACACGCACACACACACACACACACACAATGTTCTGGTGCTTGCGTGCACATGATTATTTACCAGCTAATCATAATTAGGCAATTCACTGATTATCTACCTCAATGTGCACATGAATATCTACCAGCTAACCATAATTAGGCAGTTGCGGCAATTCACTGCTATCATAGTGTCATTGTCATTGTGATTTTGCTACAAATAACGGCATGTTCTGCTTGCTCGTTAAAAGGAAATTTTTCCCTTCTGTAGCCGCGTTTAAATTTTGAGCAAATTCCACAGCAAGCAAATCATACGTCTAACATGTAACAAAATTTAAGTTTGGTGACATTTTCATTTAAAGGCTTCTTTCGTTGCCCAAGTAAAGGGATTTATTTCGTAATGACAAAATTATTGCAAGATTTGTTTTCCTTTTCCATAAACAACAATATCAGTTATTTTATATGGATGTTCATCGTTCTAGATAAGAGTAAAAACAGTTACCATATTTAAATAGAAAAGACTAAGTAGTAATATCTAAATAAAAATAAAGTAAAAACAAAATAATATAAACAGTTGGATAATTAAAATTTATAAAAAAAAATAAATAAACTGTTAAATGTCGTTAAATGAATTGTCTTAATAAAACTCTATTTCAATACATACAAAAACATGTTCGTTTACTCGTACTCCTTTTACTTCCCACGCAACATATTCTACTTAAAGTCAGTTTGTACTCTAAAGCAAAAACAACATTATCGATTATGCCTTACCTCACTTACTTGCAATTGCATGCAGTAATTGCTAAGATCTAAAGAGTCTTTTGCAGTGAAAACCTTAATGACCTTCTGAAATGCCAATCTCTTAATGAACACATCTACAAATGAATCCTTCCAGTCCTATCATTTTCCTGCTGAATAAATATTCTTTCACAAAATAAGGGTACAAGCCCTTAAGAAGATTTGAGAATATGTTCGGAGTTCAAACCCACAGTTCTTGTCTATAAACACAAATAAAAAAGATCGCAAACAAGACATTTGCAGATAAATAAATACTGTGTTTACAAACATACAGAAGGTCACTACTAAAAACCTTTTTCTATTGGACTATACTCAGCAGCGGAACAAACTGAACTCTCTGTTTGTTGATAATTTAGATAGTTACATCAAAACGACAGGAGATAATCTCTTCTCCAGAATATACTATCATTCATGCTAACCATATCAATGAAGTCCTATTGTTGTTAGCAGAACCGTGGCTTCTATTGATCTTTACTAATGCTGATTATGAGGCAACAGCAATCTGATATGAGCGAAGTAAGGCACATCAAGAGATAAACAACATGATTCTTTCCACAGGATGTTGTATCATGTACGAAGAGAGGCAAACTTCTGAGACATTTCTTCAACAGTCTCATCACCGACCTCAATGATCGTCTCCTCCTGCTGAGAATAACAAATATAGAATAGAAAGGGGGACAGAGCAAATGCATTCTGCAATAAAAATATTTTTCTTTGGTTGCCAGAAAACTATTGCTTCATTACTAGTAAAGTTTGATGGTAAGGTGATTCCAAGTTCTGATGTGCTTCCTAAAACTGAATCACAAGTGAAGATTTAAGCAACAAGTGCATTACTGAAGTCTGGGTAGAAACCTTTTACTTGGTCAACTGTTTATCCATGAAGATCATTGAATATGAAAAAAAAATATTATCGAAAAAGTGAAGATGATGTTATATAGCATTAAAACAAGGTTAGCAACTTAAAAATGGTGGCTCCAGAAGTTGATATTTCGAGTAATTTCCAGTAACGCCAGCAATGCTCAAATCTTTGCACAATATTCTCTGGGCAAGCTAACGCTTCTCGGAACAGAAATTATATGCAGCTAAGGATGAAGCCAATATTTATAAAAGTGAGAAGAATGCAAAAGTAAGTACGTCAAATGTTGAGGCCCTTTGGTAATAGGATACAATCAAGTATGAGGGTTCTAATAACATATATGATGTAAACAACTTTCCTCTTCAGTATACAACTACAACTACAATTTTGAAAAAAATTAATAAAAAAGAGTAAAATCTAAAGGATGCACAATATCTAATTTGTAATTTCTGTCATTATTCTTTCAGCTCAGTCTGACAGCAAATATGACACCTAGAGGGATGTCATAGGACATCCACAGGTGTTTCATCCAAGGGAAAGTGGTAGAGAAGACTTCCCGTCTAAAAGCTACTAGAAAATCAAAATAGAGCTGGCTGCAGTCATCGTTCATATTGTTACCATGGTTAAACATACATAACAACCAGGTCTATATACAGCAAACAAAAAATGGAGTTTGCTTCTATTTTAAAAGCCAAGCATGTTGTGATTGCTTTATTTAATCTCCTAGGGATATCTGCAAGCTAGCGAACTTAAATCATCATAACAAGATCAAGATTACTCATTTAAGAACGTCTTCTTTAACTTCATTTTACATATTTTTACTGTTATCGGCAGTTCCACTATCAAATAAATGCAATCAACCATCACATGAATAAAAACAATATTTATTTAAAATAACATAAATTACCTCTGTATCTGGCCTTCGTTGAACACCAACACACTTGGAAGCACTAATACTAGCACTCTTCAATAGGCTTCTATTACTGTAATTTGGCTTGCAAGGCCCATTTTGTCCTTCAAGCTTTGTATTATCTGAACCATTAGCCTGCCCTGGAGGGCTCTGAAGACTTGATGCAACAGAAGCTGCAGTTCGCCTCTCCAAGTCATTACTTTCCTCTTTCTCATCCTTGGGAGCAGGAACTCGCTCTCTGATAAAAAGATAAAACTTGTCACTCTTGCAAACGGGTGGTATAATACACATGATTAAATGGACTGGGATCCATATTGTTACAATGTCGATCAAGATTCCACAGTAACATCAAAAAGAAAAAAGAGTGCATACAAAGGCGAGAGGGGGAGAGAGAGAGAGAGAGAGAGATTGTTTTAAAAAGTACAGTAGGTTGCCTAATTTTTCGTCTGCAGGAGCAGACTTAGATTTTTGGGCATTTAACAGTGGTTCCTTATCCACTCTTTCAAGAAAGAAGAAATCACTTCATTAATGTGGTTACTACATGAAAACCCACTTTCTCAAAAATGGGTCTTCCAGTTTCCCAATTTTGAATAAGATCTCTGAATTGAAAAACCCCGATGAAAAAAGGGCGTAGTTGAAGTAAACGCCCTAAAAAAAACTCATATTCTACACCAACACATACCTCGGCAATGAAGCATGCTGTCTCTGGAGTGGAGTACTTCTTTCTCCTTTACCATAATGCTCCTCAAGATGTGCAAATTGTCGCTTGAATCGATCAACACCACTATAGTTGACATGAAGAAAAAAACCACTCGAGTTACCACCATCCATACGCTAGTCATCAATTTATGATCTTCTCAAATGAACACATAATGACAGACCAGGAAGAAGAAAGCATTATGTTTTATGTTACAAAAACTTGAAAGTTATTCCCCTTCAGCAGCAATCTAACAAATGTATGCTCAGAGCAGTAAGGTGATGTCTATCCATGGAGCAACAAGATTTTGGGTCCTTTGGTAGAAGAGTCAGTGCATAGGTTTTTTGGCTAATACTTGCCAGGTCAGGCCTTAGAATTTGCAAAAATTTAGATAATAGCCAAGAGCTCCATTTCTTTTTTTTTTTTTTTTCAGGTCCGTTGGAGGGTCTAAAGCCCAAAAGGGCAGGGGGTTAGGAGGCGAAATTTAAACCCCCAACTCCCCCTGGCCTTTGGTCAGGTGGCCAGTTGCGTTAGGCAGCTGGTTAATTTCATTTCTGAAACTAAAGACAGACAACAAACAAGCAATTTGATATAGAAGGTACAGATGGAAAATAACTGTCCCCTCTGGTGTATGGATAAGTGTCCTTGTCTAATATAGGAGTATTTGCCAGTAAGACTAGAACAGTTAGCATTCCAACAGCACCATTGTCGATGTTATGTTGTATTGAACATAATAGTCATGGAATAATGTCATGTCAAGGTTTGGTGTTCCCTTGTGTTTCTTGTCTTTTGCTGGTTCTTCCTGTTCATGCCTTCTATGGCAAATTGAACAACTGAAAAGTATCCAAACAGGACAGCCATTAAAAATCCATATTGCGTTCCTATAAGCCCTCAATTCTTACCATCAACCAAAAAAACAAAAACCCTGAATTCTCAACTATCTAACCCTAGGCCCATTCCAAGACTTCTTTCTGTAGGCAGATTTGTAAAATTTGTACATTACAATCAGTAATGCCTACTTCTATTCTGCGGTTACATGCTCAGAGCGAAAAAATAAAAAAGCAAAACAAATGGAAGCTTTCATGGTTCCATTAAAGTAAGGACCTTAGTTAAAGAGCAACCTGCATTAGGCAGAACTCAGACCACTAAATAGTAGTGCAAAGCTTCATAGGAAAACGAAGGATCTCATATGGAAAAGCAATTCAATTATCATTAAATTTGGAATTCAGCCATGAGATAACTGCAAAATTAGCTAGTGTTGTCTCACCAATGAATGAATCATATCAGAAGTTCACGCCAAAAATCCATGAAGTGTTTACTTTTACTCACAGCTTTCTTACCTTGGGTACATAAAACTCGTCTGCTCTCCACCACGAAGGTACTCTTGCAGCATCTGAGGATGATACTCCAATATCTGCTTACAGCAGCAACAACAACAGAAAAAAACAAAAAAAAAAACAAAACCTTGATACCAAATTTATTAAGATCGGCTACAAAATCTGCTTACAGACAAGATTTGAACACAGCCTCACCAATGTGAGAAAGAGAGACCAAATGAAAGCAACATATATAAAGCTCATGGCCATACCTCTCGGTAGATCAATTCTCTGACATCATCTTTGGTCAATTTCCTCCTCTCAAATTCAAATTCGAGTTTTGAAATAGGTTGAGTGGATGGCTCACGATCAACATTTGCCAAACCACGGAAGTAGGGATCAGATAATGCCTGCCACCACAGGCGTTGAAATCATGACACAGAGAAAAATGATCAGAGCCCTTGCCCATCAGTTTTTAGTCTGAATTTTGAAAGCATCATTGTTTGAAGTATCGAATCTTGCCTACCTCTTCAGCCGTAGGGCGATCTTTAGGATCAAATGCAAGCAGGCGCTCCAGCAGTCGAA
Source organism: Carallia pectinifolia (assembly GCA_037832335.1). Lineage (NCBI taxonomy): Eukaryota > Viridiplantae > Streptophyta > Magnoliopsida > Malpighiales > Rhizophoraceae > Carallia > Carallia pectinifolia. Next base: position 37,457,835 of record CM075453.1, read on the forward strand.
GAGCCAAGGGATCTGCATTAGGAAACTTCTGTGAGAATGGAACCAGTTGTTTTTTTCGCATGCTGCTAAGGTACCTCCTGGCCTTTTCATTCCGAATCTGCAATCATCATGATACATAGAAAATTATGAAAAGAAGGGATAACTATTTTGTCTTTTGATAATAGGAAAGCAGGGATTACAGTGAAATACTAACCCTTGAAATGGATTCTACAGGAGGTGTGCCAAGCAAATCCGTCATGAGATCCAACTGATGCACAACATTTTTCCCAGGAAACAATGGCTTTCCTGTAAGCATTTCAGCAAATATGCATCCTATGCTCCAAATATCAATGGCAGGGGTGTACTGCAAAAAAAATGGAAATGTTGACATTAATCCCATTTTCTCATACACACTGGTCAACATGAACCCTACCATAAATTGCATTTGAATTTTATGAGACTTTTTTTTTTCCTCGTAAAGTTCTATGGTTTAAGTCAATGATATTCCTTGAATTGACAGTTATTCTCAAGATACTAATGTCTACAAACTGTAATCACTGAGTTGAGAAATGCAACAGACACCTCCTCTTATGGAATCTGGTTTTGCAGCCAAAACAGACAAACCTCCTTAGTGTTCTATCTTTCTCTTTTCATCTCTTTCATGGTGTTTTATTATTCATCAGTAATTAGCTACTCGATTTCCATTGATGACAAAATAGATCTACAAGAAAAAGAAGACACATAGAAGAAGGAAAAAAGAATAAAAAGACAAAGTGAAAAGGTATGCCCAAAAATTATTAGTTTTCAGATGAGAAAAATGTATCTTATGCATAAATGAAGCCATCTAAGCAACTCAAAAAGTCCGGGAAAGCAAAAGAGTAAGGTTGAAATAAGAACTATAGAAGGCAGCATACTTTGGAGAAGAAAGAACCGCAGAGTTCAGGAGCTCGGTACCATCTGGTTGCTACATAGTCCTTTCAAACATTTTACAAAAAGAAATAAATTAGAATGCAGTGCTCTCGATATTTTCTTAGGGAAAATTTTCTTGGGAAAGGGAAAGCAAGCACAAAAGAAGGGAAGCACAATTAAATTTCATGATTTTCATGGTAGAGCGACATACAGTCCAAAATATCGCGGACGGCGCGTCATTAAAAGATACTCGAGCAAGACCAAAATCACATATCTTCAATTTGCAGTCAGCATTAGCAAGAATGTTTTTTGGCTTTAAATCTCGATGAAATACATTTGCTGCAAAAGATCCAAGACTTTGTGTCACCGATCAATAAAGCCATGGAAAGCCAAGAGACACAGAAAGGCACTGACCTGTATGTATATATTTCAGACCACGAAGAAGCTGGTACAAGAAAAATTGATGATGCTCAGGGGTCAGATCATCATTTGCCTTAATTACTTGATGTAGATCAGATTCCATCAACTCAAAAACAACATATATATCTCTGAACTCTCTCCGTGAAGGTGGAAGCATAATATGCTTTATTTCCACAACATCAGGGTGGCGAAGTAAGCGAAGAAGCTTAATTTCCCTAAGAATACGCGTTGCATCGGACACATGCTCAAAAACATCATTGATCTTCTTTATTGCAACCTTCTCTCCAGTATGAGTATCAATGGCAGAACCAACAATGCCATAACTCCCTTTGCCAACAACTTCCTGTATTTGATATCGACTTCCCTCTCCATATTCAGTGAAAAATTCTGCTTCCGCTGAGCCCTGTGCAATGATTGGAAATCAGTGCTATCAATCCAAGACAGTAATTTTGATATGGGGAGACACAAGCACAAAGCCAGTGTAAAAGTAGAAATATGGAAATCAACTTGTTTTATTGTGTCATATCACCGAAACGCAATTGGAATAAAAATAAAAAATAAAAAACAGAGAGAGACAAGAAAGGAACCATCTCTTCAAAGGTTCGTTAGCACCCACAAGAAACATCTGCTGAAATTTGTCTTAAAGACATACTCGAATAAACTCGGAAGTCATGAGATACCTATCCTCTTTTCCATAAACAACATCCTAAGATCCGTACAGAGCTCATGGGACAACGTTACAAGAATGAATACAACAATCCACTGAAGGCAATGGGAAACTACTTATTTCTTGATCAAATACACACACTGAAATACGTGAATGACTATGACATAATATACTTCACGAATGAATAGCATATCCCAAAAAAAACTTCATCTTGTTTTCTTTTCTTATTTTTCCCTGCAGATTGAGGCAACGCAGTATATTGATCCATTCAAAATCAAAGAGCTACAAAAAAACGATAAATATATCATCACCATCAAAAACATCGAGCTATGTCTGGATTCGGGAATGCCCACCAACAAATGAACTTACAAAATCTTCCAAAAGAGTATCAACAACACGCCACACAGAAGAACATCAGAGTCTGCATAACTCGACATGGTGGGAACCGTGGAAGAAAGCATTTAATGCAAACCAACACAAGCCTTCAAGATCTAAGGTGATATTAATACATAAAACTGTAGGCGTTCAACAATTACATAACAAAATCCTCCAATTGGAAAAATCAAGTAATTACAATCTCCTTAAACAGAAGGGGAAAAAAAAAAGAAAAAAGAAAAAACAACATCAATTTACCACATTATGTCAGCAGTAATCAATTAAAACAAAATGCCAGGAATCAAAAGAAGCAAACTTTCAGACAACCAATAAGCAAAATTGACATTTAAAAAAAAAAAAAAAAACCCAAGAAACAAAAAAAGAAATATATATGAAAAGAACCCAGAAACACCCAGATCGGCCATCTGGGCATTGAAGAATTATAAAAAAAATAAATAAAAAAGGGAAAAGATCACAAAAAAAAAAACCTTCTTGTGAGGATCCATGGCAGAGCCAAAAGCGAAATGGGTGATGCGTTTGGGAATTCTAATGAGCTTTAATCCAGAAATATCAAAATCCACAATTACCGGTACCTCCTCCCTGCCCGACGATTGTGGCTGGCCATTAGTAGTACTACTGCTACTACTACTATTATTATTATTATTATTAATACAACTACTATTGTAATTATAACTATAATAAAAATTTTGGACACGACCCACAACGTTATTCTTCAGATCAGTTGTTTTATTATTATTGGTATTAGCATAGGTATTATCAGAAGAAGAAGTAATAGTAGTAGAGAAGTTGCTGCGGCGTTCAAACCAGCGTCGAACACGGTCCAACAGAGTTCCAGTCCCCCCCATATAATCGGTTTCCCAATTCCTATGCAAGCCACTCAATTCCAGCGTTGGCCGCCAGCCAATTCCCCGACTTTCTTGATCACTTTATATGCTATTTTCTCTCCCTATTCACCATCTGTCCTTTTCCTTTTTTTTTTTTTTTAAGGACAAAAAAAATCATGCCCCTCGTATAAGTTATGAAATTCGTTATATTTTTATTCATGTTTTAAATAAAATAAATTTTATTTAAATATTAATTAAATTAAATAAATTTTTTATATTTAATTATAATATTTATAAGTCTTGAACTAAATATTCTGCCGTAACATCCGGCGCCCTGTCATGGGAGTCCAAACTATCAATACAAGACAGCACAATGTACTTTGTTTTTTGTCTCGCTCGTGCATTACCAGCCCGGGCCTCAAACGCGGAGGAGCAAACGTACACTGTTCATTAAGTTCATCAATTTCTTTTTGGAGCACTGTTACATTAGACGACAGACAGCCAGTCAAAATTAGTTTTTACTTATATTTTTTATAATTTTGTTATACAAAGATCTTGATAGCATTATGCATCATAAATTATAAAAAAATAAAAATTTATAAAACTTGTAATCATGATTAATATGTAATAAATTTATAAACAATATGCATATAAGATAATTAAGTCACTTCGGTATCTCCAATTCTATGCATCATTTCCGTTTCTGTTAAAATGGATGGATTTAGTCTACCGAAAATTGTGTGACTATGATGTATGTTTAGTTGAATCCAAGGTTTGGCGAGGATTCATAAGTTATGGGATTATATCAGAAATGAAATTTTTTAATGAAAAATTTTTGTGGGAATAAATTAATTGAGATCAAATTAAAACCAAAATGATTTAGTATTGTAAGATTGAATTTCAAAATTAAAAAGATAAATAAATTATTAAATATATTGTGTGTTCACTTATATTTTTTAATTTCGATTTATGTAATCATGCTTTTTTTTTAATTAATAGGCTACAAATATCGTGATACAATGCCATGTACTTGTTCTAAAAGGACAATTCTTTGATGCTGTCGGATTTAATGGTATTTTTTCTCGTTTGCTTGTCTAGTTTTTTTGACTTGGTCGTCTTGTGAGGCGGAGATGCGAAAAAAAGGGCGGTTGGTGAATTTTTCGTATTATAGGGGAAATTTTCCATGCTCTTTTAGACAATAGGAAAATGTGATCAATGCAAAATTAATCTGTCGATGAATGGGAAAAGAAATCAATTTTTGCAGCTTGCCAGAGAGAGGAAGAATAGAAGGGAGAGAGAGAGAGAACAAATATGTAATTTGCCTGCAATAAACTGATTTTTAATGTCTATTTGCGGATCAATTATATAAAGAATTCTATTATTTAGGGTCAATTTCAAATTAATACTCTCTTTTTTTTTGGGGGGTAGTTAGATTGGAAGAAAAAGGTGTTTTCTATGTATGAGGATTAGACTTCAAACCTCAATTTTTATCCCTAAACTTGGAAATCGTTGAAATTGTTTACTTAGCTCCTAAAAGTCGCTGCCTTAGATCTAACGCAAGGATTTTTGTTCTGACCATAACATTTTCTGATATGACAATAACATTGTCTTAAATAGAGGAAAAATATTTTTCTTAAAACATGAACCTTTACTCATGCGAAAAAAAATTTAGGGAAACCAAGATTTTGACATGTGATTTTATAGTGAGATAACCAAAATAACAAGTCGCCAACGATTTTTCCATATATTATTGAATGAAAGCTGAAAATATGGTCTGCATTGCAATCGGTTTTAATTATTGGGATTTAATTTATAATTGACTTTAAAGATTAGGCTTTTTTTTATGTAAGCAATCCTTTTTTTTTCTTCTCTGTTTTTTTTTTTGGGACATGAAACAGATGGTAATGGACCATTATTTTTGTTTCTTTTTTAAGTTCTTCAGCCTTTGCCAGGGTCTCCAGTTTGCAGGCTAATTTTTAATTGTTCTTTCCTTTTCTACAATCAATGGATATGGAATTATGGATAGATGACAAATATGTCAGTGCTATATCTTACAAAATCTTTGAATCTACTAAGAAAGTTGTCACCTTATGCATTGAACTTATTGCGCAATAAAAGCTATTAAATTGTTACTTGCTAAACTTCAAATATTAACCTAATCAAAGAGTAATTAATTTGTTTATCCAATTACCTCTCCAAATTTTCTAAGTTCTAAATAAATAAATAAAAAGAAATGTAGATCTGCAGCCATTCATTTCACTACAGCCATTCTTTTCAAAGAATTGTAAAAATAACTGGATTGTCTATTTAAACAATCAACCTTCAATTTTACAATAAAATTAATAGATCACAGGAGGTCACAGCTCCCTTAATTGGACTGTTTTGCCTTAAAAAAGATAAAAGGAATGATAGCCTCCTTATATAGACCACATTCTTTAATTTTAAGTTACAAATAGATTTTATTCAGAATATATAATAATAATAATAATAATAATAATAATAATAATAATAGTTGTCGTTTTATCTAAGTTCATAACTTCATATGAACCCAATCATTATAAAACGGACATAATGATTAGGTCGTATGTCGCTGTTATGATACGTTTTTTCGGCACCGTTATCTCCTGCTGACTCTCAAATGGTCGCTTATGCACGTCGAACGCTTCTTAGCCTCCATTGCCAATTTGCCACCAATCCAAACTTGTACGCAATGTTGTGATCAAACGCTTAAAGTAACATTTAAAAACTCGAACTATTGGTGGTCGTGTTATTATATCTCTTTAAATTTTTTGGAGCTGCGTCTAATAAGTGATCGCACCCACCATGAGCTAGTTATTAGTCACATCAGGCACAAAGAAAAATGATACAGTGACACAAACACTAACACAAGCAATAAGAACTCAAACAATATCATTTCAAAAGAAACTAGTGGGATTCTCTCCCATAGGCCAAGGGGTACTCCTAGCATGCTACCAGGGAGCTGGCAGGGGCCTACTTATGTGGGCTGGCCTTTACTTTTTTGGAAGTGCAATACATTATTACGGTGATTCACTTTTTTATTTGTTTTTATTAATACTTAATTAATTAATTAATTATTGATTATTTTAAATAATTAAAAGAATTTTTTTTTTTTGTAAATTTAGTGTGTACCGTCTGACTTACTTAAAATAGGTTAAAATGTGTAATCTTCTCCAATAGATTCACAGAGACACTGCCCTCTCTTCTCCTTTTTTTTAACCAAAAAAAGGGAACTCGTGTAAAATCAAGCTTTAAAATGTTGTTAGGGAATATTTGACATAGTTGATAACTAAGTGAAATCAAGTTGTTATTCAACAGCAGTAATTTACTGTTCTCACCACCTAGTAATCTTTGTCAGCTCAAAAAAAAAAAAACACTATATTGTTGAAGTTGGGCTGGATCCTTAGACACATAAACATTGTTATTACGATGTATGAAGAAATTAAAGCTCTTATGAAAAAAAAAAAAAAATTAAAGCTCTTGCTACGTACTAAGCAAATAAATTTGCAAAAGGACAAGAAAAACCAGATCTACAGAGAGAGTCAGTGACTGAGAGAGAAACTTAAAAGAAAAGGAGACATGGGAAAATGTGAATGCAAGATTGCTTTCTTTTATTATGATTGATAGAGATAACATGATTGTTAAAACAGCAACAACTCATATCTGTATTAATGTCGTTCCGCATGTGTTAAAGTGAAAAAAAAAAAAAAAATAGTTGACATGTAAATTATCGTATCTGTGAACTGATATTAGAGGACACTATTTATTATTATTTTTATTTAATCTTTCTTATAAATAAACCAACTATCTGAGTACTGTTGGATTTAAGTAAGACTCTCTCAAGTCAATTATAATATTGACGAGTCTGAAACCTGCATACACAAATCAATTAGCAATTTAAGAAGGAACATTATTTCAATGCATAAGTTAAGCCTCAAATTCAAATCAAACGTTAAAAAAATATGTTAATTTATTATTAAACTGTCATTTAAAGTAATACATGTGTTAAAGTGCTTGAACTCAGGAAGTGTGTACACATGAAGCCTAAATGTAAACGGAGGTGCTTTCAGTTCAAGTCCTTGTCATGACAAGCAGCCGTGACTCTCTTGACTCCGTTGAGGCCATAAATATTGGGCTTGCTAGCCCTGTGTGAATTAGGTTAAAGTAGATGAGAAAGTTGCAGCCTTTTTGACCATAGAGCCTCCCAGAGTACATGATCAAAAAGGACTAAACAAAGGGGGAAAAGGAAAAGACGGAAGAAAGAAACACTTTCCAGTTTCTCCTTCAAACTAACATTTAAAGCTTTTGGATGAGGCACAGATTATGAATTATATAATATAATTAAAAAAATTTGTATAGACACAAAAAATTACAGATGAGAAAGAGTTATGGTGTAATTGATCGATTGATTTTATACAATTAAATAATTAAAATTTGTAACAAAAATAATATATTTTTTATCAATTTTTTTATAAATAATTATTATTTGATCGCACAAAATAATCAATCTATTGTACTTTAACTATTATCCGTCTACCATGGCCGCATAATAGAACTCTAATATAATATGGCCCATAAAAGAAGAGCTCTTGTGAAGGGGGGTTAGTTGTGGCAGTCGTGGCCACGGTTGAGGTGTTAATGGAAAGCATACCTTTTAAGGATGATGCAAACGTAGACACTCACATGCCTATTAAAAAAAAAAAAAGAATAATTGAGAATTTGAGATATGTAGCAGGGAATTAAATTTTCAGTTTATTGAGCTGTCTGGTATACGGGCAGAGATTCGGTAGTGTAGTCAAACGCTTGGTTTCAAATATGAACAAGTGAAAGTGCATTGTATCAGCTTAGTTGTTAACTAAAAAGACTTCAAGTAAACTATTTGCATTCTCTCTGTTTATCTCAGCTTATGCTATGGGATTTTCCATTAACAACTTATAAAAATTCTTCAGGCCAGGCATAACGCAGATGAGTAATGCTAGGGACAAACTTTTGCTGAGATTTTACAATCAATTTGATGTTGTAGAATTATCTTTAATCTAGGACGGACGTTTGTCCGATTGGCTTGGAAGAATATTCCTTAGATGAAAGTTTGAACTCTTACCATATATCTCGCTCCATTCTCTCTTGCTCAAGAGATTCCATTAGTGACTAGGCTACCAGCACAAGGAAAAAAAAATCTTTAACCTTTACGTGGGCTATAACAAGATGATATGTTTAAATTTCGGTATACTCACATCATTTATTAAAGAAAATTTGTTATGTTTAATATAATATATTTAGTATTGCGCTAATTGATATTCATATTCTGGTGTTTATTATTTCATTTACTTATTTTATAAGTATAATTCATTTACAAGCTTACACTACAAGTTTATTTTATCATTTTTTTAATTTTAAGTAGACTTACTAATTGTATAGTATTAAATTATAAATAAATTATAATTACTAAAAAAAATAAATTTAATTTTTTTTTTTTCTTTTTATTCGTGTTTTTGGTCTGAGCAGGCATTAGGCAGGGTCTCCTTGGAAATTGAAATGAAACACAAAGTAAGCCCAGAGCAAGTGTCTCGCCGACTATAAGCTATGCAATATTATGTAGCAATGGCCCATGGGCTTGGATAGCTAGAAAAATGTACAGGGAGAGTTCTGAACTTTTTCTGGTCAAAAAGCGTAAATAAAAGGAGAGCACTACCAACCTCCTCTTGTTGGGATGGCAATCCGTCTGACCATGACCCTCTTAGGTCAGGGTTACGAGGGCTGGTAGTTAGGGCATTAACAATCAACCGAGAACCAATAAAACCAAGTAAAAAGAGAGCACTTGGGCAACATATATATTCAAGTGTAACATTATGTATCAATAAAGGAAAGCTTGTAATTGAAAGAAGATTAATCATCTATATATAAAACAAATTAAACAGAATTATATTCATGAAGTTGAGTGGGAAATCTTAGATGAGAGGGGCGAGGCTTAAAGCTCGAGTATGAATTATTGCCGTGAAAAGTGAACATATATGGGGTTTACAGTGCTGAAAATGCATTTGTAGGCTTTGGAGCGGTAAAGGTGAAAGGAATTAGGGGGAGTGTATCCATGAGTGTAAGATATAAGAGTCTTGTATATTGAAACGTCAATTTATTTTTATTAGATCCAACTTGACCAATTTCAAGATCACTTATAATATATACTTAAAATTAAGTCCTACTTAATTTATTTATTATACGGCATATAAATTGTGTGACCTTAAATAAAGCACAAAGACAAGGTATTGCATATGCACGGCTTACCTACTAGTCACAAAAAGAAGATAGGGTGAGATACCTAAGAAGAAATACATGATTTACAAGAAAAGAAAAAATTATTTTTATAGACTATGGCTCAATACGCCATTTAATGGATTAAACATTAAATCCTTTTATTGGTCTTCGAATTTCAATCTCATAACTGCTTAATGGGAAGACATGGGGCCCTCGAGTTTGTTCTTTTACTTAGCAAAACTCTGCCAGCTTTAAGATCACATATAATATTTGGACTTTTCAAAGGGTTTACGTTCAAAATAAAGTCCGAATTAGCTCAATATACAATTTGAACGGGTCTAGCTTGGTATCCGCCTCTATTCTCATAATACTGTCTCAATAAGTGAATTAATGTAATAATGAGAATACATACTTGTAAAATAATGTCATGGCATATTAATTCCCCATATTTTGATTAATCCTTGATTTGTGTAACAGGCATAACATTACACAAAATATATCAATAATGATTAGAGGATAAATGGAACACAACAAAAATTCAATTCTCAAGTAAATGTCCTTTTTTTTTTTCGTCTACCTTTTGGACAAAAAGTTTTGAATAACAAAGTTAAACTTCTAATTGCAAACAAGTCAAAGACACAGTTTTTTCTCCTTCAAGGTATAGAAGCCTCCTTTATTCTTTTCTGCATGTAAATAGCATTTTAGTGACATGTTTGTCCTAACAACCTCACGCCTAACTTGCTCCTCTGATCTTCTGCAATTATCACCGTTTGTGGGTCTGATCAGTGGGTATTTTCTTCCTGCGGTTTAGCTTTTGGTGGCCGGCCTCTGCGCTTCTTTGGGCCGTAAAACACCATCTTCTCCTTGGCAAAGACCAGCATTTCATGTTTGTCCATGAATTCTTCACTGTCTTTCTTCGTCTTCTTTGCCTCCATCTTCATTGTCTTTGATGGTCTCCCCTTTCGCTTCTTCATCTCCTTTTGCTCTTTCTCCAAACCCTTTTTCGCTTCAATTGTTGCTGCAGATTTCAGCTGCGAATAACGTTTGCCATCAGCTTCCTTTTCTTGCTTTGCCTTTGGAGGCCTTCCCCTGCGCTTAGAGGGCTTGCCTTGTGGTCCTTGTAATGCTGGTAGTCCTCCTTTTTCAACTACAGTCTTCAGGGGCTTAACTGAGAGAATAGCATCATGAGCTGGAACAGATGCCTCTGTTGCTAATTGCATCTTATGTTGCTTCTGCTTCTTTCTCTGTTTCTTGGGATTGGATGTTGGTGGTGAGCTGAACATGTAACTGCCACTGGCAGTTATGGTGATCATGCATTTGTCAGTGAGCTTGGCTAGGTGGTGAGAAAGAAAGCTTTCATGAGCCCATGGCAAGTCAGGGAACTCTGACTTTATGTAGGAAGATATAGATGCTTGGTTAGTGGAGCCGCCTCCTTCTTCCAATGCATGAATAGCTCTGCATATCATCTGAAACCAAAAAGTTCACATTTTTCATGTCATTCAATCATGATCTAATTGGCATATCAACAAATGGGAAAAATAAAAGAAAGTATGAATGTTTGATTTTTAGAAGCAAGCCAAGTTGAATAGTTGATTTTTTACTCTTACCTCTGAGTAAGGTGGATGATCAGGCAACTTTCCGTGGTGGTATTGGGCCTCACTGTGGACAGATGCTTGCACTATTGATGACTCTGGTAGTGTGAATCTTGCAAAATCAAATGCATCAATTTTTGGTTTGAATAAGGCCAGGCCTCTGCAAGGATTTGGGTCATTCCATTCGCTGCATCCTTCTCCTGCTGTGAATTGGTGAGCTGGTTTTCTGCTCATATTCTCAGGATTAGTGGAGTTTGTGGCTTTCAAGCAATTGATTTGATGAAAATTTCACTTCAAAAAGCCTGATGTGGTTAATGCTTAAAAAGGCAAGAGAAAAATGCCCTTCTCACAAAACTAACATCCCCCACCCACCCCCCCAAAAAAAAGCATCTAGAATGAGCAAGATACGGAGCTATATAAGAAAATCTATCTGGCATAATCCTGGTCTTCAGATTAAGTTTCCGAACAGCTGACTTAAAAAGATTAAATAGTTTTAGTGTTATGCATGTACATGTAGATTGTTGTGTTATTATTTATGTCGAACAAAAGTAAATTAAGGCAAATAAAATGCCACTCATTTTTTTTTTCTTGTTCAATCAAAACACAGTTTCCTCTTTGGCTACTTAAGTTTACAATTACGTTGAATTAAAGCAACGAGACTTCATAGAACGTCGGTTAAAATGCCAAATTAGAAAGATTATTAGGATAGAACATGCAAGTACCTTTTTGTATGCAGTACATCATTACATGAACTAGTAAAAGAAATGACCTACTAATTAAATGTAATTTAATTAATATTAAAATCACTTTCGAAACTAAAAATCTCTAATTTGAATTTCAATCTAAACTAATAAAAAAAAAAAAAAACAAAACAAGTGTAAAAAAAAAAAGTATTTTTTTTGGTTATATATATAAGAACTGATGTCTGGCATTAGAGAAACATAAACTTTTATAAGAACTGAAAAAAAGGCATAAGCACAACCACAAGTGTACGTCTATCGTCCATTCATTTGGGATAATTTTAAAGTTGAGTCAGAAAATTTTTTATTTTTTCGTACCTGCAGCAACGACTAAAAATAGTTCGAATCGTCGGACTCGACCGGAAGAGCATTTGTTGGAATTTTTTTTAGTGCTGAGTGATATGTACTGTTTGTGAATATTATTATGGCCGTAAATTAGTTGTTTTGGAAATATGTATTTAGCTGATTTTTATTGTTGAACTATTGGGATATGGTTTATGTTCTCGTTGATAGATTTGTCTAATTAGATTAGATCTAGTTAATATCTTAAATTTATTTTTTTTGAGAATACTCTTTAGAATTAAATAGATTTAACTGTAGTTTGATTAGTACATTTGATAGAGAATTAAATCTTAATAAACTTTATGTCTTGTTTGTTAATAATCTTTTTAACTATATAACCTGCAGACCATTTATGCTGAGTTATCCTCCTGCTTTATCTAACTATTTCCATTGCTTCCGTATTAATTCTATGTATGAATTTATTGAATATTAATGCCGTGTTCCATTTGAGTTTTTTTTTTAAACAAAGTTCCAATAAGATACAAGCATTTCAACAAGTTTATAAGCGAGTCAGTGTGATTAGTTTTTTTTTTTTTTTTTTTTTGCAAAAAAGAAGAAAAAATAAACCTCAAGTGCTTACCTTTTGTTTGTTTGGATTGTGAAGTTTTGATAAGAAAAAAAGTTGTGAGAAAGAAAATTATTAAAAAAATGTTAGAAAAATGAAAAGTGAATGAATTTGTTATTTGAATAGATGAGAAAATATGAAAAAGAAAATAATTAGAAAGTGAATTAATACGTTTAGATTGTATGAGCAAGTAACAAAAAAATAATTATATATTAAGATTACAAAATTACCCCTCTTTTTTTAGTTATTTTTTTGTCCCAAAAGAAATGAGTGGTTTAAATGATGAGAATTAGATATTTGAGTAAATTTATTTTTATTTTTTTAACTTATTTAGTTTTTTTTCTTAAATTAACTGATGATGTTGACAGTTTACTGTTGCAAAATAAAACAAAATTTGTTGAAAATTATTATTTTCTTTTTTATGTATATCACATGCCCATCCAAACACATCGGTCAGTGACATTTACATGACAAGGGAAACTACAAAACTCATTAATCTGAGTTAGGCTTTTGCTGTTTAGTCACTTATAACACTAGCACATTCTTATCATATGAAGTGGCATTTCAGTGATTAATTTGTATATAGTCACGAGTCTGATCAATTTCAAATTCCTATACAATATCAACTTGTTTACTTTATAAAAAGATAATTAAAGTCTCTCGTAGGACACTTTACTAATTAGAATTTATGACTTCTATTCAAATGGTCTTAAATTCAAATTTTATAATGAGAGAGAAAATATTTGTGAACGAAAAGAATTATCTCTATTGTGTGTTATTTAAGTTATGTTATGGTGTAGAGAAAATTGATAATCATTAATATTTAATTGATAAATTTTTTTTTGAAAAAATTAAATCAAAATATTAACTATTGACCCTCATTTGAATTCACAAAGACCACAACCGACTTTTCAAACATGTTCTTTCTTTAAAAAAAAAAAAAAAAAAGAAAAGAAAAACAAAACACAATAGCATATTTTGCTTTTAGTGTTGCACCTCCGGGTATCCTCAAATAGGTCAAGGCTAAATTATTGTTCAAGTTGGAGAGAGGAAGAGTGAAAAGGTGCATGTCTTCATCCATCAACACTCACAAACATTTACAAACTGGCAGACACGATATTTTTATACTGTATATAAAATATTTTATATTAAATAAATAATATTTTATATAAAATAATATTAAATATCTTAAAAATTGTGTTATAAAATATTTAAAAATATATAATTAGAGAAAAAATTATTTTTTTTAATTTAACAATATTAGAAAAATTAACAATTTTTTTTATTATTATATATTTTAAAATATTTTATTACATAATTTTTGAGATATTTAACATTATTTTTTATATAATATATAAAAAGTATATAATAAAATAATATAAATTAAAAATAAATTCTTAAATAAGTAGTATAAAAAAATTTTAATATAATACAAACACTTTGTACGAATTATTTATATCCAAAAACGCGTATTCCACATGGCGAGCTTTGTGTAGTTGGTCTTAAAAAAGGCATAATTGAATAGGTAGATGATGATGATGAATAAAGCCATTCTCAACGGTCAGATGACTCACTCCCTCGGATTTAATCTCTTCCTTTTTTTATTTTTATTTTTATTTTTTGTTTTCAACCCAACGAAAAAGACTTCCTTATCCTCTCTCCATTTTTAATCTTTCTACTTAAAAAAAAAATCAAAGAAAAAAAAAAAAAAAGAAATACCGACCGTCCGTCTGGAACTGTGACGAAATGGACCCTCTGTTGCCTCCACCGGCCTCGATTCTTCCACCATTCATGGCCGCCGCCGTCAACCCCATCGCGGCGGCCGACATCCCCATAGCACCAGCAGCAGCCGCCATAGAACCACCCATCAACAACCACATAGCTCAAGCAGCCAACGCTGCTACTCCAGCGGTGGCCCAGCCTCCGGCGGCATCCCACCCTCCATACGCAGAGGTAAAATAATTATTAAAAACCAAAAGACTTTAACTTGATTATTTATTTTTGTTGGGGTTTCTTTTTGTTGTTGGAATTTTGTGCGAGAATTGCAAAAAGGTCTGATCTTGATGCGTTTTTTGTGTGGATCTCGTTTCTTACAGATGATATATGCAGCAATTGAGGCGTTGAATGAAAGGGACGGGTCGAGCAAGAGGGCGATAGCGAAGTACATAGAGAAAGCCTACTCGGGTCTGCCTTCGACTCACTCGGCCTTGTTGACTCACCACTTGAAGAGCTTGAAGAACAATGGTCTCCTCGTTTTGGTCAAAAAATCTTACAAGCTCCCCGGATCTGATTTCCCTGATTCCACTGACAACGTCAACAGCTATCCACACCCCACTCCAGCGGCTGCGGCTGCGGCTGCCGGCGCTGCCGCGCTTTCTTCGGCCAAAAGGGGCCGCGGCAGGCCCCCCAAGCCCAAGTTCAACGGCCAGGCTGGTCCTCCTGCTACTGCTGACCAGCAGCAGCCCTTTGCGGCTCCTTTTCTTCAATCAGTTGTGGAGGTCAACTCTGCTGCTCAGCCGCTTTTACTTGGTGCTCAGCTGCAGCCTCAGCCTGCTGCTGTTTTCCCTCCTGCTCACACCGTTGCTGAGGCCAATTCCAGTGCCCAGCCAGTTTTGGTGGCTCTTGGGCTTGCTGATGAGCTGCCCAATGTGGCCAAGAGGGGCCCCGGCCGTCCGAAAAAGCTGGTGGCCCAAGGTGGATTGGTGCTGGCTAAGCAGGGCAGAGGCAGGCCGCCGAAGAGTGGGCTGACGGGGCCCAAGAAGAATCCAGGAAGGCCTAGAAAGCCTAAGTCTGTGTCTGCTCATGGTGTGGTAAAGAGGGGACCTGGACGCCCTCCTAAAGCACAACCCCTCTCTGTGGCTGTCACTTATGCTACCGGTGCAACTGTGATCGGCGTGCCTAGGCCCAGAGGTCGACCCAGGAAGTCTGTGGGCGGAGCTGGTGGTGTTGGTGCCATGCTGTTGCCGGCGAAGCGACCAGGCCACCCGCCCAAGTTTGGTGGAATCAAGAAGCCCAAGAGGAGTACTGGAAGGCCTGTGGGCCGACCTAAGAAGGTAAATATTTGCTTTTGCTAGTTGATAACAGACACTGAGACACGCTACTTTTGTTCTTGGTAAAATATTTTCTTTATGGGGTTATGCATGCGGTATATATGAAATAGACATCTATAGTCGCTGATTCATGTTAAATAGAGTCCAATATCATCAGCAACTTTGTTTTGCTGTTTGATGATATATTGAGCTTGGTGGATTGGAAAAAAAACATTGCTAAGCTTTTTTTTTTTTTTTTTGTGTGTTAGGAAAAGATATGTAGTCAAAAGATTTATACAAAATCTATTCAGAATGATATGCGTATGATATTATTTTGGATTTTACGTAAATAAAAAAATAATGTGTAAGATTAAAACTCAAAAATAATGTCAATAGGACATCATTCTAATCTATGAAGCACAGACACGGCAACACGGAACGACACGGCGACACGGAACAATACGACACAAACACAATGATATACTAACTTTAAAAATATTATACGACACAAACACAATGATACACTAACTTTAAAAATATTAAGGCATAATACGGCTCGGACACAGCTATATATATATATATATATATAAGGAAAAAATTGAGTTTATAAAGTTTTTGTACATCATGTATACCTATATATATATATATTTAAGTAATTTTATAAATTTTAACACCAAAAAATATATTTATATAATTATTATAAGTTTTAGAGATTTTTTATTCAAAGAATATATTATAAGATCCTTTGTTTTTTTGTTGTGGAGTACCGAAATAGAAATATAAGATTTATAATCAATTTGAGTTTTTTGGTGGAGCTGTCTGTCCGTGTCGAACACATGTCTAACACGCAGTACTTTGAAATTTAGTCGTGTCCGTGCTTCATAGATTCTAATTGAATTTTGACTATGTAACAATGTGTTTTTTTTTTTTACCTTGGGACTATCAAATATAGAATAATAACCCACCCGTCTTATTTAAAACCGATATGTTCGAGCCCAAATCTAAAAGACCTGAAAACCAATATCTGCAAAACCTGAATGACCCATGACCGAAACAGCCCAACATGGACCCAGCTTGACTTGTCCTTTTTTAGACGTGAATTATTCTTCGTTTAGCCTTTTTCTATAAAAAGTGACTTTCATATATTAATTATGATCATGCTGATAATGATTGAGTCTTACCTGTGAGTGTATCTTATCTGAGTGGTTTGGTGTTTTGCCTTATGGATTGTGAGTTATTTTGGTTAATTAATGGAGATGGGAGGGCCCTTGGTTGTTGATACCAGGGATATTGTTAGGGATATTGTTATGTTGAGAACTCCCAATTTAGACATTTACCTATATTTCTATTTACTTTGCCAAAGAAAAAATGACGGTAATTATTATTGCACTTTACATCCTGTGATACTTGGGCCTTTGGGAGGTTGCAAGAAAATTACTTACTGGACCAGTAGTCCAAGTGTTATTTTTTGGTTAGTGACTAAAATCCCTTTTGGTGGAAAAGGATAATCTCTTTCATGAATTGTTATTATTATTAGAAAGAAAACTGTCAAATTCACATTTTACCTGATTTGTGATACATGGTTTTACAGCTACAAGGGAAAAAAAAAAACAGAGAAAGAGAGAAATTTTGTAGGATTTACATTATGGTACCGATTGAAATTGCCATGCTATGTTAAAAGAAGGATAGCTTTCCCAGTTTGTTTAAGTCCGTAACTTAAGACATATAATATAATGAGGGCTGTTACAACTCACAGGAGCATGGAAGCATGTATATGTGTAGTGAAATGGCAACAATAAAGTTATGAACTGAGTGAAGTGATGGAATTATGTGACACTCAAGAATGTTTCTTTTTCTGGTCAATCATGACATAAAAAATTTGGAAAATGTAGTTGACTTAGTTGTTTGAAAAAAAAGGTAACGTTATAATTCAAGAATTAGTTCTTTTCTGGTAATTTTTACATTCATCCCATGATGTGCCAATGTTGCCATCAAATTTGAGCAGGTTTGACTACTTTAAGATCGTTCTTATCTTTTATTTTCACTTGATGTATCCGTGCTGCATTAATTCTCATCTAAAATTACCATTTTGGACGCAAGAATGCTAATGCCTTGGGAGCAACCGAAGTACCTCAACCTCATTCACAAGCACAAGCTGAAGCAAACGCAGATCTTAAGAGGAAATTAGAGTTTTTCGTAAGTTATATATCACGTTTCAGAAAGCAAATTATGCGCTTTGTGATGGATTTCATTGTGATTCTATGATTATCTATCTACTTGCAGCAATCCAGAGTGGGGCTGGCCCTCGGTGTTCTAAGGCCGCTGTTAAACAGTGAATCTGCAGTCAGTGCAATTGCAGCATTCCAGGAGCTAGAAGGGCTCGCAGCGATGGACATTAACGCGCCAATCAGAGAAGAACCTCAACCACTGCAGATCCAAAGCTGAGGCAAAACGTGCAAGGACCATGAATTTGTTTCATGTGAAAAAAAATCTCATTGTTAGTACCAGAGTTGTAAGAAGCTATCTGACCAAGGTAGAAAGACAGAATGACATGAAAGTTCATGTAAATTTGCATTAGGGAGGGTCTAATTGTTGTCGATGTGAAGATAAGAGTGTAGTTTTTTTTATTCATGCAGCTTTCGGATTCTGTATCGTGTTACCGAATTGTAATTTTCATTGAATTTGAGCACATTCGAAGGTCAAATGAATTGCATAAAACATTAGCAGTGAAATGCTTTTATCCTCCCCATAGCGAAAGCGAGGTGCTGCAAATTTGACGTTGGAGTCTTTCTGGGCACTGACCCATTTCTGGCATGGCGAAAAGTTGACAACTTTGGAGCTGTCGCAAAAAGTTCAGACCATGGGTTTCTCGATGTGGTGCTGTCGCATGAGTTTTTTTTTTTTTTTCGACGAGAGGTAGAACTTCTTTCATTGCAATATATCATTACAAAAGATCCATTCTAAGCTTTTTGGAAGGTGGAGCACCCAATCCAATGGGTGCGTATTCTCTTCGAATTGTTTAGTCACTCAATCTGCCGCTTGATAGCTTCCGTACTAACACAAACATAAGTACAACAGCAAACTGAGTTAGTGATCAGGCTAATATCCCTTAAGATTGGATAGATTTCCCAAGGCTACTGTTGTTGGGGCCCTCTAGTATTTCAATAGTTACCTTTGAATCCGACTCCATCATAGGACTTCGAATTGAAAGAGATGCAGCCAGTAGGCTCGCATGTAGGAGAGATAGAGCTTCAACAACCAGAACTGACCTGACTTTCCTTCTAGCATTCTTTCCATCTATAACTTTGCCTTGGTTGTTGCGGCATATCACTGCCAAGCCAGTCATTTGAGTTATCGACGCATCACAATTGATCTTTAGCATTCCCTCCCCTAGTGGTATCCATCTTTGCGGGGTGCAGGGGCCTCTTGGTGGACTCCCATTCTAGTTCTTGTATCTCTTTATGCATGCTTCAGGCTTTCCCCTTGGTAATCCTGGGATTAGACTTTCTGTTTTTGAATATTGCTTCGTTCCTTGCTTTCCAGATTTGCCAGCATAGGATTGCTATGTTTGATAGCGTGATGACTCGATCTACTGGGGCCAATGCTTGTGATATATCCTCCCACCATTTGGCAAGTGATGGGAATCCTGTGTGGTTCGGCCGGTACCCCAATTTGCTGGCATACCAGGTTGCCGTTGCATGTGGGCATAAAAACAGAAGATGCTCTACTGTCTCGTTCTCGGCTACGCATATATGCTCTGTTGCATGAATTATTTGTTAACCTTCAGCCATAATTGATATGAGCGTGATTCCACTTCAGTCAACCAACACTAAAAATAAAAATAAAAATTTCCCATATAATTAAACATAATAGATCTAATATTATGCAGGCATTAGAACCAGTTATTTGGCACTGTCGCAGTGACAATGGACCGGGTTTCGTTTGATTTCCGAAAATTGTCTTACTAGCACTCTTGTTGACACGGACATCCTTATCCGGACCTCAGGTCTGCCTGAATTAGATCTCCCAGACCCAGCCTTTTGGGCCCAATCCACATAGACCCATGTCCTTCGTACCCAGCCCATAGCCTAAGGAGGAGGAGAATTTAGACCGCCAAGAGTGGATTCGAGTAAAAGATGAGGCAAATTGAAAGCAAGTTATTAATTAATGGGTTATAATTTAATTAGTACTTCAGTTATTTTTATGATTGAAGGTCTAATTAGAGTTAAAGTCAATTGAAAAAAATGGAAAGCAGTTTGTTAAAAGAAAAGGAAAAATGCGAATGAGAATATAAACGAAAAACAATCAAATAAGTTGCACTTTTGCTTAAAAAAAAACAGGATCGCACATTACCATAATAGAAAAAAAAAAAAACCATGTCACATTTATTTTCAGTTAGACCCATGTACCCCATATAAACTCTTGTTGAACGCCACGCCGCCGTTGCAGAGTTGGAACCCTTTATTCTCTACCCATTCCTTTTGACCCAAAAAGTTTAAAATTGATCAAATATAACGTGACGTATGCTCGCATAAATTGAAATTTCTTTTAATCGTTCAAAAAAAGAAATGAAATTTTTAACAGCCTTAATTAGAATTATTATTATAATCGGGATTGTTTAATTACTTCTTGTTCCTCCACTTGTAACAAGGACCTTCCACTATACCACTTCTTTCTTTCTTGAAGCAAATTTCATTGTCCATAGCAACCCAATGGCATACCCTTTTGTTTTTCTCGCATAATTCCTTAAGTTCCCCGTTCTTGTCACTAAACACAACCAGGCGATTATGCACGTCGCCTTTTACCAAGTTGCACCAAAATTTCGTGTTTCGCAGAATGTTGGATCCGAATTGCCAGCTGATTTCGCTGCCTGGCTCTATCCGGTAATAGCCGATATTATCATCTCCTGACAGGCAATTTGCCTTCAGGATCGAGCTGTTGCTCATTTCATTAGTCAAAATCACACGCCAATCCGTGGAAGGCCAAGGCCATGCAATGGAAGGAACGATAGCCAGGGCCAAGAGGGCTAGCCAAAAAGTTGCTTTGCAGCTGTTTGCACCCATGGTTCGATATTTAGCTTGAGAAAAAGATCAGAGACAAGCTTGTTAAACAACAACAATTTAAGCTACAATTACGCCTGCCATTTTTTTTCCCTTTCTTTCTGCCTAGATGGGTGACAGAGACAATCCATCGCTAACTCTCTTATAATGACAGGCTTTGAAAAATGACAGGAATAGGCGTCCTGCTTTTTGATGAAGATAATTGCAATTGATGAAAAATGACAGCTAATGACAATTGTTCTCTAGCCCTCTTACAATTAAGCTTTCATTCCTCAATCCACTCTTTCTTTGCGAGGCTTTATGTCTTTGTAGGCACCCAACTGACCAAATGAAGGAATCAACAAGGGCAAAACATTCCACCATTAAGTCAATGGTTCATTAATTAGCTAAGCCAGTCATTTCATTGACAGACAAATAGTATTTATATAATACAAAGAGAGCTATGGGTCCATGTAGCCACGTATGATTGGACCGGATGTGCAACCAAACCACAACAAAATCCTTAAACTGGTTCAATATTAATTACATATTACAATTGATTGGTTGCATAATTTTCCAAAAAATAAAATAAAATAAAATAGACAATGGAGCTATATTTTAAATCCTTGTTACTTGTCCATATCAGGTTTATTCAATCTGCATTGGCCAGTCGACAACCTATCTCCTTCTAAGCAGAAGGCTCACCTTCTTAGAATATAGGAAGAAAATAAGGTCGATTGATACAATAATTATTTTCTAAATCAATCATATTAAATGAAAGTTGATTGACATGATAATCAATGCTATAAATTCAGATGTCAAGAAAAAAAAAAAAAAGAGGCTATAAATTCTGACCTTGCAAGGAAATTGAAAAATCACGTAGACTAATATAGGACTTAGAAAATCAGTATCATTACATGAATTAGAGAATATTGGAGTGTCCTTGAACATATGCACAGAAAACACACGGAAAAAAGGAAAATGAAAATAGCCAATGATGACGAACGTCACTACACGCGAATACAAAGGAAGGAGGAAGATGAAACACAGCATCTGAAGGGCATTGAACGAAACTGGGGAAAAAATTGAAATTAATGGACGTGAAAGTTCATCAAAAGAATTGCAGAATATTAGTGTCTCCTTGCTCCTTGGACACATACACGACGAAAACACAATGAAGAAGAAAACAAAAAGCTAAAGACGATGAATGTGATGGCGTTGCGAGTGACAAATTATTACTGTTTTAAATGTGATTCACGTCAAGAGAGCAGTCAATTAAAAACTATATAAAACTAATTGGAGAATTTTAGACTCATTACAGTCGTTCACTTCCCTCTTCAAATCCGCTTCTAACTAATTGGAGGACCTAAAATATTAGCTTTTCTAACTTTCTGTCTTGCATTCTGAAAAAAAAATAATAAAAAAATAAAAAAATCTGTCTTGACCACATAGCTCAAGTTACCTTGTCGGAGCAGATTTTCTAGTATATGGTCAGGTTAAGTTTTGAAATCGGCACACCCACCATTATCACCATCTCCAAGCTGCCGTGGGACAATGTCTTCTGTGGAACCATCAGTCCGAAATATTCGCCCGCAGTCAAAAATATCAAAAAAAAAAAAAAACGCTCAAAGCCAATCATAACCATAGCCTTGTGTCTCATTAGTATGCAATCGGGTTCACATTTATATCTCCGTCGCAAGTTCATTAAGTTCTACCTCTTCCCCTAATTGAGAAATTATAACCACAACGCCAATGTTAGCCAAATTAATTTTACATGGATAATCGTTTTCAATAATTAAATATATGATCTTTATGTCATAATAAAGTAATTTTATCGGAAAGCTCATTCTCCTAAAATGTGATTTCAATAGCTTAGAAAATATATATAGTTATATCCATATCAATGTAATGTATATTTTGTTCCTGCCCTAAACCCTAATTAAAACAAGCAAACCCATATGAAAATTGCATTTGTTTGACGCAGGATCTCTCGTGGAATTTGTCGAATTTATTATTTAGAAGTTATGAAACTTGTTAATTTGATGTGTTCTGTTTGGTGTTTTCTTAAGAATTGATATCAACCATGTTAAAGAGTTAAATATTTCATATTAATAATAAATAAGTTTATAATATAACTTATAATAATTTTGAGTTTCTCTCCTTTCAACTTAAACTTTTAGTAGGTTATGAGATTCATGGTTATTATTTGACATTGTATTAAAGTTTGATTTATTCCACTTGTCTGCATTTGTTAATTTGACTCATTTTTATAAATTTGACTTGTTTTAATTTAATTTTTTTATATCATATGTTAATCGAATTTAACACGTGTTAAAAAAAAATTATGTTAAAGAGCAAACTGGTATTTATTTGAGAGAGCAAATTGATTTTCAACTTTAAGTAATGTGTGTAAAAAAACACGTATTAAAGAACAAACTGAATATTTTGCCAGAGCAAACTGGCTTTTAACTCTAGGAATCTGAACGGGAAAATGTCGTAGGAAAATTTGTTTCGATTTGTTTTCCCACCCATCATTGGATAAATCTGAATAAAAAGTCTTTGACAGGAGTTTGATGGTTTCCAACGCACAATGGCAGGAGATTAATTCTATAGGCTTAATTATACAGCAACATAATGCTAGACGATGCGTCAGAAGCATGAAGTAGTTTATTTATTATTTTTTTAATTATACAGATCTTTCATTGAATTAGATCATGACGTGGCTGTTACTAAATTTTTCCATAATTTCTATTTCAAAAAAGTAGAGGCCCTCACTTAAAATTCAAGCCCTTTTTTATAAAAGGAAAAACCTCTATCTTGTCTCGACTTTTTTTTATTTTTTTTTCGTTCTCTTACGAGTTACGATATTAATTTCTTCTGTTCTATGTCTCAACACTTATTAGTCTTATGGACATGTAATGAAGTCATTTCTAATCTTGTTTTGATAATTTTTATTTTCGGGGGTTCTATTCTTTGAATATGTTTGGTCGAGTTCTACAGGAGAATCTGCCGCACTCTTTTTTTTTTTCCTTTTATTTTTTGCTGCTACCGACCATTTTTTGTTTCAAACAAACACAAATTTTTTTTGACCAAAAAAAAAAGATTTATCGTTAATACGACAGTCATCAAATTTATAAATTAAAATTAGAATAACTCTCATTTATTTGAATTTTATTTTACTATCTCTAAGTGACATATCTATTACCCAAATACTGTTAGATTAAATAGATCTTTTCACATTCAACCACAATATTAATAAATTTTAAACTGACAACTATACTTCAACTAAATTCAAGTAATTAAGGTAGATAAAATTTTCAATATCACAACTTAAAATTAAGTTATAGTGAAAAGAAATAAACTAAATGACTATTAGACTGTCAACTTAAATAATAAACACATAAATTAAATTTATATTACATTAAATATTATATTTATGTCAACTATTACATTGAATATTATCATCCTTTTTTGCTACTTCCGACGTGGCTTTCGGGGAGCCGTGTAGCAGCTCTACGGCAGAAATTGATTGGAAAACGCTGTTCAAGTTTCAGCCACGCACATTTTTCCAAAGGTCCGCATTGGCAACCCAGATAGACCGTGAAATAAAAGATACCTAAAAACAGAAAAATATTACGAATGGGCATTTGCCCTTGGGTGCAGTGCGCTTCCACGCGTCTCAAAACCCACTTTTTTTTTTTTCGTCTCCGTTAATATATTAATTAACTAACTATTAATTATTATAAATAATTTAAAAAATAAAAATAAAAAATAAAAAATATTAACTATAATGGTACCATGTCAAAAAAAAAGTTATAATTATGTTTTTATTTTCTTTTAAATGCACACAAATATATTAATTACAATATTTATTAGTTAAAATAGTATATTTTATTATTTAATCATTCTTAAAAAATAAACTCATCACTCAAATAGTATTAAATTCAAGCGGGTCTCTCTCATATTTTATCTTAATATCAATGAATTGAAAATCTAATATTGTGCATTTGACAATAAATCCTATTTATTCGAATTTGTACGATAGTAAAAAAACTCAAATATAAATCAATAAAAGAAAAAATTGTACTAAATCACTAAATAAATTATTACCTCAAATGGTATATTTACTATTAATTTGGCCATATCAGTTATACATTAGCATGTTAGCCACTCATTAATTGATATCAATGATAATGTACATTTAGAAAAATATTTGACAGACATAATATAAGAAATAGAAACACGTTAACTTTGATCACAAGATATTCATAAACTCATAAATAAATAAAAAAATAAACGAGATTTAAATAATTTACTGTATGAACGGATGAATATGCAATTCTTTCTCTCTTTGTATGCCCAAATTCGGTTTTATTTATGGGTTAATCTGCAGACAGCCCGCAAAATAATCTATAGCCAAAAACCAAAATATATACCAAAAGAGCTCTACTACCTGAAAGGAAAATTTTGAGGTAGTTCCACAAGCACGACCAACCACATTTATAATTATTATTTATTCCGCGTCGACCTAATAGCATCAATATATTATGTACTTTGTAAAAATTATTAAGGTCTTATATTTTTAACGTAATTAATTAAATTATTTGATTAAAATATTTTAATTTTGTGTTTCAATTTTAATATATTTTTTGGAAAAAAACGTAAACGGATTGATTGGACCCATTTCGCAGGCAATGCCACTATAAAAAACTGGAACGACCCTCAAAGCAAAAGTGAGCAGAGACAACGTAACAATATCGTAAACATCAGCCGTACCCACCCTCCATAAAAATGGGCACCGTATTGGACTCCCATTTTCTTGCTCTGACTGCCATCGTCACTGTAACTACTCTCCATGCCTCTCCGTCTCGCTATATCTATCTGGGTTTTAGAGTTTGAAGGGTTTTTCTTCTTGTTCATGGTGGTCTAATATTTTTGTGTGTGGATGCGTGCGTGTGTTTGTTTCTTGTTCTTGTTGCAGGTGGCTTATCAGTTTCTCTTCTTCGTTGTCACTGCTCTTCTTAAATTTGATAAAGTCACTGACTTTGCTGGTATTTTACTCCTCCTTGATTCTGCGTTTCAAAGTTCTCACCTTTGTCTGTTTTTTTTTTTTTTTTTTCATTTTTCTCTAATGTTGTTCTAGGGCTCAATTCCCATTTCCCTCTGAATTCTGGTGATTGGTGTCCCAGAAATCAATTTCTTTTATGTGCAATTTGCTCAACTTGATAAAGTAGCTGGGATGTGGAGGAATGGCTGGAAGTTGATGAGGTGTAGATGATAATAAGCAATTGTGCAGTAATATTATCAGAATCAAAATTGCGTTTTTTTTTTTTTCTTAATTCACAGGAAGCACGAATTTCATTATACTTGCTGCCTTGACACTGATTGTGAAGGGGTCATGGCATTTTAGACAGGTAAATCATAAATGTTTCCCCTTGTAATCTCATTTTATTTTTTGACATTGCTTTATCATGTTTCTTTGTTTTGTGAAGATTTCTGTTAACACGACGAATCTCATTTCTGATATAGCAATGAACATTGGTCAATGATGTGACCTGCTATGTGACTTAGGATTATTTGTCCAAAATTTTAATGGATATGCAAGCAATTCAAAAGAATTTTACATTCCATCACATTCATCCATATTCTTTTTGAGAAGATTCCACCAACTATATTTGTTATGGTCCATCTCTTTCTACCAAACACCTCGTACTTGTGATCTTTGTTCATTTCAATCTTATTTTGTTATGCCTTGAACCTACTTTTGTCATTTCGTTTTACTATCGACGTGCTACGTTACTAGTATGAATAGGATTGAGTTTTATTCATTTTGTTTTAAACATTCATTTGACCTTATTTTGTTGCATGTGTTTCGCCCATGCTATGATTTTGCCTTTTTTTGGCCAGGTAGTCTTAAGTTTGCTTGTGGTTGCATGGGGTCTTCGCCTGGGATTGTTTCTACTGATGAGGTATTGATTATATGGCATTCTACATTAGAATTTTTCTTGTTCGTATGCTGTGGTAAGGGCTCCCTTTTTGTGAAAGACAATGGTAAGGTTGTGTACGTCTGACTATTCTTTAGAACCCATAGATTGTCGCCAATCAGTTATGCAACAGTCATAATGAGCTCTACAAATATAATGTTACAACTTCATCACAAGAGTTCATGAGATTCGAAACTTTCACGTCGCCATGTCCTCTTTTTGTCATTTTTCTTTTTTAGTTGGGGAAGGCTTGTCTTTCTCAAGATATTATTACAGCACTTTGGTGATCTAAACAACTTTGGAAGTTGCTTATTCATTCATGGGGATTTTGGTTTCTTCATCAATTTAATTCTGGAAATGTTATGAACAGGATCATACAATGGGGTGAGGATAGGCGTTTTGACGAAATGCGTGGGAATCTGGGGAAACTAGCAGTTTTTTGGATATTCCAGGTATTTGATTTTCTGTAATCTCTGAAATCCAAGTACAGCTGTGCTTCAAATAGTTAGATATTTCAAATGCAACCCAAGTACCCAACTTATTGTTCCTTGCAGGCCGTATGGGTGTGGACTGTGAGTTTGCCAGTAACAGTGGTCAATGCAAGTGACAGGAATCCATCTCTTCAGGCTGAGGACATAATTGGTTGGATAATGTGGTCCATAGGTGTTTCAGTTGAAGCAACAGCCGATCAGCAAAAACTGACATTCAAGAACTTTCCTGAAAACAGAGGAAAATGGTGCGATGTTGGACTGTGGGAATACTCCCGGCACCCAAACTATTTTGGCGAGGTTTTTCCTCTGTGTTTATTTCATAGCCTATTTCTCAATGTTGCATACAACTCTTTCTAATGATAGTTTAAAGGAAAAAAGTTTGATGATCACAGGAAATGGACCTTTTCATGGACATGGAAATAGAAATTATATAGAATTAATGCATGAATCCCTCAATTCAATCTGATTTAATAGTGTTTTTTTTTTCCCTATCTTTGGTTGAAACCATTTTTCCGTGTCCATGTAGTAGAGAACGACAACAACAATCTCATAAAAGAAAAAAACTGGATGTTTAAGACTTCTTTCTATGGAAAAGAGCAGACAAGAAATATTGCGATACTGGCTAGAGGATGCCAAAAATGCAACATGGAATCCCAACTATCGGCTTAATACATGCTCCATATGCACCCCGAATTGGATTATAAGGCAGATTAAATTTTAGTACATAGTCATATACTTCTTTTTGCTATATCTGCCTAAGAAGATGGGTATGCTTGCTCTTTAATTTGGATAAACTGGTATGCATCTAAAATCTGAACCATACTTGCTATTAGGATTGCCAGAAAACCAAAAAAATGAAAAAAAAAAAAAAAAAGAACAAAGACCACCGTTGTAGCCTTAAGTTCTTTTTGTGTCTTCCACAAACTCTAATCATCTGTCTGACTAACAATGTTGAGCTCAGTTATTCCTTTGGTGGGGAATTTTTGTGGCTGCTACACCTGTGCTTGAAGGTGCGGAGTGGCTTGTAATTCTTGGACCCATCTTTCTCACATTGCTGCTTCTTTTTCTCAGCGGTCTACCATTGCTTGAGGTTAGATTTTTCTTCCCCAAATATTATTCTACCCATCGTTGTCATCTCTCAAAATGCTTAACATGTGCAATACTGCAATGTAAATGGGAACAGGAATCTGCTGACAAAAAATTTGGCAATAGTGCTGCATACAGGATGTATAAAAGGACGACCAGGTTAAGTTCATTTTATCTTCTGCTTTCTGCTTTTGTCTGTTCTGGCATATGTCTGTGTGACGCTTCTTGAAAGTAATCTAATTGACTTTAACCTTTTTTTTTTCAGCCCTCTTATTCCGCTGCCCACAGTAGTTTATGGGAACTTGCCTTCATGGTTGAAAGCAATTTTTCTCTTCGAATTTCCCATCTACAGTCGCAACCTTCCACGAGAGGGGTCAACTTGGTGAGTATCATTCCAGTCTTGTGCCTGTTTTAGGCTCACATATAAGTTTATCATTTTTTGGTTCTGGGACTTGCACTGCAATGCATGTCCTTTCATACAATAAGTTGTCCCCATTGCCTATTGTTGGATCTATTAGTTGTGCTTGCATGTGATGTTGGGGGTTACAGGGGGATGGAGGGAGCCAACACATGTCCTTGCAAGTGCTTTTGCTCTCTCATAGCTTCATTCTTTCTGAAAATACCATTATGTTTTCTCACTCTTATGGAACCACGTATACTTCATCGGCTTAAGATAATCTCTCTGTTTTTGGATACATGTGTTAGAACATAAATGTCAATTAGTCCGTACATGTCGTTTTACCAGAAATAAATTGGAATCTCTCGGTTGTGAAAGAAACTTTTGTCTGTATGAAATCTCCCAACTAGATGCATAGCTCTCTCTTCTATAACAATTGGATTTTTTGCGTGAAACTACTTAGGTCTAAGTAGGCAGACCTGAAGATTGTTGGGTTGCTGGCTGATGCTGTAATCTTACAATTGCATACAGTCATTGTATTTGAACTTAAACGTTATTGCTAGAATCCCTTTCGCAATGCCCCCTTCCCTAAGAAATTCACCATTCGTGCAAGGTATAGAACAAGCCGTGAAGCCAACTCTGATGGGGTGAAGATGAGTTGAACTTGAACTTTTGGAATTGGTCTGCCTTGGAACCGGGGTTCACAAGTGACAAGTTACTAAAACTGAATTTGTCATGGAAGAGCAGATTCCTAATGCTTCTACCGTAGTTCGTTTGCTTCTCATTTTCCCTCTACATTGTGGTGCGCTCCTTATTTGTAGTCAGTCATTTAAGCATTGTAAATCACCCTAATACGCAAACGGTATCTTCATTGGTTTGAATAGTTAAAATTGGTAGATTCATGTTGGCTTTGACTTGATTTGGCTTTGAACAGTACCAAAGATTTTGATAAATGAATACAAGTAGGCTCAGATTTCGGATTTAAACTGTAATCTCTACACAGAGAGAGAGAGAGAGAGAGAGAGATTGTAATTAAACTAGGGAAATAAAGGAGACAAGGTGGAGACAAATTAAAATGATAATGACAAATCAACAAAACAAAACACTTCCCAAAACTTTAATTAGAGTATAAATTCAGTATGAACAACAACCTGGCTGTTTTGTGGCAGTCACTTCGTCAAGAGTGACTACTTTTCCAACTGGAACAGTCACTGGGGTTGTAGTTGTCTCATTCATTTTAGCTTCTAAAATCTTTTGGCCTGTAATTTCATGGATTTTAGTTATCATCCCTATAAATGCTTCCTCAACATTCAAATTCTCCAAAGCTGATGTCTCCATAAAAAATAGACCTTCCGTCTCTGCAAAGTTCTTGCCTTCCTCTTCACCAACTTCTCTAGACTGTCCTAAATCACATTTGTTCCCAACAAGAACAACCACCATGTCTGAACTGCCAAATTCTTTGAGCTCCGTCAACCATTTCTTCGCATTTTCGAATGTGGCTCTTCTTGTTATGTCGTACACTAGTAATGCACCCAGTGCCCCTCGATAATACGAACTGGTTATGGCTCGAAACCTACAGCAAAGTCAGTATCATTTGTTAGAGTCTTGTTGATTATGATATATAGTCCTGCATAAAGTCCAAATTCATTGTACAGATATGTACAAATGATATTAAGGATTTGCATATTAATTCTAACATCATAAATTTCCTAGGAGAATACAATTTTCTGAAGACAGAATTATTGCATGACTTATGGGCTGTACAATATCTTCGAAAATCAAAATTAGACTTGACCAAAAAATAAAATAAAATAAAATAAAATAAAACTAACCGACTTTGAAATCAGAGCTTTCTTCTGAATCGCAGAAACCGAAGAATGGACTGACTATGTTAAATCCATTACATGCCCAAACTCAAGTGACCAAATAGTATTTATATATTTTTATCTTATGTAATATAATTTATATTTTGTATAATCGTAATTAAAAAATATAAATTATAAAAAATAATAATATTTTTTATATCATTTTTTATTATTATAGTTTTTTATTATTATAGTTATACAAAATATGAATCTCATTATATAAGCTAAACACCATTTAGATACTATTTGGCCGTAAGCATTTGGCCACCTATCTTTCCGTTCACAAAAACTGTGTTGAAGTAAACAATTTTGGTTTGGAAACTAAAAAAATTGAAATTCGAATCACATAGCCGGATAATGCCATCTTACATTTCCAGGTCCTATTTTTCTCCTTTCTTTTCCTGGTCCTAATGTCATTACATTACACAGACCAAAAACCTTGAATTTTTCAGTCCGAATCCGAAAGTCTATATTAAGGACTGGATTAGGTTCATTCATCTAGAGAAAATAAAATTAAAATAAAAAAATGCTGCCCAACATTAAAATTTGACCAGAATGTATACCAAACATCTTATCATTATTCTTATATTACACTACTATTTTGTATTCTATGACATGTCATTGTGTAAAGCGTCGCATCATCAATCAAAATGGAACATAACGAAGTGTGTTAGCCCGTAGAAATGACATTTTCTATAAGCTTGCCGAATAAGCTTGTATTTGTAGCTTATTACATGACAAAAGATCAACAATTTTTCAAAAAGATAAAATGTTAATTTGTCAAATTCGGTAGCTATTGGTCATCCCCATAAATCAATAACACATGTTTCATGGGCCAAGAGGAAATAGACCATTAGATGTGGATTTATAACCGATGTTCGCCGTTTAAAACCAAAAAAAAAAAAGAAAATGAAAATACTTGTTATAATTTTTTTACGTTGGATCAAAATAAAATGTGTTATTGTATGATTGAAATTAAAAAAAATAAATTATCATATACCGTTGAATAAACTGAATGATTATTTTAATATTAATTAAAATTAAACTGTGAAGTAAAACTGTCAACAAAAATATATATTGCTCTGCACAACATTTTATTATTCTCACGCGTCTTTAATTTCTGTTATAGTCTTCTTCACGGAACTTATCCCATCCCATGACGGCATGAACAAGGTGGGAAAATGGGCTGAAAGGAAGGCAAAGGCAGAAAACATACATATGGGTGGCAGCTGGCTAGTTTTTGTAGCATTCTTCTTCATATTATCTCTTTAGTCGTTAGTGGATATCCGCTTCATCACATTGCTATATATTATTATATTTTAGACTGGATATAGATCAAGCATGCAGCTCTCTAAATATATTTATGGGTCCTACATAAATATAGCTTAACCCCATCAATCTCCATTAGCATTACATGGAAGAGATCCCACACACAACAATAGTTTTTTTTTTCAAGACAATGAATTTCAATAATTTTTTATTTTTTTAAAAGGAGGAAGTGTAAAAGGTTTTTATTGAAATTGCCCCTATTTTAGTTTAAACAACAAGAAAATCCTTGATCTTCATCAATCAAGCATCTCAATGAAAAGGGCTAATGGGTCAACTATGAACATAAACATACATAAGTCTCTGCAGAAACCCTCTAAACGTTGTTTGATCTTGCACAATTATATTTCAGTCTCCAATTGGTCTACTTGACTATCTTTTAAGTTCAAAATTCCTGATCAACTAAAGGATGATCAGCATAATTCAGAGATCAAAGGATACATAAAGTTCTTAAAAGCAAGATTGCATATATGTATATGTATATAGAGCATATAATTAAAGCATACCTTTCTTGGCCGGCAGTGTCCCATATTTGGGCCTTGATGAGCTTATCACCAATTCTTACATTTCGGTAAGCAAATTCCACCCCAATAGTTGGCTTAGAATCTAAACGAAACTGGTTCCGCGAAAATCTTGAAAGGAGATTGGATTTGCCTACTGCAGAATCCCCTATTAGAACTGCTTTGAAGAGATAATCACACTCTTCATCATATGCATCAGCCATGAAAAAGGCCAAAGGCAAAAATTAAAAGGCAAAACCAAAAAAAAGTCTCTCTCGAACAAGCTCAGAAGTTTCAGGTAACAGGAAATGAGAAAAGCAGGCGCCGGTCTGAATTCATGTTTAGATGTAATCAAGTATGGTTTGAGTATTAACATGTGAAGTCGTGGAAACAGACATGATGGCTGTTCTTATGATGTTGTCAAGTGCAAAGAAGGGGAAAAAAAATCCCATCTTTATTAATTCTTAATCCTTCTACACTGTCGCTGAACTTGGAAAACAATTGTTGGTGAAAGCTTATCCGTGTGGCCCCACGTGTTGTCTTAACAATATAGTGCGTGAGTGGGAATTTTCTAATTGGGTTGTTCTCAGTTAATTCATGACCATCAAGTTACATTATCAGGGATCAATTGTTTTTCACTCAAAAATCAAAATAATTGTGCCGATTGCTTAAGTGTTGTGTCAAGTTATAATTAGGGTTAATCATTTTCTTTTTTTTTTTTGCTTTACGTTGCGATCAGTAGTGTACGTCTAAATTCACATTCTATAGGTTGGTGGTATGTTTCTTTCTCCAACCAATAAAAACCTAAATTAGGGTGTTTAATTCTGGTAGCATATTTACACTACCCATAAATAACAGGTGCAAATATTAAATGGAGGTGCCCATTTTACACAATTCTCAACAAGTTACCTTCTATTTTTGAGCCTTTATCATTATTTTCCCTCATTGGTTTTATTGTTCTTTTTTTTTTTTTCTGGTTACAAAACATGAGAACATGAAGCTTGCTGCAACTATTGCCCCATATAAACCAAAAAATTTACATAAGAAAATTACCTTTTTTTTTTTTTTTTGAGAATATACATAAGAAAATTATCTTAAGCCAGTGAAGTTTTAACACCTCGCTATATTTTAATTTGAAACGAGCTTTTCAAAAGCTTAATTGTGATCCAAAGAGAGAAGTCAACCTAATTAGAGACTTTCGGCTTTTGGCGCTTGGCTTAAAGTGATTAGATCAGCGTCTCTGTCACAAGAAAGCAATTAGCACGTTGAAAGGGGAAGCATATGATATGACCAAAACAAAAAGAGGAGCATATGATTGTGCGATGCTTTTCTAAAACGGAAAAAGTTAATGGGTATATTTAATAGGCACACATTTTGATTTTGATTATATCGT
Organism: Carallia pectinifolia; assembly: GCA_037832335.1. Taxonomy (NCBI): domain Eukaryota; kingdom Viridiplantae; phylum Streptophyta; class Magnoliopsida; order Malpighiales; family Rhizophoraceae; genus Carallia; species Carallia pectinifolia. The sequence goes on from CM075453.1 coordinate 37,491,649, forward strand.
AATAACGTTTATAAATTTTATAATAATAATTATATTTTATAATAAAAATTTATAATCTATTCTTTTATTATAAAAAAATATATATATTATTATAAAAAATTTATATGTTATTATAATATAATCGAGTTGTACGATGAAAGGTATATCCTGGCCTAACATTCGCCGTCTAAAGAGAGTGAGCAAACAGATATTGTACGTTGACGGTAAAACCCGCCACGTCCAAGACGGGAAGAGTAACAAATGTTACTGTTTTCAATAAAAAAATATTTTTTTATAAAAAATAATCTATTTTTTAAAAAAATTTTAATTAGAATTTAAAAAAATATTAAATAAGTTTAGAGTAATATTAAATATATTTTAATTTTAATTTTTTTAAAATAATATTTTATTAATGTATTATTATTAAAATATTGCAAATCAAAAAAAAAAAAGAAAAAAAAAAAGCACAAAAAAGTCCAACGCGTCATCCTCCCGTCCCAATTTTCCCCTCTACCTAACTGCACTCGTGAGCAAAATGGGCCCACTCATGACTACTCTAATTGCATTTGAAGAGATTTTTTCGAAGTAGAAACAAAAAAGAAAAAATGAACAAAATGAAAATGTTACAGTACAGTACTAACAATATGACTGCATTGTGAAAATATTTTTTATAGAACAAAAACTTGCTTCTCCATAAAAACACAAGAATAGACCAAAGAATCGGGATTTTTTTTTTTTTTTAAGTCAGTGCCAAAATTTGAGTCCTGGGCCCTGGCTAATAGAGAACGGGGCTGTTGGCAAACTGGTGAGTGTCTTAACCCATGTTGATAAAATTTACCTCTGGACCCTAGGCATCCAGGAAACTAAGTCCATGGTAACCTGGGCTTACATAAAACCTCAAGCTCCTGAAACCGGCCCATGAAGTCATAAATTTCACAATCTTACATTTTCCCGACCCATTTGGTTCTGGTTTACATCATTACATGTGAACTCTGCTTTTTTAAAGTCTTTTCTCCCTCCAACAGTCAGTATCCAATAGGTGTTTCTTGTTCTTGCGGACAACATTATGTTCGGTTCATAGCTTTTGTTGTACGAAAAAATTTTGCTTTAGTTCCGCCGATATTTTAGGGCAGGTATATAACGATTAGTGGTGATTAATTCACTGTTAGGAATCGCTACAATTATAAAAAACAATGTCACAATCACAACCTAAGATTCCGGAATCAACTCTAATTTTTAAAATGGAAATTTGGATAAATCTTCTCGAGAAACTTTTGCAGTGTCAAAAAGAAAATTTAACCCATGTTCTCATAAATGGTACACATCCATGATTTAATCATGCGTAGCCTAAATTAATTTATTAATTAAAGCTAATTAGTTAAGAGTTCCAAGGTATCCTTTGTAACAGTACTTTTGAATAAGCTTGGGAGTTCGTCCTTTCTTTGTATGCGATCACCTGCCTAGAAAAACAAATTCAAGATTAGTCAACTTTTAAGGGTGTTAATGTCTGAAAAAGTATAAGTAAAATTAATAGAAAAATAGATGTAAATAAAATAATAGAGGATATGAAATAATATCTGAAACGTGCAAGGGACTGTCCTTAAAGATAGTTTTCACCTCTATTCTCAAATCGAGACAGTGTAGCAAGTCGCAGCGGCTACCCTCCCAAGATATAACAGACATTCTCACTAATATGTACTTCAAATAGTGAGGTAACTAAAACAACTCTAATTTTGATTAACCCAGCAGAATGCAGTAAAAAAAGAAAGTGCAGGAAGAGGAGTCTCTGAAAAAGTGTTCTTTCTAGAGAATGATAAGTTACTGATATACTGGCTCAGTTTTAAGGTTCATAAAAGTAAATAATGGCTATAAAGGTGAATAATGGACAGAATAATGGTGGTTGAATGACTGTAACTGTTGCAACAGCTAATTTTCCAATAGTCAAAAACGGTTAGTTTGACCGAAGAGTCTGAATAGTCTAAAAAATATTGGGTTCAGTGGTGGACCGGTCAATGCCGGTCCACTGCGTAAGGTCCTATGGGCCAACTCCTATGGGTTCCGAGACTGGGTTGCGCAAGACCTCTTATGGGTCTTTTCTTTTGTGAAAGTATAAGACACATATTGGTTTATAAACAAGTGGTACATAAAAGTATTCTTCTTGAATAAAGATAAGTTGCTGATATACTGGTTCAGTTTTTAAGGTTCATAAAAGTGAATAATAGCCATAAAGGTGAATAATAGACAGAATAATGGTGGTTAAATAACTGTACTGTTGCTGGTCATAAAGGTGAATGATGGACAGAATAATGGTGGTTGAATGACTGTAACTGTTGCAACGGCTAATTTTTCAACAGTAAAAAACAGTTAGTTTGACCGAAAAGTCTGAATAGTCTCAAAAATATTAGGTTCAGTGGTGGACCGGCCAAGCGTAAGGTCCTATGGAACTGGGTTGCGCAAGACCTCTTATGAGTCTTTTCTTTTGTGAAAGTGTAAGATATATATTGGTTTATAAGCAAATGGTACATAATATTTCTTTTTCATGTAAGATTCAAGTCTTCTTATATACTCTTTTATTAAGTACTATTTAATTTCTTTTTCTCATATGAGATTCAAATTTTTTAAAATATCTTTTATTTTTTCAACAGTTAAACAAAATTAGACATCGTTTCTATAGACTGGAGGGTAAAGGGTTGTTCTCCAAAGGCATCATTGTAACGTATAAGCTAATTGGGCTAAGATGAGCTAAAGTCCCCAAGATCGTATATTAAATTAATCCTTTAAAAGTTGACCACATAAAATGCCATTAGCAATCATTTAAAATGATAATATGATAGCAAGTTGGTAAGTCTATTCCTATATTAGTTTAACTTTGAGTTTTATTGGTATCACTTTTCTCACAAAATAGATTAATTTGTATAACGTAATATTTAATTCAAAACTCGTTAACATCAAAATTAGGCGTAGAAAGACTTATTTAACTCTAATAGTATTTAAGTAGTGAATTCTTTTTATAAAAAAGATTGAATAATAACGTAATAAATAACGTCTCAATTCACATATACGATGACACACATATAGATAATACATATTTTTTTTCTTGTTAAAAAAAAAAATTGCTGTTGGCAACTTCAAAATTCGAACCAACATGTGGTCCAAGTGTCCAACCAAATTGTTGCCACTTCTACGAAGCATTGGCAGGAAGTCAACGCTCTTGCAATCAAAGCAAGAAGAAGAATACGCACGAACAACAGAAAAGCAGAACACCACCTTGGAGCTCCATTAATTTATTAATGCTTAGGAAGGTATACAAATAGAAGATAAATTATTAAACTCACACCAGGAACTTGCATATAAAGACACATTAAATCAATTGCAATCACTCCACGCTTATTAACATAAACCCGAAGTGATTGTCTTAGGAACATCTTTCGTAGACATTGCTCTACGACTCATTTGTTTGATACTTTGATGCTGTTTTTGCTAGCGATTCATTTTAAGAAAATAAAGCATAACCCAAAACCCAGTTTACCACATAGCATAGATGAAATCAATTGAAATTTTCTTTCACCTGTTTCTTTCTTTTTTTTTTTTTTTTTTGGGTTTTCCATAGGGCAAAACATAAAAGGTAATCCAGTAAACATTCCATAAGTCAAAGCCTTTGAAGTTGAATTCAGAGTTCGAATCTCGGGTTGAGAACATTCTAGAAGACTTACTTATAAGGAGAAGAGGCTCCGGAAAGGATTGCATTGCATTGAGCAAAGATGAAATCTACGGGGCTCCACTATTACTGACATTAGAAGCCATCATCTTCTGGAACTCCTCGAAATTGACCGACCCGTCGCCGTCGGAATCCACGCTTTGGATCATCCTCACGCACTCCTCCACCGAGCATCCCATCCCGAGGCGGTTGAGGACCTGGTGCAGCTCCGCCGACGAGATGAGACCGTTCTTGTTCTGGTCGTACAGATCAAAGGCGTCGCGGAGCTCGGCGGCCGCTGAGGCTCTCGAGGAGGAGCGGCAGAGGCTGGCGAACTCCTCGAGGTTGATGAAACCGTCCTTGTCGTCGTCGACGTCGTCCATGACCCGCCGGAGCTCCTCTGAGGTGTATACGGATCCCATAGATTTGAGGACGTCGCCGAGCTCGCCGACGGAGATCTTGCCGTCTTTGTTGGAGTCGAACTCGTTGAAAATCTTCTGGAGCTCGTCCATGTTCTGAACGCGGAAAGACGAGGAGGATTCGGTGGAAGCGCTTTCAATGCTAGGGTTCGTAGCCATTATATTATTATTTTGCTGTGGGTTGATTTTCCGGGAAAAGGAAAGTGATTTTCTAGGGAAAGTTGTTGGCGAGGGAAAATGCGGAAGTTTGTCGATCCAATTTATAAGGATGGTGGGGGGGCCGCACGCGAGTGACTCGGGGGGAGTGCATCCCGCGTGAGCAGGGGGATGGCAGCGAGTTTTGGGATGAACGAAAAATCGTGAAAAGGGCCCACTTATATTGTGGGTCCAAAAGCGGACCTGACCCACCCTAATTTTTGTGGGGTCCATTGAAATGTTAAATGCATGATTAGGAAACAACTCAACTCTTTCCTTGCTGGATATTTTTACACTAATTTTCGGTACCAAATACTCGTCAATGGATGAGACCTTGATGGTGTAGGCTAGACAATCGATAGGGTCCCTTTGGTTAAGGGGAAATGGGGCAGGGAACATACCAAAGAAGAACGATAAGAAAATGGTGAACAGGACTTGACTAGGAGAATGGTGAAGATTAGGGAACCGAGGTCAGGGGTCTAGTCCTTTCCTATATGCATTGTATGTGGCCAAGGAGTAAAGGCCGGCAGGTGGTGGTGATTGTGGGGAATAGGTAGGAATTGCTGCCAATCAAACAGCAGGTCGGCTGTAGCGCTTTCTTGCCGGATACGCGCAAAAAAAATTTTTTTTTTAAAAATTTATATAAATATATATATATATATATCATAAATACGTCAATTATTGTAAATAAAATATAATTAATAATTATATTTATTTTTTATTACGCATTCATATATTATTTTGAAATAGTAATGACATTGATCGATAAGAGAGATTAGCAAAAGTTTTATATTTCGTGAGAGTTTATGAAGAGATTACAAAAAGTTAATTAGAGTTGATTTTGGATCACTTTAACTTTAGAGTTGAATTAAATAGAAAGCAAAAATGATGTCGGCAATTTAATCATGTGCTAGTAAGGAAATTTTAGGAACAACCTAATGTTTTGAATAGGATTCAAGTAAACTTTCAAGTTTTCACTTTTTTGTTTTTGTCTTAATAAAATGAGAGAATGGAATGATGTCCTATGATTTTTATCAGAAACAGAGATATTACATCTATCTCCAAAAAAAGTGAAAAATTAAAATTATAATAATATATTTTAATGTCATGATAAACGAAAGTTTAATTGTACAATTGATCTTTAAATTCTCTACAAGCCTCAAATCCAAGACATGCAACTTGACAAGTGGCTATTAAACCTCGAGCGGTGGTTCGAATTTCCTTATCTAACGTCGTAAAAAGGTACGCGCTTGTTGTCGTCTTTTTCCTTTTTCGGGCCGTGTTAAAAGCGCGTCCCAGTACGTACACAGAACTACTTGCCTTTCATTTTAGAATAGAAAGCAGCATAATCAATATTCGATTCGAAAAACATACATAGCTTTTATAAGAAAAAAAGTACCGAATAAATATATTATAATTAATTTTTTGTAATTAAATATATGAATGCGTAATAAAAAATAAATATAATTATTAATTATATTTTATTTATAATAATTGACGTATTTATGATATATATATATATATTTAAAAAAAATTTTTATGCGTATCCGGCAAGAAAGCGCTACAGCCGACCTGCTGTTTGATTGGCAGCAATTCCTACCTCTTCCTGACAATCACCACCACCTGCCGGCCTTTACTCCTTGGCCACATACAATGCATATAGGAAAGGACTAGACCCCCGACCTCGGTTCCCTAATCTTCACCATTCTCCTAGTCCATTGTCTTATCGTTCTTCTTTGTTATGTTCCCTGCCCCATTTCCCCTTTAACCAAAGGGACCCTATCGACTGTCTAGCCTACACCATCAAGGTCTCATCCATTGACGAGTATTTGGTACCGAAAATTAGTGTAAAAATATCCAGCAAGGAAAGAGTTGAGTTGTTTCCTAATCATGCATTTAACATTTCAATCAAATAGCATATGTTTTAAAATAATTAGTGATCGGCATTACTGAAATCTTATTTCCCATCATCATGAATTTACAAAAAATGGATAAACAAAATTCAATGAAAATGTCATCAACGAGCATCTTCTTTTTGCATGGATATCAAAACAACCAAATAGCAGATGACATGGATTGAATCTTCATATCCTCACCAATGTACAGTCCTCTTCCCTCCCTAAACTTTCTTTCTTTCTTTTTTTCTTGGGCGTAGAAAAAACTGATTGTTTCTGTTCACAACACTCTCAGCTTTCCATGAAAATGGCAAATTCTCTCAAAGAGTTCTTCAACTGCAACATGAAACTTAGTGCCGGGTACGATTTGTATCTCCAGGGCTGTTCAACTTCTCGCTTGTAAAGCTTTTCGGCAAGGGAAGCTCTGCAAGCAGCATACTCTAAACAAGTGACAAAACCACTGTGGTGTTTGCAATCATCCACATAGTCAAAAGCACCAATATCAGCATGAATATGACCAATGCATCAAGATTTCCAGCTTCATGGTCTCAGGCTGAGGTAGCAGCGAGCCGTAATAACACATACCTGCGGACGCATGGCTGCCTCCAGAGTGTTCCGTATTTTATGTCAAGTATAACCGCAATCCATTCGCCTGAAGATATTGATGTTCATAAATTATGTAAAACAAAATAAAAGAATTAAATTGAATAAACCTCAAACAAGAAAGCATTTAAGCCAAATCCTTATAATTCAAATAGGAGATAATTTCATTCTGAAGCCTTTGGCAAGATCAGGAAATACAAGTTCACTACTTTCGCAAAATTTACTAAGTAACGACGCATATTATTTGAAACAAAGGACAGACAAGTAGTTAAATCATACCATCTGCATGTCCCTGAATATTTGAAATCATTGGTAGTACCAGCAACCTTAACAAGGGGGGATCATTGTTGCTGTCTTCCAGAACTCTGGCAGCAACTCCTTTGAACCTCAGATTAGACTTAATTATGGAAAAAAAAAAAGAAAAACACAATTGCATCATGCTCTGGATCTTACTCATCTGCTTCTATCTCTCTCTCGATACTACATGTACGTACTTCCTACATGATCTTCTAATTTTTTTGTTCCATTTCTATGTAATTTGTCAAGGATGCGCCATGTTATGGCATCAGGCGCCAACCCATTTTTTCGCATTTCTCTCACAACTTCGTATGCTTCTCTTTTCATACCCAACTTGCAGGCGCTGTCAATCACAACATTATAGCTTACAATATTTGGAGTAATTCCACAATCTACCAGTTCATAGAGGAAATGACAGGCCTCATTCACATAGCCAGAGTGGCAAAGCCCTTTGAGAATGGCTGCATAAACAAAATTATCGTGAACTTTTGAAGGCCAAATAATGTCATCCCAAAAGTTCTTAGCTTCATCTACTCTTTTAGACTCAAATAATCCATCAATAATAATTGCATATGTAACACTATCAGCAGCAGTACCATCAATTATCATTCTATTGAAAACACCTAGTGCCTCATCTACTAACTTAAGTTTAAACAGACCACGCAGCACCGCATTATATGTCACAACCCCAGGACAAATACCCTTTTCAGGCATAACTTGATACAATAAATTCAAACCTTCTTCACTCCTTCCAACATTTAATAAACCACTTATAATGGCTGTGAAGGTCACCACATCGGGTCCACAGAATTTCCCCATCATCATGTCATTTAATACCTTTAAGGCTTCGTCAACCCTCCCTACCTTGCAAAACCCATTGATTACAGTGTTGAGAGTGATCACATCAGGCTGACACCTATCTTGAAGCATAGTAACGAGCACATTTAATAGCTCAGTAGGATTATTCATGAGACAAAGTGCTCTTAAGTAAATATTGTAAATCCTAGTTTTGTTCACCCCTGCCTTTTTCAACATGAATTGTAGAACCTGGCGTGCCTTTTGGAGGTCTGTTTCTAGGCAGAGAGCTTCAACTAGAAGCTTGTAAGTATATTCAGATAGTAAGTAACCAAATTCAACTCCTTCCTGCAATAGCTGATAAGCCCTCATGCAACCTCCTTCCTTGCAAAGCCCGTGTACAATGGAATTATATGACATTAAACTAGGAGCAACATTTCTCTTCCTCATTATATACACAATCCTCGATGCAGCATGATGTCTACCAACCCTACAAAGTGAATCAATCATAGTCCCATATGCAAACTCCTCATTCACACTCTTCCCTTGTGGCATATCTTCCGCAATCTTAAAAACCTCATTAAAGAATCCTTCTCTGCACAAAGCATCAATGAGATTCACAAATGCGGCACTGTTTACAGACAAGTCTTCTTCAACCTCCATTGCCTCCCAAAGCTTGCCCATTAACTCTGTCCCACGTTCAACCTCCCGCTTCCTAAAAACCCCACGAATCAACACACTATATGTGAGCGAATTGGGTGCAAACCCACACTCACGCATTTCATCGAACAATTTGTACGCATCACTAATTTCTCCAACTTTACAGTACCCGTTAATCAAAGTAGTATAAGAAACAACACTCGGACGATGCCCTCTATTTATCATATCAAAAAACAACCTATGGCCTACATTTGGCTGCGAATGCACGCAAAATTGATCCATCAAGCGATTGTAATTAATCAAAGAAGGCACAAACTCGGGCTTAACATCGAACAAACTGCCGAAAACACGAAAGGTGGCATATGGGGTTTTAGCATCAAGCAAGCGAGCTAGGAGTACATTACAAGTGCGCTCATCGGGGACGCAGCCAGAAGCGAGGAAGTGGAGAAACCGGTGGTGGGCTTCATCGAAGCGGTCGGCGTCACAAAGCGAGTGAATGATGCTGCTTATGTTGAGAGAGTCAGGGCAGTATCCGCGGAGGCGGAGGTTGTGGAGGAGGCGGAGCGCGGCGTCGACGTTGCGGTCTTTGGCGCAGAGGGTGTGGATCTTTCTTGTCCAGTGAGTCCTATTGGCTATGGAAATGGTTGGCAGTTCTTCCGGGTCCCGGCCTGGCTCGAATTGGGGTGTCGGGTCGAGTTTCAGCTGCTCGCGAGCGGAGAGAGTTGCGAGGAATGCGAGATGTACAGGCGTGGGTCTGAGATGGATTGGCCTCCTCCTTCGCAAGAGATTGGCTTGCAGCATTGCTGTTTTAGTATTGTAGATGCATCCTTCGTTCAATATTATTGTCGAATTAATTCGTTAAGTCCCAATTAAATTTACAGTTAATTTAATTTTATATTAAATTAATTTGATTCATATTTTATATAAATTAAATTAAAATTTACAGAGTTGATTTCGTTACATGTTACACATGTTCCTACATTTGATGAACTGCATGCTTCCACCGCCCATTATTGCTAGTTAGCCAAACATTACAGTCCTAATGCTCGGCCGAGACATTCAAAGGCTTTTATCAATGTATGTGAATTGGTCCTTTCATTGTGTTTGTCGTAGCGCCAACTCTGTAGCAGACTGGCTTGCTAAGCAGGCAAATGTCCCCTTAATTGGGTTACCAATCTCCCGCCTGCTCTTTTGACACTTTTATGTAATGATCGTATATAATTATAAATGATATTACTGTTTCTGTAGGCCAAAAAAAAAAAAAAAAAAAGCTCGGCCGAGCGTTGGGTCAAATTTTGCTTCCCAAAATTCATCTGCATTACAGCATAGATCGGCTGATTATACACGATCAGTATAATGAGGAAAGGACGACGAGTGACCCCGAAGAACAATAAGGTGGCGCACGCACGAATTGGGTCCGCTCAACTTTTTCATTTATATTGATGATGCTTCTGTACCGGTCAAACAAGGGAATCTATGATTTTTAAGTCCGTACTGCTCGGGCCCTTAGCATGACACAGCAACAATCATTATGGAAACATATATAATTATAGAACATCACTCCATGCTTCGATTGCTGATGCTTTGTGTCAAAAACAGAAAGACTGTTGATGCTTTAATCAGTGTTTAAATTATTTATTTTATTTTATTTAAAATACTGATTAAAACACTAAAAATTGGTAAAAACAACGTTCTTATAAAACATTTCCCTAATTATATTTGGGTAAGCCAGGTAGCCGAATTTTATATGTTACAATATTTGACTGTGTCCTTTTGCAAACCCAATTCAAATTTCAAAGGCTTCACATACGTGACCATGATCCCTAAATATCTGACTTAGAATCCTGCAGCAGGCTGCAGTCGCACAAAATTTATATATAATATTTTATATTATTAAATTATAAAAAATATATATTAAATTAAATAATAAATAAATTATTAAATTAAATACATATTACAAATTATATAATCGTTTAACAGTACTTTTTTGTTTTGACAAAAATAAACAAAAAAAAAAAAAAAAGAGAGAGAGAAGCTCAAGATGCTTCTTATTACGGTGGGGCATTAAATCAAAGCCAGACCAAGTTACGCTCAACGTACTTAAGACTTAAGTCCTCATTAGTGAGAGTGATGAGTGCTCGGGAACAGTAGTTCTCCAGAACACAAATTCACGTCGTCACCATCATCATTCGCTCACACTCGCAATCGAATTGAAATGTGGGACCACACAACGAGCTAATTTGATAATAATTTAATATTTTTTTTTCAGTGGCCTAAATTCAAACTTTTGCAACGTAATCCTTTTGTCAGTGCCAGCTATGCGCTGCACTCGCTGCATTTTATGACTTACCCATGCTGAGACTTGATATAAAAGATGGTTATTCGAATCTTTCAATGTTTAAATAATAAGCCTATTTTTATAAAAATAATTAAATAAAATACTTTTACACAAAAGCTACTTCAATTTTCGCCATCGATAAACTTGCGTATATTACTTTTTTTCAAAAAAAATTGAAATATGGGAAAAAAACTTAAATGCACGCTGAGTTTTTGCTTCATACACAACATAGAACTGTTGCTTCTGGTGGCACCAAAAGTCTTTTTGCGCATATGCAGCAAAATTCCCCATAAATTTAGCGATTCCTTACCATTATCTAATCCAATTTACCGTGTGTCGCGGAGAGAGAGAGAGTGGGGGAGCATACGCTTAACATAATAATCTATGTTCTCAACCAAATCGTACTGCAACTTCCACATAATCATATAATAATAAAAATATATAGGTTTCTATATCAGAGCAGTCCACTACAAATCATGACTCCACCACTACTAGTTTATAAAAACACGACATCAGAAGCCAAAGCAACTATTCATTAATTAACCAATTAAGAGGCACTAAATGTAATCAACGGTGATGTGGGCAGAAGGTGACCAAATAGTTACCGCCAGTGCAAGTGGCAATGCTTGTAGGATCATCATAAGCATAGGAATAAGCCTTGGGACAAGCCGCCTTGAATATCTTCGAGTAAGCAGTGGGTTTGCAAGACTGAGGACTACCAAAGCTGCCAGTGCAGCAATACTTCGGAGAGTTGAAAGCAAAACAAGCGCTCTTGCAAGCCAAAACCCTCCTGTTATCCTTAGATCTGACCTGTAATCCAGTAGGGCACATCATGTTCAGGTCACTAACGCACCCTGCATAGCTGCATTTGCCCGATCCCTTGAATGGGGTGATTGAGATTGCCAGATTGTAGCCGTCTACAAGGCTGACATCGTAGAAATCCTGGTTATTCCCTAGAGTGATCTCTGCCAGGGTGGCTGGTGGGACGCCGCCCAGGCCATTACAGAAAAGGGAGCCACCGCAGTCACCCGTAGCGCAGCGGCCGCGGCCAGAGGCGTCGAAGGAGCAGCCGTGTCGGCCCCAGAAGCGACCAGACCAGAGGGGTGGAAGCTTCATGGAGTAGGCCTTGTTGGGTGCTAGCTTGAAGCCTCCGCGGGCTAAGATGGGCTTTCCTGCGCTTGGTTGGATGCCTGGCCACACTGGGTGGCTGCATTTGTTGTATAGAGTTATTGTTGTCGACGAGACCTCTACTGTGACAGCAAAAGTGACATTGGTAAAAAAAAAAAAGGATTACAAAAGTTTAACATTGTAAAAAAATCTATTTATGTCATAAGCAACTTTGGAAAGCCATGGACAGTTGAGAGCCAGTAGCGTCTGTTCAGAGGATGCAGGGAAATGGCAAAGATCTAGTCTAGAGTGAACACGAGAAATGGGTATAATGGTAAAGGCAGGTACTTTAATTTAATGTAAGGAAGCACAAAAACTGAAGAGCACTTCCCATAGATGTCTTGAATCTACATGTGTCATCTTAGCATTTGCACGAGCGGAGCCACTGCTCAAGCAAAAGGGAATCACGCAAAAAAGGGACAGGTTTCTTGTTACTTGTTAGACATAATTGACACAATCGTCACAAGATTATTACAGTGTTTTAAGTTGGAACTCAAACGGCATTGTGAGAAAAAATGTTTAGGAAGTCTGTCCCCAACATAACACAACTAAATTAACAAAATTAATGAGCCATTCTGGGTAGCGCACTCCTAGTGAAAATGCAAGTATGCAATGTGCGGAGGCATGGAAATACAAGTATGCAAGTCACTGTAGACCACTTGCTAAGACTTTAAAACAGAGAGACTCAAAATTGTGCAAATGAGCTACTCATACAAGATGCAAGGAAACTAGGCACAAACATATAAAGTGAAAAACTGAAGAGAAGAAGGAATACCCATAATGTAAGAGAATACGAGGGTGAAGAGCACAAGAGTGACCAAAGCTCTCAGCATTACAGCCATGACTGAACAGAGAGAGCTGCTGAACCCCACAAGAACGCCTAGCTGCCTCAAGACAACAAAAGAAGAAATAGTCTTCTCCCGTCTTTCTCAGGTTACTAACCTCGGCAACATCCATTGCAGATAGCACTTGATTTTTATAGAGAAAAAGTGAGGTGAGTTGTGCCAAGTTAAAATTTTTGGGTTTTGACAGCCAGAAGGATAAATTTGTTGAGACGGATAGAGACGTTATTATTATTTTTTAATTTAGTTTTGATAATTTTTTTATATATTAATTTTAAAAATATTATATATCACCAATAAAAAAGTAAAAAAAATTTATAATTAAATTAATATATAACAGACAAATAATTAAAATGTACAAAAAATTATAATTATTAAATAAAATTTTAATAAATAAAATTTATTTTAATTTTAACTAAAAATTTAATAATAGGTGTATTTGATAATTTTTTTTATTATTAAAAAAAAGTACAAAGATTAACTTCGTCGGTCCCATCACACCCATCAATCGATCATTACAAAGAAATTTTTTTCTGGAAGGGAAGGGGTACGTATTACTTTTTACTGTCTCACAGTAAATTCTTGTGTGCAAAGAAGTGAATAAAGTAGATTGACATGTGGGGCCGTGAAATTTGATTGAGGTGAGACTTTTCGTGCATTGTGAGTCTCAAAATAATTCAATCCTCTCTGTCAAATTTGCCTTAGGCCTCCTTTTTTCATTCAAAGCTGCAGTGCCCTGTATACATAAAGGGAAAAGATAAGTAAACCAGCATGAGAGAGAGGAGTGGGAGATTGGTGCATTTGGGAAAGTGATGAAGGACAAATGCACAGTTATCAAGGATGTCAGAAAATGTGGTCAGTGGGGAGATGTTGTCTGCATCCCAGAAAAAAGAAACTCACATTCACATGTCTAAGTGGAATCCCTCCACCATTTTTTCCTTTGAAAAGTTAAGTGCGTACAAAACAATAAACACAAAAAATATGCATAAAAATTTAAATTATTAAATTAAAAAATAAATAAATTATTAAATTAATTACATATTTTTTATATATTATAAATTTTATAACTGCATAATCATTTTTCTTTTTTTCTTTCCTCAAATTGCTCGCCTCTGTGACTAATTATCTCCACTCTCCCTTCTTCCTGACCTTCAATCCATGTAAATATAGAATCTGTTTTTTTACATGAACAGTGTTCAGCAATATCTACTACCGAATGCCCATGCAGAATTGCTTCGAGAGAGTTAGATCCACTCGCCATCGGGTGAGACTAGTGGCTGTTTTTTGCTGGTGAGTTGGTCAGCATATCCTGTGACCTGTGACGGCCCCAAATCTTCTCTGTCCATTCTGTTCGGAGTCTGACCTCCAGTCGCCCAGGGTACGTGCCTTCCCACATACATGGCTGATGTTGTCTGATCAGCCATCTTAGGCCGTTGATCATCTGGGTCATCAAGGTCAACAGTTCTTGTATTTGAACGTGTGTTTTCAAATCGATGTTGAGCACATAGGAGAACAATATACCATATTCCCAATTAAAAATGACACATACTAATTGCAATATTTAAGGATTACTAGCAAAAGAAAATTTTTAATTTTATTTATTTTTTTAAAAAATATAATTTATTCATAATTTTTTATTATATAATAAAAAAATTTATAAAAAAATAAAAATAATAAGTATCCTAACAAAATAAAAATCTATGTTGTTAAATAATTAAAATTTTAAAAAAAAATCATTTAACTATAAAGTATTTCACACAGTAAACTACATAAATAATTTATTACTGTTTAAAAATTAATCAGTAAAAATTTTCAAAATATCATACGCTAAAGAGAATCTTTTGGAAGAGTTGCCGTCTAATGTAATGGACTGTAGCACAGACCTGTAAGCCACAATCCCCCTTTAAAATTTTGTTTTGAATTGGTTTAAAGCATATAAAAATGTATAGATTTAGGCTAACGGACAGAAGCACGTTACATGGAAAAAGGCAAAAGGGGCCCCCATTATGGAACTGCCATCTTCGAGAGAAGTTCTTTAGAGTATCCTAGAAATGACATTGAAAAATGAGCAAATCCTAGAACTTCGTTGAAAAACAAAATGATTATAGAATATTATATACAACAATGTCTTGCGAATAAATCTCACTTAATGTTTCATTTAGCAATCAGGTTAGGAGGCAGATTTAATGTGTGATGATTTACCTGCTGTGTTTACAAGGTTTGTTGGGAAAATTTATCAGTAACAACGTTGTCGTCTTGTTGTTGAGCCTTCTTGCGCGTGCTAAAAGTTGTTGAACAATAATTATCTAAATTTTAATATAACTTGCTTACTATTTGTTGTTCATCGTGAAAACGACCACTTATGCCAATAGAAAAGGTGGTCTAAATTGCGATGGTGCATCAACTTTGTGAGGGAATAGTCGATGAGTGTTTTAAGAAATGGATTTTTTTCTTGTACCTTTATTTTGTTTTTTTTTTTTTTAATACAAGAGAGATTGAAAGATTGTTAAAAAGAAATAAAATTATTAAAACTCGAAAATATAACCAAAAGATTTCAACATAGTATTCTAACCCAATTGTGCTACAAGTAAGGAGTGATTTCTTCTTAAATCTTGTTTTGGTAATTTGTCCGTTGATTTGGGTTGTGAGATTGTCGTCTGTATAGTTTGAATTGAATTCCCTTTGATTATTTTCTCTTGACATTAACTAGACGTGAAAATTTTTTATGATTAAATGTTCCTGGGCAAGGTCGGACAAGCCTATTTGTCGAAAATATGTACCCAAAAGAAAAAGGTATCCACAACCGAGCCTTTTTTTTAGGTCCACAATGCAGCCACCTTGTCTAAAGTGCATATCAAGTGCATATCTGTTGTTCAAAAAATGAAAAAAAAAAAAAAAAAAAAAGGTTCATGTCTGTTGTTTTAAATGAATGTTCGGGCCAAGTCAGCTGGTCCTGATTGGGCTGTTGTTAATGGGTCTATAGTAGCCCGAACAAAAACAAATTGACCCAAACTCGTTTATTTACAAGGCCAATTGGGCTGAATAGAGAAAGGCCACAACCCGACGGATCTACAAAAAAGAGCCTTCTAATATGACGGGTCTTAAAAATGCCCACAAGCCCACAGGTTCAAATCTTGTGTTTTTCGAATTTCTTTATTTACTCTTATTATTATTATTATTATTATTATTATTTTCCATTTAAGAGACCTTGAACTATAGTACAAGGATCACTTTCTCTTTTCCAATAATCCCACACTCGCATCCCAAAATTTTAACGCGAGATTTCTATGTAAATTTTCAGATTTTTAACCATAAGGTATTCCTTTGGAGATATTTAGTGTCCGGACATAAGATTGAAACATAACTTTGTAATAATAACACGTTCAGTTTCTCCCCAACTATCACTAGAAATTTAGACCAGCAAGTTCTCTCAAGTCGTGAATTTTTTTTTTTTTTTAAAAAAAAGAGCTTACAAAGGCAAAAGTTTCCTAACTAAAATGTCTTTTGGATTTTTTTTTTTTGAACTAAGTCTTCGGAATTTATTTTACTCCCTATTTTCTTACTCTTTAATATTTCTCTCAAATTTTGTTTAGTCTCCATTAGGCTAAAGTTTTGAAAATAAAATTAATATCCGTAAGTTGAATTCATGGCAAACCTCAAAACCTCTTTGATTTTACCCTTTAAATTTTACATCTTTTATATATCTGGTCAACATTTTTCAGGTGTTATAAGTTAATAAAGTTCCTAAGCTTAATTATATAAAGAGAAATACTTGGTTGGATTCTTTACGTGAAATTAATGTGAAATCAAAATAATATTTATCGTTAGATAATTAAATTAAAAAAAATCACATAAACTATTAATGTCGTTGAAAAGACTGTTGAACCTTTTTAGTGCTATCAGCTTTTATGCTCGGTTTGGATTTACAATTGGAAAAGAATGTGAAAGAAAATTAAGGTTTTCAATGCAAATTCTCTTGTTTGGACTGCAAGAGATTTGAATTGGAAAAGAAAAAAAAAAAAGAAAAAGAGAATTGTCAGAAAAGCATTAAAGATACTTCAAAAAAAAAAAAAACATACGAATCGAAATCTTATCTCTTTATTTTTAACTTATTATTAAATTTTTTATAAGAATATTTTTGTAATTTTATTTATACTCTTTTTTTCTCACATAATATAAATATAAAATTTTATTTTTATCATTTTTTTATATTTTTTTCTTATATATATATATATTTTTTCACTAAAACTTCGCAATTCAAACAAATTATTAGTAGAGCTCCTACATAAATCATTGAAATACCATCCTATAGTGCATGGGAAAGGACAACAATATAACTAGCTAAGATACATTGAAGATGCTCTGATTGGAAGGAGAAGGCGTGAGATATGACATGATGACCTCAATGATAATTTAAAGGGATACGATCACATGGTAGAGAGCTCAAAATAAAAGGAGAATGGTAGGGAGATAGGATAGATCACATGATGGCTTTAACCATACGTAGGAAAGCTTCTGGTCCACCTGCCTGTCTCTACATCTACTACATATATGTCTAGCAGTCCTAGGTGTTGTCAATTTCCATGGCAGACTGTGTAGCCTTTAAGCCCCCATTGGCTCAGTCAATTCACTCTCTGCCACTTTCCACATTCCTCATTCCATTGTTTCCATGCACAAATATTAATCTCAATTCACCTGTCCACCCAGCTGCATGCATGTGCCAGAGATAAATCCAACACCACCACCTTTCAAATTTCAATGCATTGAATTTTCTTGCTTACCGTGCTTCATTAAACATGTTTAAAGCGTGTTAGACTGATAGAGACTAATCCCTTTTGTTCTGTAATTAAATTGAAGGCATATAATTTTTATTAAAATAGTATATGTTTATGGACACACAAAAAGATATCTACATAATATTTATATTATAATAATTAATCTACTTTTTACAACAGCAATAATAAAATACAGAACGAGAAGATATCACTTTTTTTTATGGTTTATATTATTTAATTATAGTTGTACAAAATATGTTGATTGTTATATAGATAACTTTTTGTATATCCATATAATACACCCGTTATTAAAAGTGGCGATCAGTTTCCACCGTACCAGAAAACAACCCAATAAAAACAATACTCAGTAAATTATGGAAATACGAGATATACTAACTAATGAAATTTTTATTATCATGCTTGTAATTGAGCATTTGCCAGCACTACCAAGGAGTATGGAGTATGGATATCATTATCAACCATGTTACTGTGTATGGCCAGTGAAGTCAAAATTCTTTTTGAGTTAAAAGAGTCAACTATTGTCTATTTCCCATGTTATGTTCAGCGCTTATACTATATAGTAGAAAAACTCAGTTCCAATTAATTTCAAGTTTGTGTTTTAATAATTTTGTATTGTACTATATATATATATATATATATATATATATATATACATATATATGACTTTTTGACCCAATTTTAGAATCTGTTAGGCTTGCATTTGACTTCAATTTTGTATACGTTATCATAAGAAGGAAGAATCAGCCCTAGTTTCAAGGTGTGAATGAAAAACAGAAAAAGTAGCATGCATGAAAGAGAGAAAAGAAAGAAGCAAAAGAAAATTAAGAAAGAAAGCTCTCCCTCTTTTGCTTTCTTCAGTTTGGTTTCAAAGCCTGTCTGGACAGAGAGAGATGAGGTTTGCTGCTGCCTGCCTCCTGCCGGGCACATAAACACACACAAACAACACAGACACAGAGAGAAAGAGAGAGAGAGAGAGAGAGAGAGTAGATAGAGAGGTTGATTCAGAATGTGAAGCGAAGCAGAGAAAAGGTAGGGTGGTGAGTGAGAAGACAATGCGCATTGCCGAGGAACCCCGACCATGATCTTCGAGGAGATATGGCTTTGCTGCCCCCCCTTCTCATCAGTGTTAAGCATTCATTGCATTAATTCAGCCCATTCTGCATACATATGTATAACCTCTCTCTTTCTCTCTCTCTCTCTCTCTCACACACACACACACATTTGTCCTTGTTCGACAACATAAGTAGTGCATCTCAAATTTCTGAGGGTCAACTAGCATCTAACGGTCCATTATGCTTTTCATTCACAGACATACTTTTTCTTTTCCAGTGCAACTTACAAGGACTGGGATTTTGCACGGGGGGCGACAGGTTTTTCTGTAAATAATAATAATAATAATAATAAATAAATAAATAAATAAAAATGAAGATGAAGGGCTGGTTCCCTAATCAATTACATGATAATATATGTCGTTGCTTAACTTAAGTTGATTACGACTTTTGTTTTCTGCAAGACTCCTGACAGTAAAAGTGGTAATATTATGGATGACTAATTTCATTTGATGACTTGGTGTTTCGATCAATCCATGCTTATTAATATTTTTGGGTACATATGTTATAAGACCAATACGGGTTGGACTTCCAAAACAACAAAAAAAGCCAAATAAAGACACCGTTGGTCACCAACTTCAATCATTTTTTCAACTTAGGTTAGAATTTTTTTTTTCTATCAATGTCGCAAACTTTAAAATTTTTATCAGATTAAGTTAATCCATAACCAAACGTGAAAAAAAAAAAATTTAACTGCATATACACATATCACATTGATACTACATAAAGAATTTCACCAAATATTTTCTTATTTATGATCCATTCATAAAGTCTTCATTATATGTTGGCCGTAATAACATTCTTTGTGAGTTTCACAGCCTCAGAGTTTATGTGTCTTTAATTTTTTCTAATTATGAAATATTTTTTGACATTCTCTTTTAGATGATGTCCTAGTGCTAGAATAACCAATCGTTTTGAATGCTAAGTTCAATTTTAAAAAGGGGGAAATGTGAGAAGAAGAGAAAGAAGAGTTGATGTTTCATTGAATATTATTAACTGAAAAATTTTACACAAATTATTATATTTTTCAACAAAGATGTCAATAATTGTTATAGCCTGACCCACACTTTGACAAAATTATAGAGTTCCTGACCTTGATTTAATAAAGTCGAAGTTTCCAATCGAAATTGAAAAATTTTTTAAAGTTTATGGCCTTTATTGAACCAAAAAAAAAAAAAGTTCATAACATAAATTGACAAAATTAATAAAGTTCATAATTTGTGAGCGAACGGTGCCTTTATCCCAAAAAGAAAAATATAGTTATGCGATGAGTTGATAGTAATGTAGTGAATATAAAATCTTTTGAAGAAGTTGAACTTTTACATTCTGTGGTAACAAAGGACCAAAAAAAAAATGGCATTCTAACTAAAGTTCCAATTATTAATCCCATTGCATTTCCATCTTTTAGTACATATTTTTCAAGTTTATTTGTGATAGCATACTGATAACACACGCCCTTCAAAAGGAGCTCATGCTTTGTCAAGAGAGTAGAAGTCCACATAGATTATGTTTAACCTTGCACTCAATTTTTAGAAGTAATTTGACGGAATTTCTTCATATATATGAATTCTGGTTATGGCTTCAATTAATTGGGTTTGAATAATCTGCGGTTGCACTTCCATTTTCATTTGGAGGACTAATTTTCATGATCTTCCGTCTCCATCATTATAGTGCAAGTTGGTTCGAGAGATATCAGCTAATAGCTAGAATGGAATGTACCTCATTTATATACCATCATATTATATGCTAAATATGCAAACACAAGAACAAAAATCGCTCTAAACAAGCCAGATCCATTGTCACTTCAACATCAAAGTCTTTCACATAGAAATTCCTATTTTAGATCTCTGTTTCGACATCAAAATTTCAAATCTTATTCTATTTTGGACCTCCCTCATTGGAGAACCCAACTTACTCTCTCTGTTCTCACAAACAAAAACACACACATGCACATTCAGTTACCAAAACAAGGTCCTATATCCTGTCAACATTAACCCCTATGATATTCTCTTAAATGTAGTTTCTTTCTTCTTTTACTCAACCAACATGGTCCAAATGCATTTTATGGCAAACCCCATTCTTTCACATCCACCATGGACCACGGCACCAATTCCATGAAATATATATAACTCACATCAAAAACAAGAAAAGTTTCCAATTTCCAACAAGAATACAACATCCAAACCCAACCCCATCATGTCAAATAAAGAGCACTCCTAATGAGACAACTCTTTTGATATAGTTTGGTTGCAACTTGGAGGTAATTAAATTAATTAGTTCTTCAATGGAAGGAACTCAAAAAACCGGTAAGGAGTGAAGTTGGCATTCATGGCTTCAGTAACAGATACCTCAGTGATGTCTTTCTCGTTAGTGTTTCCATTGCCGTCAGCAGCATTGCTGCTGTGAAGAGGGAACAGTTGAAGGGTTTGAGACTGATCCCCACGCCCATCATCATCATCATCATCTTCCTCATTGATGACACTACTGCTGTTGAGGTGCATAAAGCCATTCCCATTTTCTCTGTAGGGTGTTATAAACATGCTGAAGTCAGGAGCTTTAATGAGCTTTGGGTCCATTGTTCTAATTGGTGCGCCTTGTGCTGCAGTTCTTTGTGTTCCTGTGGCAGTAGGAGCAGTAGCACTAGTGATAGTGTTTATGAGGTGGGTGGGAGATGGACAAGGGAACTGCATCATCTGCCACGTGGCATTCCTTTCAATAAAGGTCTTCCTGTTCTGTAGTAATTCTCCTTCATCGAATTGGATCCATCCGTCTGGTCTACAATCTGCCACTCCTGATTTTGCTGCCCTTTGTATTGAAGCAGATTCCTGAAATTCAATTATCAAAAAAGAGAGTAGGAAAAATCATGAATGTCCTGATTGATCTTCTTGGAAATTTTTTTGTATAATGTCAGCAAGTATGGGGCACTCCTTCCTTTGTCCTGAATCAAAAGTAACAAATTAGTGCTGTTTCCAAGGGTCCATATAAGGTTTTGTGACAAGCCAAAAATGTACTAGGGTTAGCCTTGCCTTTTCACTATCAGGGTGGGTGTGCCTCCCTAATGATCCATGCATATAGAATTAGAATGTAAATGTGTGGCCATATCTCTGACCTAAATGCCATGAAGACATAATAATAATAATAAAGCACAAGACCCAAAACACAACCAAGTTTCATAACAGCTGCCCTCCCCCGACAGAAAGGAAGGATTGCAGCTTTTAAAACCTTTTCATTTCCCAACAAAAAATAAAGCTTTTGTTGCTTCTCCTTCTCCTGCATATCCCCTCCACCTTTCCGTTCCAATATAATTAGAGACTTTCTATTCTATTGTCCAAACCTCAAAAAAAAAAAAAAAACCCTCTGTAATCAATCATAAGCACATTATCCAACAGTAATTACTTTGTTATATGCTGCTTTATATGGATTATGAAGGGATTATCAAGCTTCAAAAAGACAAAGGAGAAGATAAAACTTAAAAAGACTGGACCTCTGATAGTGTACTGCAGTTTGTAGAGGGTGCCCAGTTCTTGGTCTGTTCACCTTCATAGCCTGTCCTACTGGCCTCTGTGATAGACAAAAAGAAAAACAAGAAGATTGCAACTTTACATGTCTAATACAACAAAATGGAATGCTAAAACGCAGCACATCAAACATATCTCTGACTAACAACAAAATGGAATAATTGGAAAAGGCCAACCAGACCAAAAACAAGGTTTGTTTTGTTGTTGTTCATTACTTAATTAATTACCTGATTCTTTCATTTCAAATATTTCAATGTCACTGCTGCCGCCACCGCCGCCGCGGTGTTGTTGCTGCTCATCGGGAGCAGATTCCATTTGACGGCGGCGCTTTTGCCTCTCTCTTGCCTTATGATTTTGGAACCAGTAGAATACATTCTTCCCTTCAATCTTTCCGTATCTTCGAAGCTGTGCAGTGATGTGTTGAATCTCATCGGCAGTCGGCGTTCTAGTACCTCGTCGGTATAATTCTTCCAGAGTCCGTAGCTGCTCCGGCGTAGGATTCCATCTTGAGCTCACTACAACTGGTTGTGGATTAAACTCTTTCTGCGCATCGGCCATGGCAGCTGCAAAAGCAAAAAAAAGACATCCAAATCCCATAATAAATTCACAAGAGACTGAAAATAAAGCACATCGTGAGGAATATAAACAAGAAAAAGGCGCATACCCAGATGGTGATTTAATGCAAATATATCACTGCCATGAAGACAGCCAAGACGAGGAGGGCTAGAGGCTGAAGGGTTGTTATCATTTGCAGAAGACAATGGCCTTGGCATGAGAGGCCTGAGCTTCCTACCATTGAAGGAATCTGGCATGTTGAGCTCACCACCATCATTGTATCCCATCATCCACATTTTCGTTAACTATTGGAGGACTAAAAGTTATTCGGTTAATGATCAGAATATTAGAGTCTTGAAGAGGAGCAATCGAATGAGGTATGATGATGATGGAATGAAAAACTTAGTGCAGGTATTTTGAGGAACAGGAATAATATATTGGAGGAGCATGCAAGCAATTAGACAAAGAATGGAGGGTGATCATTCAAATGGAAAAAAAAAAAAAAAAGAAAGTGATAAAGTTTGATTATAGATATAGTATACACTGACTCTAAATAGAGGGGTTCCTATAGCTGAAATGGGGTAGCTAAGATGAAACAGTGAAGTTAGGCAATTGAGAGTTGGAATGACTTTTGGAAGAGATGGGGATGGATCATCATCACTCTACTACTAGTAATGTCTACACACCCCTACCTACAACCATCTACAACAACAAAAAATAAAAAACATACCAAGAGAGATAGACAGGGAAACAAAGAAAGGGAAGAGTTGTGCATTTGTATGTTGGCCTATTATGGACAAGAAAAGTGGGAGAGAGAGAGAGACCAAGACATGAGAGTGAGGTTGACTAGGTCATATTTCAAACTTGACACTTAGAGAGAGAAAAAAAGGGGAGAGAGAGAGAGAGTAGGACTATTTGGTAAACTTTACTAGTTACAAAATGACTAGCTAGCTAGGCTGAGCTAGGTAGTAGTAATAGTAGAGTAGTAGAGAGATGGTATAGAGGACATGAAGACAAAATGCAAAAAAGAAAGAAGAGGATCGGAGGAGAAGGAGAGGAAGGGGGTTAGGCGTGGAATTCTTGGAGGGGAGAAGATATTGGGAGTAGCAAATGAAAAACGACGTGACGATCATGAGGTTTATCATAAGCCCTCATCACCCCTTTTTTCTTTCTTTCTTAATTTACTTGCCCTCTTCTCCCTCATCTCTTTCTCATTAAATTTTCCTTCCCATGTCTCGTCTCGTGCCTTTCACACTTATTCTCAATCCGAACTGCCCCTCTCCTCCCCCTCTGCCTCCCTTCGCGCCCCCCCCGCCCCCCACTTAATTTCTTTTTGTCTACACTTTCTCTTGCTCTCGATCCCCTTCTCCTCTCTCTCTCTCTCACTGTTTTCTCCACATTAATGTAAATATAAGTGTGCGGACACCTAGTTGTCTCTCTTGTGTGCATAAAGTATATATATACATGACTATTTCGTGGATTATTCCACCATTTCCCCCGTTGAGCAATGGAAGTTAGGATCAGGCTTTCTAATTACACCAAAAGCTCGAGGTGTTAGTAGAGTTATATCTATATTTCCTAAAATTTTTTTAGAGCTCCATCTAGATTAAAGAGTTATTATACCCATTGTAGACGCTATGAACTAGAGTACAGTTCATTTCATTGAATCCAAAAGAAAATGTTAGCCTTTTTAATTAGCTGACAAATTGAATTAAGAAAATACATAGATACCCTGAAAAAAATAGGAGCATAGTTCAAATTTTGAAATTTATTCATAAACATTAATTGTTTTTTTTTTTTTACTGATAAACATTAATTGTTTGTCTATACTTTGTTTTGTTCCATTAATTCAGCAATATTAATTTTTTTTTTGTGTTTTGGTTTTTCACATTGTGTACCCCATGTCTGTCTTAAATTTAACTCAATAGGTCTATTTTTGTATATTGGCCACATTCCATTACCATGCATTTCACAATACTTTGAAATGGCTGTTTCTTTGTATGTCTTTGTGTGTTATCGTTGTCTCTTGTCCTGTTTGCATTAAAAGGGTTTTGTCTCTCTAGTCTATTGTGTGTGTGTGGATTTATGTGAAAGGAATGCTGGTAGACTAATTTTACACTTTTGTACGTGCTATCACAGTTACGGTGTCTTAATTTTGGAGTCTTCCCTCTCCTTTCTCTAGCCCGTATCTGTCCTCTTCTTTAAACTCATTAATTTCTTTGGGATGTGTCCACGTCTCCTCCTCCAGCTGATTGCACGTACACTTATTATAGCCTCAAGATTATATGCAATAATCGCAGGCATCATCATGATGGAATGATTCAAATTGTCAAGTTGGTGGTGACCCCATGAGTCCTTGTATATTGGACTTGGACATCCAATTATTACTTAATTATCACTACAAATTTTGTGTCAAAAAAAAAAAAAATTATCACTACAAATTTGTTTCCACACAATAGCGATCTCGTCTCTGGCCCAATGTTTACCTTATTATAAGCACGCTGGTTTATTCCATTTTTATCCAGGGATTTATTCTTTGTTATTTTCCTCCTATAAAAGGTGTAGTTCTCAAGCATCGAAAGCAATTTCTTGGTGCATGATAGGAGTAGGGCTCACTGTAAAATTCTTATATATAAAAATAGCTTTATTATAATGCAAAAAAAAAATATTGCTTTATTTTTTTTGCTAAAACAACTAAACCGATACAATAAATAACAAAGATTGCGGACCCCATATCTTAGTGATTTTTTATGTAATGAAGATCGAAGACTAACTGGATGTCGCTTCCATTGCATCATAAATGCTCGACAAAATTTTTACTGGTATTATCATTTTTAGGTACTCTTATATACAGTGAGCAGCACTCTATGAAATAAAAAAAATAATTTTCTTAAAAAAATTTAAATTTAAATTTAAATCAATATTACTTTAAAATATAAAGTATAAATATTATATGAAATTTTTTTTAAAAAAAATTTCTTTTAAATTTTTTTTATTAAAATAATAAAAAATATTATTATTTTATTAAATATATTTACTTTCATATACAATCCTCTGTATGCCCATATTTTCAGTATCATTTGCTATTGCACCATTGTCATGTCAGAGCATCATCATCATTTTTTATCCCACAAAAAAAATCTTATTAAGCATGTCAGTCATCAGATTTTTGGACCGAAATCAGAATAATCTCAATTTATTTAAATCTCGTTCAACAATTTCAAAGAGACCGACCCATTTCTTGAACATCGATAGGACAGAGTATGATTCCGTCATTGGACTCCCAGCGAGTAAATCTGAGCTAAAAAATGCACATCACTGCTTATACTCAAAAAAATCTCTAGTATAGCTCAGTCAAGGAGGAGCGCAAGTGTAGAAGTTCGAACTCAAGACTCACAATGTAAAAGTACATTGATTTACAACTGAACTATCACCTCGAGTGGTGAGCATCATCATCATGTGCTGTTAGAAAATGTAATTTGGCATGTTATCCGCAAATATGCTATTAAAAAGAAAAAGTCATTTTGCACCTAATAAAGCGAATTCGAAATTGTACATGTTAGGTGCACAATTTTTAGTCTAAGGGTCCGTTTGTTTCCTGTAAAACATTTTACAGAAAAAAATTTTATAAGTTTTCCAGCATTTGTTTCACGGAAAATATTTTACATAGGCAAAATTTGGAGAAATTTTCAAATTTTCAGGTAAAATAACTTCTCCTTTTACAGAGTTGAAGTTATTTTCAAAGAAAATACAAACTGTGCTATAAGTAAGTGACGAAGGAAAATCATTATTTTCACTACAAATATTTTCCCCTGCAAATATTTTACAAATGTAAGTTATTTTACAGTAAACAAATGGACTCTAAATCTTCAAAAGCAGAGCCATGGTGAGGTGTCTTTCTCTAAATTTTTTGAAATTTGCTTGAAAAGAATTCTAAAAATTATTTTGATATAATGTGAAAGTATTGAATTCAAATTACAATTGACACCAATTTAAAAAAAATGATTAAATACATTTTAATTCCTTATAGTTTAGTTATTTTACATGTTACCTCTCTATAATTTTAATTTAGACATTAAACCTCCTTATTATTTCTAATTTTGGCAATTAATTTTCTTAACAGTAATTTTTTTAATTTGTTAACAGAAATTAAGTATAACTACATTATTTTATGATAGTAAGTATTTTATTATATTTTACATAAATATTAATCATGAATACTGTCTTAAATACCTCTATATCAACATGTGCAGTATACTTAAAATAAAAAAAAAAACTATAAAAAATTAATGAAGAATACAATTAAAATATACATTAAAATTCAATTTGAGAAATATATGATATCTTTTTTAGTAAAGAACAAAATAGTATTTACAAAACGATATAATTTTGACTAATTTCTGTTAATAGATTTAATAAATTACTGTTAGTAAGGTTAATTGTTAAAATTGGAAACCACATGAAGGTTTAATACCTAAATTGAAACCACAATAGGGTAACATACAAAACAACCAAACCATATGGAGTTAAAATACATTTAACCCTTAAAAAAAGACTTGTTAATGGATTTTTTTTTTTTTTTATTTACAAGGAATCTTATTGGACATTTGGGAAGGAGAAAGTAATATTATGTGAGATTTGAATCCTCCATTTACTGGTTAAGAAGCATTCTCCTCAATCAGTTTAGTAAATGCTCAACCTCTTGATTTTTTTTTTTTTTTTGGATCTTGTTAATGGATTTCTTTGTTTAGGCTGTGCCGAACAACTTCCCCACTTGCAGCCCGGATCAAACTGCGGCCCACAAAGAATGTAGGGCCTGTGCTGCCAAGCCCACAAGTATTGCTGCCCACGTCAAATATGGGAACGAGGTTGACGCGGCTCAACCGACTGGATCCTTAGAATGGCAAATTGATGGCTAGTGGCCCATGAACAAAGACTGGAATTTTTCGTCTTGTAATAATATTTAATATAAAGGTGCAGTCGCTAGATACTTATAAAAAAATATTTATTATTTTTTGTAATTTTGTTTGAATCAATTTATATTAATCAGTTTAATGAATTGAATATTAGATAACTTTAAATTAAAAAAAATAATGATAATAATATTTAATATAATTTTATAACAGGCATCTAGTCCAAGAGGTGGGAATGCACCTCCCATCACTTCAGGCGGGATTCAACCAATTGAACCAAGCAAATAAAAAAAATTAAAATTTAATATAATTCTAACAAAAAGGATAAAATTTAATATAAATAATCAAAAATAAAATTTTTATAAATGAACTAATTACTTATAACAATTAATTAACTGGCATAATATCAGAAAAGATGTCGCAAGATCAATCCTCACCTCTTCATAAACCTTACTTAGGACGAAACTGCCTAACAACATCAAGGATTTTTTGGTTCGATCAATGTGTCCTTTATTTCCTCGTCTTTTACGAGAAAAATATAAAATTAGTCTACCAAGTAACTGCACGCTTGGCACGTTGAACCTCTGAATCACATATTTTATATCTTATTTCAGAATTCAACTGTTTATTTAATTATCGCGTTGATTTAGTCGATCAGGTAGCATTTTTTCTTTTCTTTTTTTTTTTTTTCTTTTTTGTGTAGAATTCAATTAGCAATGTGTAAACGAAATTAGGGGTGAAAATGATAGCGATGCAGGTAGTTTTTGTATCAAGCAGGGTTGGTTTCGGTTACGGGGGCGGGTTTCCGACATCAACAAAGTTAGAGAAACTGAGATTGGAAGCACGAAAAAGAAACATGTACACGTGGTGGCGTGAGTCGCACATTTTCCTTTTTTCTTTTTGAAAGGTTTATGATGCTGAGCAAATATATAAGAGTGATAATAAAATTGTATACACAATTATTAAAAAGATTATTACTTGTTTGTATAATAATTGAAAAAATTTATATGCGTATTCTTTCTATTTTGTGTCCATAGAATAGAGTTTTTCAACCACAAAAAAAAAAGAAAAAAAGAGAGAGAAAAAAGCACAGATCCTATATGAGATCTACATCGTTCATGTACAGGTTAAGTGAAACATATTTTATATTGTCTTTAAAAAAAAAAAAGAAAATAAGTAGTTATAGACTATGACTTACTAGTTTTAGAGTCATTTTTAGGATTGGACATTTCAAATTCAAATTTTAGATAAAACTAATTAGCTTAAAAAAAAAAAAAAAAAAGTAAGTAGCATCTAAATTCACACGTCTTGTTCTCATGTCATAGAACTCTCTCTTTTATTCTTGACCCACTCTATGTTAGGTTACGGGTCCAAATCCCTACAGCAACACTTTTTATGTTAGAATATTTATATTTTGTGCGTCTTTTAGTTTAAAATTTATTAATACTAAAATTGAGTATGTGAAAAGTTCACTTATATTCAATAATACTTAAATAGTGGGTTCTCCTATGAGAGAAATAGAATGAAAATGTCAACCGTTAACTTTTGATCTCGACTCACAAGTGTAATAACTCATGTACCAATTATACACCTTTTTTTTGTTCAAAACAAATTACATATTTTTTTTCAATCAATACATTGTTTAAGTTTGAAATAATATAGTAAGTAAAAGAACGAAATTTATTTACAAAAATATTAAATTTATAAAAATGATTATCATTAAAATTATAGACGCATACTAAAAAAAAAATATCACTGTATAACTATGTCTTAAGTAACATTAAAATGATCGGTTTATCCAACAACATCAATTGTTTCTTTTTTTAATTCAAATATTTAATAATTCATATCATTTTAATATTATTTTGATCAATATAAAAAGTCTCACTTAATATTTCCAATCATAAATAAAGTTAAATAGCTTAAGTCTAGCGTCTTGGACGTTTCTCCGTCGGGAACCACGAAGTCACCTTCAGAAATTGTTTACAAAACAAAAGCATAACTCTAAATTCTAGTATAGAGCTAACAAATCGGAACAAAGCCGGCCACTCTCAAGACAACACCTACAAATGGCAAATTATTCACACAACACATTTTCATGCTAGTGGACGAATTAGTCATCTGTCAATGGACGGACAATTCTCAACCGTCCGATCACAATCTCGAAATAATCATCACCCTTCATATCCCCAAAACAGGCGGGGAGACCATTTCCATCTCCAAGTATAAAATAGCCACCCCTCAAGCTCTCCACCACTCCATTTCAGGTGGATCAACATAGCAAATTGTAACATTTTTGCAATATACCAAATTGGCCCCTTGGACCCCAGAAAACTTGTAAGGCCAAAATGCGTGAAATTCTTCACATTCAAGGAGGGCAATGTGGGAATCAAATTGGATCCAAATTCTGGGAAGTGGTTTGTGATGAGCATGGAATTGATCCTACAGGCAGCTACACTGGGAATTCAGACCTGCAGCTGGAGAGAGTTAATGTGTATTACAATGAGGCTACCAATGGCCGTTACGTGCCACGGGCAGTGCTTATGGACCTCGAGCCTGGCACCATGGATAGCGTTAGGACGGGCCCGTATGGCCAGATCTTCCGGCCCGATAATTTCATTTTCGGCCAGTCCGGGGCAGGAAACAATTGGGCCAAGGGCCATTACACCGAGGGCGCTGAGCTTATTGATTCCGTCCTCGATGTTGTTAGAAAGGAGGCTGAGAATTGTGACTGCTTGCAAGGTTAGTGATATCAATAATATGTGAAAGTTTGCTGCTTTTTTTTTTCCTTCATTCAATGTTTCTTCATATTAATCTTCTTCATATTAATCACATGTCGATTAAATGTTAGCAATCTATTATGGATTTTAAGAAAAGAGATTTGATTATATTGGTAAAATTTATATATACAATGACTATTATCGTCTATCTGATGTAATCAGTTTGAACCGTTCGTTTATATGTCATGCTAATATGTTTTGCCCTTGATTTTTAGTTTAAATTGCGATCATTTATTGAATTAGGACAAATGTACAACAAATAAATATAAAAGTGTGACATGAAGATATGGATATGCATTTAACCTATGGTCACAACATTTTTGAGGATTGTTTTGACGGGAAGCAGTCTTACAGAAGGATCACGTCACACTACTATGATCGTTGGTTGTATTTTCTTCTAAGGATTGGGACATTTACAATCTTGTGCAGGATTTCAAGTATGCCATTCTCTTGGTGGTGGAACTGGGTCAGGAATGGGAACTCTTCTCATATCGAAGATCAGAGAAGAGTACCCAGATCGGATGATGCTCACATTCTCTGTTTTCCCATCCCCAAAGGTGTCAGACACAGTTGTGGAGCCTTACAATGCTACCCTTTCTGTTCATCAGCTTGTGGAGAATGCTGATGAGTGTATGGTGCTTGACAATGAAGCACTCTATGATATCTGCTTCAGGACTCTCAAGCTCACTACCCCCAGCTGTAAAGTCGCAATCTTTTACAACTTAATAATAGCTTCTTGGTTTCCAGGATGATTTCTGTTATGGCCATATTTTTAGTCTAGTAATGTTAAATGAGAAGACTAATTTGAAATTTTAGTTGGTATCATTAGACTGCTACTTCCAACTTTTATTCTAGTTTTAGCCTTGTTTTTCCTGAAGAGATGATCCCAATTTCCTCTTCTTTTTTTTTTTTTCCTCTAGTTGGAGACTTGAATCATCTGATTTCAGCAACAATGAGTGGTGTGACTTGTTGCTTGCGATTCCCGGGTCAGCTTAACTCGGACCTGCGAAAACTTGCTGTGAACTTGATCCCTTTCCCAAGGCTTCACTTCTTCATGGTGGGGTTTGCTCCTCTGACATCTAGAGGATCACAGCAGTACCGTGCACTCACTGTCCCTGAACTGACACAACAAATGTGGGATGCCAAGAACATGATGTGCGCAGCTGATCCTCGCCATGGTCGTTACCTCACAGCATCAGCAATGTTTAGGGGCAAAATGAGCACGAAAGAAGTCGATGAGCAGATGATGAATGTGCAGAACAAGAACTCTTCCTATTTCGTCGAGTGGATACCAAACAATGTCAAATCCAGTGTTTGTGACATCCCACCAAAAGGGCTTTCCATGGCTTCGACATTCGTTGGCAATTCAACTTCCATACAAGAAATGTTTAGGAGGGTGAGCGAGCAGTTCACGGCCATGTTTAGGCGAAAGGCCTTCTTGCATTGGTACACCGGCGAAGGAATGGATGAAATGGAGTTCACTGAAGCTGAAAGCAACATGAACGATCTTGTTGCTGAGTATCAGCAATACCAGGATGCTACAGTTGATGATGAGGGCGAGTATGAGGACGATGATGGAGGTGGGGAAAACTGAAGGTGGTTTTCAAATTTGCTGCTACGTATGTTAGTTTGCAGCAATAGATCTATGTTACCTTGAGATTTGCTTGATCTTGTGTTGATTGCAACGGAGGCTCAGTGATTTTGAGGAGTTTCCTAATGGCTTTCTTTATTGGTGCAATGTCTGCAATGTCATTACGCTTAAATGTTTCTCTGCTTCAGTTTCTCTAGCAATTTAAATTTGAAGAGATTGAAATGCTTGAATTCACTCTGCAAGGGCTTGTTTCTCAGAGAAAGCGAGCAATTATGATGGCTTCAGGTGAGTGGAGGTTAATAATTATTAGCATGTTGGCTCAAGATGAGAAAGAACTAACATTTTACCATTATAGAGCTCATTTATCAAAATTTGCAACATAATTTGCGGACAAGGATTATAACCTGAAACCCATCAAAAATCATTGCAGAAGCTGACCATCAGGGTGTGGAGAATTAAGATGCCAAAAGAACAAGCAAATCAACAAAAAGCTTGATCCTTCTCAGCCAAATAAACTGATTTGCTCTTAGCCTTGCTGCTTCCAGAGAACTTAATGGAAATATAATCGATTGCAGCTATTGATTTGGAAGCTGTCAAATTTTAGGAGCCTACACTTTCAAATTCAATTCTACAAAATTTGAACTATAGCATACAATCGATTTCCTTTCTTCCTAATATAGTCAAATGGTTTTAAACTCATATGGGCAGATGACCTATTTCTCATGTTACTCTAAGCCTCTATATTGTATAGCTCATAATCGAATAGATTTCACATTTCTTAGCATACGATTAACTGAGTATTTTTTCACAGAGATGTTTACATACACCTTATATGTTATCGCTGATCAATTGCAACATGAGCATATACCTGTTCCGTAAAAATTAACAGAGCAACAAAAGTTATTTCCATAAGCTCATCCAGGATCAAACCCAATTCCACTGACCATTGAAAAGTTCGACTCTGGTACACATCTTATTGCTGAAAGACAGGACGCAATAACAACAACAAAACTTTAATTCCAAATTCATAAGATGACAAAAGAACGAAGATTATATTATCTAGTTCAGACAGCAGACATCAGCTACATGCTGCAATTATCCATTACAGGCTGGAAATTTATTTATTCGATAACTAGATAATGGAGTGATGAAGTGTAATTTATCACTTCTTTTTGGCGATGAACAGACCCCACCTCTGTTCACCGGATGAACTTCTGATCAGCTTTGCCTTCCATCCTTCAACTATATCATTATAATCTTCCTGGACATGGATGACAAACAAGAAAATATGGAGAAAAAAAAAAGAGCTCAAATATCGAAGAGAAGAGGAAAACAAAATTACAGCAGGAAATTGGGGAAACATACTTCAGAAAAGTCACGGATGAATGCACTTTTGTCCTTCTCAACAGCATTTAGTTCTCGTTGCAGCACTTGATTAAACTAAAACCAAAGTAACAAGTTGTTTAGAGGTCGAAATCTAATAAAGCGTACATAAATACAAGGGAACCATGGGATCATGCGAACCTGATCAGTTCGGTCCTCCGCAATGACCTCATCAAACCCAGCATCTCTGAGCATCTGCAATCATTAATCATAAAATTGGGAGATTGGTACATCAGGAACTGCGAACCAAAAACCATAAAATTAATGGAAGGCAGCAACAAATTATTATAATAATACCTGCCCATAT
This sequence comes from Carallia pectinifolia, assembly GCA_037832335.1. Lineage (NCBI taxonomy): Eukaryota > Viridiplantae > Streptophyta > Magnoliopsida > Malpighiales > Rhizophoraceae > Carallia > Carallia pectinifolia. Next base: position 37,525,488 of record CM075453.1, read on the forward strand.
GCTTTAACATCGTGAAGATCATATCCTCTCTGTGTAAAGTACTCGGCAAATTCTGGTGATGGAGTTCCCGAGTTCTTGCAGTAATCACTGATAAGAACTTTGCCTCCAGGCTTCAACCACCTGAAGAAGGACCTAAATAGTGCAGGTTTGTCCTGAAACAAAACAGAAGAGAAGGCGTTCACTCATCAACTTGTGAAATTAACCAGTGGTATATACCCAAACTTGATAGATGCCTAACAAAGGAAGACAGTGCTGCCTCTGTGCGCACCTAATTTTTTCTGCGTGTAAAGTACATGCCCATCCTCTAATTAAGTTAGAAGAGACTTACATGAATGTGTAAAATGGTGTCACGGCTGTAGATAACATCAAATGTACCGTCAGGATACATCTTTTTAGTGCAATCAGCAACTTCAAACTCAACTGAGAATTGGAGTCCAATAGCACGTTCAAGAGCAAATGAAATCATATTTATGGAAAGGTCAATTCCAACGACCTCCACATCAAAGTTCTCAGCCATGTAAAAGTCACCTCCACCAATACCACAACCAACATCTAAAACTTTCTGGCCAGGCTTAAGATCCAGTTTTGCCACAAATTCTTTTGTAGTATCTGCTCAAAAGCAAAAATAAACATTGAAAAAAGTAGCCATATTTACTTGGATTATTCATGGTGGCACAAAACAGCCTAAAATTACTTCAAACAAGGGCACATGCAGTATCAGCAACAAAGATCTAGGGCTCAGTATCCACAAGATGCAAACAGATATTCATTTCTTCAAATATATAGATATTAAAAATCATATGACACAAGACTACCGGTCTTTGCTACAAAATGTGTATGCTAAGAAAAGCTTCTGCAATTTAACAAGACTTAACTTCCATTTAACCCACTCAATCACGAAAGTATAAACTAGTACAAGCAAAAACACAAGATATACATATTATTTTAATTAACAATCCGCAAATTATACTTTAGCTCCATGAAATGATAAAAACCTAAAAGCAATCGTGTGAAACAAGGTGCTGACTTTTTCTCCCAACAAAGTGGAAAACAAAATGAAACAAAAATTCCAGGAAAAATGATGCATACCAATTCCTCCTGTGCTCACAAAACCTTGTCCGAAGACGCGCTCATAGCGTAGTATGCCATTGCACTTATACTGAGAATTATCCAAGAACCGCTGGAACCCCTTATCCTCCTGTGAACTAATTTTCTGCCATATCCAACAAATCTGCACCTCACAAAAATAGTTTCTTATTTTGGTTATCCCATATGACTGACAGTTGAGAAAAAGAATTGAGATATGTCCACTTGTTAACCTGATTTTGGTTCTTCTTGTTTCTCACATAAGCTCCAATGCACTTGCAGCCAATAAGAGAGAGCTCAAAAGAATTTCCAGAACCATCATTCAAATGGCATTCTTTAAAGACCTGCCATATAATATAAATAAATTAGATTCTTTGATTTTAAATATTATTCAATATTAATTACATAGTTGCACCAATGATGTTTTTTCAGCATTAAATACCGTAATCTAAAGATTATACAACAATTTCAATATATGGATAGTTTTTCTTTAGAAAGTTTATTGATAATTTCCAGATATTATTAAGTGTCAGAAAAATTTACAGATTAAAAAATTGGCTCGTAAAGCAGAAACAGAGAGAAATGCAGCCTGAGCAAACATTAGCCATTTTCCTATTTCTGCTTCTGATCTACTGAAAACTAACATGAACACTACTTTATATATCACTTCACATTGTACATAATGATCCAAATAAAAATTTCCAATGTGAATTACTTGTGCCCGTGTCTTAGATTCTATTTATCAATCTAATCCAGTCTAATAAGCATGCATGCTTGACTTGTTTGTGGTCACCACACCATAAATGGTGACATAGATCTCATTTTTATCAGTTATGCCATTCTTATGGACATACGCTGCTGTTTGCAATTACCAAAGTTTCCAGAAGCAGATATTGATCGCAATCATAGCATGTCCCTCACATTTAATCAGAGCACATCGAGAATTTTCGAAGAATCTGTCAACAAAAGGCAAACCTTTGTGTAAAATCTGGGTTCACGGTAATGAGTTGGGTTGTATTTTCGCTTTGAATCTCCAGATTGATGGAAACAAGACTCCCTGAAGAATATATAACCACCAACCTTCAACCATTTGACCATCTTTTCTGCCAAATCCTCCACCTGCCATCAGCGTTGAGAATAAATATGAATAAGAACACCGTAAGACATATAGAAATTGGAAGGTCATCAGATTATGATCCAATCCAGAAAAGAGTAAAGGAATCAAGAGAAAAAATAGTAGGCAGTTATGAACACAAACATAGTCAAATATGTTACAATGAACCATACCATTGAAGCACATGCTCACCAAACAAGTCCATCATTTCATTATCACTATAAAGTATGTGTGGGATAAGAGTAACAGAACATATCTATGAATATACTAAAGCAGGGATGTTTGCATCGGTCTGGATAAATCCAACGTAGGCTTACAAATGCTCGAATTTCACCAAATCTAATTAAAAGGGGAGCAGAAAGAGAGGAGTTGACCCAAGTTCACATGAAAATTTTGGTTAGGAAGGATTTAGAACAATTATATGTCACACCAAACTCAATTTGTAATTTAAAGGAAATGGCGAGAAAGGGTTTACGTAGATGGTTGTAGTTATTGTAGGCCCCAACTCCAAAGAACCAAAAGATTCACATACGTTCCTTAAACCCACTACTTGCAAGGCCCGCATACAATCAACATAGAGGAGGAAATAAGAGCAGTCACCTCCTTTTCTGATAGATACATAAGAAGCCAATTGGAGAATATCAAGTCCATTGATCCCTCTGAAAAAGTCAGGTTTGGGGATGTCACATCGGCACACATGAACTTGACATTGTTATAGTGCCCATTAATGCTTTCATTCTGCAGGTAGGAAATATACGAGATAGGAAAAGGCAAACACGGTTAAGATAATGGAACCCCAGCAGAAATTACGTTCTATTTCTGCCTTTACAAAGCATAAAAAACTATGTACGTATCATAATCAAAGTGGTGATTCATATTCACCTTCTTTACGACACTCTCAATGAAGTCCAAGGCTACGACTTGTTCGGCCTTCTTTGCTAATTCTCCAGTGAAACGGCCAATGCCAGCTCCGAGTTCCAAAACCGATTTTCCCTCATATGGTGGAAGCAAAGAAAGTACCTACAGACACAATCAAACTACTTTCAGTTCCTTAGATCAACGTTAACTTAAACACCTAATATCTTCACAACTTGGACAAACATGAGACTCAGATAATTTAATTTACTGTCAGAATGGTACTTTTAGTTAGTATCAGAATTAAAAAAAAATTTCAAATATTTTGCAAAAGCATAAAATAACAATAAAGATAACAACAAAAAACAAAAGAGTTAAATTATTCTTTTATTTGCGTTAGAATTCAAGATTTGTTTTCACTTTTTTTTTTTAAAAAAAATGTTGGATTACAATTTGCTTTCACAGGGAAAATGTGCCACAAAAAAGCTAGCGATGACACTGGGTACAAATGCTAGTAAAAGCAAAAAGACTTTCATCTGGTCCAGTAATGACAAATAATCAGATGCGGATGGTCTCATTCTAGGGAGAGGGGGAGTGGTTCGATAATTAAGACGTAGATTTAACTACTTCTGAGTTTCTTTAATACTTTCTCGAAAATTTTAATTTCTTTACGACTACATACAAAAAAAAAAACAGAAAAAAAACCTTAAAATAAACACTTGTTTAAAGACAAAACAAAAGGGTTAACAAAATAAGAAAAAAAAGCAGAGTTTTGGAGGAAAAAAGAAAAAAAAAAGTGAAATATAACTGTTTAAATTTAACGTGTAAACTGTCTTAAATTTTAAATACAATTAAATATAAAAATAATTTTTTTTATTACTTAATTATACTTAAAATTTAAATAATTACATATTAAACACCAATAATAATATTTAAATTCTTTTTCTAACATTTTTTTTTTTTTTAAATATATCAGTGATCTAACAAATAACATTCGTATGCAATCTTTGACATGCACAAAGAGCAAGAAAGAGAGAGAGAGAGAGAGAGAAAGAGATTATGATTATAATAATGGAAAGTAAAGTAACCTCAGGACGCTCTTCTTTGTCGAGATCGGAGGCTTTGGAATCAAGCATCATTGCCTCCACTGTCAAATCAACCGAGTGCTCCATCCAATAGTTCTTTTGAATCTCACGCTCTTTCACTTTCATCAAATCCAAATCATAATTAATAATTAAAAAAAAAAAAGAGGACAGAGACAAAGAATCATTTTAAAAAAAAAAACGCATTAAAATTTTAAAGACAATTAAAATGGAAGATTAAAAAAAAAAGTATCAGACAAACAAACACGAAATACCGTACAAGAAAACCAAAAAAAAAAAAAGAGACAGGACACAGAAAAACGAGATCAAGGGAACCAAACCAGGTGCAGCCATTGTCGGAGAAGACAGCGGGGACGGACGGACGAGACGGTAAGAGCGAGAAGGGAACGGCGATAGAGTGAACGAGCCAGAAAAGTGTGTGTGGGGGGGGGAGGCTAACAGCCCTCGATGGCAAGGCGAGATCGAGAAAAGCTCCTTGATCTACGGTTACAATCTCTCCCTTTCTGATGCATAGCCCCCCGCGCGCCCTTAGATCTCTCTCTTTCCCTTTCCCTTTCCCTTTCCCTCCTCTCTCGCGCCGCTCTCTCCGGCTGTTTTGGTTGTGAGCCTTTCTTCGTTCGCTTTGTTGTTGTAGGTTTCTTCAACTTTGGCATACCGCGGCTTTTATAGACAGCTAGAATGAACCTATTTTACGTGATATATAAAATATTGTAAATTAGATACCATTAAGAGAAAATAAGAAATAATTTTCAAGTAATTATTAAAATTAAATATATTTAACGTTATTTTAAATTTTGATTCAAAAAATTGTTAAAAGAAATTTTTTTTGCTGTCCTGTAACTCTTGTATGACTATTTTATATATTTTCTCCGTTTTGGTCTTTAAATTATGTCAAAAAATTGTATACAATATATAAAAAATTATTTAAATTTTATAATATTTTGCTATGTACTTTGTCATATAGTTAATAGTTTGGTTTTTATCAAATGTTGGTGTTCAAAATATTATTTTTAAATCCCAAAAGGCCCTTCTCTTATTTTCAAAATATGAAATCTAAAATTTTCGAAATTTAACCATTTTTTGTAAAATGTCTTCAACTTACGCTAGACTGAAAAAGCTTTAAATATATTGATGTATGTATAAAAAAACTTTTATTATATAACCCGAAATATTAAATTATTTTTATTTTTTTAATATAAAATTAATTAGAAACTAATTTGTTAAGAATTAACCAAAAAAAAAAGTCTAAAAACACCATAAAAGCGGAAAACTCCAGCGAATAATGGAAAACAGTTTCAACAAAATATATAGTAATTTTTAAATAATATACTGCATTATTGAAAAATTTATTATATTTGCTTTTATAAGATAAAAAAAATATAACACAGGATGTCCTTCCATGTACGGCCGAATGGCTGTCTTGTTAAGAGATTTTTAATTTGACTTTTTTCATAAAATTATAAATAAATTATATTTATAAAAAAATAAATAAAATTAACAAAAACTGTTTGTTAGATTTGCATTTGGTAATCTGATTTCAAGATGAGCGAGGATATGTTGCGCGAAAAAAATAAAAATGATGGGCGAGGATATGATCATATACCTATATACTAAGAAAAAAGGGCCGGACGTAAACCCCAAGCCCAAGCTACTTGCTTGGTTTGAAAACTACTTGTTTGGTTTGAATGAGCGAAGTATTTCAAGAAATTTTAGAATAGGACAAAAAATATATTTTGAATAGTTTTTTGGAATAGAAAAAATTTTATCTAAGTTTCATATCATTCTTTTTATTAAGTTTTCATTGTGAGAATTGTAAATTTTTAGCTAGTTGGATAGTGCTAAAAATAGAGATGATAATCATAAGAACTTAATTATAAAAGAATAATATAGTCACCAAAATTTGAATATAGAATTAATGGGTATCAATTAAATTCCCAACTAATTGTTTTATAAATACGAGAACTCTCAAAAAAAAAATTTATTTATTTTTTAGTTGAAAACATACACTTTCTATTACTCCAAGTAACCTGAATTTTCTCTAAAAAAAAATAGTTTTTTTTTTTTTTTTTTTGATCTCAATGGTGGAAAAACTCCACCCCGGGAAAACTTCAAGCATTGTAAAAAGCCATCCCAGCCCACCCATCTTCTTGGACTCGCTTTTAGGCTCATGGGTCGTTTCTAATTGGGCCATTGTATACGACCTTTCTTGTTTTTTGGTGGGAGTGTGTGTGTGTGTGTGTGTGTGTGTTTCTGTCTTTTCGTTTCTCCAAATGAGAAAGTCCAGTCCATTGGGTTTGGATGAGAAGGCCTATCACTTTGGAGTTCTTGTGGTGGTCGTCTTAAGTTGCAACCGACTTATATTTGTGCTGGAATCACCTAAGCCGAACTCCAAGGGCAATCATCTTCAAATCGGAAAAACAGTACCAAAGAAAGGTGCCTCTAAGCAGCGGTTATAGCATAGCTAGTTATAACATATTACCTCTAAGTAAGAAGTTAGAGATTCAAACTTCATCATTTATAAGTCTTTTTTCACTATATATATATATATATATATGAGATATGGCCCTTTTCAAATACTAAAAAAAATAGAAAAATACTTTAAATTAGATAGTATTGTCTATTCAATTATTCGACATTACACTCTAGTAAAAGGTTAGACGTTCAAATCCCCACTTCCAATCAATCCCCCTTTGCTTATATCTGTATGTGCTATACCCCTTCAAAGACAAATAAAAATGAAAAACAAAAAAAAAAGAAAAAAGGTGCCTCTGCCTTTATTAGAGCAAGACAGGGTAGGAGTGTTTGGCCTAAGCTTACGAAAGCTCCTTAGTGTTACTATCTTGCAGTTATACTTATAGGTGTGATCACCTTTCATACGATTAAAAAATAAGCTGCCTCAAGTGCAAAAAATAAAATAGGATTTGGCACATTTCAACTTATGATCGTTTATTTTAAAGTTTGAAAAATTGAAATTTTAAAGCATTTAGATAAATTAGTAATTTTCTAATTTTGTTATTAGATCTCAATCTTTAAAATTTAAATCAATGACATCATAACATAATAATTCGTGTGACCCTTAAATCAGAAAAAAAAAAAAACAAAAAACTTGATAAAGTATAATTAGATGCGCTAAATATAAGCTATTTATTTCTTAATTTTTTTTAATGCAGTTGAATTAAAGAGGGATAAATGAATTATTAGTGAAGTTTGAAATTTGTTTCACTTCCCAAACTTTATACTTTGTAATACTTTGTAGGCATTGGACTACGCCTAGTAGTTACGTAAGGTTTTGTGGGTTGACCAATTACGGCATTTTATTGCGTACTTGGTGTGGATTGTTCAAGAACAAAATGAGTGATAAGGACTAGTATTTTCTCCCTCAAGATAGCCTGATGTTCCATCTAATTTCTTGCCATTGTTTCAAAATGTGACTTCTTCCAAAAGGTTGAGACGAATTTGACAATTAGCCCAACACAAAAAAGAGTAAGCCAATTGTGGTAATGACTTTTTCTTACAAAAAAAAAAAAAAAAAAAACAGTAGGCTTTGAACAAAAGAGTGAGCTTGCATGACGCCAAACAGTAAAATGAAATTGAGTAATGTTTGGATTCAACGTAAGAACACCTGCTTGACTTACGAACCAATAAGAAATTTTGTCCCAACCCATCCCCATAGCTTGAGACAAACTGTACGCATGTAAACTGACAAGGCACCCAACTGGTAAACTGAAAGTTACGGTGTAAATATACAGACAGCTCAACTGCAGACTTAAAAGTACAGGAGTTCCTAGTGAATGATGTAACAGCACACTTAACTCTGGACCCCATGACAACAAACAAGAAACCAATATTGTTCAATGCTACTCGGTGAGCTAGTAACTTTAAACATGCGTAGGGAACACAAAATACATGCGGGGATAGCTCGTGATACACAGCTATGGACAAATTGACCCCATCACGGATCTCACAGGATGGCAAGTCCTGGAAGCTGGAAATGGCCCGGCCATTTGAACGTGTGAAAGACAAAGGTAAACAATTTTTATTCACGAGCTTCATAAACCCCTGGAACCGGGAAGATCAATCCATTGCAATTGGATTTCCACCTCGCCACATTCCACATTTCTTAATCTGAGGCAAAGATCTTGAACAACCTTGCCGTCTCTGTAAACGATACAGCTCTCTTCAGACAAGCAGTTTGTCCTGCATGGTTGTATTTTCTGGATTATGCTGCCATCTGGGATGTCTGTCAGTTTCATCCTTAAGGCCTCTGTAAATGATTGTACATCAAACTCTGCTTCTCCCATTTTATCATCTTTGCTAAACGTGTCATGATCATACACAGTCTGGAGTCACCAAAAGGAGAAAATAAAACTCCAAAGCATGCTAAAATGAGAAATCAGGATGCTAAGCAACGTTTCAGAATGTCGTATTGTTTGAATGCAAATATCGAAGACTTGTATAAATTGTTTTTGCTGCGGACTATTGTCTGTCTCGCAAGACACTGCAGAACATAAAAGGCCTAACTCTACCCTCAAAGTAGTGAAAGTTCTCCAAAAATTTGGTATCATAATAATAATAGAGTACTATAGAGCGAACTAAAGTTGGGGCCTGTTGATAGAACTAGTTTATTGTATGCTTTTCCTTATTCATTTGTCAAACTTCATAATGCAGATACCACAAAGAATTCAAGACATGAAGGAGCATATGTTACCCATGTGCTTCTCTCAGTTGTGGTTCCATGAAATAGTTTTTCACATGACATACAGCAGAAACCTAAAATCCTAATATGATGAATAGTTATCTTCTAGGAGACATGATTGATTACTGCAGTACGAGAGGAACAACTCTGCACAAATGTGTCGTTTACCGTCAATATTATCTGCAAACTCTCAAAAATCATTTTCAAGATGGGCAAACAGAAAAACCAAAAGAAAATGACATGTCAGCAAACTATTTGGTGGAAAGGCCGATGCACAACACTTACATCAAACTCTATCTTTCAGGACTTAGCGGCCCCCATTATTCACTTAACAGAACCTCCCACATAGTATTTTGATGATAATGACATAATAACAATTATAAATAGATGTTTTGTCCCAATTTCTGTGTGAACATAGCTAATTTTCACAGGTGAAAATGCATCATTTAATTAAGGAAGTTTGCCTCTGAGCCACAGGTTATGCATGAGAGAGATCTTTGTATATCCTTCTTAATTTGGAGAATAATAAAAACAAAAAAAAAAAAAGCACAAATACAAAGACATAATACAGGATTCAATGAACAATTAATTGCATCTGAGATGCTTAATGTAGCATGAGTTTCCCGGTGTTTGGTTTTTGTTCTTTCTTGTGTTTCCCTTTAGCTTACAGCAAAAGAATTTTGATAAGCTACAACTCTTCAAGTGAGGACCAAAACACAAACAAACTAAGGTTCTGGTCATGATTAAAGGTAACACAACAAACTGGTAGCCCCAAATAAACGCATGGAGAAACAAGTTACAAATAAGGCTCTCTAGCTGATTAAAGGTTCTTGTCATGATCATTTTCCAGAAAAAGTGTACTTTTCATTGGCAGAAATAACAGCATTAGCAATCATAGAAGCAGTTGTTTTTCACAGGGTAACAGTGTATACAATAGATGTTTCTGATGTGGGGTGATACGAGAACAAGGAAAAATGCTTACCAGCTTGATTGGGAGGTTAGAATCTGAAACAGAAAGAGTCAAATCTTCATTCCACTCAGGATTAACGTCCTTTTTAATTACACGGGTCTTTAGTTTCTGCATCATATGGTTTAAATACAGTTACAATCATAAACAAATGGAAAATGATACACAGACAAAAAGAATGGATGCAGGTATGGACGCGACACTAAAAAAATTATAAAAAAATAAAATAAAATTCAGACTTGAGTTGATGAGAGAGCCCTCCATCGAGTTCTATTTAAATGATTTGTTGTTATTGTGTCCTTGATTGTGTTCAATTGTTGTGCGAAAGCACCCAAACTCCGAACGAATATAGTTCAACTAGACTAAAAGGAGAAAGTGCATAACTGAAAGCAAAGATTAAAGGGTTATGACACTAATCTAAGCTTAATATGCTTCATTCATTGTTATCCCATAAGAGGGTTGGAGTTTGTTAAAGTTTGGCTCATCCATATGTGGATCTTTCTTAGTTTGTGTCCTAAATTTGCTCCCAAGAAGGGCAACAAAGAGGAAGAACAAAAGGAACATAACAAACATTGGTCTTTGCATTTCAATTTTACTTGCTAAAAATCAACAGGTCAGAGTCAGACAAGCCAAGCATATTTGGGAGCCAAAAACAGTTGCTTCAATCAAGAAGTAAAGACTTACCACCACAACCACCACCGCCGCCGCCACCCCCTTCATCCCCATCACCATGATCATGATGACGTCACGAGGATCGGCCCCGGTTGACTAGGCAGAGTGGTTGAAGTAGATAGTAGCAGTGGTGAATAAACTTCATTTTGAAAACCAAAAACAAAATTACAGATCTCCAAGAAGTTTGTTTTTTAAGAAATATATATATATATTTTTTGTAACATTAATACACTTCTTTTCTTGGGGATAAATTCAAGAACCAATCTTGGAATTTAACTTGCTATATATCCAAGAATCAGATCAAATTAAAATTTAGTCATTCTTTCTTTCTTTCTTTCTTTTTTTTTTGTTTGGACAAATAAATAGTACCATTCTTGTGTTTTCAAAAATTTCTTAAAATCATTAAACAAATAGAAAATAAATAAAAAAAAACGGTTCAAAAATGATAAGAAAACAAGTGTTCTAGACAAGAACAAGAACCAGAGAAACAAATAATGAGAAAGAACGAAAAAGAATTAACGTTAATAATACCTGTCGGCCCATCTGGACAACGACGTATGGGTCGCTGCTGCGAACGTCGCGGACGGCGAGGTTGACGCCGCGTTTGACCCGAATCCTTAGCAAGCCGAGAAGGTGCTCCATCAGAAACGTCGCCGATCCTCCACCTCCTCCGTCTGGTGATTTCGGTGAGTCCGTCGTCTTTTTTGTGATCTCCTCCCTCCATTTTTATACAAAAATTTTCAAATCATTTAATTACGTAATAAAAGAAAATAATAACAATAATAATAAAAAAATAACATGCCGGTAGCTGGTAAAAATCTAGAAAAAAATAAAAGGACAAAATTATGGCCCCACCTGAGTTTTCTGCACTCTTCATCAATTCTCTTTTTTTTTTCAAAAATAATTAGCAATTAATTATTGACGTTCTGTAAGCAAACAAACAGATAACAAGATAATAATTTCCGTTCGAATTCTGATTTCTTATTCTGGATTTTTTTTTTTTTTTTTTTGTGAGAAAGAGAGATCGGGGGAGTAGGAAAACGGAGAGCCATGAGGGATGGGGCAGGAGGATGACCGGAAAATTCGGTGGCCGGTAGGGAAAACAATTAACAAGAATAATTTATTTTATGGGTGAATGATAATAATAAAAAAATAAATATGTTTTTTTATTTTATTTCGTTGACGTTGACTTCAGACTTGACCCCGTGAAAGGCGTTATCCGGTGTATGTGCAACGTGGGGCGGTACGGGACAGAATGCCGTCTTCCGCCCGCCAACGACTACGGAGTCGCGTGTAACAAGGACAGAACGCGGTGGTTGCACTGTTGGAAAGGAACCTCGTAATTTTAGTTTTATTATTATTTTTTTTATTTATAAAAAGTCTTATTGAGTATTTACAGAAGAAAAAATAAAATTTGGTAGGATTTAAACTCTATTTACTGATTGAGAGATATCCACTCAAACAGTTGAGTAAATACTCAACATCTCCTTGTAATTTTATTAAGAGTCATTTTTCACAGACACAAGATTGTTAATACGACACACTCTATTTGAGATCGTATATGTCCGTCTAATCGCTAGGCTAATCGTGGTGTAGAAACCATTTATTATCTCAAATAAGGAGGATAATAATTTATGAATTTTTAAACGGATATACTTTATAAGCACTCATAGGTGAAATATAGTAAACACATAATAATTTAAATTATTAAATTATAAAAAGCGTGTTGATTTTGAAAAATTTTTAAAAAATAACTTGTTAGGATGTTATTAGATTTATTACATATTTCCTACATATCTTACTGAATGTATCTAAAGTTGTTAAAATCAAAATCCTACTTAGAATCGATTTGAGGTATTTAGAATCAGATCGTAAAATCGGATTGTAAGATTTTACTTAAAATACATAAATGTATATATTTATATGTAAATAAAAATTATAATTAACTGTCAAGTGTGTGCAATTAATAATATAATTTTAATCACCTATAATGCATTAATTTAAGAATTATAAGAATAAAAATATAATTTTTTCCCTAATTTTGATTGATAATAAATCAAAAATGAGTATAATGAGTTTTAAAACTTTCAATTAAATTAAGTTACTTTTAATATTATATTTTATTCTATTATAATTAAATGATATTTTATATTTGTATTTTCATGGTTGTTAGCAAATACTCTTCTAAGTATTTTATTATTGAATTTTTTCGATATAATTTTTTTAATTATATCTTCTAATTATTAACTATGGTTGAAATAACAAAATTATGACTAATTTAATAATTTTTATCAAAACAAATGATTATAAATGATATATTTACTACTTAATTAATTCTTAAAACTATTGTTCAAAAATTAAAAAAAATCATACATTTATGATTCTACCATAATTCTACTAATGATCCTACACGATTTTATACGATCCTACAATCAAGGTCGCGATCCTACTTGATTCTACCAAAAAATAATTTTTTATATAATTTAAATTGTTAGAAGAATATAAGATCATAAAATTGTACAACCCTATGATCTAAATTATAATTTTAACAATTATGAACGCATCTATATAATCAAGTTCATTTTTAAATTCGCTTTTATTCACTAGCCTACAATGACCACAGATTGATGGTGACTGATAAATTTTATTTCTTAGTTTGTTTTTAGGAAAGATGGTGACTGATAATTGACATAGAGCAAATGCTATTCGTTTGCTCTATATTTATAGCCTATCATGGTCATGGATTGTTAAACTCTCATTTTTATCTTTTTTTTTTTTATTATATTTTTTATGTAAAAAAATGTGCATCATAGTTTGGTCATCATAAGCTTGCTTTTTTTTTTTTTTTTTGACTGAGTCATTATATGCTTGCTGATTTTGAAGAAAGTGGACCACCACATGCAAATGTTTCGGAAGGCACAAGGGATAAGGATGATATATTTGAAAAGTCATCGCCTTTCAATTAGATATTTTAAGAAGAAAACAAATCATAAACTACTTATTATTTGATATAATGCGTATAAAAAAAATATAGGTTTATTTGATAGATTCAATTCAATCCACTCTAGGTTTAATGAATTGCCCTTTTTTTTATCCATTGTTTGCTTTCCGTTATTCACAGTCGATTTGTGTATTGTCTAATGATATGTTTGAATTTATGAGAAAATGTGAGAAATAAAGTTGTAAGAAAATAAAATTATTTAAATTAATGTAAAAGTCATGAGAAAAAAATAATAATAAAAAAATAGACAGTAATTTGTAAGAGAAAATTTATGAGAAAAGTATGTTATTTAGATTAATGAGAAAATTGTGTGAAAAAAATAATGAAAAAATAAATAAATAATAATTAGTAAAAAAATTATTTAAATTAATAAAAAAATACGTAATAATTACATTTTATTTTTTAATAAGTATCTAACAAATTAATTAAAGTGTAAGAATTTTATTAGAGATTTTTTTTTTTTTTCTCTACACTTATTTTACGTATCATTGCTGATTGTCATCACACATCACTGATGTGAGTTTGGATGGGAAGGATTAATGGTCCTCGACATAGAGTTTGGGAGGTTTGTCTGTTGTTTTGTGCCTGGGAAGTACGAAAAGGGGCAGAACCGAAGAGACAGGTCCACATGCTTATAAATGTGGTTTCCTTAACGTCCATTTGGACAGCTGTCGCTTCTGACAACTTGGGAGTTGGGACCCAATTATTTCGTTGGGGAAAAGAATTAAAAATGCTGCATAGCAACACTGTCAACTGAAACCTTGCAGATTCAGCTTGTTTTTGGACCGATGCTCCTCCCAGCTCAGCCCAATCCATCGACAGCTCTAACATTTTTTTTTTTTTAAGTAATATTAATTTTACTTAAAATAATAAATCTATCGGTCAATACAAATGCATCAATTTATTATATGTCAGTTTCGATAATAAATTTATAAAAATATATTTATTTTGATAATATAATAATCATATAAATTAGTATTACATTATTAAAATAGATAAATTATATCTAAAAAATTTCACATGCTATATTTGTTACTTTAAGTAAAATTAATACTAAATTTGTTACTTTAAGTAAAATTAATACTAAATTTATTACTCTTTAAATTTAATATTAAATTTATTACTTTTAATAAAATTAGTGATATTTTTATATATTAATTTTCTTTTTAGTTAGACCACGTATTGAACAGATAATAAGTTGATGCATCCATTGGTCAAAAAAAAAAAATTGATGCATCCGCATGTTATCTAAACTCAGTATGCAAAACCGAAAACCAATAGCACCAACAAAGCTTTGCATACAGGAAATTGTTTGAATTGAGGTAAGACCGTGAGGGTAAAGCCCCATCTCATTGCTAAAATTACAATGCCGATGTAAAATGATAACAATAAGCAAAATTGTATTTACTCGTATATATGACATGTTAACTTTTCACAGTTACTGCATAGGGTATTAAAAAAAAGGAAAATTATTCGGATTTCGGTGCCTTGACAAGAAGAAAACTCTTCAATACCTACTCACAGAAGCACCTCAAGGAATTTGCATGGATGAAATAATTGAAAAGGTATCGCCACTATCAACTTCTGAGCTTGGTTCCGCAACGGAAGAGAAATGGACGAATGTTTGCCGGATCCCGTGCGGTTGAAAATTGAACATTCCCATGGACATGCGCTGACTATAATTGCCTATTGAAACACCTTCCTTAATCTTTCAGCGGAACTGGCTGCTCTCTTATTGGTTGGCTCAAGCACCAGCGCATAATTAAAATCTGCAATGCAAGAAACATCATCAGTCAAACGAATTTTAGGCAAGTAAATTTGATGTGATAATTCATCTTTTTGCTCTTTCCATTCTTTAGATGGGATTAGTCATTTCCATTTAACAAACCCATCAATCTCTACAAATTCTCTCCCCTGCCAAAAGCCCTTGATAAACAGCGATTGCGTAAACAAGGGGCTATGCTTCATATGTGTAAATGAAAGGCCAACTTATATTTTGTCTTTGCCCCAATAAAACTTTGGAATTGTCATAGACAGCATAAACAGAAGCATAACATCTGGATGAATATATATTAAATAAAACGTACAAGGACTGGCTGGAAAAAGTTTGAAATCATTATGTGACACTGCCATTCTATGTAGTATACATATATTATACATTATGACTTATCACACGCAAGCAGATGAATCTAGATCACTGAAAACAAATTGTATGAACAGAATTCCTTGTTTTGCAAACCAAAACAATCAATGAACATTCAGGAGCTACATCAGAAGCCTTGGAACTCTTGGAATGCATACCACCATATTCTTTATATGAATCGAAAAAAAAATCTCTAATGTCTCATAACACTGGTGAGCCAGAATCCACATCGTGTTCTATAACATCTGTTGGCCTCACTTCCACAGCCAAAGCTCCTCACCTTCCAATTAATTGATGAACCTAAAAAATATCTGATTCCCACCCAACAAAGTTCTGATTTTCTCTAAATTATCCTTAATCCAGTTCATCAACCATCCTTACTGCTACATATTCTACACTTTGACTAAGTCCAGAAAACAGTATCAATGGAATACAAAACATAAAAGATGAAGCAACCTATGCTACTCAAGAAATTTGCAAAATAGTATGTGGGGTAGCACTCACCTTCAATTGCCTCCTTATAATGGCCAAGCATCTCTCTTGCCGTGCCTCTCCGAAAGTATGCTTTTACATTCTAAAACAAGCAGGGAACAATAAAATATTCCATGTCAAGCCACAAGTTGTCAAGCATATGAAGATTCATTTGTCTAATTCAAAAACATAAAATTTACAGTGTGCACCACTAGATCTTTTTTATGGTCTCCCCTTTCACTGAACAGTGGACCAAATGAAGGTTGAAGAGACAGTATTTGATTTGTTTTTGACTCAAAAGGCAAGTGGGACAAGATAGATGCATGAGTAATTTACTTTCGAAATATTTCTTTTATGCTGTGTTTGAGCTGATTACAGTCGAGAATAATACCCTAAAGAATGTATACAGTTCGTTAATTGACTTTGAGATCCTATTATCACATAAAATGCTGTGCTCCATCTTTTTGAAAAAGAAAGCATCATTCCAATGAAAGCTTTGAATATTTGGAAAATATTTAAACAATTGTCATTGGTCAAAAAGCAAGCAATTACTAATTAAAAAAATGTTAAGAACTAGTATGATCGACTAATTATTAAGATGGCATGATCAAGTAAAATTCTTGTCAACAGCCACATAATCAGCATAATAACAAGGGCTTCAGATGACTTAAATACTAGGATTTCTCAGTTGCACATTCATGCAGATTGCTGTTCCCATTGAGAAGTCACCTTCTTGTCAAGGTTGATAGCCTTGGTGCAATCGGCCTCAGCTTGAAGAAAACTGAAAAAAAGTCAAAAAAGCTATAAAGAATACATGAAAAGTTATTCATTGGTTAAATAACCATCAGAGCACAAATGTACCTTCCAACTTCAAGATATGCAGCAGCTCTGTTACTGTAATAAGTTGCATTCTTGCCATTAAGTCTGATAGCTTCTGTATAAAAGCCAATAGCTTTCTGCCACTGCCTATCTTTGAATGCTTGGTTGCCCTTCATTTAAAGCATATTATTAAGCAACATGGCTGTACCAGCTTAACAAAAAAATTTATTATTCGACAGATCAGGTCATATGTATGGTGAGCATTAGCGTAGCATGAGAGCAATTGGTGTCTGAATAAACAAAACAGATGAAATGGCCTTGGAAGGAAGCCACTCCAATATCAAATACCCATTTGCATCTGATGAATACATGCACATGGAGAAGTTTCTCAAATAATTAGGGAATCTTCATGAACAAATTGGATGTGGGAGGCCTCTAAGTTAGCACAGTATCTCATAACCACTTTTAATTGTCACCATAAATGCAGTAAACACTGCGTGCAAACTCTAAGTCAGCCTAGTAATCTTACAAAAAATTTTCACAGTAAAGTCAGCTTCACACCAGAGACATCCACAAAAACACACAGGGGACAGCCACAAAAACTAGTCTAAAACAGGGACTTAAATCAGCCATCAGAGGTAACCAAAAAGGGAAGAATGGAAGGAGGGACATGCTTAATGAAACCAATTTAGTGCAAATCACTTCGATCACAGAGTGCAGCAGTTCGGCAAATAAAATAGGGTGTCCTCAACAGATTTTTTTTACAATTTTAAAGGCAGTTTGGTAACTGAAGCCCACAGAAAATGTAGTGTACCTTTTCTTTAGCCATCTCAGCAGATATTTCTTGGCTGTCAGTGTTACGTAACACTTTAGATTTTCCAAACATTTCAGCCTCTTCTTGTAGAGAAGCATATATGCTCAGCACTGTGTCCAGCAAAAAGCGATCACCTCCATGCCTGGCTATTAAGGATGCTGAAACAGGGCATTTGTCATAATGTCCAAGTGGTATTGTTGCCTGAAAAACAGGAAGATCCATTGCATTTTTTTTCAACATTTGACATCCAAGACGTTGAAAATTAATATCTAGTACAATATTTTTAGCTGTCTGCATGCAAAAGCGCAGATGCATCTGCATGCATGATGTGAATGCATGGGTGGGCAGGTGGGAATGGGTGCATGTGGGGTGAGTGGGTGTGGGTTTCTGTGTGAGGAGGGGGGGGGGGAGAGAGAGAGAGAGAGAGAGAGATCACCTGACAGCATCCAGATAGGCTTGCAATGCTCAACAGACCCAATGAGCGAATCTGGTAGTCCTCTGATGACATCTCCTTTGCACCAAGTTTCGGTGGCAGGTAAGATGATGTAGGTATCACTAGAACACCATCATCCTGCACAAGTTAGAAATCTTTAAGTCATAAAGAAAACAGAAAAAACAAGCCTGGGCCTTTTCAGCAACTCAACAGCCACTACAACAACTCAGTTGGGGAAAGATGAGCATAATTTAGATAATGTAACAAGCAATTATGCATATACAGAAATTAAAAGTCGAATAAACCTTTTTAAGCCTTCACATCCTAGCAGAACACACATTTGAATTCAGTCAGCTCAAGCTGAATGATATCCCAGTTTTCAACTGGTTTGAGTAGCAGCATGAATCCATAACTCGTTGGTTTATTTCATGTGAAATTTTAACCCATATTCCTTTTTCTAGCAAAAGAATGCCTTGAACTATATCTAAATTCTGAATCACTGCCTTTTGTGCCACCATTGTAGTTTACAGTAGATCCATGAAGTTGAACTTTCAAATTAAATTTCGCGTACAGCAAATATAACGTGTCCCAATGTGCCAGGCTCTCACATTGTAGAGTCTAGAGTAGCATCAGATGTGCGCAGTCTTGCCCTAGTTTTCAGAAAGAGGTTTCCACAACACAAATCTGTGACCTCTAGGCTTTGGGTCACAACGAAGTAATCTTATCATAACAACAAAGCTCACCCTTTGTACCAAGAAGTGCATATAAATTCATAAATAATATAATAGAGACTTCAAACTGTTCGCACACAAAAAATTGTGACTCATTAAAAGTATTACCTTCAAAAGAGAATTGATTGCTGAACGCATTTCATTTCTGATGGATCTGCATATTTCAATCTCTGTTTCTGACGTCCTCACCATTTCATTAATTTGTGCAAAGATGGCAGGATCAAGAACAGGCTTTTCATCATTAATCCATTCCTGATGATTAGACTTGAACTCATACCTGTTAAAAGGTTGAACACATTAATATAGATAAAATTCAAAATCAAGTATGAAATCTATATGGCATACATAAAATCACATATGATGAAAATTGGCATGCCAAGAAACAAGTAGATGGAAAAGAGATCCATTGTCATTCCCAACATACTCCAAGTATTAACAGTTTACGGTGTGCGCAGAGTTAGCTCCCATTGGACGTCAATGGATGGTAAGCTTACATGGTTTGAAAGATAAGTCCGCAAGATTGAAAACAAAACCAACTCTTTTTCATGGCTTCAATATCTAACCTCACCAATTGCCCGGCATAATTCTCAGGCCTGTGATTATATAAGGCACATAGCAGCAGCTAGCTATGGAAAACAAGTGGTAGGGCAGTTTTGAAATTATCACCATATGACCTAGGAACCCATTGTTGCTAGACCACAACCATTTAATAGCTTTGTCCAATGATAAAATGGGCTTTCAAAGTCTAAGTATGCAGGAATCTTCTTCAAGAACTCTTACCGCAGTGCCCTGGTAAAGCCAAGTTTGTCTTCTAGACCGATTCAGTCTAATTAGGAAGAACTAGTTGGTCTGTAAGTACTTCATTCCTCACCCCTCCCCCCCCCCCCCCCACAAAAAAAAAAGAAAATACAGATATATCGACCACAATATTTCCTCTTTCTAAAGGCTATAAGACATGCAGAGGAGGAAAAAAAACAACTAATGGGTTCTCAATGGCCTTAAGGCATTAATTCTACCCATAAAAGTTTTGACAATCCACGACACTCAAATCCTTCTTTTCCAAGTCATGCATGCCTAATGAACTGTTATCCATAACAGTGACTACAAAAAGAAATAAGCTTATAGAAAAAGTCAAACAGACATTTAAAAGTATACAATTCTGCTGTCACACTACAAGGGAAAACATGACTACTATTAACCTATTCCAATCTTCCCCTGGCATGACTTTATAAAACAAAAACTTCATACATGAAGGATGGAAGTTCACCTGTGAAGAACCTGCATAACATTTGCAAGCAATCTCATTGACGAAGATTTAACTTCGCCATTTGCCTTGTTGTCCTGGAATTGTTTCAAGCTTGGAACTTTTGAATCAAGAAACTTCTCGAGAATTTCATGTTTCAACACTTGTCCTGAAATAATTGCATCAAGAATGTTTAAAGAAGCAAAAACCGCCAAATGTCAATAGGAATGTCAACAGATTTATCTGCGGAAAAACTCAAGGCCAGAATAAACACAGCAGCAGAACCTACTTCCAAACACCTTCTCAGTAGATTTAATCACCACCTGGGAAACCCTTTCTACAGGTATCTTGATAAGTTGAAAACAATCGTCAGCTATTATAATTTGCCTAGGAGTACGTTGAACTCCAAATGGAAGTTGCAACAGCAGGTGGCCAACACGACGCAGAATGTTTGGATCCTTAGCAAACCACCCTGCAAGAATGAAGGATCAACAACAGAAAGCATTCGAACCATCCAAATCATAAGTTGAAAAATGGTCTAAACTAGGCAATGATGAAACAGAAACAATAATATAACCAGTGACAAAGGCATGGTGCTGATCCATTATTATATCTATATTTCCCACAACAAAAAGAAATGGGAGGAAAAACCTAGGAAATATATTTCATTGGGAAAAGACTAGCACATCAACCCAAAAAGTAATTTCTCTAGAGAAAGCATTCAGACAAAAAAAGGTTCAACCTCAAAATTTGTGCATCAATTCTAATCAAACTTGCTAACAAAAATACACAAACCAAGGAAGATACTTCAGCCTAGTCAAGTTTGGCAGCAATTCATGTGTGGGGATTAGCACAAGCATTCCCCAAGTGTGAAGTTCATTCTGTAGATGAGGACAACATAAAAAAGAAACTGCAACCCGAAGATTGTCAGGTTTGAGGAGAAAACACTCAGAAATTGTCATGGAATGACCCAATTCAAATTTCTCGTTTTAAAAAATCGTATTCCATGCCCCTAAAACTGGTGAATAGTATAACTTAACATCATTAGAAACAACCAAATAGAACTCAGGAATATGCAATTAGCAACAAGAAGCACCTTACTCTATGACATAAAATGCCTTGAGGGCCCAATGCTATGGTTTGTTTAAACTTCAATGCAAACAAACAAAATATCACCAAACTTTGACATTCATTTAGGTAGTCGGATGTTTGCAAATACATAGTTATGACATGCCAGCATACATACCAACAGTGTCAAGACTTGCTGAGACAGGTATAAGTCCCATGTGAGGAATGGCCCCATATGAGGGTCGAAATCCCATAATACCACAATAACCAGCAGGTACTCTAACACCACCTATAGTGTCAACACCTGCATGAATATTCAACAAAATGTTCACCACAAGTTCTAAAAGAAGAATCTCAATTGAATGAAAGAAGATTTCAAAAGGGGCGCAAAAAAAAAAAAAAGCAAAGAAATTTGCCTATGACTTCTGAAACAGACATGATATTGACAATTTCAACTTGGTAGTTTGAACCAAAGATACATGTTAAAATATTGGACAACATGGACATAAATAAACCTGCATTTCATACAATGTTATCCAGAGAAATTAATCAGTTCAATGGAAATTTGAGGAACTACAACCACATTCGACATGAAAAATTATTGACTAGAAAATAGAGCACAGATGTACTTGCATCCAAGCACAAGCTGAAATGCACCTAAGATATGCTGGAACATGTTCTCTTAAGATTTGTGTTCTCATATGACTGTCTAGAACGTGAACTGCAGAGAACCAAACACAGAATAAAGTTTTTCTAAAAGGTAAAACTTTGTCAAGCATTGAAGATGGGCTGGAGATAATAAAGTCTTTTATGATCTTCCGAATATAAGTCTTGGATATTCAACTCAATGAATTTACTTGGAAATCTAAAGAGCGAAAACTCAATCAAAAGTACGCTATATTTCACCTTTAAAGCTGTCAAAAACCAAACAAGAAGCTCACCTAAAGAGAAGTCAACAAGATCAGCAGCTACAGCCACAGCAGCCCCACAGGAAGATCCACCAGGTACATGCGCAGGTGCTGCTGGATTGGTGGGTGTACCATAATGCTTATTTTCTCCACTGATACTGTAAACAAAGCATGGCAAAACAACCAATAAAGTGATTCCTCATGACTCATCTTTGACATTAGTGAACCTAAAACATCAAACCTACTACATGAAGAATAGAAAGAAACAAATACAGTTAACATGTTAAATAACCAAATGCAATCTACAAAACATTCATTGTGGAAGCATAAAGTTAGTTATGAAATCACAGATGTACATGCTCATCTTCGTTCAATTTTGTGCATGTCTTTGATTCAGACTCCATGTCCAACTACAGAGCAACAACATACCTATAAGCCAGTTCGTCCACAACAGTTTTCCCAATGCAAGTGGCACCTCCTTCAACGAGCGATGAAACAACAGCAGATGTTCGAGAAGCTGCTTCATGTGTCCTCGCCCAGTCTGGATGACCAAATCCAGTCACATACCCTTCAATGTCAAATCTGATGATGATTGTAATATAAATTTTTCCACTTTAGAGAGCAAATACAAAGAAAACATATTAACTTTAAATAGTGAAGAAGATTGTGAAGCAAAAGCCAGAATTCAAACCAGAATTTTTTTTTTAAAAAAAAAAAAGGAAAGGCAGAAAAACAAAGTATCAATTAAACTAATTCGTGGAAAAGTTCCCTTTTTTCGTTCTGACTTCACTCTAGCAACAATGTCTTCATCAAATAACCTTAGGTCCTAAAACTTTCAAATTTTAAACAACTTAACCACCAACTTACATACAAATATGGGAAGAAAAATTTTCCAACAGCATCAAGTGAAATGAAAGTCTGCTAAATTACTGAAACCATAAAAATTCTTTAAAAGAGAAGATATTTCATAAAACAATATTCGAGGAGTCGTATTCGGCTTCATTTATCTCTTGCCTGCCGTTAGCTTGATTGAATAATTTCAATTCAACTATCTGTTGTTCATACAAAAAAGCTCAAATTTCCTTTCTCCTCCTCAACTTGCTTCGCAACCAAACACATTTCAAAAGCAATCAAAACAAGAACACGTGTCATCTCGAAAGTCATTTACGTTCGAAACTGACAAAACATTGAACTCACACTTGCGAAAACAAAAGCCCTTGCAATCCAAAACTAAACCCTAAGAAAAAATTAAAAAAAACAAAAAGACACTCTTTAGCAAAAATAGTAGAATAAAATAAAATAAAAAAAGGAAGAAAGCAGAAAATATGCAGTAGAGGTGTGACAGAAAAAAGACATACAGGTCGGAGACGGCGAAGGTGAGGCCGGTGAGGGGGTGGGGGGCTTTGGGAGGGGCGGGCTGCGGCGGAGGAAGTAGCTGAAGCTTGTGGACAAAGGCACCAAAGTCTTCTTTGACGGCCTTCTTAAACCTTCTTCTAGTCACCAGTAGAATTCCGGCCAGTCCCAGTCCCAGCAGCACCCATAGGTTTGCCGGATTGGGAGATGCCATATAATAATTATCTTTATTTATTTATGTTTAAAAACTGCTGCTAAAATAATTAACAACAAGCAAACAAGTTCACAAATGATTTTAAAGCAACACAAAAAGCCCCCTGCCCTAGAATCCAATCCAAGCTCTTTATTGGTTCAGCAGCAGCCGGACTCAAGGCGGCGATGAATGACTTTGTGGATAGCTCCGCGACTTGTCTACAATTTTTTTTTTTTTCCATAACCATTTTAAAGTTAGAAACTTTTACCGTCTTCCACCGTCTTCCAAAATGATGTAAATTAATCAATTTAATAAATTAAATATTAAACGATTTAACAAATATATATATTTTAAAATTTTTCTTGTCGTTTTTCTTTTTTTTGGAATAAAAATGAAGGGCAAAATGGGTAGATAGCTTAATGTTATCATCTTTCTCTATCTATGTAACTTTATAAGATAAACTCCCTGGAAAAGAAGAAAATATAAGATGAGCATTAATTTTAAGAAAATAAGACGAATTAACCACGATATTTTTATAGAATATATTTTATATAATTATTTTTTTACACATTGTATAAAACATATATATAATAAAATAATATAAAATTAAAAAATTATTGTATTGAAAATTATCCAAAAAGTATTGCATAGAAAGTTTTGAATTTAGCATAAAACATTATTCTGTGTAACATTATTTTACGTTTATGAAATCATACTGCAATGTTACCGGCTTTTTATATTGTCCTAAAAAAATAAGATATTATAAAATTCTTATGGAATAAAATAATAATTCTTTCCTCAATCTTTTACTCGCAAAAATGATGATTTTTTTGGACTTAAGTTAATCAATCAGTTTCAATCAACTATTCCACACTGCTGTTCCGCTTCTTGTTTACTCATTGCTCCTTCACTCATCGCGCTATTTTTCAACCAAGGAAGGAGAAAATAAAAGCAGTATTTAACGTACAAATAAAACTTACAAAAAGCTTGAAAAGCTCTCTTGTTTTGTTACGGCTGAATGTGCGGTTGGCAAAAATATTTCAACTACATGCCTTGCGTTGTGAAGGCCTAACAGCACTTCGTGCTTATGCTCGACTGCCAGTCGCACTATGGTACAATGTGGCACAAAAAGAAGCTCTGCTCATTAGAGATCTAGGCACCTGTACATGGCTCGTATTGGTTTACAACTCTTATCACCACCAATCCCACCCATTAACGGGCTGCCGGAATGTCATGCAAATTAGGCTGTTGTGGCACAGCAACATCAGCAGCAGCAGCAGCAACGACAGCATGTCTGCGTTGCCGCTCACGGAGGTAGAGAACCGTAAGGAGACAGACAAAAAGAGTTAGGATAGTTGCATTTCCTTCTTCCATGATCACGTTCTCTATCCATTGTTCTACTTTTGGATAGATCTCAGGCATTGAATCAATGAACTTGACCTAAGAAAGAAACACAGTGATGCCCTTCGATCAATTGGCCAATGTCTGAGTCTCAAAATATGACATTTTATAAAATCCTAATGTCAAAAATGATCATTACCTTCCATGAGCATGAAAATAGAATTGACAAAGGTGAATGTGTGCTCATACATGGGGAGAGACAAAAAGGAAGTGGGGGGAGGGAGGGAGGGAGCAACATAGCTATAAATTATTTCCCTTTTTCTTTTATATTCATAATAATGATGCATGCAATAAGTGAAACAGCACAGCAAGAACATCTGGCTATGTTCGTGAAAGAAATTGTACCCTTCAAGTGCCTTGGTTCTAATTTCAATGTACTAATATGCTGTGCATGCAATACAGTAATAATCTGAGGAACCAGAATTTTTGAACCACCAACCACAATAGACATGCTAGGAAAATTGAAGAAAACCATTGGCTGCTTGGTCAGAGCTTTTGGGATATATTTTCCTATTGCTTTCTGCCATAGAAACCTCCCCAACTATCTTAAATTTCATGAAAGTGCATATATCAACTAGTTTTGGTAAGTTGGGGACTTAAACATTCTGGATAGGCAGCAGCTATTGTGACTATGGAGGACATGAAAAAAAAATTTAAAACCTCGCGCATCTATTGACGGAGCAAAAAATGTACTTTCAACATAATGCGAGTACATAAACCACAGACAAACTCACCAAAAAACTGTCAGCATAGTTCTTTCGCATCCACAAGCTGGTAAGGGCCAATGTGACCGGCAACTTTGCTGCAGGATCCATCTCCAAGGCCTGATCATAGTAACGTTTGGCAAGATGAAGGTCAAATGGAAGTCCTTGACCATGCTCATGCATATAACCAAGGTTGAACATGGCTTGTGCATTAGATTGAGATTTGGCATGCATGTAAGCCTCTGCCGCACGATGATAATCCCTCTCAATACCCTAATAAAATATAGTAAGAGTTGAGGAAACCTCGAACAAGAGGCTCAAATTTTTGAGGAACCTAAATCAAATGTATTTAATAGTCAGATACAAGGGACACATACCCGACCATAGTAATATGCATCACCAATCAACAAAGCAGCATGTTCATTGCCCTGCTCAGAAGCTTGCCACCACAAAGAATGTGCACGCTGATGCCTTTCTACATCTGTACAAAATCCAGATTCTCCCATGCACATGCTACGCTCCCCATATTTGTCTACAATCCAAGCAGCGTTACTCTGTGCAATCTCATACCCCATTTCAGCCATCCTTGAATACAGTAGGAATGCCTTGCCCATGTCACCTTTTAGGTATGATTCTAGAGCCCATCTAGACAAGGAACTCCATGGCCCTCGTTCTGCAACTAGTTTATACAATGCAGTAGCCTAAAACCATTAAAGACCCATTTTGGATGAGTACACGTGATTATGCATATTAATACAACTTGATATGTGCATTACAAGCAGCAGTTGCATAGGATAACAATAGCAATTTCAGCTGCTTAATTAAGGAAAAAAAATTAGAGGAAAGTAAGAGAGCTGGACAGATGAAAATAGGGATCCAACATCTCGTATGTCATCCATGAAGGTGATCCAAGCCCTTCCTAGCCAAAATTTCACATTACATTTGATACACACAAGCTAAACTTATGTACCCAGCAGACATGAGTGAAATTCATAAAGAAGCCGAACAGCACACTAGTAGTTCTGACAGGTGATACCTGGCAGCCAGATCATTCTACTAAACTAATACACACTAGATAACTGAATTAAATGCTGTGCTTAGAATAGGCAATAGTGTAAAGGCCAACATACTATATGCACCCATTGGCTGTTCTTTCCGATGCCATTTTAGAGCTCACCCTCTCATAGCTAAAGCGCAACGGAAACACTTTTGGCTGAATCATTCAACTTATACAATGTTCTCTTGATGCCATCGACTAACAGGCAGCAAACATTAAATTTTAATTCTTGCCACAATAAAGGTACTCTTTCTCCATCCTACGTATAGCCATTAATTTCATGAATGAGGACAAAAGCATAAGCGAAATCATAGAATGTACCATTGGCAGATTCTTTTTAAGGCCCACTCCCCTATGGAACATTTTTGCCAGCTGGTAAAATGCCTTAGGTTGCCCTGCATTAGCAGCTTCTACGAAAAATTTACATGCCAGCTTCACATCTTTCTTCACACCTATTCCTTTAAGATACATTACACCAAGGTTGTAGTGCCCGCCAGGCTCATCATTGTCAGCAGCCTTTTCAAAATATTCTTTGGCCTGTAATAGAAGGAACCAGTTTCTCTTTCTCACACTTTATCTGAATAATTTAATAAAGCAATACAATCATACATAGGATAAAAAAGACAGGTCAAAATATTAAGGTGGTTCAGTTGTGCACTTGACATACGAAACAGAATGCAATCAACACATTCCACTTACAGAACAGTGAAAACCAACAAATTAATTTTTAAACAAATCATCTACGAAAATTCACATATTCATTTAGTAATAATAAGCACCATAATACCACAAAATTGGAAGAAACTGAATATAAAAGAACTATAGCCAACTCAATTAGGATTAATTACGAATTATAGACATCAGTAAAACAGTTCAAAGGTTCAAGGCAATCCCAACAGCAAAGAGATAAAAGCAAGAAGCAAGAGTAGATTAGAACAAGCAAGTGCTGCCAACTAGTCTTCAGTGTACAATTTACTAATAAACCCCAGGAAGCACAGTTAACCATTACGGTGACAGATATTAGGAACTTACTTTGGTGTAGTTCTTCTTTTCCACACCATAACCCTTGACATAAAGATACCCAATGCCATTATAGGCGGAATAGAGTTGCTGTTTTGATGCAAGCGTAAGCCATTCCAGTGCCTTAGTGTAATTCCTCTCTACTCCAGCTCCCCTAGCATATATCTCACCAAGAAGTTCCATTGATCTCGGCTCCCCTCTCTCCACAGCCTTTGAGAACCATGCCAGTGCCTTCCCATGGTCACGCCTCATACCTCTCAATCCAAAATAGTAAAACAACCCGACTTTGTACATGGCTGCAGCATTCCCTTTCTTGGCCTGATATTCCAAAATCTGGAAGTCCTCGTCCTCCTCACCCCGAGACTTCCTAAGAGCCTCCTTATTCTCCTCAGCACCATTATGAATCCTAGTTGGCTCAATCACTGGAGAATCCTTTGAGATAAAAAAACTATTCACAGCTACTTCTGCTAATTCAGCATAGAGTTTAACTGCTTTATCGTACATCTGAAACCAAGTAATCACACAAAACCATCAACAAAGCACAATTAAGTAACAAAAAATAACGGTACCATAGCAAGAATTAAAGAAACTAAAATTTTACATCAACTAAACTTGGTTGTACTTTGTTTCTTACATCAACTAAATTCAACTACTTGACAACTCGAAATCAATCTAACTGTCGGGAATCGCAAAACAGAGCTCAAAATTACATAAACGCCCAGAAAAATAGCTATAAAAAAGAAATTCAATCAGGTAAGCAGAGAAGTAATCTTGCCTCTTGACGCGAATAAGTGAATG
The DNA here is from genome assembly GCA_037832335.1 of Carallia pectinifolia. Classification (NCBI taxonomy): domain Eukaryota; kingdom Viridiplantae; phylum Streptophyta; class Magnoliopsida; order Malpighiales; family Rhizophoraceae; genus Carallia; species Carallia pectinifolia. The sequence continues at coordinate 37,554,138 of CM075453.1, forward strand.
CGAGAGCCATCTTGGACTGCAAGTTCCCTCCATCGGCAGCAAAATAGTGATACAAAAACGACCTTCCCTTGCTCCTCTCCCTCATCTGCCCTACCCCGTACAGAAACCCTAGCACCGACTGGGCGTGCGGATTCCCCGTCTCCGCAGCCAAGGACTCGAGGTGAGCGACTGCCTCCTCCATGACCCTCACCTCCCCGCCGACAGCCGCCCCAAGCATCTTCTCCACGGCGACGTAGTACTCGGTCATGTCGTCGTTGGAAGGGGAGGGATCGGGCTCAAAGATCGGGCGCCAGGATCCCGGGTCGAGATCACGATCGGATTTGGAACCGGCATCGCCGAACTCATCCCAGTCGGGAGGTGACGACTCCGCGGGGTCCGCATCGGAGTCGTCAGTGGCGGCTTCCTTAAGATCTTCCGGGGAAAGCACTAGAACGAAAGGGCGGGCGACGAGAGAAAGAGGAAGGAGGGCAAAGACGAGGAGTGAAAGTACGAGTCTGCTACTTGAGACTTTCATTATTCGGCCGGATTTTTTTTTATTTTATATTAATTGTGGTGGTGAGGAAAGAAGAAGAGGAAGTTGGCGACGGCGGACCGGCGGTTGGCGGTGGTTGTGATTTCAAAGATTATCAGACGAAGGGGACGTTGACAGAGAAGGGTAGCTAATATGCTATGGCAATGTGGATAAAAGTATAATGTACGTAAAATTCAAAAAAAAAAAAGAAGTATAATGTACGTAGTTTGCCACGTCATAGTCGCGGCGTTCAGCCAATCATTTTTTCTAATAATAAAGTAATTATAAGTTTAAAAAGCAATAAATAAAAAGTCACACCATTTTCCTCCTCAAGTGAAAATCTTGAGAAAAGTTAATTTTATTTATTATTTTATATTATATAAACTAGTAATAGACTCGCGATATGTGCAAGATATATTAAGTGTATTTTTATTTTGTTTTATTTAAAAGGAAAAATTTTAAATTTTGAGTATCAATTTTATTTTTAAGAAAAAAGGCATATTAAAAAATATTTTTTCTCTCTAAAAAAAGATAAATTTAGGAGTATTTTTTTTCCTTTTTTTTTGTTGAACTTTTTCTTTTATTTTCATTCCTTAAGTATATTTGTGCTGCCAAACGTATGGGAATATCGTTAATATGAATTGAGTAAATTATAATATGTGTTAGATAATAATTCAATAAATTGAATTCCAAGTTCTAACTATAATTTGTTCTATATCTAATATAAGAATCTTCCAAGAAAATTAATTTTAATTTCATAAAAGTTTAAGATGATGTGAAATTCTATTAAATTAAACTAAACAATTAGAAATAGAAACAACAAATAAATTTCAATTTTTTTACGATTACTTTATTGTAAAATAATCTACTTGGGCTAAGATTTTTTTGTTTTGAAAATAATAAATCCTAAATATAGTTAATGTTATTTTAAATATATGTGGTGTCACCCTAAATCTTAATTTTCTAAAAAGATTTTTTTTTTCAAAATTTTTTTAATGCAGTATGGATGTTTTTAAAAAATGTATACCGAATATAAACAGTGAAGGGAATGAATTTGTCTGAACATATACTTTTACTGCTGTAAAAGACGTGGACATTGACCCATATATGTTCATGAGTTCTGTTGGTGGTGACGAGGACGATTCAGGGTATTGGTGTCTTAAGCTGCTTCTAGAGTCACAATAAATTTATCCAAGTTTTGGCCCCAAAAAAAAAATCTGTTGAAGAATGGCCCAAGTATAAGGACGTTAATTTTCTTACTCCAAAAGTTACGATGGATCCTTTATTAAAAAAAAATATATATATATATATATATATATATATATATATATATATATACATATATATAACTGTTCAAACAACTACTGTTCAACTGTTCAAATAACTATCTTAAATAATTAATAATTATTAATAAGTGCCAATCAAAAATTAAAAAAATTGAATTTACAAATTTTAATTAGTTGGGGGAATTAATTTTAGATAGTAATAAAATTTTATTAAAAAAAGAAAGGATAGTAGTAAATCACCTTCATTTGGTTGGGTTTGTTTTAGATGCTCTTGATCTCATCAAAAAAATTTCTATTTGCTAATATCAATCCAATCAAATTTATGTCCCAAGTTTTGCCCATAAATCTTGAATTGAACCTATAAAAGTAAAACGGCAACAAAAAAGCAATAAAGTAAAGAATAGGCAAAAGTGAAAAAAAATCTAGTTCATAAAAAAGATTGGAAAAAAAAGTTAGATCAAAGAAAGAGAGCATTCAACTTATTAAAATAATTTGTACAAAAAATACTTATTAAAATTATTAAGTATAGACACTAACTTTTAAAAAAGGACTTCGAAAAGAAAATTAATATCTAAAATTGAGAAACATAGATAAGAAAAAATAATACAAGTAAATGATAGTTGTGCTTTTATGGTGTAAATAACATGATTGCATACATATAAGAATCTTAAAATCTATTAAAATTAAAATCTTATTTTTAATAGAATATTAAGAAATACTACAATTATTGAAATCATACAATAATTGAAATCATAATTCTATTACAGTAAAATAATTGTTGAGAATATTAAAAAAGATTACAATTATTAAAATTCTAATTCAATTAGAATATTAAGAAGATTACATTTATTGCAATTTTATTAAATTAAAAATTTAAAAATCCAGAAATGCTTTTAAGGATTCCAGCACCAAAGAGACTGTTACATAAGCATATGAATATTCTTTATATTTATGTTATTATATTTTACACAAGTATTAAAACCCGCACGATGTGCGGGTTTATTAAATTGTTTGATAATTTTATTTTTGCTTGTGTCTTAATTTAAAATAGGAAAACAAAAGGTTATTCAAATGTTGAGTATTATTTTTGTTTTCTAAATTTGGCTCCAACTAAATTTGCTTATATTATACATTTATATTAAAAATAGATAATTAAATTAAATTAAATTAAATTTTTTTAAAAAAAAGAAGATTTGTGAGTAATTTTTTTATTCCTTTTGATGAAATAATTCTTTTTTTCTTTTAAAGAAAAAATAGGTTAATTTGAGACTTTTTTTTTTCTTTTATGTACAAAAAGATTTGAGAGTAATTATTTTCTGTCTTTTGTCTTTTTTTTTTTTATCTTACAACTATAGAAATTTAATTACAATTAAAGTAAAATTTTGGAAATTTAATAAAATTCTTATTTGATGACAATTAAATCTATGGATTGATTTATAGAATTCTATTTTGATTGTAATTAAATTTTCATAATTATAAAACCTTTCTTTACCAATATATACTCTTACGTAATTATATACATACAATAACAAAAATAACTATAAAGTTAATTGATAAAAAAATATATAAAATAAAATAGCTATAAAAAAGAAATAAAAAAAGTAAAAATTAATCTAATTGATGTGTGGTTTCTTTTTGTTTAATTTTTTTTCTTGTTGTTTGTTTAATAGTTGAGATATTAAGTTGCTAATCAGAGGGTGCTTGTTATATCTGATTGCTTTCACATAAACAAAAAAAATCATAGTTAAATCGAGATCAATCTTGGAGATTACTCAAATACGTTATTAGAATTACTATGAGAAAAAAACCGAAAATTCCAGGAGGAGAGGAAAAATAAAAAGAAAACCAAAAAAAATTGACAAAGATCAAAGGTATATTCACTTTATCTCAGATGAGAATTTCAATGCTAACTTAAGTTGAAGTTGAACTTTACCCACATTAAGAGGATCAGTTGGAGCTATCGTGCGCCCATTTTGGCTAACGTGCGCCGATAGCTTCTAATCTTCCTCTGTCGCTCGACGTTTCACAGGAGCGTCCTTGCCCCTTGGTGGGCTTTGTTCCCCTTTGTGGGATTTGTTTGGTTTTTTTTTTTTTTCTCTTTGTCTGCTTCGGTTTGGGTCGGTGGTGTGATTGCTGTTGATTGTGCTGATCGGGGATTTTTGGTTGGAAGCTTTTTGTTTTGGTGCCTGAGGCGTTTGTTGGTTTCTCGGAAGGCTCCCCCATCCCCTTCCCGTCTCTGATGGGCGTGGTGGTGGAGGAGCGGTGTGTTTTTGTTCAAGAGGGTGGCTTCGTACAGATCGCCGGAGCTCCGCGTGGATCCTTGGGGTTGTGGCCGGTCACCGCGTTTTATCTGCCTCTCCTCAGTCAAGCCCCTCTCTCTTCTGCAGTAGATAGTTACTTTAGCGCTCTCTCTTTCGCGCTTCGGTGTGGTCGGCATTTCCCCAGTTTATTGCTGGAGCAAATGTTGCTGACAGCCGTATGTGGCTTGCCAATTTTCCCGGTCGCCATTGTAGTGCCAACGGTGGAGGTTGGAGACTTGTGGGTCTCTGGTGTTGTGCTCTGTGGGCCTTGGGCTTGCTGGTGCCTTTGTGCGAGCTCGTCTCCTCTTAGGGCTATGGACCCTGGCTTATGTTTTATTTTGGACCGCACAGTTGCTGTTTGGAGTAGAGTTGAGTTTGTGCTTTGGTGGACTTTATATTGTACTGTACTGTACTGTAGGGTGGCTTGGTTTTTATTGTCTTACTATAGTGGGCTCTTTTTTGAATCACTCTCTTTGTATATCCTTAAGCTTCTTGCCCTGAAATGAAGTTTATTTATTTGGTCAAAAAAAAAAAAAAACTTTGCCCACATTTAACAATCGCACGATCTTGATATGATGAATTATTATACAACAAATAATAATAATAATAAAATATTCAATAATTGTAATATAATAATTATATTTTATTTTCTTTCATGTTAATCGGTTATAATACACTCTTAGCCAAACTTTATGCTGTCCCAACAATGATACAAAAATCAAGAAAATTTTGTTTTTACTTTTAATGCAATAGATAAATTCTTATTTTAATGGATAAAAAATTAAATAATTATCAATAAAATATTTCTTTTTGAGAAAATAAGTAGACAGAAAATCATGAATTTTCTAATATACTCACTAACCTTGACAATTTGTTTGTAGGAGAAATTGTTTTCTAATTTATGGGGTCCTCCGTGCAGAACTTTCCTCATATGATTTTTGGCATGTACGTTCTTTTGAGTATTTTCTGAAAAGAAAAAAATAAAATAGTAATTAGAAAGAAGTTTGAGATGTTTTCATAAAATATTATTCTAAATAAATTTTATTTACATGTGATTTAGCTAAAATCAATAAACAGAAAATAAAAAAGCAAAAATTACCATGTTACAGGGCCAAAGCCCGGTAAAAGTACCTATTTTTCTTCGGACAACTTAAAAATAAAGGTTTGATTCTTAATTGTGGTTAATAATGACAAAATAATAATCGGAGACATCCGTTAATCAAAAAAAAAAAAAAAAAAGGAAATATCCTTTGAAGTCATGACAAACAATGGATGAAAGAAAAAGTAAAATTTGAAATTAAGAAAGCCCAAGTTCGTATTGCACAGGTCGAGAAAATCCTGCCAATTTTTTGCCAAACAACATATTGCTTGAAGCTACCAAATTTGCTTTTCTCGCAGTCCTCGTCATGGTTGCTGTTCAAAAAACAGCTGTTATCATGAATACGAACCGTAACTCACGCGTTGTATTGTCCGCCTCAAAATCTGAGAAGAAAATTATAATCAGAAAGTTAAAATAATCATAATTAATTATAAAAATTAACTTGATGAGAAATTATTTAGGTAAAAAAAATAAAAATCTGAAATTCAGAGATTTAATTAAGAGAAAGTAAGAGATATTAATGCTTTTATAATATGAATAAGGGTAGTGCATGTATATGAAAATTCTAAATTTATTGAAATTGAAATCCTAATTACATTAAAATACTAAGAAATAATTGATAATTTATTAAATTAAAAAATTTAAAATTCCCAAAATTAAGTTTTTGAGAATTTAAATACCAGAAACTGTCACGTAAGCATGCGAATATTCTTTTTACTTTTGTTATTTTATTTTATACTATTAAATAACTTCCCTGATGCCCGAGATTAATAAATTTTTTTGGAAAGATTTGATTAATACAAGATTTATGCTCAACATATATATTAAATAAAAGGTTAAAAAAATTAAAATCATGATGTAACTATTTCTAAGCAATAATAAATAATAACATGAGATCATGATCAAATGCTAAGAAAGATTCTAAATCAATAATTAAGTTAATGTCAAATAGTAAAATTTATTATTTGGAAGCAAGAATATATAAATCAATCAAATTCTAATTCTGATTGTAACGAAGTTTTTATAATTATAAAATATTTTAATATTTTTAAATCTTAGCTTTATTCAAATATTAAAAAAAACTATAAACTAACTGCTAACTTAATGTCAAGATGCAAAAAAATTATGGGAGTCCACTTGAGCCCTTTGCTGTTTAGTAATAGTAACATGGAGTTGTATAAATTCAATATTATAACAAAATTAACTAATAATACAACGAGAAATAAAAAAGCTAAGAAACGAGAAAGATCAATAAAGAAAAAGACAAAAACTAAAGAATAAATCAAGAATATTTTCACTTTTGCTGTTTGAGGTTGAGTAAAAGTGAATCGTCCTTACTTGGATCTCCTTTTATCTAAAATTGCAACTCTTCATTGTTAATTAACCTGCATCAGTTTACATTAATAGGCAAAAAAATCAAATAACAAAGTAGTAATGAAAATTAAAAAAAAAAAAAAAAACCTGAACTTACAGATTTTAATTAGTTGGGGGAAGTAAATTTAGATAGTAGGATATTTTTATCAATAAAAAATAAGAAAAAAATAGTCGTAAATCAATTTGATTAGTATTGTTTTGTTCCAAAAAAGAACAAAAAAAAAACAAATTGCATCTTATGGCTACCATAGATCAATTTTACATTCGTTGTTAAGTGGATGCTCTTGATCTCATCAAAAAATTTCTATCCGTTAATTGTCTAATATCAATCCAATCAAATCTATGTCCCAAATTTAGCCCATAATATTGAATTCAACCTATAAAAGTAAAACGACCACCAAAAGCAAAAAAATAAGAATAAACAAAAATGAAAAAATTCGGTTCATGAAAAAAACTGAAAAGAATACAATTAGATCAAATAAAGAGAGAATTCAACTCATCAAATTAATTTGTAAAAAAAAAAACCACGCATAAGTAATTGAATTCAACTAATCAAAAGTTATCATATATACCTACCAGAAAAGCAGAAGAATACGACACAAATAAAAACCCAAGAAACAGAGTAATTATTTTACAGGAAATACGACATACCTATGAGAGGTAGATATAGACAAAGCGGTGGATTTAAGCAAATAATGCAAATAAAGAACATTAATACGCTTTTATAACGTGAAAGAGAAGATTTAATGATGTTGATATTGAAACTAAAATTTTAATTTTAATAAAATATTAAAAATGATTATATTTATTGAAATTTTAATTCTATTTGAACACTAATAAAGACTACAATTATTAAAAATTTATCAAATTAAAAAATTCTAAAATTCAGAAATTGGGTTTTTGAGAATCCGAGTACTAGAAGCTGTCAAGTAAACATGTGAATATCCTCTAAACTTCTGTTATTATATTTCACTTGTATTTAGCCTGCGTGATACGTGGTTTATATGAAAAATAAAATTTGAGCATTAATTTTTATTGTTAAAAAGGGATATTCAAAAAATAATTTTTTTTAAATAAAAGGAAAAAAAATAAAAAATAATATTTTTCTTTTTATGAAAAAAATATAAATTTGGAATTTTTTTTATTTTATCTTTTTCATTTTAACAAAAAAGAATATCAGGTGCTATCAAAGAGTAGCAATCATGAGCCATGCAAAATCAGATACCCAAAAAAGGTTTTTTTTTTCTTTTTTTTTTTTTTGAGATAAGGCACTCAAGAAAAAGTTGAACATAAACTATATATCTGTCAAGCACCCAATAAAAAACTCACAGCTAGGCCTTCTCAGCTTCCCTCTCTAGTCCTGCGGTAAGCCCAACACGATGAACATAATCTCTATTCTATAGGATACGTCATGCAGCAATTTGTAATCAAATTTATTGTACTAAGAATTGCATACATGTTTGTATCCTAAACTAATTGAAATTGGAATCTTAATTTTAACAATCAAGAAGAAAGTTTTTCAAACTACTTCTTCGTAAGTTCAACACATTACCTCTTGCAGACAAAAATGTAAAAAGGAATTTGAGAATTGCCAATATTTTCAGCCATCTACTTTGCTCCATAATTTGTATTCGTGAAAAAAAAAAAGCAGACAAATAAATTATTAGTCAAACAATTGTACAATTCACAATCCCAGTTTGATCGAGAAAATCCAAAAAAGATAATAACATATATAGACCTGCAAAACAGATATTGGATCAGTAATTCTAGTAACAAATCAATTATTAATCAAAAAATTAATCAAACAAAAAATTAAAATAACTGCAATTAATTATAAGAATTAAAGAAATTTATCACAAAAAAATTATGTTTTAAGCATACAAAGAATTGCACACATGTTTGTGTCCTAAATTAATTGAAATTGGAATCTTAATTTTAACAATCAAGAAGTAAGTTTTTCAAACTACTTCTTCGTAAGTTCAATACATTACCTCTTGCAGACAAAACGGTAAAAAGGAATTTGAGAATTACCAATATTATCAGCCATCTATTGCTCCATAATTTGAATTAGTGAAAAAAACAAAAAAGCAGGCAAATAAATTATTAGTCAAACAATTGTACATTTCACAATCCCAGTTTGATCGAGAAAATCCAAAAAAGATAATAACATATATAGACCTGCAAAACAGATATTGTATCAGAAATTCTAACAACAAATCAATTATTAATCAAAAAAAATAATCAAACCAAAAATTAAAATAACTGCAATTAATTATAAGAATTAAAGAAATTTATCACTAAAAAATTATTTTTTAAGCATAAAAAATGTGAAGAAAGTTGTCAGCATATCAGAGGAAAAACAAACGATTTTTTTTTTTTTTTTTGCAATTCTTATTTTAGCAAGGACATAAAAACTCTCTGTAAAAAGCCTTTACTCTACTCTATCTCTTGTGCTCCTTTATTGCTGGCTTAATGCAGATTTTGGAGGTTGAGTTGAGGAGTTTCGTCAGCGTACATTGTCCATCAAATCATCAATCAAAAAATAAGATAGCAAAATATTATACCTAATATTTATGAGGACATCTAAAAAAAAAAGATTATTCACAATCGTTATCTTTGGCTTCGTATCGCCCAAGACAAATAACTAAACAATTCAATTAATTAAAAGTTATCATATATACTTATGAGAGAAGCCGAAGAATATGACACAAATAAAAAGTCAAGAAAAACAATAATTATTTTGTGTGAAATATGACTTACCTATGAGAGAAGTAGATATGTATAAAGTCGTAGATTTAAATAAATAATGAAAATAAAGAATAGTGATACGTTTTTATAATATGAAAAAAAATGAATGATATTAATATTAAAATTAAAATTCTAATTTTAATAGAATACTAAAAGGATTATAACTATTGAAATTCTAATTTTATTGGAACATTAATAAAGGTTATAATTATTAAAAATTTATTAAATTCAAAAATTCAAAAATATAAAAATTAAACTTTTGAGAATTTGAGCAACAAATACTGCCACATAAATATGTAAATATTATTTAAATTTTCGTTATTATATTATATATATATGATATATGATATATATTTATTTTTTTATCTTTTATTTAAAGTAAATTTTAGTTATTATATAATATATAATCATGAAAAAATTTTCTTTATCAAAAATATAAATTAAATTAAAATCTTTGCAAAAATGATGAGCAGATACTCGTTAACATTATCATGTGAATTTCTACAAAGAATAATCAAGTTTTTAAAGTTTATTGGAATTTTAGTGGAGTTTTTATTTTCCTCAAACTGCACTTTTTGATGAAACCTACGCCCGTTAAACTCATGATCCTTAATATTTTGCACTTCTGACTTCAACAATTTTAAGTGTATTTAAAGGATAAAAAATATATATTCCTTAGAATTTATTGTAGAGCTTCTAAGAAAAACTCACTAATTATCTTTGGATCTAATTTCTTTATCCGAGGATTTTGAGACCTCACTTCAACTGGACAACCCCACACGTGCATATGTCTTAGATTTAATTTCCATCGATTCCACAACTTAGATGGAGTTTTGGAACCAGCCTTCGAAAGAATTCTATTTAACACATACATTGTAATTTTTAAAGACTTTACACCATAAATTTAATGGGAGACTACAATTAATTATCATACTTCACACCATATATATAAGAGTGTTCGATTCCTTCTTTCAGCTACGACATGTTATTGTAGGATCTATCTCCAAGGCCTGATTATAGTAACGTTTGGCAAGATGAAGGTCAAATGGAACTCCTTGACCATGCTCATGCATATACCCAAGGTTGAACACGGCTTGTGCATTAGATTGAGATTTGGCATGCATGTAAGCCTCTGCCGCACGGTGATAATCCCTCTCAATACCCTAACAAAATATATAAAGGAAAGAGTTGAGGAAACCTCGAATGAGAGGCTCAAATTTTTGAAGAACCTAAATCGAATGTATTTGATATAGTCAGATACAAGGGACACATACCCGACCGTAGTAATATGCATCACCGATCGACAAAGCAGCATGTTCATTGCCCTGCTCAGATGCTTGCCACCACAAAGAATTTGCACGCTGATGCCTTTCTACATCCGTGCAAAATCCAGATTCTCCCATGCACAGGCTACGCTCCCCATATTTGTCTACAATCCAGGCGGCATTACTCTGTGCAATCTCATACCCCATTTCAGCCATCCTTGAATACAGTAGGAATGCCTTGCCCATGTCACTTTTTAGGTATGATTCTAGAGCCCATCTGGACAAGGAACTCCATGGTCCTCGTTCTGCAACTAGTTTATACAGTGCAGTGGCCTAAAACCATTAAAGACCCATTTTGGATGAGTACATGTGACCATGCATATTAATAACACTTGATATATGTATTACAAGCAGCAGTCGCATTGGAAAATAATGGCAATTTCAGCTGCTTAATTAAGGAAGAAAAATTAGAGGAAAGTAAGAGAGCCGGAGAGATAAAAATAGGGATCCAACATCTTGTGCAGCATCCATGAAGGTGATCCAAGCCCTTCCTTGCCAAAATTTCACATTACACTTGATACACACAAGCTAGACTTACGTACCCAGCAGACATGAGTGAAATTCATAAAGAAGCCGAACAGCGAGCTAGTAGTTCTGACAAGTGAAACTTGGCAGCCAGATCATTCAACTAAACTAATACACACTAGATAACTAAATTAAAGGCTGTGCTTAGAATAGGCAATAGTGTAAAGGCCAACATACTATATGCACCCATTGGATTTTCTTTCCAATGCCATTTTAGAGCTCACCCTCTCATAGCTAAAGCACAACGGAAACACTTTTGGCTGAATCATTCAACTTATACAATGTTCTCTTGATGCCATCAAGTAACAGGCAGCAAACATCAAATTTTAATTCTTGCCACAATAAAAGTACTCTTTCTCCATACTAAGTATAGCCATTAATTTCATGAATGAGGACAAAAGCATAAGCAAAATCATAGAATGTACCATCGGCAGATTCTTTTTTAGGCCCACTCCCGTATGGAACATTTTTGCCAGCTGGTAAAATGCCTCAGGTTGCCCTGCATTAGCAGCCTCTATGAAAAATTTACATGCGAGCATCACATCTCTCTTTACACCTATTCCTTTAAAATACATTACACCAAGGTTGTAGTGCCCGCCAGGCTCATCATTGTCAGCAGCCTTTTCAAAATATTCTTTGGCCTGTAATAGAAGGAACCAGTTTCTCTTTCTCACACTTCATCTGAATATTTAATAAAGCAATACAATCATACATAGGATAAAAAAGACAGGTCAAAATATTAAGGTGGTTCAATTGTGCACTTGACATGGGAAACAGAATGCAATCAACACATTCCACTTACAGAACAGTAAAAACCAACAAATTAATTTTTAAAAAAAATCATCTACGAAAATTCACATATTCATTTAGTAATAATAAGCACCATAATACCACAAAATTGGAAGAAACTGAATACAGGAGAACTATAGCCAACTCAATTGGGATTAATTACGAATTATAGACGTAACTCAGTAAAACAGTTCAAAGGTTCAAGGCAATTCCAACAGCAAAGAGATAAAAGCAAGAAGCAAGAGTAGTTTAGACAAGCAAGTGCTGCCAACTAGTCTTCAGTGTACAATTTACTAATAAACCCAGGAAGCAAAGTTAACCATTACGGTGACAGATATTAGGAACTTACTTTGGTGTAGTTCTTCTTTTCCACACCATAACCCTTGACATAAAGATACCCAATGCCATTATAGGCGGAATAGAGTTGCTGTTTTGATGCAAGCGTAAGCCATTCCAGTGCCTTAGTGTAATTCCTCTCTACTCCAGCTCCCCTAGCATATATCTCACCAAGAAGTTCCATTGATCTCGGTTCCCCTCTCTCCACAGCCTTTGAGAACCATGCCAGTGCCTTCCCATGGTCACGCCTCATACCTCTCAATCCAAAATAGTAAAACAACCCGACTTTGTACATGGCTGCAGCATTCCCTTTCTTGGCCTGACATTCCAAAATCTGGAAGTCCTCGTCCTCCTCACCCCGAGACTTCCTAAGAGCCTCCTTATTCTCCTCAGCACCATTATGAATCCTAGTTGGCTCAATCACTGGAGAATCCTTTGAGATAAAAAAACTATTCACAACTATTTCTGCTAATTCAGCATAGAGTTTAACTGCTTTATCGTACATCTGAAACCAAGTAATCACACAAAACCATCAACAAAGCACAATAAAGTAACAAAAAATAACGGTACCATAGCAAGAATTAAACCAACTAAAATCTTACATCAACTAAACTTGGTTGTACTTTGTTTCTTACATCAACTAAATTCAACTACTTGACAACTCGAAATCAAACTATCTAATTGTCGGAAATTGCAAAACAGAGCACAAAATTCCATGAACACCCCGAAAAATAGTTGAACAAAGAAATTCAATTAGGTAAGCATAGCAGTAACCTTGCCTCTTGACGCGAATAAGTGAAAGCGAGAGCCATCTTGGACTGCAAGTTCCCTCCATCGGCAGCAAAACAGTGATACAAAAACGACTTTTCCTTGCTCCTCTCTCTCATCTGCCCAACCCCGTACAGAAACCCTAGCACCGACTGGGCGTGCGGATTCCCCGTCTCCGCCGCCAAGGACTCGAGGTGAGCGACTGCCTCCTCCATGCCCCTCACCTCCCCGCCGGCCGCCGCCCCAAGCATCTTCTCCACGGCGGCGTAGTACTCGGTCATGTCGTCGTTGGAGGGCGAGGGATCGGGCTCAAAGATCGGGAGCCAGGATCCCGGGTCGAGATCACGATCGGATTTGGAACCGGCGTCGCCGAACTCATCCCAGTCGGGAGGTGACGACTCCGCGGGGTCCGCATCGGAGTCGTCAGTAGCGGCTTCCTTAAGATCTTCCGGGGAAAGCACTAGAAGGAAAGGGCGAGCGACGAGAGAAAGAGGAAGGAGGGCGAAGATGAGGAGTGAAAGTGCGAGTCTGCTACTTGAGACTTTCATTATTCGGTTGGATTTTTTTTTATTTTATACTAATTGTGGTGGTGAGGAAAGAAGAAGAGGAAGTTGGCCACGGCGGACCGGCGGTCGGCGGTGGTTGTGATTTCGGAGATCATCAGACGAAGGGAACGTTGACTGAGAAGAGTTGTTAACATGCCATGGCAACGTGAATAATAATGTTGCGTTTGTTTTAAGAGATATGATAGGAGATGATAAGATAATATAAAATATGTTGGTGTTTAATTATTTTTTTTTAATTTATAATTAATTAATTAATAAGATAAATATTTGATAAATTAGTGTGAGTTTATTATTTTATTACTATCCTATAAATATAGAATTATATTATTCTTCTAATTTGTGTGGGTTAGTCTATTAACTAATGTTAATAAATTTTATATTTATTAAAATATTTTTTAATTAAAATAAATTTTAAATATTTTTTAAAAAATTAACATAAAATTTAAAAAATTTATTTCTCTCTTATCTTCTCTCTCTTTCCTTTCTCTCTCCTCCCTTCTCTCTCTCACTCCTCGTTTATCTCTCTTTTTCCTTTTTCTCTCACTCTTCGTCTCTCTTTTCTTTCTCTCTCATCTTCTCTCTCTTTCCTTTCTCTTTCCTCCCGCCTCTCTCTCACTCCTCATCTCTCTCTTTATTTGCTTTCTCTCTCTCACTCCTCATCTCTCGCTCTTCTTCCTTTCTCTCTCACTCCTCGTCTCTCTTTCTTCCCTTTCTCTCCTCTCCCTCTTCTTTCCTCCATTCCTTTGTCTCTCCTCACTCTCTCTCTCTCTCTCTCATGCTCATTCTTTTATTTTTTGTATATAAATTTGAAATTTTATCTCTTAAAATTTCTTTAATTTTTTCTCAAAAAATAAAAAAAATATTAATTTTTTTATATTTTAAAATTTATTTGTATAAATAAAATTAATACTTAATTTTAAAAAATATCTTTTATACAAAATTGAAAAATTATAAATAATATAATGTATAATAACACGTAAAATAAATATTAATTTTATTACTTAATTTTAATTATTTTTAATAAAAATATTAAAATTAATAATAAATGTAAATCATTTATCTCTAAGGGTAAAAAAGTATTTTTAATTTATTATACTATTATATCTCATATCATCCAAATGTTAAATATGATAACTATTCTATACTATTTTTTGACATCAAAATATAATATAAGTCAGTAATTTAACTTATTCACTATATTAGCTTATACTATTTTATACCGCACTATCTAATCTGTGTATCAAACGCACCCTAAAAGTATAGAAAATTTCTATTTTCACTTTATTTTTTGAGTGTGTGTAATTTATTTATAATTTTATACTACATAATAAATAGAGTATATTTAAATAAAAAAATTACAAATAATATTTAAATAGTATTAAATTATGAATTAATTTTACTTGAAAAAAATGAATAAATTTAGTAAATATTTAAAAGTATAATATACGTAGTTGGCCACGTCAGAGTAGCGGTGTTCAGCCAATCGTTTTTTCTTATAATCGGAGTAATTACAAGTTTAAAAAGCAATAAATAAAAAGCCACACCATTTTCCTCCTCAAATAAAAATCTTGAAGAAAGTTAATTTTATTTAGGGTTGATATCAAAAAAATAACATCACTTTTAAGTTTTTTTTTATAAATTTAGTGTGATTTTTAAAAATTAATAAATTTAATACAATTTAATTATTTTCTTAAAAATCCAGCACAACGTTTAATAATTAACAAATTTAGAACAGTTCAATTATTTTTTAACAAATCTAATACACTGTCAGTTAAAAAGAATTGAATTCTCAGTATGTACATATGCACATATGACATTTAGAGGTTTTAAACTGTATTAAATTTAGGCGTTCAATTATTTTTTAATAAATTTAGTATACTATCAGTTAAAAATAATTAAATTCTCAGTATGCACATATGTACATATGACATTTGGAGATTTTAAACTGTACTAGATTTAAATGTAATTGTGTCATATGTGAATCTAAATGATTCAGTTACTTTTAACTGATTATTTTTAATTGATAGCGTACTAAATTTGTCAAAAAATAATTAAATTATAATAAATTTATTAATTGTTAAAAGTAGTGCTAAATTTGTAAAAAAATAATTAAACTGTACTAGATTTGTTAGTTTTTAAACGTTATGTTAGATTTGTAAAAAAACGTAAAGGTGATGTTATTTTTTTATATTAACCATTTTATTCATTATTTTTATAAATATAATTTATTCATTATTTTATAGTATATAATTTTATTTTTTAATTAATGAAATTTTATGTTTAGTCATTATTCGGTTTTTATGATAACTTTTGAAAAAAAAAAACCTAAGTCTTAGCCGTTACAAGCCATAAAAGGAATTTTATTTCTCGTGTAAGGAACGGTGGCCATGTAGCTTAAAGAATTAGATTTTATCGTCCACAATTATTTTTTATCTTTTTTTTATAATCATTACACGTAATACGTGTTGTTTGGCTATTAAAAAAATAAAAATTAAATATATTACAAATTTATTATTAATAAATTTTTATATATTAATTTTTATCAATAATTATAAAAAAAATAAAAAATAATTGTTAATAACAAACTCCATTGTACAAACCTTTACAAAGACGGACTGCGATTATTTTTATTTTTTTTATTCTTGGTGCAGAATCAAACATTGTTTTTTTGGTGCAACTGCGATGATTTTTATGATGGTTAAAATAATTTGTCGATTTTGTGATGATTAAAATAAAATAAAAAAACAGGGAGGGCTTATGTTTACGTTGCTCCTAGGAAATCATAACTGTAATACCTCTTAGGAAAAGGGAAATCGACGTCAGTCCACAATTTGGGCCAAGAAATTGTGCAAGGTCACAAAGTCACTCAACCCATCGGGTTTTGTTCCTGTGAACAGTAAACACAACAATAGGAAAACTGTTGGCTACCAGTAGGCTACAAAAACTTGAGGACAAAAGTTCATGAACGGAGATTCAAGCCATGGACTGGCGCTTATTGCCCGACCCTTTAGAAATAAAAAATGAAAATTGGTTTTTTGAATTAAAATTAAGAATAATATTAAACATATTTAAAGTAATATTAATATTTACTTAGGTTTAAGTTTTGAAAAAAAAAGAAAAAAAAGAAAAAATGGAGCCAGTCTATGGCTATATTCTCTACCCCTAGATTGGGACCCAAAACTTAGCTTGTCTAGTAGTTCACAGATCCTTACACTATATTTGAAAGAGAATTTAGTACGATTAGACCTGTCAAACAAACATATCGATTCCAAAACGATTCAATTTATTACAAAGCTCGCTCAAACCCTTGATTCGAAATAATTTAGTCTACTTAATAGTTTAAAATGTTGACTCAATTTACCCAATGACCCAATTTTTTTTTTCAATTTATTTGTTTATAAAAATTTAAAATCAAAATATTTTATCACTAAAAATACTTAATTTTAAATTTACAATATTAAAAATATCAAATTAATCTTCATCTAATCAACAAAGGTTTTATACTAATATCTTATATCATATATTTATATTTTTGCTGAAATAATTGATAATAAAATATGATATAAATTTGTGATATTTATTCTTACAGTTTTATAAATGATCTTTTGCAATGACTCGCTGTTTTAATCAGTAACCCACTAATCGAACCAATAAACTAAAGTTGATGCCGGAGTCCTGCTTAAAAAAATATAATCTACAGCTAAATAACACGGTATGATAGTGAAATATATTGATGTTTTAAGCTCCTCTTTGACACTCAATATGTTATTTTTTGTCGGGTACATTGCCAGTCAATATTTTTGTAAAAATTTTAACACAATTAGTGAAAATATTTAATTATAATATCTTAATTTTATTTTTGAGTCTTAATAATCTTATTCTATTTTCTGACTTTTCAATTTCTCTTTTAACTAATATATTAACTGATGACTTTTTGGGCTTTTGGTATTGATAATAATAATAATAATAATAATAACAATAATATTTTAATAGAAACAATTTGGATTCTTTATTAAGATATGCCATGACACCATTTAAAAACAATTAATTTATTTTTAGAAGATACTCTAATAATTAAAATTTACAATTTTTATTTTAAAAATCTTAAATCTTAAACCTAAGGATGAAGTGTAAGGTTTATGTGAGTAAATAGAATTATTTCTTATATAACTTACGATTTAACCGACTTTTAAATAAACAAAAAAAAAAAGCAATTTGCTTTTTTTAAGGAGTCATCCGTCCAAAGAAATTAATTTTAAAAGAACCCAATAATTTTAAAGGAAATAATTACTTCATTTTTTTCTGAAAATTCCGAAATGTACAATCTCAAAATTTCCCTCAGTTGAACATGGCATTGCTGCCGTCCTCCGGCGAAGCTTCTGATACGCTATTTAAGCGCACAAAAAGTCACCAGAGAATAAGTATGGCCACCACAAAATCATCAAAAGATGATATGACGCTGAAGAAAGACGGATTTTGCCACCACGAGCTGCCGGTAGTTTCGCCGTTAACCTCGTAATCTCTTGGCAAACGAACAGCACGTACGGCGGTCTGCGTACATACAGGCAAAACTTCCCGCAACGCACCCTTTTTTTTTCTTTTAATTTTATTTTTTTTTTCAACGTCGACTTCAGGGAACAAAAAACTTTGTTTAATGTTAAAGTTAGACTTTGAGGGACTGTTTAGTCGTTTCATAAATCTTATTCCTATAATTCTCTACTGTTGCGATTAGAAATGTGAGAATCCGATCATTTCAAATCAGGTTGCTTTCAAATTCAGTAATTTTTTAATCGTTTCAAGTTTGAATCGCTTGAGTTTGGGTTCAATTAGAGCTCAAGTTATTTAATGGCAACTTACGATGAACAATGTGGTGGTCACTGCTTGGTCCAGCAGCTTGTAAAACGTTAGAGAAAGTGTACGAGGAAAGATGAATCATTTATCATTTCTGCTCTTTTTTCTTCACTCTTTGTCTTAGAATAAAAAACTATTCAAGCAATCCAAAAGTTATTTTAGGAGCAGGAATAATACTCTCTGAAGGGATTGTGGGGTCCCACTCCTATCTTCTAATTTTTTAAATAAAAAAAACCTTTATAATACTCAATATTTGAAATCAATATGATTGAAATAATCATAATTAATCACTAAGCTTTATTGTATTTTGTATGCATGAGTCTCAGGTCTACTGGGTTACCGGTAAAATTCGTACAATGTCTATGAAGAGGAGCCAGACTGGATATAAGAATTGGATTGTATTAAAAATGTTAACGACATGTCACTATGTTATTATTCATTTATTTATTTTTAATTCAATTGGTATCAAGAGGGATTTAACTATTAGCGAAGTTGGTAATTCAAAGTCAAGATTTTGCGTTAGTATTTATTGTTAAGTAATTATTTTGTAATTGGAAGAGATTAGTTGCGTCTAGGGTATAAGTTGGATGAATCTGTAACAATCAAGCTAAAATCAGATTTATTAGTTTTCGAATACATTAATTTTTTATCTTATGGATTTTCAATTTCAGATAAGTAAGTTTCGGGTCAGATTTTCAAATATGTTAAATCCTACAGATGCCACGGTAGGAAGAGAGCGGCAGAGGAAGAGAAAATAATTAAATTGAGCTTAGTTAATTTGGAAAACCAAAATTGTTTCAGTTACCGGTTTATAACTTCCACGCGTGCATCTTTTCTGCATTCTGCACTCATGCAGAATTTTTCATTCTGTACCATAGAAAAACCCTTGAGTTTATATTAATTTGATTTTAAGTTATTTTGACTTTTTTAGTGTCTCAAGTCATATTTGTCTTTTTTAAATAAATGTTAGTTGATTGGAGTTGATTTTTTAAGTTATTTTGTTTTTTTTATTTTTTTAGTGTCTCAAGTCATATCTGTTTTTTTATTAACCTTTTTTCAAGATTAAAAAAAAAAAATCTAAATGGACATATAATTGAAGGGCACAGGTGTACGGACAGACGAAATTGGCCAGAAGAAGTGTCAATAATGCAACGATATTACTGATTTCTGCAACAAGATTGATAAAATATGGAATAAAAATCATCGCGTTATTCTTTGTTGCAGAAAAAATCAACGTTGTTGCAGAAATAGTCTTTATTGTTGCATTATTGACACTTCTTCTGTCCTTCTCTTTCTGACTCCCAATCTTTTTCCATAATTGAATACCATTATTGGCAAACCGCGTGAATCATGATCTTGAATTTAATTAAGAGCATTATTATATTTTTGCATAAAGAATTATCTGAAAAATTGTCTGAATGCAATTGATCGTATTCAATTTGTAATTGTTTCAGATTTCAAGTGTAACTAAAAGTAAGAAAAAAAAATCACTGTTATTTTTTACATTCAAAATTTAATTAGTTGTATATGAAATTCGATCAGTTGTAATCGAATAGTATTTCGAACAACATTTCGGATAATCCATTTTTCGGAAATGTAACCTTTTTGTTTAATTAATAATTTTGGCAGCGACACGGTTATTGTACTCGAATAAAAAAAATCATTTTTACTTGTTAAAAAATTAAAAAACATATATATTTTAAGGCCCCCGACAGTGATGTGGCGGACACCTTCCCCGTCTGCTTCTGTGGCGGGCTCTTTTCACTACAAATAGATACTCTTTAACTGTTTTATTGCTTCCTACTATTGATTCATGCACGTAGCCAATATATTTATGCATAATTTAACTCATTATTGCTTTGCACCTTGAATTTTTAGCAGCAGGAAGTTTATTTGATGTATTTCCACCACATTTGCTGTGGTTTCTAATTTTATGGGAAATTGCTGTAGCAGATTAACGCTAGCAAATGTTCCTTCATTCACTCGGAGACGCTGGGAATAGACGATACAGGATGCCATGATGGCTCAGGTTTACACATTTTGAGGACAAAAGAAGAAAAATTAAGAAGCGATAAGATGGAAAACATGGACCGACCACAAGCACGCAGGAACACTTCTCTTAGATTAAGATAATAATATTTCATAGCCAAAGGTATTTGCTGATGATGATCACAGACCTTGGATCAACTCTGTTTTGAGACCACCAATGGTAACCAGACCCTCTCCAACTCTAGGCACAAGTGTGACCACGATGCTGTCACCATCATCGGCATCCAAGTCCTCCAACAAGGACGTGATTGCCAATCACAGTCATGTCTTCAATGTGTTCCTGCCCTTATGCTTGTGGGGCACGTGCACATAGCTCCCTGCAAACTCTGAGTGGCAAGGTGTGATTTGAGTCTCATCCTCATCATTAATGAAAACATCGAATTTCACGGTGGAGCCTCTGTCGAGTTGAATCCCATCTATCACTAAAATCTCCTCTTCCGATTCCTTCTCAGCGCTGCTTCTCGATTTCTTTGGCCTCGGAACCTCAACGCTTACCACTTTCTCCAAGACTAATGGAAATGAGCTCAGGGGTGTCAGCGTTTTGGTTGTTTTAGCTGCTGCAAGTGCTGCCTTTTGCTGACCAAAAGCGGACATCGCCACCTTCTTGGTAATTTTTTTGGGTTTTGGCTTAGAATTTAGCCAAGGAATTTCAACTGGCTCATGGTCGTATCCCAGCTTTGTAGTGTCGAGAGAGTCTTTGACCTTTACGCGAACAAGATTCTTATTCTCATCATAGAACAAAAATGATGAATTAAGCCAATCAGGGTCCGAAATATCCTTGTGCTTCTTTTTGTCTGTCCTTCCATAGGCTCCACATTCGGTCCACGTTGGAGTGATGGGCATAAAACAGGCGGATCGTTCCCAGCTGAGTAGAAATTGCCCGTCTTCACCGTTGGGCTGTCTTGTGTCACGGCACCAGATGTGGATATTATTGTGTGGTTTGTTCTCAATGGTGCCAGCTCCAGGGTCTGGAGCAACACAGCCCGGCATGGAGAGCCGAAAAACAGGATATTTTTTGTGGCACCACTCACCATCTGTCTATGCATTAAGGCAAGATTACATGGGAACAATATGTTGGGGTCTGTTACTGGCATTTTATTCTTACTATAGTCAAGATCAAGTAAATACGGGGGCCGGTGATCCAGGTTTCTATAGTCGTTATAGAGTGGTGACGAACAGACATTGTAAATGCCTGGAATTCGCTGGCCAGCAGGGGCATCCCAATTCCAGAATGGCATGGCAAAACTTGGGTCATTAATCAATTTCCCCAGTATCTTCTCATAGAAGTAAAGATACATTCTATGGAAGGGGAAGAAAAGCCAGGAACTGTGGACTTGGAGGTCCAAGCATGGAAACCCCACTTGAGAATAGGCACCGTTGCAATAAGCGCAATGGACGGCTGCTTGTTGCTTGAAGCTACAGGGATCATCATCAGGAAGATTTCTCATGAGCTCCTGGGCTTTGTTGAATTTCTTTCATCAAGGGTGTGGGCGGCTGGCCTGATTCTTAGTTTTGTGGGCGTGGGAAGCTAGAAGTCTATAATGTTGGCGTCTACAGGAGGGCAACAGTTGACATCTCAGGCACAAGTAGGCAAGTCTGCTTTTGTACATTTTGTCAACTCCGGTGCAGCAATAGGACTAGCGAAGGCGAATGGATCAGCAAAGGCTGTGGCACCAGAAAGGCCTCCCAGGCCAATGAGGACATCTCTTCTGGTGGCATTCCCATTAGAGTCATCACCATTATTTGTGGCTTGGCAACAAACTCCAGCCTTAGGGACGTGCGGATCGCTTCGCCTTTTGCCGATGAACATTTGGGATGGCTTTGGAAACGAGAGGCAGAAAGTGAAGGGGGCAATGGTGGCAGGAATGGTGTTAGGAGAAGAGAAAGAAGCTATTTTCTTGAGGCTTTTGGCTGTGTTCTGTGATCAAAAGATGGAGGATTGTAAGCATGGATTTGAAAACCGGACCGGACCGGCCGGTTCAACCGAAAAAATCGGGAACCGGTCCTAAGTCCGGTCCGGTTCAAGTCTAAAAATGAAATTCAGACCGAACCGGAAAAAACCGGTCAAGAACTGGAAAAACCGGTCAAGAACCGGAAAAACTGGGAAAACCGGGACCGGTTGAACCGGGTGAACCAGTTCAATTTAAATTAAAAAATTTTAAATTATAATTTAACCCAAAACTTTATCTAAATTATAATTAAAACTCTAATTTTAACGTTTTATAAAGCCTCTTTTCTGTATCATTCATTAATTTTTGCAAACGACTTTCGTACAAACATGACCAAACAAGATTTCTCCTCAGCCAAAATGTTGTAAAAATGAGATTTGATTGACCGGTTTAATTGGTGATTGATCATATTTTCAATCCAGTTTAAGGTCGA
Organism: Carallia pectinifolia; assembly: GCA_037832335.1. NCBI lineage: Eukaryota > Viridiplantae > Streptophyta > Magnoliopsida > Malpighiales > Rhizophoraceae > Carallia > Carallia pectinifolia. The sequence continues at coordinate 37,577,047 of CM075453.1, forward strand.
TTTTTCATTAGTTTTAGAACCGGTCAAATTCGATTAAAATTGGATCAAAATCTATAAAAATTGGATTGGTTGGACTGACCGAACAAGATCAACAAAAATTAAAAAATAAAATTTGACCTTAAATTTTATTTAAATTATAATTTAAACCTAAACTTTATTTAAAATATTTAATTTAATCTTAAATATTATCAAAATTTTTAATTTTATCCTTACAACTAAAAAATTAATAATTAATTATCATTTATAAGTATTATTTTTTTAATTAATTTTATAAATATATATTTATTAATAAATATTAATTTTACTAATTCAATTATCGGTTAAATTAATTTAATCCTAACCCACTAATTATTTTGATTTGATGGTCGGTCTGATTCAAATACCGCAGCAGCAGACTTGAGGGAGGCGAAAAAAAAAAAAAAGTCACACAAATAAGAATTTAATCTCAATTGATTCGAAAATACATTAGCCGACCAAAAAAAAAAGGGAAAATAAATATACGGGCCTTTCATTTGGCCCACCATTCCAACTCCATCTGATTGGATTTTGACTAGCGGATAGAAAATTTGAACAAAATCCAGATTTCTCCAACTTGCCCCCTAGTTGAAAATGTTGAATCGGAATATGCTAACGTAGAGCGCTCCAAGAATATACCTGGATATTTTTTTTTTGGAAGAGTTCACTAAGAAAATATAAGAAATAAACATAAAATAATTATAAGAATAAATTTACTTTTCAATAAATAATTAAAAATTATTTTGTTTCAAAATAAATTGTAAACGTTTTTAGTGTTATTGTAAATATATTTAGTATAACTCTCAACTTGATTTCAATAAATTTTTTTTCAATTTTTTTTGTTTAATTTTTTTTCTACTACTTATAGCTACTTTATTACTATTTTCTATATCTAATTAGTTTTTCCCTTTTTTAAATGATATCATTTTGCGTGCCTTTATACTAATTTGGATTCTTATTCAATTTTTGAGTTAAGCGAGACATTTATCAAAAGAAAAGATTCATGGATACCTCAAAAAATGCATAATTGTCCGAAATTGTAAAAGAAAAACGACAGTACTGATCTTTTGATAAACACTTTTTAACAAATGTCTTTATTAATTAGTGAAAAACAAGACAATTTATACAATCTTATTGACTATGCCGCTAGTTTGAAAAACTCAACTAAATCCTACTAAAAACAAAGTAGAAATAAACAAGCGTGGGTGATTTGGTGTGCTTTCGTCCACAGTAGTCAAAATTAGGGTATTTTTACTATCTCCTCTCAAATAAATAAAAATTTATGTTGTGAAGATAATATCAAATTTTAAATTTACTAAAATTATGACTAAGTATTAAGAAAGTCTATTTGAATTCATCAATATTTGGAAATTGATCCTCCATATGAGAAAATATGAGAAAATCGAATGAAGATATCAGTAAATAATTTTGACTCTACTTTATAAATTTAATGATTAATATATTTATAAAATATTGTTTTTATATAGTAAAAAAGAAAAAGTTTTTTCAGCTTTTCATATTTTTGTATCTCTGCCGTGTTTTTGTTTATTTTTGTGAATACGGAGAAGATTGGTGGCTTTCCACCCACGAAGAAGATGCTGACACAGTTTTATTGGATCTTTTGTGTTTAACCTTGTCTCAGCTCTTCTTCTCTTTAGCCGAACGGAGACAAACTGCTCATAACCACGTGATTCAGATTTCAGACTATGATGTCCCTGGTTTTTGGACCCTTTCGGCGAGGCTGACAAAGATCTTGAGGCCATGAGAGCAAATTCTCTGCCACCTTGTTTAGAGAATATTCTGTCTTTTGAAAGAGAAAAAAATTATAATTATTATTTTAAAAAAAATTTCAATATTTTTTATTTAAATAATTTATTTTTGTACAATTTTTTTTATAAATTAGTATACTCCTTTTCTTTTTAATTATTTTATTTTTCACAATTTTTTTCTATCCAAATAATTTATTTTTTACAGAACTTTTTCTCTCACAAATTATTATTTATTTTTCTTTCTCATCATTTTTTTTTTCACAATTTTTTCCACTTATCTAAATAACTTTTTTTCATATAACTTTCTTTCTCTTTCTTTTCTTTTTCCCACTTTTCTCCTCTATCCAAACACACTATACAGTCCATTACATGGATAGGACATGAGGACAAGGTGGTGAAGTTTTCTTTAAAAAAAATTGATAAAAATGACGTTTTATAAAATTAAATGTTCAACATATTTAATATTATTTTAAACTAGTTTCTAAGGTTACGAATTTTGCACTTATTTTTTTAAATCTTAATGAATATTTATAATTTTAATAAAAAAATACTGAATTTCAATAACATAAAAATCACTCTTATGAACTCTTTGAGAATTTATGGCTGTAAAATATCACTTTTGTGTAAATAAATAAACATATAATTTTTTTCTTTTTATTTTATTATTAAAATATTAATAACAAAAAACAAAAAATCATTATTCTTAAAAATTTTTGTTCAATCTATTGATGAATGTATGCAAAACCAATATAAGAATTTTCATAGACATGATAATAATTCGAAATTAGCAAGTAGCAAGCATCCTTCACTATGAACATTTGAGATAAAAAAAAACGAAGGAAAAAATCACCTGCAGTATAAAAGGTTGGTTCAAGTTCAATGTTGCGAACACTTTTTTTGTCAATGTCATCGGCATAGATGGATAAATACGAAAAGTGCCTGTAATGGATTGATTTTGAGATGGGACTTGAAAGGCGAAAAAGAACCGTGTTTGTAAAAATAACAAAATAATAAATATACAAACGGTGCAAGCAAACAAAAAAACAATTTAATATGAAATAATTATGAATTTTTTCCTTTCAGCCCAAAAAAAAATAAAAAAAAAAGCAAACACAATATCAATTCTAGAGCGACGTATGGTCTATTAGAATTAGTTGTATACTTATAATCACCTAAAGTAAAGATATTTTTTTCGATCATGATATATAAAGATTGTTAAAATACATTTGATAGGAGATCTAAATAACTGAATCTAATATCTATATAAAGATTATATAAATACTTATAGCTAGTAATAGACCCAGGTGATGCGCATATTTAATCATATTTTTTAAAAATTTTATTTTTACTTTATTTTATTTAAAAAAATTCAAAATTTTGAGTATTATTTTTTTGAGAGTTTTTTAAAATTTTTTGAAGAAAATAAAAAGAACTTTTTTTTTGCTTTTTAGGAAAACAAACTTAGAAGTAGCTTTTTTTTTTTGAGAAAAAAATTATAGGTAAATTTGAGAGATTTGTTTTAATCTTTTTTTCTTTCCTAAAAAGGAGGATTTGTGAATCGTTTTTTTAAATTATTTTATTTTATTATAAAATTTATAGTTATAGAGATTTAACTATAGTCAAAGTAGTAATATATAAATTAATAGAATTCTTATTTGCTTATAATTAGATTTATATTAATTGTGAATTCTAATTTTAATTGTGATAGAATTTTTATAATTATAAAATATTTTAATATTATTTTTAATTTATGAATTTATGAGGAATTGCCACGCCTCAGAGAGAGAAAGACTGAAATTTTCTCTCAGTTTTGACTTTATATATTTACATTAGTAATAGACTACTGCGATGTGCAGATTTAATCATATTTTTTTAAAATTTATTTACTTTATTTTATTTAAAAGAAAAAATAAAAAATTCTAAATTTTGAGTATTATTTTTTAAGGAATTTTTTTAAATTTCTTTCAGAAAATAAAAATAACTTTTTTTCCTTTAAAAAAAAAAGAAATTTGAAAGTAGTGTTTTTTTTTTCTTTTAAAGTATCAATTATAGGTAAATTTGAGAGATTTTTTTAACCTTTTTTCTTTTCTAAAAAGGAGGATTCATGAAATATTTTTTTTTCTTTTTTATTATCTTATTTTATTATAAAATTTACAGTTATAAAGATTTAACTATAGTTAAAGTAGGAATATATAAATTAATAGAATTCTTGTTTGTTTATAATTAGATTTATATTAATTGTGGATCCTAATTTTAATTGTGGTAGAATTTTCATAATTATAAAAAATTTTAATAATATTTTAAATTTATAAATTTATGAGAAATCACTATATATCAGGAAGAGAAAAACTGAAATTTTCTCTCAGTTTTAACTTTATATACATGTATATATATATATATAATTGAATAAAAATTTAAAATAATCAATTTGACAATAATCTCTACATAAAAAATATAAACAATAATAATTATCTATTTGATGGGAGTTCTAAAATTTGACAATTGAATCAAATACTCTATTAAGACTATATACATAATTATAATATAATTGAATAAAAATTTAAAGTAATCAATTTGATAACAATTTCTATCTAAAGAGTATAAAAGCATTGATGATTATTTATTTTTATAGTGATTCATGACTATAAAGAAATTTAAATTTGATACAAATATTTTATATGAATAAATTGGATTAGATTTAAATAGTAGTGGTTAGATGAAATTTAAATTAAAAAGTAAGTTTATCATAATAATATTTTTTAATTAAAATTATAAAAATAATTGGAATATTAAAATCTTGAAAAAATAAGAAGCATGCCACTTCCAAACTCAAGAAAAAACTTACTCTTTTCTTTGTAATTTAATATATTATTCTAGTTTTTAAGACCACACGCTTCATGCGTGTTTTTTCATGTTTAATAAATATTTATAATTTTAATAAAAAAAATACTAATTTCAATAATAAAAAAAATGAATTTGATTATATCACTCTTATGAACTCATTGAGAATTGATGAGAGTAAAGTATTACTCTTAATAAATTTGTATAATATATATGACTAGTTTGTGCGGGTTTTATAAATTTAGATCATAATATGCATAAGAATTTTTAAAAAATAAAATTACTTGATTAATACAAATTATTAATGCATGTCAACAGATTTAAATATCTATAAAAAGTATCAACATATTCCTAACACTTGATTAACGTTAGATAAACTTTTAATGTAATGTTTTTAATTCTATCTAAATTCTTTTATAAAATTACTAACAGTATAATATTACCTTTTATTAGGACTTTGAAAACACGCTATAAACAAGCACATTATTGCATGGACAGCAAATGTGAAAAAAAAAAAACTGTGACAACTCACCATACTTTTAAAGTTATAATTCTTTTGCCTTTGGGCCATCTAAATAAGACGACAGCCTCTTTAAAAATAAGAAGTCGTGATTTTTATGGCGAGAATAATGTAATTCTTTATAGCAAAAATTATATTACAATTAAGAAATAAAAAATTTAAAAGAAGTGTGAATTCAATTCTTTTTTTTTTTTTACATAATAAAGATAAAAAAGCTATTTTAATTTGCCAAATCTATAGAGTGGAAAAAAAAAAAAAACACATGATATATGCATTATTGAATGAACTGATCTCCTAGACCCCTACTGCATTGCTGCGAATCCGTTTTTCTAAACTAAAAGCCCTTGTGGCTGTAGATTCGGTAAGTGTGAAGTCAATGGTTCGAATTCTCTATTCATTTAATTATCCATTTTTTTTATTAGTTGATTTAAATAATAAAAAAAAAATAAACAGACAAGAAAAACTAAAAGGCCTCGTGGGTTAGTGTCGGAGCCGAGCTGGTGTTGGTGTCTCCCCACAGGCAACTAACAATGTCGACAATTGAGCTCAAACTTTCCCGTTCCAATCGTATCTATCGCCCCTCTGTAATTCCCTCTCTCTCTCTCTCTCTCTATCTCCCTCTCTCTCTATATACATGTTTCTTTCTCTCTGTTGTTATTTGGTTTTTGTGTATTTCTTGTTGCGTTTCGATCTTAACTGTGAGGCTTGCAGGAACCAGTGGAGGGCAAAATCGTAATAAAGTCTCCGTCTTCATTTTCCCACCATGGAATTCGACTCACTGCCAATGGATCCGTTAACTTGCAGGTTTCTCCTTCTCCTTCTTCTTCTTCTAATCGAATCCATTTTGTTTGGTTTCCCAGAAAATTAAAAAATGGAAAGTCCTCCTCCTGGAAAAATGATTTTATTAATCTGTTTCCAATTACAAGAATCTTTTTCTGTTCTTTTTTTAAATTTCACTGTTATAAATTGTTTTTTTCTATTTACAGGTTCGAGGAGGTTCCGCGGGAGTTGTCGAGTCCTTTTATGGTGTCGTCAAACCCATCTCCATCCTGTATGTTTACCATTTTTTTTTTAAAAAAAAAAAAACAATTTCTGTTGATTTTTCGTTTTTACTATGCGTTGTTGCAGTGTAGATGACTTATTCGTTGAATGGATTGACAGAATGTTCATTGATCTGTAATTTGCAGTATTGCTATTCAAATGAAAGGTGTCAATAATTTATATCATAATGTCACCGCAATTAAACATCTTTACCCCCTAGAGAATTAGAATTTTAGAGATCAAGTTGACGAGCGACTTGAGCAGGGATCATGCTTTTGTTATGCTAAGACATTGGTTGCAAGCTGTTAACATTATTATGGGTTTTTAGCTTAGCGACTAACAGCATTGTGTGGTTCATGTGTTATGTTGAGATGGATACCAATGCGCGCACACACGTGCCTGGGTGGAAAAGCAGCAATGAGGATGTTTAGGGGTTTCGAAGATTTTGTGGATTTGTAACAGTGGCAGCTAATCTGAGCAGGATTGCAGTTTTCACATCATCCTAAAATTTCACTTTCCTATATTTCCAAATGATGAAATATTCCCTTCATGTTTGAAATTTCTCTCGTTTACTTGTAGCCAACTGAATCGAGATATGGTTTGAGAATTTTTATGTAGCTTTGCAGTCCCTGAGACAGCTATACTTGAGTCATGAAGAGTTAAACATACAGTAGGAAAAGTTATTGCTTGAGAATTCTTTATGGCTTGCATAAAGACTCGTGAAATCACATTCCATAGATGATTGATAGCATTCCACAATATTTCTGTCTCATAGCTCTCCTTGTACCAGTGATTCATTTACTGATTTGAAAACAGGAAAAAGAGCCTCGAAATTAGACCTGCTGGAAAAATTGGCTCAGGTACAACAGAGGTAGATATTACAGTTGATACAAACAGTTTTGAGTAATGTAATGAGATTGCAAACAATCTATGGCATCCAATTTCTCTCAATACCATGCTATATCTATGATGCAATAAATAAAAGTTGCAAACGATCCTCATTTTTTCCCCTCTCAAACTGGCATAGATGTGGTTATTCCTCTTCCAATTCATTCATATTCTATTTCATGTTTCTTATATATAGTCTGTCCTCGTACCATGTCAGATACCATTTTCTGTAATTTTGAGACAACCTGGGGAAGAAAATCAGGAGAGATTTTATGAGACATTCCATGGAACAAATATTAGCATCCAGGTGAATATTTCTTTTTTACAAAAATGAAAATCCTTCATTGGTAGGTCTAGTAGTTCCAGTTCCTGTATTTTTAACTTTTATTTTTACACCATTCTGTGTGTTTTATCTCCTTTTCTCAATATTCAAACTCTTGATGATTCACTGTCATTGTGGTAGTATTTGATAACTGTAGATGTGGCGAGAGGATACCTTCATAAATCAAAATCTACAACCTCGGAATTCATAATAGAAAGTGACAAAGGTTTGATGAGTTGCAACTTGTGTCATTATTTCCGTTATTGGTAATTGAATTGAGTACCCTTGTCTCACTACTGCTGTCCTATTATTAGATGCTCTTCTTGATAGGCCAGTTTCACCTGAGATGGTGATTTTTTACATCACTCAAGACACTCAAAGGCATCCCTTACTTCCCGAGCTGAAATCAGGTTTGCTTTAAATTCATAGTTCCTTATCTTCGTTCTTGGGACCTTCAGTTTCAATAACTAACAACTCCAGCAAGTTTATTGTGTTTCTGTGTTGTTTTTTTAGAATTTCTATTTATGCATTTGTTTATTCTTCTGAAGCGGGTCAATTGTCGTTACGTATGTTTGATTAGGTGGTTTTCGGGTGACTGGGAGAATGTCCACTCAGTGTTCTTTGTTGGATCCTATCAGTGGAGAGTTAATAGTTGAAACATCTGCAGTTCCCATTCACTCTATTGACATTCACTTGCTACGTGTGGAGTCAATTCTTCTCGGAGAGAGAATTGTGACTGAAACCTCGTTGATTCAGACCACACAGGCATGCTGCATTTTGATTGTAAAAATATTTTGTCTGAACATATGTCTGTCAAAAATGTTTATTATTACTTTTCTTATGTCAGATAGCAGATGGAGATGTCTGTCGTAATATGACCTTGCCCATCTATGTTATTCTGCCCCGTCTTTTGACTTGCCCAACTGTCTTAGCTGGGTGAGTTGACTATCTCCATTGATTCTTTTTGACCTTGCTGATGCATGATGATTGAGGGTATAACCACGCCAGGAATTGGTTGGATTTGGTTAAAGTGGTGACTCTGGCAACTCCCTCCCCCTTCCCATCCACCTGCCTGGGCACTTTTTTTTGCTTACTTGGTCAGCATAATTAAAATTAATAAAGATGGTGCATAACAGGTTAACCTTAATCTGACCGTAATTTTAAATTTTTAATATTGTTAATTTGAAAACGATTTTCTTGTTAGTGTGAAACTGTGATTTATATACGTAATCATCTTTTCTATGGATCTTGTTAATGGGGGAAAAAGGAGAAGAGGAACTTTGACTGTTCAATACTGGAAGCTCCTGGGATCTATATGTTGGGAATAGGATTAATGGAATGATCTGCTGCAATGAAATTCTAAATGGTCTCTTTTTTCTAGTTGACATAAGCCATATATGATGATTCTGGATGTCCCTTAAGAGTTTGAAGTTCCAACAATGTAACAACCTAAATAGAAGATTGTATATTCGTGGATGGACTCTTTACCAACAAAAGGCGGTAAATGCTTTGCTTGTACTAATTAGTTTATATGAATAAGTTTATGCATTGCTGGCAACCACTCGTTGGCTTCTGCTTGCCTTGTTTTAGTCTATTGGTACTTATGTATTTACTCATTCAGGTATCATTTTTGTATTCATTGTTTGTGCCAGCGTGCAGACATTCCTTGTGTAAATCAGGGCCAAGACTCAAATGCAATTTAATTTGTTTATATTTGGCTTCATCATTATATGATTTTATGTTGACACAACAACCATGATGTTAACTATAAGTATCTTTTTATTCTTTGTTGTCTTACAGCCCATTTTCCACTGAGTTCAAAGTATCAATAGTCATCAGTTTTGAGTCAGAGTTGTCCAAACTGCACAAAAAATCTGATCCAACAACGCCAAGACTCTGGGTAAGTTTTGCTTTTGCATATTTCCTCGAAGCTCTATGATTGCCATATCTAAAATGCGATGTCAAATTTCAGCTGGCAATGGAAACTTTACCCCTTGAACTCGTTCGAGCATGATAAGGAGATCTGTATAAACGCTGTGATTGTGCAGACACTTTGTATACAGAGTATGGATTTTTCTTTGAGCACATAACACGAAGCCTTTTCTTGCGAACAAAAAGTGTGGTACAAGACATCGTGAAACCTGATGACATTCCCTGTTTTTATTTAATGCTTTCAAAGTTTCTTGTTTTACATGTTCTTAAAGATGAACGCTAACAAGTGTGGGCAAGTTCCCCAAAATCCTCCAATTTACACGCGAGAAGGAACCGTTAGGTCTAACCTGAAGGAGTGTGAAAGACCCTAATGGTGCCAAATTCTAAACGTAAATGTGAGCAAAAAATTGCAGGGTTGAGCATGTAATGTATTTTATGCTGATACAAAGTCCATTTATTATCTTAGGAGCATTGATTCCACGGTTTTGTTTAGAACGCTACCCCTGGTTTATGTCCCTTACACTGTGTTTGGATAAAATTCTTGAGGGAGAGGAAAGTAGAGGAGATGATCATTAGAGGAAGAGAATATTTTCTATTATCTCTTGTGTTTGGAAAGAGGTGATGAGAGGAAAGAAAATTATAAATTCTTTTGTTTGGAAAATGGTTGAAAGTGGGGGGAGAAGAATATAAAATGTGTTGGAATAACAATTTTACCCTTCATAATAAATTCTATTAAGATATTTTGTTTAGGTAAAATTGTAATTTTTAAATTATGTAAGAATAATTGAGTCATTTAATAAATTTAGTATGAGAACTAACAACTTTCCTCCCATTTTTAAGAGGATTGTTTTTTATAGGGTTGGGAGGATTAGGGGAATTAGAAACTTTCCTCCCTCCTACTTTTCAAATATTTCTCAAATATAACAATTTATCTTAATTCTCTCACTTTCCTCTACTTTTCTCTTAGTGGACATCCAATAAAATTGGAACGATGCTCCTGGATTCTGGCAATTGACAAAGCCTCCTGCGCAATCTAGCAACTCGCCATTGTGGCACATTTTGCGTTTGTCTATTGTGACTTGAATGTTAAAGATTCAGACATTCTTTGCGTGAAAATAAGAACAAAGCTATGTAATGGCTCGGTGCCCGTTTGTTTGTTTAATGGAGCCAACTTCTAAGTTAACTTGCAAAATTCCTTGGAAACTGTTCGATACAAGAATCAGGAAACCCTTTTCTCTTCACTTCCTTTCTCCCTCACAAATTCCTTCTTTCTTTCTTCGGTTTTCCTTATGCTCGGACGCTTTCCTTTTTAAATATAAGGATGGCACTTGCCTTGTCCGATCGTTTTAGTCGTTGCAATTTCCCTTATGCCCAACATCAACATGGCTGGTCTTTCAGGTGACTACAATCCTGCTATCTCTCTCTCTCTCTCTCTCTCTTTATATATATATATATATATATATATATATATATATATATATAAGTAATAGACTCGTACTATGCATAAATTTAAGGGTTAATTCCCAAAAAAAACCATGAACTTTTCGTTTTTTGTCAAATTTATCATGAACTTTTGTTTTTACTGAATATATCACGAACTCTTCTATTTTGTATAAATATATCATGTCGTTATATCAAGTGGACGGACTCTGTTAGTATGCTGACGTGTCACCCTTACGTGGCACAAACTGCCACGTGGACGATAATTTAATATTATTTTTACTGTATTGAAATTGTTTACACAGTAAAAAATTAATATTTTTACTGTTTGCATAGTAAAAATTGAGTAAAAAATAATTTATTTTTTTAAAAGATAAGATATTTTTAAAATTAGATGTAAAAATAAGTAAAATTTATTCAAATAATTTTTAAAATGAATAAAAATTAAATGAATGAAATAATTTTCTTTATTATTTTTTTGTCAGCATTGGAAATGAGAAGATGAAAAAATAAAAAAGTTTATTTAAAGTCCGTAAGGAATAAAAAGAAAAGTTCATATAATTGAAATGAGGAAAATGTCATCTTTTCACAAAAATTATTACCGTATAATTGTATTTTAAATAATATTTTATAATTTTACAACTTATTTATTCATTTATTTTTTTATAAAATACTGTTATTTAACAATTTATATTATTTTAATTTTATTTTAATTCTCAAAAAAATACGACTATGAACTTCTTTTGGCAAATTGACCAACAGAATTTTTATTTTTTTCACTCAAAATCTGTTCGTCACTTTATCCACCTTCTTTTGCTTATTTTTGTGTTGTACGTATACTTTGTGGGTTATTTTAATTAATAAAAAAAAACTCTAGAATGAAATAAATATCCGGATTTCCTTATTGCACCAAAATAGTCTAGAATAAATATCCAGATTCCCTTACTTATTCTTGTTGCTTTTTATTCCTTACGAACTTTAAATAAACTTTTTGATTTTTTCATCTTCTCATTTCAAATGCTAACAAAAAAATAATTAAGAAAATTATTTCATTAATTTAGCTTCTGTTCATTTTAAAAATTATTTGAATAAATTTTACTTATTTTTATATCTAATTTTAAAAATATTTTATCTTTTAAAAAAATAAATTAGTTTTTACCCAAATTTTACTGTGCAAAGAGTAAAATATTAATTTTTTATTATTTTTACTGTGTGAACAGTGCCTAACAGTAAAAATAATATTAAATTAGGGTCCACGTGGCAGTTTGTGCCACGTAAGCATACTAACGGAGTCCGTCCACTTGATATAACGGCATGATAGATTTATACCAAATAGAAGAGTTCGTGATATATTCAACAAAAACAAAAGTTCATAATAGATTTGACAAAAAACGAAAAGTTCATGAATTTTTTGGGAATTAACCCTAAATTTAATTATATTTATTAACAAATTTATTTTATTTTATTTTAAAAAATAAAAAGACATTCTTATTTTCAATATATATATATATATATATATAATAGACTCGCGCGATACCCAAATTTAATGATATTTATTAACAAATTTATTTTATTTTATTTTAAAAATGAAAAGACATTCTGATTTTGAGTATTATTTTTTAAAGGATTTTTAAATTTTTTGAGAAAATAAAATATTTTTTTCCCTTTTTTTAAAAATAAAAATTTGGAAGTAGTTTTTCTTTTTATTTTTGTCTCATTTGAGGAAATTTTGATGTAATTTTGTTTAAGACTAGATTGGTAAATTTGAGAGATTTTTCATTTATTGAGAGATTTTCTTTTTTATTTTTTGTTAACATATTTTTTCTTTTTTAAACAAGAAAATTCATGAATAGTTTTTTTATTATTTTCTCTTATTAGAAAATTGTATAATTATAAAAATTAATTAGAGTCAAAACAGTACTATATGAACCAACAGAATTCTTATTCAATTACAATTATATTTATATTAATTGATTTATATAATTATAATCCCTATTATATTAGCATTTTAATAATTATGAGATATTTTAATATTTTTAATTTATAAATTTATAAAAAATCGTTTAGTGACAGAGAGAGAAAAATTAAAATTTTCTCTCAACTTTTACTTTATATATATAGTTAAATATGTGTAATTTAGGGGGGTTTATATAGGTATTGGAGTTTTGATGGTAGAAACGAGGTGCTTTTTTTTTTTTCCCTCCTATGCAGGGAAATTATCTCGGTTCATAAAATGGTTGAGTAAGCTTTTTAAAAGTGTGGCTAGCTTACGAGGGAGGCTGCGGTGGTGGCCGCCGTTTCCAGCTTCCAGTGCTGGAGGACATGGTACTTATTCTTTTGTTTTTAGTTTTTACGGTTTTTTAATTCGAATTTTATTTCAGAAATACAAAAAATACATTTAATGTATTAAAACGAATATAAAAAAACGTCACCTCCAACAAAAGACACCCAATAAGAATATAGTGACCTAAATAGTTATATAATAAAAAATATATTAAATTTTAAAAAATAAATAAATAAATAAATATTATTATATAAATTATATACATAAATTATAATTTTTTTATTGTGAGTACGTAATTAAACTATAAATATTATCGATTACTTGGGAACTTAGGATAGGGACAACTATAACCAACTAGGATCATCCAATCTGCCGTCACGGTAACTTATTGCCGCGGAAAACGCCAAAAGAGCGACAAAACAGAACAAACAAAAACCAAAGACACGCTGACTGCAGACTACTTCAAAACAAAAAGCTGCTTCTCTCTCTCTCTCCTACAATTCTTTCTGGCCTCCCAGTCCTCAAGCTCCAGTCTTTTTATTGAAGTTAAACTGAATGATGGCAGGTCAGACCCAGAAACCTGAAATCTATGGGCTTGACAATGGCACCATGCAGGTCAAGATTACGAACGTTGGTTGCACTATTACTTCGCTCTCCGTGCCCGATAAAGATGGTAGCTTTGGGTCCTTTTTAATCTTTTCTGGATCAATCTCTGTATTCTGCTGTATTGTTCCTGATTATTGCGTTTTTTCTTTTTGTTTGGGTGGCTTTTGAAGGGAATTTAGCTGATGTTGTTCTTGGGTTCGACTCTGCGGAGCCGTATCTGGTAATTCTATCAACTTTATCATCTGTAATGTGTTTCGATCTAATGGGAAATTTGGTTCTGTTCTGCATTAATTGAATTTCTGGATTAAGCTATCTGCTTTTTTTCTTCTTGGCCCACAATCAAAATTTTGTCAATACTGTGTTGATTAAAATTGCGTTAGAAATCCCTTTCTTTTCCTCTTCATTTTGTAAGTCATGCTATTTTCATCTTTCTTTTGAAGGAAATTGATTCAATTCATGTTTTGTGTGCAATGGCACATTAGGGGAATTGTTCTAATTATGTATCTGGCTTTTGTCTTTTATGGGTGTTCGGCTACTTTTTCATGTTCTAATTTCTCTTTTGTGGACATGTCTGTATTGCTAGAAAGGGGCTTCACCTTACTTTGGCTGCATTGTTGGACGAGTGGCAAACAGGATCAAAAATGGAAAGTTTACCCTGAATGGGGTTGAATACTCTTTGCCAATCAACAACCCTCCAAACAGCTTGCATGGTCAGTTGTCAGCCCCTGAGCTCCGATATCATTGTGGTTAACCACGTTGCAACTGTGCTTTTGTAATTTTGGTACATTACTTCACATAGTTCTGCATGAACCTTGCTGTTTTTATTTTTACAACTTACTGCTACTGTGAGAATTTTGTTTCTTCAGAGCATGACCAGTAACACCTACTTGTAAAGTTTCATTAGGAAAATATGATTCAATGTCATAGATTCCTTGTTTTCCTCAAAATCTCAAGAAATCATTGGTGATTGTATGCGTTGTGAAATATGAGTTTGATTCTATTGGAAGCTATCCCATGAGGGTGTGGGAGTTCACCGTAGAAGTAGGGTAGCAGTCTTGGTGATGACAGACTAGGCTTGATGGTAATGGTGGATGGTTTGAGGTATATGGTGACGAGTAACCTCACCAGGACATCAAATTTTGGTAATTTTGGTGACTCATAAGTAGTGAAGTTATTCTATTAAAATTGATGTTATCACGATTATAACAATGACATTTTTTGGTTGCATTTTCCTCTTTTTATTGTCGCCAATCTTTATCAGAAACTCCTTTCTGCGCATTGCTTTATGAGTTGACAGAAAAGAATACAGGCGGAATTTCATAGGAAAGGGACACAAACTTTCTTTTTCTCTGGTTCATCATCCTTTTAAAACCAGTGGAATCATTTTCATCACTTTAAAGATTAATGCTAATGGGTATTTTTGCTTTTGTTTCTTGACAACTCTCCATGCTCAAGTTATCATTTTAATGGTGTTTTTGGTGCCCTGTTCTCTGGCTTAGGTGGGCAAAAGGGTTTTGATAAGATGATATGGGAGGTGGCAGAACAGAAGACAGGCGAAAAGCCATCCATAACTTTCAAGTACCATAGTCGTGATGGAGAGGAAGGTGCTTCTCTCTCCCTCCCCCCTCTAATTTTTTCTTGTTAAACCTTGCAATAGGTTAGATTGATTACATTTCCCTTTCTAATCTCTTCTTTTTCTCTTGGGGATAGGTTAGATTGGTTGCCTTTCCCTTTTTAATCTCTTATATTTGTCTTGGTGATAGGTTATCCAGGGGATCTTACTGTAACAGCCACCTATACGCTTACTTCAAGCACAGTTATGAGGCTTGATATGGAAGCAGTTGCCGAGAACAAGGCCACTCCAGTCAACCTTGCTCAGCATACTTACTGGAACTTAGCCGGGCACAACTCCGGAAAAATAGTCGATCATTCTATTCAAATATGGGGATCTCACATCACTCCTGTTGATAAGAATATGATTCCAACTGGTGAAATAATGCCTGTAAAAGGCACGCCATTTGATTTCACTACTAAGAAGAAGATTGGTGCCTCAATCCATGAGGTTGGCATAGGTTATGATCACAACTACGTGCTGGACTGTGGGGAAGAGAAATGTGGATTGAAGCATGCTGCCAAGGTCAAGGATCCATTGAGCTCAAGGGTTCTTAACTTGTGGACCGATGCTCCTGGCATGCAGTTTTACACTGCGAACTACGTGGATGGAGTTGTTGGTAAAGGAGGCGCCGTTTATGGAAAACACTCTGCTCTCTGCTTGGAGACGCAGGGGTTTCCTAATGCCATTAACCAGCCAAACTTCCCTTCAGTGGTAGTTCAACCTGGTGGGAAGTACAGGCACACTATGTTGTTTGAGTTTTCAACGGAGTGAGGTGGTAGATTTTCAAGGGGATAGAAATCAGTATAAGGTTGAACTATGGTTTGCAGATCATTGATTAATGATTCGAAACATAATCATGCTGATTTTAATATTGCCTCCTGGAATAATAAATTGATGGGGCTCCTACAACTTCATGTCCATTGTAGAGTTTCAAAATTTCCATTTTCCTTTGATTTCATTAGATTTTAGCCCTTCCAATTTGCTTAGATGGAGTAACTATATCTCGTCTATCCTATTAATGCTCTCCACTCTTGGCACCAATTGTTATTGCGAAAACTGTGGACTCGAGCCTTATGTTGTAATCTTTAGAATGGGTCCAAGTAAACGTCATTTCACGAGTTTTTATTTTAACGCTATATCTTTATCCAAAATTTAATCGCCCTCACATATAAGCTAACTATTTTTCTCCATTCGAGGATTTCTGGCCGCATGAATTTTTTTTCTTTAAGTGAAACATATGGGATGGCAAGAGTAATGTTCTACAATCTTATTAAGATTATTACTTATGTTTTTAGAATAAATCTCTAAACCGTCTGAATGGTTATAATATAACTCAACGTTACAAAATAAAAAAATATATTTAATTTCACTGAACGTCTAACAACTTTTAAAGTTAAGACATTTAATCTGATAATATTCAATATTTACTAGCAGATTACAATGATAGATGGTAGCTACATGCATTTTAAATCTGCACGAGGACGAGGGAATGTGAAGGAGAAATCAATTTCATCTAAGTAATTAATTTGTGGTGTATGCTTGCTTCGCTAGGTAATAGCCTAACACGTGATAGGCTTCCATACCAATATTATCAGCAAAATTACTCGCCTTGCGGAGACACAAAGGTAGAGCCGTAGAGTTACTATTCCTAGTTACGGTACTCGGAAACACCGAAACATTTTCTGAAAACATTTTTCGAAAAAAAAACAAAAGAACAAAATGAGGGAAATTTTAATTTTTTTTTTGGGTTTTTAGGGAAATTTTAATAATTGACCAAACTATTTATGATTAGTAGAAATTAGATGACTATTTAGATTGTGACGTAGCAGTTAATGTACATTTTTGTGTAACTAAAAAAAAAAGGTTAAAAGTACCTATCATAATTCTCAGTCCGAACATTTTATATTCTGAGAGTTTAAATTTCTGAATTAAAGGTTTTCAATTCAAATCGACGGATAAAATTCCTCATTCTTATGCATCCTCATATGATATAAATTACAATTATCAAGTAGCTAGTAAAGTTTTCTATAACTTACATTTAAAAAAAATTAACTATAGTTAAATTGGAAATACATAGCAACGTACTGAGAGAATTATTAATTTATGTTGAAGCTTCTTTCTTTTCCATTCGGATAGTTATATGGATTTTTTTTTTTTGGCAAATATATGAATTTTATTCACTCTCTTTATTTTTTTTTGAGAATTTCACCCTATAACGTTTTTGTATTTTAAATTATGCTCTCAATGTTTCAGTCGTCATTTTTTTTTTGCCCTTTGCTGTTAGTTTGTCGTTAAATTTAACATTTAACAGTTTAATTATCATCTCGTTGTCTAATTTGAATAACATATCAGCATAAAGTGATGATCTGACATTTAATAAAGTGATGATCTATCATATCTTATCATTTTCTGATTAGTTCTGTTCAGACATTTGCTTATTATAGTGTATACAGATTACAGAATCTTTATTTTTATTTTTACTTTTAACTTTATAAAATTATAAATAACATTTTCTTTTCATTTTTTATATGTCACAATATTTGAAAAAAATTTTAAAAAAAATTATTAGATGTTAGGTGATCACTGTATATTCACATGTTATTCAAATTAGACGACAAGACGATAATTTGGCTGATAAATATTAAATTTAACGGTAAACTAACGGCGGAGGGCAAAAAAGATTGACGGTAGAAACGTTAAAGGTATAATTTAAAACAAAAAAACGTTGTTGACGAAATTCTCAAAAAGAATAAAGATGGAAGTTCTAAATTAATGTGGCAAAATGGAAAGAATGAGTTTTCAATTTGCCACATCCAAAGAATTTAGGTTTTCTCCTTTTTAATAAATGAATTCAAAAGATCTATAACAATTTAACAATTATTAAATAAATTATAATAAAATTTTGTTCAGATTCATCAGCATCTAATGCTAGTTTTCTGTATGAAATAAGTTAAATGAAGGCCCAAATTCAAATCACAGTTACTGTTATTTTTCTCTAAAACAAAAAATTAAAAAGTCTTTTCTTAAACATCCTTTTGTCTCCACTCCCTTACAAATTACAACACAAAACAAAAATACAAGGAAAGTTCCTCCATCAAAACCAGACATCTTGAGTGAGAGAGAAAGACATCTTGAGAGAGAGAGAGAGAGAGGATGTGGGGTCCAGCAAATAGTGTGATTCCACCGCCGTCGTCGCCGACCGAGTCATCCATTTCCTCCTCCGATCTCGACACTGAGGTACCCATTATCCACTTTCCTTTCTTGCTTCTTTCCCTTTCATTTCCTCACCCAATTTTATGGTGATTTTAGATTACCATGATCAGTTTTTTTTTTTTTTTTGATAATAGAGTTGTAAATTTCATTTCTTCTTTTTTTTTTTTTTTTTTTTTTGGGGTTGGCGACGCAGTCCACCGGGTCTTTCTTCCACGACAGAAGCACCACGTTGGGCACTCTAATGGGCGTGAACTTTCCGGCCGTCACTTTCAGAGCTCCCCCTCAGCACCTCGGCGACACCCATCTGACTGCCGCCGCCGCCTCCCTGCCTTCTGGCTCCGCCAGTGCTAATAACAAGAAGAAAAAGAAGAAGGCAATCCCAGCTGCCATTGTGGAGCGGCGGCGGCGTGGATGGTGGAGGCTTTGCAGGGACGGCGGCTCCAAGCCGGCGTCTCTGGGCGATTTCCTCGAGGTTGAGAGGAGGTTTGGGGACGGCGGGTTGGCGGCGTTTCATAATGATGCTGCTGTGGCGGAGCTTGAGGGCGTGATGGTGGAGCAGCCGACGAATAGTGCTTTCGATGGACGGATTTTGTTTGCCGATGGGAGGGTCTTGCCTCCGGCTGGAGCAGTCGGCGGCGGGACATCGGCTGGTGTTGCTCTTTTTAGATTTCCGGTTTCGCTCACTGGGATCTGCAGCGGCGGTGGCCCTTGAATCAAATTCAAACACATGTTTTGAAGTCGTTGTAATTTTTAGTTAAATATTTTTTTTTTCTATTTGGCTTTATCTAAATTGGTTTATGCGTTAAAAAAAAAAAAACATTGTTTTGACTATGGAGTACTTTTTTGTTTATTAATTTATATTTTTAGTTTAAAATTAATTAACCAAAAAAAACATATTATTTTCAGATCATCCATCAGGTCGCATACTATATAGGCTTTTGTTGCATGCAAACATAAAAAGTGTGTTATTCAGTGTTTATATGGTAACAATTAAAATTTTTTATGTAATTATAATAATTATGAAAAATATTTCTTTACATTTTATTATTATAATTATAACATGGGGAATTTCCATATTTTCGAGTTTCCATTGTGTAAATTGCTTCTCATGCTAATTTGAATTGAATCAAAGAACTTCAATTTAGAATCTTAACTTGTTGATCCCTCACTGAGACTCTCCCTTGGAGACTAATTGGAAAGTACAACCCATTATCCTGGGATTTAAGTTAAAGGGTATATTATTAAGTTTAAAATTTATTAATATCATGTTAAGTTGTGAAAGAAGCTTTCTCAGATTTATTAATATTTTAGTGATAAATTTATTTTTTTTAAAGTAATTAATTGAGATATTTAAATAAAAATTATTCAAATTTTAATTAATAAATTTAATAATTAATATATTTATAATTTTTTTATTAAAAAAATTTAGAAAGTACGACTTAAAGTCACTCCCAATTAATTTTGATGCCTCACTTTTTCTGTGGGGTACATTTGCCATCTGGCCAGATTGAAATTGAGATAAGTTTTGATTGCTTTCCACAGGAATCACATGAAAGCATTTCACTTTGAAGCGTGTCTGGCACTGGTGAGAGGAAGTTGACGCGAGAGAATTTACTTACTTTTTATTTGGTTTGCCAAATTAAAGAAAAAGAAGAACATTTTTTTATTCGGCTTTGAATTTTGGCTGTGACGTTATGTAAAACTAACAATATGTTGGTTCCCATATAATTATGACAATGATTAATAATTTTTATTAGTTATTTTGAAATTTAATTTTTTATAAATTTAATGTAGAGTCTAATTTATTATGTTGTTCAACCATCATAATTTTTTTATTTGATAGGTAAAATATCACACATACTTTCTCGTTAAAAAAAAAAAAAAAGAGTTGAAGGGAATTGAAAATCCCCTGTACGCGTAACTTTCACATATTTATGGGGAGGTCACTCTTGTCTAAAAGTTACGTAATTAATTTAACAGTATTAAATAATTTATTTATCTTTTTAAAATTTAATATACTTTTCACGATTTAACGACTCAAATTTTTATGTATCCATCGCATTCCCACTTATATGCATTCACTTATTTTTTTTCCATTTATGAGATGAGGACTAAGTAAGTCTATCCTGTAAGACTCAATTATAGAATCTTTTTATGGTATATGAAGAATATATTTTTTAGAAAATTTTTTTTTTGTAATTTTATCTGCAACTTTTTTTTTTTAAAAAATATTGGTTTAACCAAACAAAGGAATCACTAAATTCCCAGAAATTGAACAAGATAATTTGTATTTCAAATACAAGGAATTTTAAAATAATGGATTTCTATAATTTCATCAATTTTTACATCTTCATAACAAACATTCTGTTCCTGGACGGTCATTTGATTTGCTGCTACAAGTCTACAACGCGATGCAATTGTTCGGTGAGAAAAGGAACCAAAAAAGAGAAAAAAAAAATGCAATCATACCAGCACATGTTCCCCTATGCGAAGTCCTGAGATTGCTCTTAGAGGGACATTCAAAAACCACAACAAAAAAAAAAAAAAACAAAGACAGCTCTTAGAAGGATATACGGGACCATTTGATAACTAAGGGATTAATAAATAAATAAATAAAGAGGAAAACAAAGTTAATGTCAGGGCAAAAATTCTTAAACAGCTCTTAGAAAGATATATGGGACCCTTTGCTTTTTTATTGATCAAAGTGTGATCGTATTGAAAATGAAAAAATGGTGGAGGCCAAAAATAAAGGGGGCAAAAGCATTAAACGAACAGAATGCCTTTGTCTCTTTCTTTCCTTACGTATGTTTTCTGTTGGGTAGTGGGGTGGGCGAAAAGAGGAATTTAGGCGAGTGACGCTGAAAATTTTGATGGGTTCAATAAGGGAACGACACTGCGTGGGGTTTCAATGAGAGGAATTGAGTTGGGTGTTTCGTATGTAGTATAAAAAATTTGTTGGTAGAGAATTTCACGTTTGATAAAAAGGTGGTGACATTGAGATTTAGTTGTTTGTTTGTTTGAAGTTGGCATGATTAATAGTCGATGAATAATGACTGATAATTCATACCAAGTTGTTACACCGCCGACCGACCGGTGGTATTACCAATTTTGTCTGGTAAATGTAGTTGAGGTGTTGTTATTATCAACAGAGCACGCAGAAACTTTTTATTAATTAAAAAAAATTATTTGATTAGAAATTTTTTAAGTAAGATTAAAATAAAATTAAAATAATATAAATTAATAAACAATCAGATTTGACAAGAGAAGAAAATATATAAATTATTAAATATTATTAAATTAATTGTGTAATTATTTTAATATTATTTAAGATGCTATTATATAGTAAAAATTTTTTGATTAACTTAATAATCACAAGTTCACAACACCTTTTTTTAAACTCGTGATTCTGACTCAATTGGTTGAAATACTTTGTTACAATCGCTTAATCTTGTATTGACGTCTTCGTGGTTCAATTTTCCTTTGCTCGTCGGCCTCCTTTGTAACCGTAGAAATAAAAAAAAAAGTTTCTTTTTTTTTTTTTCGAAAATTTGTTCCGATGTTTCCATTTCTTTTTGAAAAATAAAACGACAATTACCCAAGCATTAACAAGAAAAAAGGTCCGCTGTTGTCCAGGAAGTCCTCGAGGCGTTAATGGCAGTCACAAATAAAGATGGGGATTTTTTTTTTTTAATTAGTAAAAAAAAGATAAGAGAAAATGATCAGAGTTCATACAGAATACATTAAGAAATAAAAAAAATTTTGAAAAAAAATTGTCAAAAATAAAGTTTTAAAGTAACATTTTTTTTTTATCATCAGTACTAAGGCAACAATAAATATAATATTAAAATAACACTAAACAAAATTAAGGTTTCAGTTTTGAAAAAAAATGAAAAGTCTCTCGCTCTCTGACTAAATCTTCTCTCCATACACCAAAGTCCCGAAGATATTGTATGATTTTTTGTTTGTAAGTATATCAATTTTCTTGATTTTTGTTGACAGCTAACACTTAACTTACCTACTTGATCTTCCCCTTTTATTTTATGAAGCTTTTTCCCACATATTTATGAAAAATTTACAAACATATTTGATATGTACCAAAATTTGTTTCAAAATTAATCTTAGGCTTTTAAATCACACTAGCTATCACCTGAAAATCAAGAAAGCCAATCTCTCATTACGAAAGTTGTATCCTTTAGATCAATCCGAATTACAAACTACGAAATTGGAAGCTATATATAACAATAACATGAAAAAGATGAAGAAACTGATCCTCCCTAGAGCCTGGAGCACAGCCCTTGTCCATGTAGGAACAGGAATTAGAGACACCCAGAATCCTCCTAATTAGTAATAACAACAAGAGACCTTGCTCATTCTGCAATAAAACAGTGCAATCCTCTCGAATTGGTCTGCAGGTGCTATTTTTGTTTTCCCATATTATAGAAAAAAAAAATAAGAGAAAAAAAAGTCACAGCAACATATTGTCTAATTTTTATCCAAGGCTGCGACGCTGATAACATCGGTATGCCCAACTTTCTCCCTCAGTCTACGAGCCAAATTGACAGCATCAACATCTTCTCCGATCACCACCAATTTCTCTTTCTCGTCTCCCTCAAGTCCCACAAAGCTCACCCCTGCATCGCAAATTTTACTTTAATTATAAAATTTGATAGTATGCCTCAAATTTGATGAATCATAATCCCTCCCAAAGAAACTCCGGGTTGCTAAAACGTTCTTCAATTAAGGAATTAGAGCGTGAGACCGTGAGTCTAACTCACACAATTTTAAGTTAACTCTCAACACTAATTTAACTATAAATGGTTAATTACCCTTCTCTTCTAAGTTAAATTCCATGGTCACCAGTTATCCAAGTAAAGAAGAGAAATCCCTTTTCACCAGTGAGTTTCCTATTTGCATGAAAGCTAAATCACCGTATAATATGAAGACACAAGCCAGTGAAGCCACCACGTTAAATAAACAAAAAGGGTTCTGGTTACGAAAGTTGAAGAGGGTGTATATAAATTGAATTACAAAACATAGAAGAACTTCAAAAACTTACCATCTGCCACTGCTGCAATCTGGAGTGCCTTAGTGCGGCATTTTTGGCAATTCATCTGGACCTTAAGCACTATTTTTCGCTGCAGAACAATTAAACAAGTTTTGGGTTAATGAAGGAATCCTGTAACTCCAAAGGACCAATATGGTTGCCAAAAATAAAAAAATAAAAAAAGGAATGAACGTATTCCAAGTGATAAACACATACTTTCATACTGATCACCTTGTAGTCAATTTAAACTAAATAGCTTATTTGCAATTTCTTTTGTTCAAGAGATGGACAAGAGTACAAGAAAACCCCAACTGCAATATTGTGAGAAAGAACAACAATTTCCAGAGGAAATGGGTGAAATGCAATGTCATCAGGAGTCTAGGTTTTAAGCAGGGAGAGGTAACTTGGGAAGATGTCTCTATTTCCAATTTTGTTTTTCTTTCTCTCATTTTTTTTTTTTAAATATATCATTTCCAGTTCTGCATTGATGTGGTCAATAGTAGACTAGGTTCCCAAGTG